>JAVIAB010000156.1:74510293-75755293 GCA_032433765.1 Megaustenia siamemsis | reverse complement strand
TGAATGGTTTCTCGATGTCGATGAAGTTAAGTACAAAAGGATTTTGCTTTTCAATGTGAATTTTTTGCTCCAATATAAGTCGTAGAGTAAATAAGTATACTTGGAAGTGTCCGGTATACTATATATAAATTCTCTTAGTCTCTCATAATCATGTCAGGAATCCTCAACTAAGTGTCTTCTATCTTACATAACTTCCCCTGAGTATCATTTTTGGGTCTTTATGTTGATCAACTTAATTTGTCTAGTTTTTAGTCCTATACTTTTTGTACGTTCACCGACCAACCTTCTTAAGCGTTTAATAATTTTATCTCCCTTTAACTTCTTTTGGCGTTATCGCCCTATTTTGTTCTCTCATCTTCATATAATTTTCTCCATGTTCAACTTAACCTCTGTAGTTATGCCATATCACCATTTTTCTTTCTTCTGTTTCGTTTAATTTTCTCCATCTCACTACTTATTATTTAGTCACTTGTAAACTTCGATTACATCCAGATTTGTAGTTTACAATCTCTGACCAACTCTCAAGCAGTCACCAATCACATTTTTCCCTTAGTTCTCATGTCTACTATCATTCTCTTGACATTTCTTCTCTGTCTCTTCATAAATCATCTACTGTAAAACAGTCTCACCACTAACTACTACATTTCACGTAGTCACATTCTTGGGGGTCTCACTATAGCTCACTTTATTCCTCTCCTTGATGTATTTTCCACACTTCTTCAATTCTACATTATCTCTTAAGTCTCATCTACCTCTTGTACCAACTACTGATATATGTCTCTTCTAGACAACACCTATTTAACCTCCAGGAACACCGAGGGAGAGAAACTCGTAGAACTAGAAACATAAAAATAGCGAACAGTTCAAAATATAGAAAAGTTCTCTAACTTAACTTATAGAGAATTAATTAGGATTGTCAGTGAGGAAGACATAATTTAGTTGTGAAGTGCTTCAATATTCAGGAAGACATAATTTAGTTGTGAAGTGTTTCGATATTCAGAAAGACATAATTTAGTTGTGAAGTGTTTCAATATTCAGGAAGACATAATTTAGTTGTGAAGTGTTTCAATATTCAGGAAGACATAATTTAGTTGTGAAATGTTTCGATATTCAGGAAGACACAATTTAGTTGTGAAGTGTTTCAATATTCAGGAAGACATAATTTAGTTGTGAAGTGTTTCAATATTCAGGAAGACATAATTTAGTTGTGAAGTGTTTCGATATTCAGGAAGACACAATTTAGTTGTGAAGTGTTTCAATATTCAGGAAGACATAATTTAGTTGTGAAGTGTTTCAATATTCAGGAACACATAATTTAGTTGTGAAGTGTTTCAATATTCAGGAAGACATAATTTAGTTGTGTTGGTTTCAATATTCAGGAAGACAAAATTTAGTTGTGAAGTGTTTCAATATTCAGAAGTTCTGTGTTCCAGACAACAATAGCACATAGTCATCAGTAAATTAAGAGTAAAGACAAAGAGGTAGAATAAAAGTCACATACAATAGATATTACAGATGGCTCCATCACTATCGGTGGTAACCTCGTGAGTTCATCTAAATAAAGATCATTGATCTTAGAAGTTTACGATCCTCCACTATATATCTTCACGAGTAGATTTTATGTTTAATAAACTTGAATGAACACTAATGGTAACGTGTAGGGAACAGGCAAATAATTGCAATGCTGCGGTAAAGCTGGTAGCAAGGAGCCGGTAGTTGGGTGTGATAGACACTCCACGGTACGGTGTCAGCTTTACAAGGAAGGAACACAATACAATACTGACGTTTCAGCCTGTGGCCTTCTTCAGAATACAGGGACAACGACAACAAACGGTGAAGCACAATTATCTATAACTACTTGTTGGATGATCAAGTGAATGGAGAGGTGGACAGCAAAAATAACCTGTGATTGTTCAATAGATCAAGACATTGTCGTTACGTTGTGCTGTGATAAATGTGAACTCTGCCATAAATCAGTAAAAGTAGTCTAGTACAGATATATATAAGATAGCAACTTATTACACTCTAGTACAGATATATATAAGATAGCAACTTATTACATTCTAGTACAGATACATATAAGATATCAACTTATTACACTCTAGTACAGATATATATATAAGATATCAACTTATTACACTCTAGTACAGATATATATAAGATATCAACTTATTCCACTCTAGTACCGATATATATATAAGATATTAACTTATTCCACTCTAGTACAGATATATATAAGATAGCAACTTATTACACTCTAGTACAGATATATATAAGATATAAACTTATTACACTCTAGTACAGATATATATAAGATATCAACTTATTACACTCTAGTACAGATATATATAAGATATCAACTTATTACACTCTAGTACAGATATATATAAGATATCAACTTATTACACTCTAGTACAGATATATATAAGATATCAACTTATTACACTCTAGTACAGATATATATAAGATATAAACTTATTACATTCTAGTACAGATACATATAAGATAGCAACTTATTACACTCTAGTACAGATATATAAGATATCAACTTATTACACTCTAGTACAGATATATATAAGATATAAACTTATTACATTCTAGTACAGATACATATAAGATAGCAACTTATTACACTCTAGTACAGATATATATAAGATAGCAACTTATTACACTCTAGTACAGATACATATAAGATATAAACTTATTACATTCTAGTACAGATACATATAAGATAGCAACTTATTACACTCTAGTACAGATATATATAAGATAGCAACTTATTACACTCTAGTACACCCCCCCCCTCGCCCTCGGGAGTCTGTGGTGGCATTACAGTGGGTGCGTAAATGATATTTTGTAGGTAAATAGAAAGAGAAAGTGAATGAATGAAAGCGTAAATGATATTGTGTAGGTGAATATAAAGAGAAAGTGAATGAATGAAAGCGTAAATGATATTGTGTAGGTGAATAGAAAGAGAAAGTGAATGAATGAAAGCGTAAATGATATTGTGTAGGTGAATAGAAAGAGAAAGTGAATGAATGAAAGCGTAAATGATATTGTGTAGGTGAATATAAAGAGAAAGTGAATGAATGAAAGCGTAAATGATATTGTGTAGGTGAATAGAAAGAGAAAGTGAATGAATGAAAGCGTAAATGATATTGTGTAGGTGAATAGAAAGAGAAAGTGAATGAATGAAAGCGTAAATGATATTGTGTAGGTGAATAGAAAGAGAAAGTGAATGAATGAAAGCACTACAAAAATTAAATCATGGGGAGGTTCGCGATTACAAAACGCCTTTAATGGGGGTCGCGGGAAAGATAGGTTTGAGAAGAGCTGGTCTGTGCCCATCGCTGTTGTTGTAGATACTGAGTGCTACAGTTAAACCTCAACATCATATCATTTTTCTCAATAACATGTATCAAGAGAACAATATATAAATAAACAATCAGAGGACAGAAATAAGGTTAATAAACTATAGCATATAACCAAATTGTATCGATAAAAACAGAAAGTCACTGAATCAGGCAAGAGAGTTCAGATATCTCGTTAAATAGTATATTTACCGATGAATGAAACAAATTAAATATAAAAATTCATACCAGATCACAGAAGGTCATCAAAATCAGTTTTCAAATAGCATCGATCATTGAATAAAATGAAAACCATACTATTCCAGGAAAATGTAAATTGATGACCACTGCTAGTATCTCTACTAAGCTACCAATATTGGAGATAAACAAACGAGAGTTGAAAGACAAAATGTGTAATTGTCATATCATGACAAGTTCGATGCATAAAAATGTAACAAACTGAAAGGGAACTCTGAGAAACCATTTGGGACATCTCCAGTGAATGATGATATCAAACATCAAAATACTGTTTGGACATTTCACCAGCGTGTAACAGCATGCATCGCGAACATACTTATGTGCATACACATACGAGGCTACTAGAAATAGCTCAACTCAGTGACACATCATATGGCAGCATAAAGAGAAAAGAAGAATGAAAAGTCTTATCTCTATCTTTTTCGAAGTTACAGAATTCGTACTGCCAGCAGTGATATTTTTGTTTATCATTTATATCCTGTCTTTTGTGAGATTAAAACGGAATAATATGAACTCCGCTAGTGCAATGAGCAATGTGTGCCATGGATATTGTTGTTTTCCTTCATGCTTCTTCAAGCTCTCTTTTAATCTTGAAAAAAATATAGAAAAAAGTGTATGGTTAAAGCTTTACGTAATTAATGGATGGCATAACTGAGCGACGTTTCTGCTCAATAGGCCTTCAGCAGGCACAAACAACACACGCGCAGATATGTAATTAAATGCAATTAGCCCTACATAGCTAACTAATAATGAAGTATCTAAAATAAATTAATTTCAAATATTAATGCGAAATACAAATATTAATAATAATGTCTTCCCTGCGTACAGAACAGCTACAGGGAAACTATGTGTATGCGTTGAACACACTCATACCATGTAGGGTCAGCAAACCCAATTGGACTATAAGGCGATTTTCCTCAAACCATCAGTGGTGGAAAAGACAATACCAATAATAGGGATGTTGTTTTTGCCCTTGTGGTCTGAGGAATTGAAATCTAGCGCCACTGGAGTGCCAGTATTCTGTTGAACATCCCGAAGGTGTTCACAAATTCCTACCGCTCAACGTCTCCAGACTCGCCATTATAAGTCATGTGACATCGTTGGCATATGATGGCATAAACGATATTGCGTGACACACATGTGAAATCGTCATTGATCTCGAACCGTGCGTTAGGGAATAAGACAGGACTCGGTGTGGAGCACCACATAAGCCCAAGTAATGCAGTTACGTCCACAGGGGACCGTACCCAAATGTTTACGGTCGGAAGGAGAGAGGGAGATGGCTTGTGATCAGATTATCTCTCAAATTCTGTTCGCGTTTGAATGCGACCATACGGGGATCACAGAAAAGTAGACGAGTGTAGGGATGAGAGTGGAGAATAGAACAGAAGCGGTTGAATATTCTTACAGCAGCTAAGTTGAGAGGATGATAGGTTAGAGTGAGTTTTGTTCTCTTAGAGGGAGAGCGGTTGGAAGGAGTGAGTGCCTCCGGACGAAAGATTAGGAGGACCCGTCTGAAGACACACTGGAGGATCGGATCTGGATCAAGTCGGCGGCTAAAGACGCCTAACATAAGACGAGCCTGCTAGCGGAAATCATGGTCGTCCTTGCAGATAGGCGAATACGCAATAACTGAGAAAACAGAATATAGTCATGATATGTTAGCTATGTAGGGCTAATTTTATTTAATTACATATCTGTGTGTATGTTGCTTGTTCCTGCTGAAGGCCTATTGAGCAGAAACGTCGTTCAATTGTGTCGTCCATTAATTACGTAAAGATTTAACCATACCATTTTTATATATTTTTTTTCCATTTCTCCTTGACAATCAGCTTGACAATCAGCTTCACATCTCCTTTACAATCAGCTTTACATCTCCTTTACAATCAGCTTTACATCTCCTTAACAATCAGCTTAACAATCAGCTTTACATCTCCTTTACGTTCAGCTTTACTTCTCCTTACAATCAGCTTTACTGCAGCTTTACATCCCCTTACAATCAACTTTACCGCAGCTTGTATTTATATACATTTCTTAACATAACAGCAGCAGAGGTAAACAGAAGAGCAAAAGACCGCAAATTATATCTCTCCTCGACGCTGAAAGGCAGATGAGGAAGGAAAGAAGAAGCAGATATACATTTCTTTGCCTTGACCTTGCTTTTCTAAACTACTTGATATCACACCCGCTCAATACACTCCCTCCCATCTCAGCTACTTTCATCTACTACTTGAAAGCACCGATAACAGCGATGAACGTTACACTGAAGAGATTGGTGCCGATGTAAGCAGTAACTCATCCCCAAGAATAGATTCTCTGCAATGATAGCCGATCTTATATTTTGTTTTTTCTCTAGCAAGGGCACAGGGTGTAAGAGCTCAACACCTATTCTGCCCAGACTTTTTAAAAGCTTCTTTAAAGGAAATATAATGCATCAAATTCTCATACATACTTTGCATCCTAAATTGGTTGCGCCGACAACAGTCGATGCATCATTCCAAAACCTGGACTGATGTGGTTATACCTAGATGTTCATTCATAAATTCCCGCTATTGAGGAAAAGCTACATTTCATTCTTCGTCTAAAATTAATGTGCAAAGAGAAATGTCAAGTTTCAGCAAGAGAGAATTGATAAATCTACATGGCTAATACTGTGATTTATGGGGCAACGAGGCTAATACTGTGATTTATGTGACATCGAGGGTAATACTGTGATTTATGGGTCAAAGAGGGTAATACTGTGATTTATGGGGTAACAAGGGTAATACTGTGATTTATGGGGCATAGAAAAGAATGCTATGATTTATGAGACAACGAGGGTAATACTATGATTTATGTGGCAACGAGGGTAATACTGTGATTTATGGGGCAACGAGGGTAATACTGTGATTTATGGGTCAAAGAGGGTGATACTGTGATTTATGGGTCAAATAGGGTAATACTGTGATTTATGGGTCAAAGAGGGTAATACTGTGATTTATGGGTTAAAGAAGGTGATACTGTGATTTATGGGTCAAAGAGGGTAATACTGTGATTTACGGGGTAAAGATGGTAATAATGTGATTCATGGGGTAATAATGGTAATATAAAATATTGAATGATATCTACAACAGCGGATATATACCAGACGACATGCTCAAATCAATATTCATTGCCCTACCAAAGAAATCGGCTGCGATTGAATGCGATGATCATCGCACAATAAGCCTTATGAGTCACATGACTAAGATATTACTAAGAATCATCATGCGAAGAGTGCGAAACAAAATCAGTCCAGAAATTAGCGATGAACAGTGTGGTTTTGTTGGATGTAAAGGAACAAGCAATACCATATATATCATAAAATCTTTAGTAGAAAGAGCCATAGAGGTGAAAACAGATCTATACCTATGTTTCATAGATTACACCAAGGCATTTGACAAAGTAAAGCACCAAGAAATAATCAAAATTTTAGAAAGCATAAACATAGACAGCAAAGATCTAAGAATAATAAAGAACATGTACTGGCAACAAACAGCGGCCATTAGAACTGGAAACCAACTGGGAATGTTTTAACAAATAAAACAGGGTGTTAGACAAGGTTGTGTGCTGTCACCAGATTTGTTTAATATTTATAGTGAGATTATTTTAAGATCCATAAGGGGCATGCCTGGAGTAACAATTGGAGGTCATAATATAAATAATCTAAGGTATGCTGATGATACAGTATTAATCGTTAAGAGTGAAAATGAGTTACAAGAAATGTTGGACATTATAGTGAAAGAAAGCAAAATAAAGGACTCAGCCTTAATAGCAAAAAGACAGAGGTAATGATAACAACAAAGAAAAAGACATCACCTCAGTGCAAAATAAAGACAAGTGGAACAATATTAAAACAGGTAAATGAATTTAAATATTTGGGAACTTTGTTAACCTCAGACGGAAGATGTACAAAAGAGGTGAGATGCAGAATGACTCAGGCAAAAGCAGCTTTCCAAAAAAAAAAATGAGGAAAATACTATGCAATCCATTTTTGACAATAGAAACAAGAAAAGAGTTCTTAAATATTACGTAGAGCCAGTCTTAACATATGGATGCGAGTCATGGACAATAGGACAACAGACAAGAAAATCACTGGAGTCTGTAGAAATGCGGTTTTACAGAAGAATGTTGAGAATACCATGGACAGCTAAGAAGAATAATGAAGAGGTTCTGAGAGATGTCAAAGTAAAAAGAGAGCTAATTTCCAATTTTAGGAAGAGACAATCATCATTTTTTTGGCCATGTAATGAGAAGAGAACAACTTGAATATATTGTAACAAGTGGAAAAATTCTGGGACGAAGAGATAGAGGGAAGCAAAGTGAAAAAATAACTGACAGCTTAAGAGAATGGTTTGGCAGAAGGTCAACAACAAAAATGATAAATAGCTGCCGAGATCGAAAGTTGTGGAGAGACATGATTACCTACGCCACTAGGCCCGGTACTTGATGATGATGAATGGTAATATTGTAATTTATAGGTCAAAGAGGGTAATACTGGGATTTATGTGTCAAAGAGGATAATGCTGGGATTTATGGGGCAAAGAGGGTAATACTGGGATTTATGGGGCAAAGAGGGTAATACTGTGTTTTATGGGGCAAAGAGGGTAATACTGTGTTTTATGGGGCAAAGAGGGTAATACTGGGATTTATGGGACAGAGATGGTAATACTGGGATTTATGGGTCAAAGAGGGTAATACTGGGATTTATGGGGCAAAGAGGGTAATACTGGGATTTAAGGGATAAAGAGGGTAATACTGGGGTTTATAGGACAAAGAGGGTAATACTGGGATTTATGGGGCAAAGAGGGTAATACTGGGATTTAAGGGATAAAGAGGGTAATACTGGGATTTATGTGGTAAAGAGGGTAATACAGTGATTTATTGGGCCAGGAGAGTAATACTGTGATTTATGGAGCAAAGATTGCAATGCTGTGATTTATGGGTCAATGAGGGTAATACTGTGATTTTTGGGGCAAAGATGGTAATACTGTGATTTATGGGGCAATGAGTGTAATAATGTTATTTATGGGGCAATGAGGGTAATGCTGTGATTTAGGGGGATCAGTTAATGAGTTTAGAGGACGGAGAATCAGATGGTGCAAGTTACATGAGGGAGAATGAGATGGATAATGAGTTTTTATAATGAGCACGCTATAAGAACCATCAGTGACATTCATTGCGTCATGACACGGACTAAATAACAGGTGGTTGATTCTGAATGTAATGTAGTCAAGGAAAACATGGATCTATGAAAGTACATCATCACGTCCCCATGAACTGTTGGCTACCATGGAGCGCACTTCGTTCTGTCTCTTGCTTTGATAGTGCAGATTGTCATAGACTGACTTGCACATCTTTTGACTTACACCTCCATGTTAGACTTTGTCTGCCTCCTCCTCTTTTACCCTGTATTTTCCCTTCCAAGATTAATTTTAGTACGCTGCTATGTCTTTTAACATGCTCTAAGAATCTCATTTGTCTTGTCTGAATTGTGTTTAGTATCTTTCGTTCGCCCGAAGTATTGTCTATATCTGCAATGTGGTTTCCTGTATAAATGTTACTGTCTTTTGTAATTCTTGCAGTGGCCGTTATAGTTTTGTCTGTAGTGTTGTATCTATGGGCCAATGGATTTTCCTCAGTCTACTATATTCGGTGCAGTCTTGAAGTTTGTGTTCAGCAGCCTGGGGCGCCTGTCCACATGTACAAGTAGATGATGATCTTGAATTTTGTATACATGTGACTATGGAGTCGATTGTGTCCTGTTCTGAGGCGTATAATGATAACTTGTTCAGATCTATTCATATTATGAAAGGCATCCTGATTTGGGGCTTGTGGTCCTCTGATTGATTTGATTATCTGTTTATTTTGATGGTATGTAACCGGTGTATCTAGTTGTGTGCCTGTTGAACCTTCCTTTGCCAATTGATCTGCTTTCTCATTTCCTGGTATTCCGCAGTGAGATGGGATCCACTGCAGGCCAACCCTGTGGTGCTTGCAGAGTTCAGTCAATAAGGTCTGCAGATGTGGTAATTTTCTGCATTGTAGTGCCTGGAGTAGTGTCAAAAACACTACAGCTGTGGGCTAAGATTACTGTTCAGCAGTTTTTCTATTGCCAACTTTATTGCTTGTATTTTTGCATCATAATTGTGACAATATTTCCCTGTTGCTATTTTATTCATATCCCTAGTGTTATTTGGGTACTCTATATTTGCACCTGCTCCCCCATTCTTTACTGCATTCTGTGCTGATCCATCTGTGTACACACGAATCCATAGGTCTTGTGGGTATTCTTCATCCAGGAAACTGAGAGTTATTGTTTTTCGCTGTAGACTGTTCTGTTCCTCTTTGTCAACTATTCCTTTCACTTCTGTCCGTATTTGATTTGACAATCCTGGTTCTTCTATCCAGTGAGTCTGCTCTGGTATGGGCATTACGGGGGTTAACCGCTCTTGGCATATCTGGTGTTTGTCTACAAATACGCTTGGCTTGATGGATAAAACTGCTTCTCTTAAGTTGTCACAATGCAAGATTTTGGAATCGGTCCTTCATTGAATGTCTCGGCGAGCATGCACATTTTTCTGCCTGTATCAGCACCTTCGTGTCTCTCCGTTCTCTCAGTGCTGATATCCTCCACAATTTCTCCATCTCCAATATTGGTGTTGATTTCATTGCTCCTGTGATGACCGTAAGTGCCTGGTTTTGTACTTTATCCAGTTCTTGCAGTGTGGTGTTTGATGCTGAGCACCATGCGGATGATCCATGTTCTAAATGTGGGCGTATACTCTGTTGGTAAATTTCACTGTGTATTTTCCCACTCGCACCCCATGTGGTTCCACACAGCTTTCTTAGAATAGCCAATTTCCTCCTTGCTTTTTGGGTTGCCTTATTTATCTGCTGTTTCCAAGATAGTTTGTTATCAAATGTAACTCCGAGATATGTAGCTTGTATGTCTTCTTTCACAAGCTCATTGTTTATGTAGATGGCTCCTGCTTTTTGTTTTGGGGAGAGAGTGAAAAGTGTAGTACTGCATTTGTCTGTATTGATGCTGATACACCATCTAGTTGTCCATGAATTCAGTGCATCCATAGCTCTTTGTAGCAATTTGGAGGTCACAGTTGCATACTCCTCTGTGCACCACCATTACCAAGTCATCTGCATACATTGCCACTTTAATACCATGTGGTAGTTCAGTAACTAGGTTATTGATGTAGATCAGAAAAAGTGTTGGAGATAGTACCCCTCCCTGTGGAACGCCCTGGCGCAGTAAGAACTTCTTACTCTTTAGACCATCCAGTTGCACTCTGTCTCTCCTGTTATGCAGGTATGCTTTGACCCACTTGTACTTCCTGCCATTTACTCCATAATTTCTCAGTTTCTTCAAAAGCCCTTCCTTCCATACCTTATCAAAAGCTTTCTTTAGGTCTATCCATGCTGCTAGTACCAGTTTCTTGTCTTGAAACGCATCTTCAATTTCCTGGGAAAGATAGGTTGCCTGATCTTCGGTAGAGTAACACTGTCTAAAACCCTGCTTGTTGTGGGAAAAGGAGGTTTTCACTTTCCAGGTACCACTGCAATCTGAGATTGATTATACGTTCCATTGTTTTACACAAACAGCTTGTACGCTGATTGGTCTATAGCTGGATGTCGTTGAACCATCTTTTCCTGGCTTTAGTAATGGTATCATAATTGCTTCTCTCCATGCCTGTGGTACTCTACCTGTGATCCAGCAAATGTTTTAGATCTGCAGTAGTTTTGCTTCAGCTGCAGTTCCCAAGTTCTTAATAATTTCATTGGACACTCCATCACTACCTGGTGACTTTTTCATTTTTAATTTGGATATTGCCATCTCTAGCTCACTTTGTGCAATGGGTATTTCCATGACTTCATGTGCTGTCTCTTCTTGTCTTGAATTTTGTTGTTTTAAACGGATCTCTTGTCGTTTCTCTAGGCTAATTTCAATATTATTGTCATTTGCAAAGGAGTCTGCAAAGTGATTTGCTGCATGCTTACCTGTTAGGATGTTTCCATCCTTCTTCAGTGTAATTTTGGTGTTCCTTTCTGTACCCTCATCATTCAGCTGTTTTACAAGCTTCCACACTTTTCTTGTGTCTCGTTCAAGATTCAAGGACTCTGTTTTCTCTTTCCAGCTTCTCCGTCTGGCTTGTAGTTTAGCCCGTTGAAATTTGGCTTTAGCATGCTGGTAGTTGTTGTGGTGTTCCTGGCAAGGTTTGTTTTCTGCTTGCTTTCGAGATATTTCCATTTCATTGTGCAATTGTGTTTAGTAGTTTCCTTTTTATTTTCATTTGCTTTAAGACTTTATCGTTTGTCTTTTTTTCTTTCCATGCAACTATTCATATTCTATAAATCCACATTTCAAAAGCTACAGTTTTCTGTTATGTTTTCTTGTCTAATTTCCAAGTTTCTGCATCATATTGGAATATTGAGAAGATATACCATTTTGCTATTCTTAGTTGTAGCCCTGGTGTTATTTGTTATGAAGTTGTGTATTTTTCACGCCATTAAAATTAATTGTTGCCATTCCTATTATTTTGTTTATTTCAGTTTTACGTTTTCCATGACTGGTTATTATGTGCCCAAGGTAGTTATAGTTCTGAACTTCTCCAGATTTTTTCCTTGAACTTTGATATTCGTTTGTAGGTTTTAGATATTTTCTTTCTTATGATCATAATTTTAGTCTTTTTGATATTCATATCTAATCCATATTTTTCTTTTCATGTTTATTTCATAAATTAATTGTTGTAGATCTTTAGAATTTTCTGCTAGTAGTACAGTATCGTCAACATATCTTAGGTTATTGATTATCTTTCCATTAATTTGTAGGCCTGGCATCTCTGTGATGTTTTTAAAGATTTGCCCAGTGTATAGATTGAACAAGCTTGCTGATAGGATGCATCCCTGTCTTACTCCTCTTTTTATATCAATGGGTGTAGAGTTCTCTGTTACATTTTATTATTGCTGTTTCCTCCCAGTATAAACTACATATTATTCGTATGTCCATGTCATCTAGATGTATCTCTTATAGGCAGTCTATGCGTCGTTTTTAGTGTTCTATCAAAAGCTTTGGTTTAGTCTATTTAGCAGGCATGTATTAGTTTGTTTACTTCTGTGTACGTTTCCATTATTGCGTGAAAGCACAAGTAAAACAATATAGAACATTGCAAGCAGAGATCTCTGCAAGATGTGCCATTCTGGCACGCACGGTTTCTGTTTTTTGAGATTGTGATTCTGCCCTATGTGCCGTCTTCGGCTCCAAAGGACGACAGATAGATAGAGGTATCTTGAAATGCGCCTTTTATAAGCTCCAAATATTCCCTTTTTGTTATCACAATTTCCGTCCATGCAAGTTATAGTGTATGTCGTGTTGCTGGATAGTCCGCGCATGTTCTTACATTTTAATGATATCAGAATTTAATATAAAAAAAAACCAAATGACTTAATTAAGACAACGACAATATATATATATATATATATATATATATATATATATATATATATATATATATAAATCAACATTTTTCGGGCACATCATGAGAAGAGGAAAGTTGGAATACTTGGTTACAACTGGCAACATAAAAGGAAAGAGAGATCGCGGACGACAAAGAGAGAAAATACTGGATAGCTTGGTGTCATGGCATGGAAAACAGTCAACAACAGAACTGATACGATGCACTGTAGATAGAAGATAGTGGAGGGCCATGATCGCCTACGCCAACCGGCAGGGTACATGATGATGATGATGATAGTTCTATAAACATTATCTTTTTGACTTCTTACTAACCCATTCTCTTTAAGTGTAAGGTATTTATTTTCTTCAATCTATCTTCCGTCATTTATTCCACCATTTATTTTTATATTATATATATATATAATTATAATCGAAAAGAAAACCATACAAAAATGTAGAGGAATACAAGCATTACATCACCGAAACAGATATAAAGTTAAACTAACGGACATGAACAAGGGGATGTGGTCATAAGCCATTACACTGACTTTAAATATAATAGAGATCTGACATTTTGCAAAGTGTTTTGGAAATATGAAAATACATAATTAATCTCATTACAGTACAAGGAGTGGATCACAAGACGTAGAGGAAGCTCTATATATTTCAATTATTCAGAGGGTACAAGCTCTACTGCCAGTATGAAACGTTTGATAAGCACGCTAATCTTAGAGTTTTCTGTCAGACTAATACCAGTGCAGCCCCATAAAGCTCTCATTGTTTCATTATCCTTTTGTGCCGAATATGGCTGACTGGGCAGAAATTATAGTTTTGTGTGTACCACGGTCAGCCGCTACCTGCGGCTAATTCTTGCTTGTTTCTGAGACCTATAGCTATGCACTCTCTGATGATTCTTCGCTGAGTCTCTTTTGCTGTTCCTTGCTGTCTTTTGTCCTTTGGTTTCCACATAAGGGCCTGTAGAGGTAGCCTTCTAACGTACATTCTAAGAACATGGCCAAGATATTTCCAGTGTCACTTTCTAACGTAACTGGATATATAGTCCTGTTTTAGCCAAGATATTTCCAGTGTCACTTTCTAACGTAACTGGATACATAGTCCTGTTTTAGTCAAGATATTTCCAGTGTCACTTTCTAACGTAACTAGATATATAGTCCTGTTTTAGTCTAGATATTTCCAGTGTCACTTTCTAACGTAACTGGATATATAGTCCTGTTTTAGCCAAGACATTTCCAGTGTCACTTTCTAACGTAACTGGATACATAGTCCTGTTTTAGTCAAGATATTTCCAGTGTCACTTTCTAACGTAACTGGATACATAGTCCTGTTTTGTTTGTATCTGTTTTGTGTAATTCGTTTGCAGTCTGATCAACTGGTGTTTAGCAGACTTCGAAGGCTTTTTTTCTAGAAAGCGTTTAGTCTTTGGTCTAAAGTTTTTGTTGTTTTCCAGCTCTCGCACCAGCATGTTAATATTGGAATCTCACATGAATTAAAGATCTTGAGTTTTGTTTAATTACTGAGTGTCTTTGAAATCCACATCTTTGAGAGCTTGTTGATGGAGGTTGACGCCAATGGGATTCGGGTCTTTATTTCAGTTGTTGTGTCTGTCGCCTGTTGTTGACATCTCAAGCTCTACTTCATATTATTACATTTCTCTATACCCACTCCCACCCCTTCCCATGTGTTCTCCCCCACTTTAATCTACTTCTAGTAGAAATTATACTCGGGGGGGGGGGGGGGGGGGGGGGGATAGACTGCGCAAACATAAAGAGGAATATGAGCAAAATAATAATAAATCAAAGAAGAAATCTAAAACAGATCTTCTATATGTAGAATAATATGTATATAATAATAAGAAAATAGAAGAAGGAGAAAACAGTGAAAGATAATCCATGGATGTATATAATGTTTAAATATTTGCAATTTAATGTTTGTATTATTGTGTCATAAATCATCTTGTAAAGAGAAAAGATGATGAAGACAATATATTGTTGTATGCTAACAATTAAATTGAAGAAGATGGAGCAATGTAGGAGATATCTAATGAGAAAATGTATAAGGCATAGACTAAGAGAAATCAACGATAATATCACATAAAAGGTAATAATTAGAAACAAACATCTGAAGAGGATTAAATGAATGTTGAAAAATGTGCGTTTCAAAAAGTGCTAGAATGAGATAATCATAAATGTGTTTGCTTTATGTTTACAGAAATCTATAACAAAAAGACTAGACAGATTAGCAGAAGAGCTGATTAGCAGAAGAGCAGATTATCAGACTAACTGATGTAGTTAGTCCACGATAGATATGATATGTAAATACCTACAAGTGTGATCTGAGAATATATTTAATAAATCCAGTAGTATTTGAGTGCAGCGGTTATCTAGACCGCCAGGTAGTGTTGTTATTGACTGTACCCTATACATGATATATCGTCGCTAAGATGTATTTTGTGTTAATATAACGTGTGACTACAGGTCTGTAAAAATAGTCCATCAATAAATATGTTTTCATGTTATTGAACACCTAGATATTTGTTGTTTGCCAAGAATGTGTTAAAGAAAGAACGAGATGTATATATGAAGTACGAGAAAAATGCTGACCTGTACTAGCACAAATTTATAGTCCGTGTCTGCTGACCTGCACTGGCACAAATCTATAGTCCGTGTCTGCTGACCTGCACTGGCACAAATCTATAGTCTGTGTCTGCTGACCTGCACTGGCACAAATCTATAGTCTGTGTCTGCTGACCTGTACCAGTACAAATCTACAGTATGTGACTGCTGAACTGTACTAGCACAAATCTATAATCTGCGACTGCTGACCTGTAGCAGCACAAATCTGTAGTCTATGACTGATGACCTGTACTAGCTCAAATATTAAGTCTGTGTCTGCTGACCTGTACTAGCTCAAATATTAAGTCTGTGTCTGCTGACCTGTGCTAGCACACATCTATGGTCTATGACTGATGACCTGTACTAGCTCAAATATTAAATCTGTATCTGCTGACCAGTACTAGCTCAAATATTAAGTCTGTGTCTGCTGACCTGTGCTAGCACACATCTATGGTCTATGACTGATGACCTGTACTAGCTCAAATATTAAGTCTGTCTGCTGACCTGTACTAGCTCAAATATTAAGTCTGTCTGCTGACCTGTACTAGCACACATCTATTGTCTGTGTCTGCTGACCTGTACTAGCACACATCTATTGTCTGTGTCTGCTGACTTGTACCAGCACACATCTATTGTCTGTGTCTGCTGA
Organism: Megaustenia siamemsis; assembly: GCA_032433765.1. NCBI lineage: Eukaryota > Metazoa > Mollusca > Gastropoda > Stylommatophora > Ariophantidae > Megaustenia > Megaustenia siamemsis. The sequence goes on along the minus strand of JAVIAB010000156.1, from coordinate 75,738,916 downwards.
CCTGTACTAGCACACATCTATTGTCTGTGTCTGCTGACTTGTACCAGCACACATCTATTGTCTGTGTCTGCTGACCTGTACTAGCACACATCTATTGTCTGTGTCTGCTGACCTGTACTAGCACACATCTATTGTCTGTGTCTGCTGACCTGTACTAGCACACATCTATTGTCTGTGTCTGCTGACCTGTACTAGCACACATCTATTGTCTGTGACTGCTGACTTGTACCAGCACAAATATTAAGTCTGTGACTGCTGACTTGTACCAGCACAAATATTAAGTCTGTGACTGCTGACTTGTACCAGCACAAATATTAAGTCTGTGTCTGCTGACCTGTACTAGCACACATCTATTGTCTGTGTCTGCTGACCTGTACTAGCACACATCTATTGTCTGTGACTGCTGACTTGTACCAGCACAAATATTAAGTCTGTGACTGCTGACTTGTACCAGCACAAATATTAAGTCTGTGACTGCTGACTTGTACCAGCACAAATATTAAGTCTGTTTCTGCTGAACTGTACAAGCACAAATATTAAGTCTGTGACTGCTGACCTGTACTAGCAAACATATATAGTCTGTGACTGCTGACTTGTACCAGCACAAATATTAAGTCTGTGACTGCTGACTTGTACCAGCACAAATATTAAGTCTGTTTCTGCTGAACTGTACAAGCACAAATATTAAGTCTGTGACTGCTGACCTGTACTAGCACAAATATTAAATCTGTGACTGCTGACTTGTACTAGCAAACATATATAGTCTGTGACTGCTGAACTGTACCAGCACAAATATTAAGTCTGTGACTGCTGACTTGTACCAGCACAAATATTAAGTCTGTTTCTGCTGAACTGTACAAGCACAAATATTAAGTCTGTGACTGCTGACTTGTACTAGCACAAATATTAAGTCTGTGTCTGCTGACCTGTACTAATACACATCTATAGTCTGTGATTGCTGACCCTTATTAGTACACATCTATAATCTGCGACTGCTGACCTGTACACGCGTCTATAGTCTCAGTCATCAAATTTCATAGTGGAATGTTTGACAGTTGACTTGATCTATGTCATTACAACAGTGAAATGCTTGTCGTATTGACCTGCAATTTGCTTCAGACCTTGTTCATCAACATCTATATTCTTTGACTAAATAAATTCTAATATTTGACAATAGATCGTTCTAGTGTTTCTACCTACGGCATCATTATATTGCCACATCTACCATTGCCTATTAGCTAATTTCAGTTAAATGGCCTGTTTATAATCGCTTTAGAAATTCATTTTTACCAAAAGAAGTCAGACATTAAAGTCTGTGGTGTAACATTTCACAATGTTGTTAAATTTCGAATCACCTGTTCTAAGAATACTTTCAACAACATGAGAAGTACGCTATGTAATTTATTAACATTAGTACTAGAAAGAACGCTTAAAAATGCTATATCGAAACAGGTTGCGAACCACGGATAGTAAACAATGAGACACAACTCCGGATAGAATCAGTTAAAAGTGCTTTCATCATCAAGTACCGTGCCTGCTGGCGTAGGTGATCATGTCTATTCACAACTTTCGATCTCGACTATTATCTATCATTTCTGTTGTTGGCCTTCTGCCAAACTATTCTCTTAAGTTGTCTGGTATCTTCTCTCTTTGCTTCCTTCTATTTCTTCGTCCCTCAATTTTCCCAGTGATTACAATATATTCCAGCTCTTCTTTCTCATTACGCGGCCAAGAAATAATGATCATTTCTTCCTAATATTGGAAATTAGTCTCCTTTTGCTTTGGCCTCTTTCAGGACGTTTTCATTACTCTTCTTAGCTGTCCATGGTATTCTCAACATTCTTCTGTAAAACCACATTTCTAGACTCCTGTAACTTTCTTGCCTGTTGTCCTATTTTCCATGATTCACATCCGTATGTTAAGACTGACTCTACATAACATTTAAGAACTCTTTTTCTTATCTCTATTATCATAAATGGATTGCACATTACCTTCCTCATTTTTTGGAAAGCTGCTTCTGCCTGAGTCATTCTGCATCTCCCCTCTATTGTACATCTTCCGTCTAAGTTTAACTAAGTTCCCAGATATTTAAATTAATTTACCTGTTTTAATATTGTTCCACTTGTCTTTATTTTGCTCTGAGGTGATGTCTTTTTCTTTGTTGTTACCACTACTTCTGCCTTTTTGCTATAAAGCTAAGTCCTTTATTTTTGTTTTCTTTCACTATAATGTCTAACATTTTTTTGTAACGCAAATATGCTTTAAGAATATTAAATACACCACGATAGCCAAATAATTCCTATGAGGGGATACTAAAAGATGACGATGAAGAGAGGTAGATTACTTTAAAAGTTAGGAAAAGATAGTTGAGATTTGTGGGGGATCTGTGGAGTTTGAAGAATGGAGAATTTATGAATAGTTAGTATCAGCATGAAAAATAGAAGGCCGGAGGGGAAGAAGTAGTTAAAGGGGAAAGATGCTGGATTTGTTTGGTGGCGTGATGCGAGCAAATATCATCGGCGGAGAGATAACTAGATATGTTGATACGCCGCTGACACGACCCGACGCCGCACCATGACCAATATTGTATAATCAGTACTTCTGTTACTGCTGTTGTGCCTGTTCTGTTAGTGCTGTTGTGCCTGTTCTGTTACTGCTGTTGTGCCTGTTCTGTTACTGCTGTTGTGCCTGTTCTGTTACTGCTGTTGTGCCTGCGACTTTTCATTTTCTGGAATCTCTCTTCCACAATGTAACATGCTATCATGGCCAACTTGGTAGGCGTTCTCTAACACTTGGTTCTTATTCACTCTACACTTCACTCATTTATTCTTAAAAGAAAACCTGATTCTTTGTTCAATTCAACCAATTCCCGTATTTATATCTCACATTTCCCAACCCAGTTATGTCTGAAACTCCTCGACAAAAGCCACACTTAAACGAGTTCAGAACAATATTTTAAAAATGATCACAATTACTCCTCAATAAAATACTCCGTCTATCGCTATGTTGGCACATACAAGTAACGTTTGATTGAATTAATGCGACAGCTCGTTAGTGTTTTTCTTTCTCAGTACAAAATGACAGGCTATAAATTCGAATGCTCAATTACTTTACTACTCATGCCCTCTTCTGTTTCACGTTTAGTCTGGAAATATGATTTGACCTTCTTATGTTAGTCTTCTCAGGTTGTTAGCACGGACGGGTATGATGTTATATTTCCTCCCTCTATAGCCGTGTTCTAATTGTTCTTGATAATTGACACACCACACATTCAAGAATGAACAAACTTGGTGTGTTATAAATAAGTCATCATTTATTATCTATATACATATATATATATATGTATATATTATCAGGCTATCCTTCCTAGCGTCTCTGTAGATACTTGTTCGATCTAATAACAGTCCTGGCCGCTGAAGCACTTCGACTACCGTCGGTGTTGTACCTCAGCTATTCGTATAGTGGATATTCTAGCTGTCTCTCTATCTAGCTCTCTTTCGTCTGTGTCTTCTGTTTCAAACGTTCTCCAATGAATATCTCGATGCATATCTCTAGTTCTCCATCTCTCGTTCTAGTTCTCGTCCTCTAGTTCTGGTGCGTGACATCTAATTCTGCTCTCCTGTAATTCTGCTTATCTAGTTCTTGTCTCTTCTCTAAGATGAAGTTCTTCTGTGACTATCTCAGTTCCTATCGGCCCCTAGTGCGTGGCAATCTCTGTGTGCTCCTATGTATGAAGTCTAAGTGTAAAAGTGGAAGCCCCTGTCTCAAGTCTGCCCTCTAACTTTTATACTCCTGTCCCTTGACCGACAGTTAACCTTACTCCCTGCCTCTCTCCGTCCACTCGTGACAGATCTCCAAGCCAAGCCATGGAATTTCCCAGAGCGGGGTCATGTGGTCAAGTTCGCATCCGTTACTAGTAACTCGATCTTCGTGTCTTCCTCTTTGGCTAAACTTCTACCTCCCTGCTAACTATTCTTTCTCCAGATAAAAATAACATCCAAAACTGTTCCACTCCTCTCTGAACTCCAAGTGACCCTCCCTAACCATCTGACACTGTGTGACTAGCCTTTAGTTTATGAGTTCTACATTCCTTACCGACAGCTAAGGTCATTCCCAGTTTACAACCCTGTGGTCCGTCAAGGTGGTTTAACATGGTCTCTTAGTCATCCCTATACTAAATTTGTCTAGTCCTGTTTTATCCTCACTTAATTATGATCTAAATATGTATGTGTCATCATTCACGGTTACACCTCTCTTCTTTACTGTTGCTGATCGGTTAAACACCTGGCGCTCGAGACAGTTCTATAGTTAATTCTTAATTGAACATCTAATAAGGACTATTTTGTAATTCACCTCTAGTTTATATTGCTGTTATTAGCAAATAATCTATAGTCCCTACATAAATTCATGAATACGCTTGCTTTTGATTGCGTAAAAACTACCTGTTAGATCGCTGTTTTTTATTTATTTTTTGCATGCAGCCTGAAAAAATCTATGACGCAAAAATATTGCTATTCTTTATTCCACAGATACCACAGAATTTGCACATCGGCGAATTCCTACGACCTTTTGTGACTCTTGCAGATATGTTTATTCGAATTTTAGATTTTACAGTAAAATTTTAATTTCCAGTTCAGTTCTTTTCAGAGGCGTATCCACATAATACTTTTATAGATCAAGTAATTGTGTATGTTGCCCCTTATGTGTAATCGCAAACATGACTCCAATTTGCTATAGTTAGTCTTGCCCTTTGGTCACCACTAGACCCCAGGGTGTCCTAACTATACCTAAAACTGAATGATGGTAGATACATTTTGATATGGCAATATATTTCTTGCCATTGTATATACACTTAACCATTTGTTCAACATAGATCGGTTAAATTACGTCCAATTGCGTGAGGTTGATTAATATAGCCTAAACAAAAAATCTTGCAATCTAGATTGAATGTCTAAAAGCAAAATATATTTTTATAACGTCATGGATATTCTAAGGCTGCATGCAAAATATCACAGCAATATAACACATATCTTTCACGTAAATCAAAAGTAAACTTGTTCATGAATTTATGAACGGACAGTAGCAGAATACTGCTCTATTTGTCTCTATCTCTACGCTAGAAGTTTAAAATAATTATTTAAATCGCAACAAAATGACTGCAGTCTTCTAAAGATACGTCCTAGTGTCGGGCACTGACTATCGTCATACTTTTCTATTTGATTATTCTATTATAAGTCAACAACAGAAATGATAAATAACTGTCGATATCGAACGTTGTTGTTCATCTACGCCATCAGGCATAGCACCTGATGATGATGATTATACTTCTATGTCTATTTGACTTCTGTAACGGACAGTTCTTAGATTCTCGTCAAACAAGGATCGTAATTTCTCAACTCACATCGGCGCCTTCTCTAAAATGAGATCTCTCTTCTCTATAGTTTCTTGACGTTGTCCTCTCTTGTCAAACTTAATCGCTCTCTGGATGTCCATGCCGTCTCTCTTATGTGTGCCCGTCTTCTTCAACCCTCCAGTCTGTCTCCCCAATTTTCTTATTCCTGTTACCGTCCTTGACGTATATTCTCTACCATTTCCTATAAACTACGTGATTTTATTCCATATTCCGACCTTGTCATTCTTTACGACTTTGGTTATAGCTATGGATGGCCCCGGTATCACTGCAAACGAATTAAAATGCATAATTGCTCAACCGCCCGTGCCAGTGGAATCATCCCAATTACTATCTCATCTCCGAAACAGAGAAAGGTAGATGCAGTCCCCATCATAGCAGTCTCAGCACACGCCAAAAAATATAAGTCAAAACCGCACTGAAAGTGAACACAACCATCTGTTCCCTGTCATACGATATCATCATTCATCGTAAACAATCGGAATATTGAAACATGATCAAAACGGATGAAACGCACAGCACAAGGTGTGTACAGAGCACTTACTGTACACGGTGTGCACCGAGCACTTACTGTACACGGTGTGAACAGAGCACTTAACTCAGTTACGTCTCACTTTGCATGCATTTGTATCCCAGTTCTAGGATGTGTCCAGTGTGTCAACGAATGCTCTTTAGAGCTTTACTATCCCGTTTTTATGTTTCTCGTTTCATTCATCCCAGCAGACTTGCACTGAGATACTTCATGATTTCATTTCAAGACATGCTTGAGTGTTTAAGGTCTGGCAATGGTCATATAATACATTACATGATCTTGGATTAGTCTCATTCTTATTTTATTCTAGTGTGTGTGTATATATATATATATATTTAGTAAATGAATTTCTGGGAACTGTGTTACCCTCAGAAGAAGATGTACAAAAGAGGCCACATACAGAATGGCTCAGGCAAAAGCAGCTTTCCAAAAAATGAGGAAGATACTATGCAATCCATTTTTGACAATAGAAAAAAGAAAAAGAGTTCTTAAATGGTATGTAGAGCCAGTCTTAACATATGGATGTGAATCATGAGCAATAGGACAGCAGACAAAAATATCACTGGAGTCTGTAGAAATGTGGTTTTACAGAAGAATGTTGAGAATACCATGAACAGCTAAGAAGAGTAATGAAAACGTTCTGAAAGAGGCCAAAGCAAAAAGAGAGCTAATTTCCAATATTAGGAAGAAACAATCATCATTTTTTGGCTGTGTAATGAGAAAGAACAGCTGGAATATATTGTAACAACTGGGAAAATTGAGGGACGAAGAGACAGAGGGAAGCAAAGAGAAATACCAGAGAGTTTAAGAGAATGGCTTAGCAGAAATTCAACAACAAAAATGATAAATAACTGTCGAGACTGAAAGTTGTGGAGAGACATGATCACCTACACCAGCAGGCCTAGTACTTGATGATGATATACATTTTTATTTAAATAATTGTATTCGTAGAATGCCTACATTCTTTGTGAGAAATAATGGTAACAAGCTATATGGGAGGAGTAAAGCTCTCAGAGATTGTTGATCTTATCATATTCTACATTTTAGCATGACCTCAGCGGATATATCAAATATGTACAGTATGGGGTCAAGGTGTATCGAACAGAAACGGTCAAGATTTGTGATTGTTGGGTGATCACATGGTGGAACTACCTCCATCACATCAGATCGTGGTGGACATCAAATACAGAAACACATCTCCTCCACGTCAACATAACATCATAACACTTCTTTATTCTACCACTATTCACTGTATTTTCAAGATGGCGTCCGTATGTGGACAGTGTTTTCCGTTACAGCGTGTTTGTTTCGTAATACACCGTTTACCCGCGCTATTCGCGGTAAAAATCGTATTCCAAAACAAATATTGTATGGCGAACTTAAGGACGGAAAGAGACCAAAGGGCAGACCAGTGCTGAGATATAAGGATGTTTGCAGGGCTTACATGGGGGCATTTTTTATCAATGAAAGAAACTGTGAAAATGTGGCTGCAGATCGTAGCACTTGGAGAGCAAGAAATAACAAATGGCACGGCATCTTTCGAGGCTGCGCTGATATCAAATTCGGAGGACAAAAGGCGCAAGAGAAAAGAGACAAGGCCAGGTACCGCAAATACACCTTATTCGTTCTGTGGATGGATCTGTCTATCCAAGATTGACACATTCAAAAGATAAAAGGCGCAAATAAAAGAGACAGGACCAGACACCACAAATACACCTTGTTCGTTCTATGGATGAATCTGTCTGTCCAAGATTGACACATTCAAAAGATAAAAGGCGCAAATAAAAGAGACAGGACCAGACACCACAAATACACCTTGTTCGTTATATGGATGAATCTGTCTGTCCAAGATTGACACATTCAAAAGATAAAAGGCGCAAATAAAAGAGACAGGACCAGACACCACAAATACACCTTGTTCGTTCTGTGGATGAATCTGTCTGTCCAATATTGGCAATGTCAGCCACGAGAGAAGCTGTTCAGTAAAGCAACATCCAGTATGAGACAATAATACTTTACCAAACTACTGACTTATCGTGATTGCTTGCTACCAATCGTCTGTCAAGACATTAAAGGTCATCGTATATATTCACTGGATTATATCTATAAATACTATTTCATCCATACATCTCCGGTCTCTGTTTTGTCATCGTTACTAACAGTGACCGTGTATATAAAGTACCGACGACTCTGCTCTAATAGAGATGAAACTCAAAACATTAATTTGCCTACATTGTTATCTTTCGTATGGGGTTTCCTTGTGATTTTCTAGAAAATATGAAAGTCTTGCATTGAGATTCTAGATCTTTGTCTATACCTCAACCTAATCACAATTTATCTTACTTTTCTTACAATCGATAACTATCTCTATTTCCTGACGTTTTGTAGCTTCAACAAAAGAGTGCATTAAGATCCATGTTATTCTTGTTTGTTAACTATAACAAGTTTTTGTTTACCCGCCACAGGAGGCCTGAAATAAGAAACGTTCGTTTTACAAGAAAATGGTGTTCTCAGTTAACTTTAGTCACACCTTCCCTACCACAGCTTGGTGCACCTGTCTATATGCTGATGTGATGGAGGTAGTTCCACCATGTGATCACCCAACAATCACAAATCTTGACCGTTTCTGTTCGATACACCTTGACCCCATACTGTACATATTTGATATATCCGCTGAGGTCATGCTAAAATGTAGAATATGATAAGATCAACAATCTCTGAGAGCTTTACTCCTCCCATATAGCTTGTTACCATTATTTCTCACAAAGAATGTAGGCATTCTACGAATACAATTATTTAAATAAAAATGTATATCATCATCAAGTACTAGGCCTGCTGGTGTAGGTGATCATGTCTCTCCACAACTTTCAGTCTCGACAGTTATTTATCATTTTTGTTGTTGAATTTCTGCTAAGCCATTCTCTTAAACTCTCTGGTATTTCTCTTTGCTTCCCTCTGTCTCTTCGTCCCTCAATTTTCCCAGTTGTTACAATATATTCCAGCTGTTCTTTCTCATTACACAGCCAAAAAATGATGATTGTTTCTTCCTAATATTGGAAATTAGCTCTCTTTTTGCTTTGGCCTCTTTCAGAACGTTTTCATTACTCTTCTTAGCTGTTCATGGTATTCTCAACATTCTTCTGTAAAACCACATTTCTACAGACTCCAGTGATATTTTTGTCTGCTGTCCTATTGCTCATGATTCACATCCATATGTTAAGACTGGCTCTACATACCATTTAAGAACTCTTTTTCTTGTTTCTATTGTCAAAAATGGATTGCATAGTATCTTCCTCATTTTTTGGAAAGCTGCTTTTGCCTGAGCCATTCTGTATGTGGCCTCTTTTGTACATCTTCTTCTGAGGGTAACACAGTTCCCAGAAATTCATTTACTAAATATATATATATATACACACACACTAGAATAAAATAAGAATGAGACTAATCCAAGATCATGTAATGTATTATATGACCATTGCCAGATCTTCGGACCACTTAAGAGTGAGGGTCCACCATCTACTAGAAAGTCACACACGTTGATAAGTATTCGCGAGCGGGGAGATTAATAACTAGGTAGATAGTCAGGTAAACGTGAATTTATGCAAATAATAGGTAGAGAATAAGCAGACAATTAATATAATGTCACCTGAACACTTAACTCCGGCAAATCCACGTAGACAAGTACATGCTCCAGTCTCTACGTTACAATCGCCAGTGCAGCCAATAGAACATTCAAACTTGCACTTATCTCCATAGAATCCGGCTGTGCAATCTGGAACAAAAGTAAACAACATGTCTCAAATATATTCCAAAAAATAACAATATACGCATTTAACAGCTTGACAAATAAACAAACATGATATATTACATTTCAATATTACTAGCCCCATAGCAAGTATCTAGTAAAGTAAAGTACTCCCGTCACCCCAAATGGCGTATAAGGAATATGGTGTTAGTGACCATACCTTTTACAGACCTTCGGCACATGATTTTTGGGGTAACGTAGTCGATATTACGCCCGTGCCGCTTTACTTTCCAAGAAAAATCAGGTACCCATTTAAGGCTGGGTGAACCCGGAGCCGTCGATAAGGATCGAACTTGTTCTTTGTAATCCAGTTTACTGACCACTGAGCTATCGCGGCTCCACTAGTAACTCGTGTGCAATTATAATGATGACAAGGAAATAAATAATTGCGATATCTTTATCTATGATCTTTACGGCATTTATACCATTCCTGTCGTTTCTTGGAGGATCTATAGAAGTGAACATACACCTCTCATTACTTGTCACATTAAGCGTTATAGTCTATGGGATTCGAACCTACGTCATCATTCTTCAACAAAAATGAAATAAAAATGGTTGAAACAACAACTTGGTCTCCATGTCTAGGCATAATTATAGAAGTGAGACATGTTAAAATAGGCACATGAATTCAAATACTTGTATATGTTGTTAAGATAATGTTAGATTCCAAGAGATTAAGATATATAACACAATCCATTTTTAACAAAGTAGACTAAAAAAGAGCTGCTCACTGATATATAGAGCCAATCTTAACACGTGGAAGTGAATCATGGACAATTAATCCGAGCAAAAAAAAATACAAAAGACAAGAAAATCATTGTGGGGCACAAATCAGAAAAATCAGAATACACTTGCAAATATCAGGATAAAATGATATTATCTTGACCATGTGACGAACGGCGATTGCTGAAATATCTTGACCATGTGACGAACGGAGATTGCTGAAATATCTTGACCATGTGACGAACGGAGATTGCTGAAATATCTTGACCATGTGACGAACGGAGATTGCTGAAATATCTTGACCATGTGACGAACGGAGATTGCTGAAATATCTTGACCATGTGACGAACGGAGATTGCTGAAATATCTTGACCACGTGACGAACGGAGATTGCTGAAATATATTGCAACAACTGACAAAATTGAGGGAGGAAAATGTGTAGGCAACCAGTAAGAAAGATGACTGGCATTTTAATAGAATGATTTAGTAGGAAGTCAAGAACAGGACTGGTAACCAACATTTGAGATAGAAAGTTGTGGAGAAACATGATCACCTACGCCAGCAGGGGCGGTATTTGATGACAGTGATGGTTTTCCTGAAATATCCACATGAACTGGGGGGTATTAGGAATGAAGATGAAGTCATGTTTGTGTGTCTAGTTCATGAGGTGGTCATGGACGGAGAAGTGTGATGATTTCATTTCAAAGCACTCATCTCTGGTCTAACATAATTCGGTGTCAAAAATAACAATTTTTGGTCAGGTGCACTTCAATATTTGGTAATTGATTGTTGTTCTTCTTACAGTAAAAGTAATAACGTTAATAAATAAGCATATTCTATTCTATTCTATTCTATTCTATTCTATTCTATTCTATTCTGTCCTAGGCTCAAGATCTATTTTTTCCCTCCATTCTTACGGTATGGGTGTTTTCTTATTGTTAGCCTGGTTTTCTAGGTGAACAGTGGTGGGTATAGACAGCATATAATTTACCATACCCTGGTTTAATATCCCATTCTCTTATGTCGATGGAACCGATATAATTGCAATCAGGAATTCCCCAATATCTGCTCCACCCCTTGTCACAGCATTTCCCAAAATGCGTTGGCAAATTCTGTTGAGAAGATTGTTCTGTACAAGCCCTACACGATTTCATAGGCGACGATTGTGAACCTCCTAGTCACATCTCTTATGACACCCATTTCAGGTAGCAGTAGCTTTACTCACCCCTCACTGTTGGAGTCCGGTAGCTACACGGGGAGAACATTACTCCAAAGAGAGAAAAAAGAAGGCTTGGTGAGGGGGGCGGGGTGTTATTGTGACGTCAGTTTATCTTTGTGCACAACATGTCAATATCTAGATTAGATCAGGTGTGGTTTTTAGATGTCTTCTTATTCTTTCTTTTCTCATTTGTTTTTCAGCGTCGAGGGGAGATATCATTTACGGTCTTTTGCTCTTCTGTTCGCCTCTGCTGCTGTTATGTTTCCTAGTGCTTCTAATATTCCGTCAAATCTATCTTTTTCGTGGTCGTCCCTTGGGTCTGAAGTTCTCACAACGTTTATTTAAGGCTCGTTGTGTTATGTTTTGATCACTCTGCCTTGTCACGTGGCCAAACCATTTTATCTGTTGTTTTTTAAAATATTCTATGGCGGGGGCTATTCCTAGCTTTTTTCTCAGTTCTTCATTTCGGATCTTGTCTCTCACTGTATGTCCTGTCATTCGTCTAATAGATTTCATCTCAGAAGAGGTTATTTCTTTTATTGTTCTTGCGTCAAGTTAAAATAACCTCCGCTGAGATATCAGTAAGGTCAAATACGTCATCAGGCGTGACTAGATACCTAAACTAAGTGACGTAAGCACTGTGTAAACAAACATGTATTATTCTCTATTCTCACTAATCGACAATCTAAAACCGAGTTTAATTTATACTAAGAAGCTGTTATTTGAGACAAAAACATTAAAATTGAACGCTTTTTAGCTAAATGCTTGTGTACAAAATTATGGATTAGAAGAATATTAGAAAATATGGATTAGATTTGAATATCAAAAAGACTGAAACTATGAGCATAAAGAAAAGAAAATACTCAAAACCCACATGTGGATATAAAAATTGAAGGAATAGATCTGGAGACAGCTCAGAACTACAATTACCTTTGACATACTATAACCAGTGATGAAAAATGTACAACTCAAATAAAGAAAAGAATAGGAATGGAAAAAAGTAATTTTAATGTCATGAAAAATATACTAACATCAAATAACTCCAGGGCTAAAACAAAGAACAGCAAAATGATATTCTTCTCAACATTCATATATGGTGCAGAAACATGGACATTAGACAAGAAAATAGAACAGAAAATTGAAGCTTTTGAAATGTGTATTTATAGAAGAATAGGTATAATTGGATGAAAGAAAAGGAAACAAACGATGAAGTATTAAAGAAAATACAAATTAAAAGAGAACTAATAAATATAATTCAAACAAGACAAATGAGATTCTTAAGGCCTTTTAAAAGACACTGCAGCCTACTAAAAGTAATCTTGGAAGTGAAAATGCAAGGTAAAAGAGGCGGAGGCAGACCAAGACTAACATTGACGAGTAATATATCAAAAGATGGACAAGTCAGCCTATGACAACCTGCACCATCAAAACAAGAGACAGAGCGGCATGGCTCTCCATGGTAGCCAACCTTCGTTGCTAAGACGGCACTCGATGATGAAAAAATTATGTAGAAATTGACCAGTCGTAAATTATTTCAATTATATACATTTTTTAAAAAAATGGATACTTGGCGTCTTCAGCTTACCTTCTTCACAATGAGGTCCCTGCTTGCCTGGTGCGCACTTGACGCACTGACCGGAGTCAACGGCACATATTTTAGACAGGCAATTTTCGTGACAGGTATGAGTGCAGCCAGTTCCATAATAGCCTTCTGGGCAAACCTGGCCACAAGATCCAGTTGGTGGATGGCAGTCCTGAGATGCGTCACATGTACAGTTTTCACTGCAGTAATACCCATACTTGCTTTGTGGACACCATGGTTCTACACGAGAATCAGATTTTCTTTTTTAAAAATTAATTTGGCAGCAAATGTTAAATTTAGCAACCGAGAAACGTGGGGGATGGAGTGACATGTAAAGATCGTATGCAACGAATAAGATGAAAACAGAACATGTCAAACAAAATTAAAGTTATTTAAAAAAAAAAGTGAAATTATTTAAATTTTGCAACCCTAAAAAATGTTTAATTTCTGTTGCATTTCCTGTTTTCTCTTTTAAACGAGAGACAGTTTATAGTCGATTTTTGTTGAGATAATTTCTGTTTCCTAATTTTGTAATTGTTCTAGACTTGCATCCAAACCAAATTTCTTGTCTACTGCTCTTATCGTGCTTTATTAATCTGGTTGGATCATAGTTAATTGTTTATTTTCACGTCTTCATTTTGTTATTTCTTGATATATTCTACTATAGTGATGATTGCAAACACTGGTATTTGTTCATCAATATAATTTGTAATGACTTAAATGGCTCCGAACAAGTGTCTTGCTTGGAGAGCAAAAATTAAATCTAAGTATTTTTCTGTGATAAATATGTACAGCACAAAGAGAACCTGGTATAGTATGACATTACATTGAATAAACACAAAGACGAGATGAAAGTAATACAAGAAATATGCTAAGCGAACTAAAATAGCATTTGTTCATGATACACGAGTATTATGTTTCTACACTGAAGTGCGATGGCAGTCATAGATACACAAGGACATGGGTACTTTTATAGCAGACACACAACCAAACAAGGAAAGAATACACAGAGAACAGCTCGATCCAGGATTTGAACCCGTGTCCTTCGACGCCTCGCTCTGCCCACTAGAGAGACATGCATTTCAACTCGTTATTCCAACAACAAAACATGGCAACTAATTAATAACTCATTCATGAGCATCTGCGTGACGTGAATTGAGCTTTCGATTCAAACAGAAAATAGAATTTCAATGGAAAAAAACAAAACAAACAACCGTTTTCAGATTTACCTATTCTCCAGTATAAGCCGCGCACGCTAAATAGAAATCTCATCACAATATCTTTTGTGTGTGCGTGTTTGTGTGGGGGGAGAGGGTGTGCGCGTAAAAGGGGGGGGGGGCGAGGGGATAACGAGATGGCAGTGGGTTGAAGTGCAAGGTTCTTTGAAGGTTAGTCAACGGTGTCGATGGGTACAAGTTCAAATCTTAGACGAGGCTATCAATTATCCCCTGAAAGAAAAGGTTTAAAAAGGTGGCGAGGGGTGGGGGGGGGGAAGTAGTATGGTTACAGTTAACGTGGGTGAAGGCCAAAGCACAATCAAAACGACATTGCGGCTCAGTAGGTCTTCAGCTGGAACAATGGACAGCACACAAGAGTGCAAGTTCATAAACTAGAAGTTTATAGAGGCTTCATTATGAAATATCTGACAAATAAAATATGACAAATAAAAAGAAACCTCTGTGTAGTGTTTGCTGTGACCCGGTCTGAAGGCAAATGAGCTTTACAATCTGTCGCGCTAGGCAGAGGGGACTAACGGGAACACTTGCAGTGTTTCTGGAAGGGTTCTAAACATGTGTGAGGTGATGTATAGCCACGAGAGGATGAAGTGTATTGGATCCCTCAAATATACCTACAATGTCCTTTGACACATATCCGTTCACACTTGTACAGCGCTTTTATTCTTGTTTGTAGAATATGTCGAGTCCTTCCGTATTTATGTTTGTTTATCGTCTTGGGTGATTCCTTCTAAAATAAATATTCATTTATTTACTATGATTTATACGACGAAAATAACACCTACCACCAACTATTTGTTCTCTCTCAAATATTAAAGGAATATTGAAGACCACGCTTGTAAATATAATTTTTTTTGGGAGGGTGGTTTAAAAGGGGTGGGGGGGGGGGGGATTTGCAGTCTTGATTTTGCAAATGAAACTAAGCGGTCAGCAAGAAAACCAGATAGGAAGAAAACTACAGGAAACTTCAATAGAAAATTAATTGTCTCCTTATATAAACATGTATCTGTCAAATAATCATGGCAAATTGTTATAGTCGCTCTCTAGTTGCTTGCTCAAAATATAGGCTAACATTTGATAAAGTCAGTGATGACTAATGTATTTATTAAAAGATAATATTATAAGCTAATACATTAATTAATTTTCATTATGATATTTAAAAAATGAACCGCTCGACTGTAGACAGAAAAAGAATTATTATCTGTGACTATTTTTTTTTCTATTTAAAGAAGAATTATCGAATACTTGAAGTTGGTAAAAACATCAACATCTATTAAAAATACTGATGTTATTGAGATATTAGCGGGTCATCGTCAGTGCACTCTGAACATGTCCATATTTGCTCAGATCCCCTTCTCAGCAAGTCTCGAAGTGTCCAGCGACTGCTGACTCCAGTTCTGTGTTGGTTGATTAGTTTTCTTACACGCCCACTAAGTATTTCGTTTACCTTTTCTAGTTTCCCTCCTTCGTTGTTGTCTTTTGGGTTTCATCTGAATACTCACTGTCGTCATGATTGATATGGTCGCTGAACGTCGATGCTGTGGATGGTCTAGACTCACGTGCACTCACTCAGTCGCACGGTCCAGAACCCGTTTCCACGTTATAGACTGGCCAATCCAGTCAATTAGTTCTACGGCACGTGGTGGTACCGTAGGTGATTGATGTCCGTCGTTTGAAGCTCACAGAAATAAAGATGATGCTTCGTTGACGAGGGTCTAGTGAAAATACACTGTCATCTTGGACGCTAAGGATACTGTTATTGGTTATTGGTTATGGAAGGCCTCGGTATCACAGCAAACGAATTACAATCCATAATTGCTCAACCGCCCGTGCCAGTGGAATCATCCGAATTACTAACTCATCTCCTAAACAAAGAAAGGTAACTGTAGTCCCCATCGTAGCAGTCTCAGCACACGCCAAAAGACATAAGGCGAAACCGCGCAGAAAGTGAACACAGCCAACTGTTCCCCGTCATACGATATCATCATTCATCGTAAACAAGCGGGATATCGAGGCAGGATTAAAATGGATGAGACACACAGCTCACGGTGTGCACAGAGCACTTAACTCAGTAGCTCCTGCAACAAGCCGGACTTGGAATATGAGGAAACTGCAAGAAGTAGCACTTTTCAGACATAGCTTTCAATGGTTCCTGCCGCCTATCCACCATATACCATGGGAGTTTACGTCCTCTCGAAAATGATGATCGTCGTAGCACTTGATGATGTTAGGCCATCATTGATGACTCAAATTCCATAATGATTGAAACGAACAATTATCGACAGTCTGTGGTGTTTATTTTGTTAGAGAGGTGCAGCAAATAGGAAAACAAATGTTGAAAATATTGTTTTTGTGAAATAAGTAATACTGTCGAGATGAAGATTGCATTACATCGTCTCTTGTTGAAGCTGCTACATTGCATCACGGACTGTAAATTATGTGGTACATAAAGAAAAATCTGTTCACCTCTTGCTGATTTCATAACAAAAAAATCAGATCTATAATTGAGAAGTAACGAACCATCTTCGAACTTCTGCACAATTTTGTTCTTAAAAACAATAAATCAGAGTTTAAATTAAATTCAAGGGGGGAATGCAACACAATACACACATATACAGCTAATGAGTCACGATTACAGGAACACACTGTTCTCGAATCATCAGGATAGGTCTAGGTGAGAGTGTTCACGGTTCTCTTATTGAATATGTATTTGGTTACAATTAATCAATTAGTAATATGAATATATAGAAGAATAGCAAGAATTGGATGGAAAGAAAAAAAAACAAACGATAAAGTCTTAAAACAACTAACACTGAAAAGGAGAAATACTAAATACAATTTAAACACAGCGATTGTTACATGGTGTTAGTTCACATGCGATTTTTGGGCCATGTTAAAAGGCACAACAGCCTACTAAAAGTAATCTTGGAAGGTAAAATACAAGATAAAAGTGGCAAAGGCAAACCAAGACAAACGTGGACAAGTAACATAAAAAGATGGACAAGTCAACCTATAACAATTTGCACCATCAATGCAAGAGACAGAGTGGAATCGCGCTCCATGGTAACCAACCTTAGATGCGGAGAAGGCCTTCAATGATGCTGAATCAATTGGTGAAAACAGTGATGCTTAAGAAGAGTTATATAAGATAAGTTATTGTGTGTGTGTGTGTATGTCTGTCTGTGTGTGTGTATTAAAAAGGTAACTTACCAGCAAGTACTTCTACCTCACAGAGAGTTAATGTTCGGTTATCTCCCTGTAATTGATTGTTTAGTGAAATGGAAACATTAGAAATTGCGTTGTATGATGTATATGGAGAAAGGTAAGCGTCTTGCACATTGTAGAAGTAAACATCGCTGATTGTTTGTCCTTCCTTAGAGTACGTAAACATCTTATAACTTGCAAGCCGGTACTTGAACTCTGTCAGTGAATCACAAATAGAGGTGTCAGGGTTAAAATGAAACAGCAAAAAACCAAAGTTGGTTTCAATGATCGCACTATCGGTCAAATATGTCATGAAACAGATTATACAGAACAGAAGAATAGAAAAATCAAAACACACTTCTTTTCTTTTCTCATTTGTCTTTCAGCGTCGAGTGAAGATATACTTTGCGGTCTTATACTCCTCTGTTGACTCGTACAAATGTTATGTTTCCTAGTGTTTTCTAATATTTTATCAATGCACCTTTTTCGTGATCGGCCCCCAAGTCCAATGATCTCGCAACGTTTATTAAAGGCTCGTTTTATTTTGTTTTGGTCTTTCTGTTTTATCACGCGGCAAAACCATTTTATTTGTTGTGTACTGTACTCTTATATATTCAAAGGCACGAATGATTCCTAGCGTTCTTGCCGCAGTTACATAATGGACATCGTCTTGTCATTTGAGAACACAAACAATTACAAATCATAACGCAACATGGAAAGGACATCGTCTTGTCATTTGAGAACACAAACAATTACAAATCATAACGCAACATGGAAAGGACATCGTCTTGTCATTTGAGAACACAAACAATTACAAATCATAACGCAACATGGAAAGGACATCGTCTTGTCATTTGAGAACACAAACAATTACAAATCATAACGCAACATGGAAAGGACATCGTCTTGTCATTTGAGAACACAAACAATTACAAATCATAACGCAACATGGAAATGACATCGTCTTGTCATTTGAGAACACAAACAATTACAAATCATAACGCAACATGGAAATGACATCGTCTTTTTTCTTCTTTCCTTTCTAATTTGCCTTTCGGCGTCTGGGGAAGTTTTAATGTGCGGTTTTGTGATCTTCTGTTCGCCTCTGCTGCTGTTACGTTTCCTAGTGTTTCTAATATTCCATCAATCCAACTTGTTCGCCGTCGGCCCTTGGGTCTGGTGTTCTCGCAACGTTTATTGAAGGCTCGCTGCATTATGTTTTCATATTTCTGCCTTATTACGTAGATCAACCATTGTATCTGTTCTTTCTTTATATATTCTATGGCGGGGGCTATTCCTAGCTTTTTTCTCAGTTCTTCATTTCTAATCTTATCTCTCAGCCTGTTTCCTGCCATTCGTCTAACACATTTCATCTCGGAGATGGTTATTTTTCTTATTGTTTTTCCATCTAGCGTCAAGGACTGGCATTGGTAGGACAACGTTGGGATGAAGATTGTGTTGTAGAGTGTCCGTTTTACCTCTAGAGCTATTTCCTTTTTGGACAATAGTGGTGATAGCTGTCCAAAGATTTGACAATCTATCTCTGCTGTTTCTTAATTGTCGTTTATCATTACATTTGTGTATTTAAATTCTTCTACTTGTTTTAGTTGTCTGCCGTCTATAGCTATGATGATATTCTGTTTCTCTTTTTCGTTATTCAGTTCTGTTTTGTTGATGTTCATTTTCATGTTGTATTTTATGCCTGTGATGTTGAGTCTATTTAAGTTTTCTGGTAGGTCTCACTTTTCCACGTATTAGTGCCTGATCGTCTGTAAATAGAAGTTCGTTGATCTCCTCTGTCTCTGATGTGTTGGCTCACTTTCATATATTATCCATGAATGTAATGAACAGCAGATGATATAGTACGAATCTTTGTTTTACACCTGATCTAACTTCCAAGTGGTCTGTGTAGTCTACTGCTGTCCTGACTGTGCAGCTGATGTTGATGTACAGACTTTTAGTTAGGCTGGTTAGATGTTCGCTTACACCGTATGTTGTTAGTATCGCCCATAGTTTTTCTCTGTTTCACATAAAACTAGCACACACATTCAGTTAATAAAATTCTCATGTGAACAAGCGGGACCTTCATTTGACACAGGACTAAACATCTCATAAAATACCAAATGATATGCTTAATAAGGAATTACATATTCTTATTAAACAGAGTTGTTTTTTTCCCTGCACAAGAAAGCAGTTGTTTCAATTACATTAAACCTGTAATACTTTGAGCAGAATACTATTCTTATATAGAGATAACAAATTAAATACATTGTTTTATTAGCAAATGAATTAGCGTACATATGCACACGGTGTAGCCGCGATAGCTTAGTGGTTAGTGAACAGGACTACAACGGACAATGGGTAGGGTTCGATCCCAACCGATGGCTTCCGGGTTCACCCAGCATTAAATGGGTACCATAATTTTTCTGTGAAAGTAAAGCAGCACGGGCGTAATACCGACCACATTACCCCAAAAATCGTGTGCTGAAAGTCTGTAAAATATAGGGTCACTAATACCATATTTCCCTATACGCCACTTGGCGTGACGGGGGTACTTGACTTACTTATGCACAAGGTGTAATCGGAGATCATTATAGATTATGACTTCAGAGAAAAGAAAATGACGTCAAGATATGTGTCATCCATATGAGGCGCATTTATTTTATCGTCATCATAATGGAGTGCCGTCTCCGCATCGAAGATTGGCTACCCTGAAGCGCAATTTTGCTCTGCCTCTGGCTGTGATAGTGCCGATTGTCATAAATTGACTTTACCATCTTTTTACCAAGCAATATCCAATCACCACCAGTGGGTCTCGATAGCCTACTTGGAAAGCCAGCCCACTAGATACCGATGTTCCGACAACGTATTTCGATTTCCGCTGGAAATCTCCCGATCTCCCACCGTCGACCCAGCTTCTGGTAAAAATGGGTACCACGATAGCACTCTGGAATGGTTAGAAATAGCGCCACCCTCGCGAGTTACATTGCTTGAGGCGACACTGGACAGGAGTCTACAAACACTTTTGTATAGGCGGCCGAGCGCATATAGGTAAAAACCGCGTGATAAGACTCGGATTCAAGTCTCGTGCATTAACATTTTGCACCAATACCATAAAGGTCCAAACAAACTTTGTGCACATGGGGCACATCAAGCCTCAGTTGGAACAATGGAGAAGATACAATAATATGAATAAACAAAGTAACAAAAAGCACTTACCTATTAAGAAATATCTGAAACAGGAATAGATGAATATCCAAATTTGAGACATTCGTAGAATATGCCGGTGCGAAAAAGGTCAGAGGTCAGATTTCCCTTGAATAATAGACAGCGTAGATAAAGGAAGAGACGATCAACGCACAGGAAAATCTGCAAGGGGTTCTCAAAATAATGAAGCGAGGGGCAAAAATACAAAACTGTCTTCACAGAGAAATAATCAAATCGTTTTGTAGTCGTCAACTTAAATGTGTTCAATATTCGAACGGAAGGATTACCGAGCCGTTACGTCGTTTTGATTTCGGGCTCATATCACCACCCTCTCCCCCTTCCCTCCCCATATAAAACTGTTACAGTAATTGCATTGTTATTCCTTTACATCATCATTTGAGAGAAAACAAGTCTAGTCAAGTAAAGTTTATTCATTGTCTTTCTACAAATGTTTGTGTTGCAATATCTATTTCATTTACTTGAGCAATCCCTTTCATCATCATCATCATCGTGTGCCCTCTCCGCAACGAAGGTTGGCTACCATGGATCGCCATTCTACTCTGTTTCTTGCTTTGATGGTGCAGGCTGTCGTAGATTGACTTGTCCATCTTTTGATGTTACTCGTCCATGTTAGTCTTGGTCTGCCTCTGCCTCTTTTACCTTGTATTTTTCCTTCCAATATTACTTTTAGTAGGCTGTTGTGTCTTTTAACGTGCCCCAAAAATTTAATTTGTCTTGTCTTTATTGTGTTCAGCAGTTCTCTTTTTATTTTCAGTTGTCTTAAAACTTCATCGTTTGTTATCTTTTGTTTCCATCCAATTCTACATATTTTTCTATAAATCCACATTTCAAAGGCTTCAGCTTTCTGTTCTGTTTTCTTGTCTAATGTCCATGTTTGTGCACCATACAGGAATATTGAGAAGATGTAACATTTTGCCATTCTTAGTTTCAGCCCTGCTGATATTTGATTTGTTTTTAGTATATTTTTCATGGCATTAAAATTACATTTTGCCATACCAATTCTTTTGTTTATTTCAGTTTTGTATTTTCCATCATTGGTTATAGTATGTCCTAGGTAGTTGTAACTCTGGACTGTCTCCAAATGTGTTCCCTCAACTGTGATATTTAATTGTAGGTCTTGAGAATTTCCTTTGTTTATGATCATAGTTTTAGTCTTTTTGATATTCATTTCTAGTCCATATTTTTTGCTTGTTGTGTTTATCACATTAAGTAAGTGTTGTAGGTCTTTAGGATTTTCTGCTAGTAGAACAGTATCATCAGCATATCTTAGGTTATTGATTATCTTTCCATTAATGTTTAGGCCTGGTATCTCTGAGATGTTTTTAAAGATGTGCTCAGTGTATAGATTGAACAAGATTGGTGATAGGATGCATCCTTGTCTTACTCCTCTTTTTATGTCCATGGGTGTAGAGTTCTCTTTGTTATATCTTATTATTGCTGTTTGCTCCCAGTACAAATTACATATTAGTCGTATGTCTGCGTCGTCTAGATTTATATCCTTTAGGCAGTTTATAAGTTGGTTATGGTGTATTCTATCGAAAGCTTTGGTGTAGTCTATAAAGCAGGCATATATTGGTTTGTTTACTTCTGTGTACTTTTCAATCAATGTTCTCATGCTGAATATGGCTTCTTTTGTCCCACTGTTTTTCTTGAATCCAAATTGTTGCTCCTCTAATTCAGTATTGATTTTATTCTGAATCCTTCCCTGTATAACTTTTAGTAAAATTTTTGTTACCTGGCTCATTAGGCTTATTGTTCTGAAATCACTGCATTCAACTGCACCATTCTTTTTAGGCAATTCAATGAAAGTTGATGTTTTTAGATCGTTTGGTATGTATCCTGTATGGTATATGTCATTGCATATGTCTGTGATCACTTCGACGCCAAACTCTTCTAGAGCCTGTATCATCTCTATCTGTATATTGTCAGGCCCTGCTGCTTTTCCCTTTTTCATTGTTTTTATGGCTTTTTCTACTTCGGATTTCAGGATTTTATAGTTGTATGTACATTTTATGTCTGGCTTTTTGTCCCTTTCGTCATGAAATAATTCTGTTATATATTCTTGCCATCTATCTATTTTATCTTTGTTGTCTGTTAGCATTCTTCCCTCTTTGTTTGCTATACATCCGATTCCTGCAGTTTTTTTTATCTTTATTCGTCATCCTGTTTATTTCTGTGTGCATCTCTCTTAAGTTTTGTTTACTTTCCATAGTTTTGACTTCTAGACATCTTTGGTTGAGCCATTCTTCTTTTGCCTTTTTGCACATTCGCCGTATTTCATTGTCTATATCCTTGTATCTGGCAGTGTTTTTCGCTTGTCTTCTTTCTTCCATTTTTTCTAATATTTTGTCTGTTATCCATTTTTGATTTTTGTTACTTTCTTTTTTGGGCAAGGTGTTGCAGGATTCTTGCATGCTGTTTTTTTATGCATTGCCATTTTGTTGTGACTTTTTCCTCAGGATTTTCTCTTCTGTATTGCTCAATCCCCTCTTCTAGTAACTTCTGATATGTGTTCTTTACTTGTACAGTATAAGTTTCTTGTACATCTTTCTGGTTTAACGCTGTTATATCTATTGGTGCTGTTGCATTAGTTTTTTGTTTGTTTCTCTTTAATTTGATTTTCATTTTTATCATTACAGGATTGTGGTCTGAATTTATATCTGCTCCTGGGTAGGTTTTGGCTTTCTTGGCGCTGTTCCTGAATCTGTCTTTTATCATTATGTAATCTATTTGATTTCTCTTCTTGTCTCCAGGGCTTTTCCATGTGTATAATTTTCTTTTCTCTTGCTCAAAGAATGTGTTGCATATTATCAGTCTTTTTTCTTCGCAAAATTGTATTAATCTTTCTCCTCTGTTATTTCTTTTTCCTAGACCATGATTTCCTATTATGGTCTTATATTTACCTTTTCCTACTTTAGCGTTCATATCACCCATTATAATCAAGATGTCTGATGATTTCACTTGCTTCATAACTGTGTTTAGATCTTCATAGTATGCCTCTATTTGTTCGTCTGTATAGTCTTGAGTAGGTGCGTATGACTGTAATATTGCTATGCCGAATGGTTTTGCCTTCATTTTTATTAGTATATTCCTATCATTATATGTCAATTGAGTATTTATATATTTTTGTAGTTCGTATTTAATTTTGTAGTTTTATTAGAATTCCTACTCCTCTTTGATGTTCTTTTGTGTTTCCTGAATATATAAATGTATATTTATCGTCTTGTATGTAACCACTTTCCTTCCATCTTGTTTCCGATATTCCTAAGATATCTATGTTTAATCACTCTGCTTCTACCATAAGATTTTCTAGTTTTCCTTGTTGGTATAAGGTCCTAACATTCCATGTAGCTATTTTTAATTCGTTCTTAATACGGTAGTTATATAATTTAATTTTATTCGCTAACATAAGATGATGATCAGAAGCTACATCTGCCCCTCTATATACTTTTACATCCTGTAAGGATGACTTAAACTTATTATTAATACATATGTGATAAGTTTGATTTTCCGTTCTATGATCTGGTGACACCCATGTAGCTTTGTGTATTCTTTTATGTTGGAATATTGTTCCTCCTAGGCTCATTTGATTAAGGGCGCAGAAATTCACAAATATCTCTCCATTCTCGTTTATATCTCCAAGTCCATGTTTTCCCATAATCTCTTCGAAGCCTCTGTTGTCTGATCCTATCTTAGCATTTAGGTCTCCCATCAAGATTATAATATCCTTGGCTCGTCTTGCATCCATCTGGCATTGTAGCTGTTTATAAAAATCATCTTTAACTGAGTCATCTTTATCGTTGGTTGGTGCATAGCATTGTATAATGTGTAATTTTATTTTGTTTTTGGTTGTTCTAAATGTTGCTCTCACCAGTCTTGCTCCCACTGCCTCCCATTCCATTAGTGTCTTCTGTGCATTCTTTGATAGCATTATAGCTACCCCTTCGCTATGTTGTGCTCCTGGTTTCTGGTGTCCTGATGATAAAATCATCTCCCCTGTATTCAATTTTATTCTCTCCGCTCCCAGCCATCTTGTTTCACACATTCCCAGAATATCTATCTTGTAGTTGGTCATTTCTGCTGCCACTTGTGCCGCTTTTCCCTGTTCGTTAAGGGTACGAACATTCCAGGGGCCAATTCTGGATGATGCATGAAAGAACAAAATGTAGTGTGGTGCATGAAGGACAGCTTACAGAAGCATTTGAAATAAGAACAGGAGTAAGGCAAGGATGCCTTCTGTCTCCATTTCTCTTTCTACTGGCCATAGATTGGATTATGAAAATAACTCAAAACAACAGAAATGGGATCCAGTGGCCACTGACCAAACAACTTGATGATTTAGACTTTGCTGATGACATAGTTCTCCTATCACACAGCCACCAACAGATGCAAGATAAAATGAGTATATTAGATGAGAGATCACAACAGCTAGGACTAAAGATTAATAGAGATAAGACCAACATTATGAGAATTAATGCAGCTGGCAATAACCAAATAAAACTAGGAGAAATACCTCTACTAGACGTACAATCTTATATATATCTGGGAAGTAATATAGATAAAGAGGGAGGAACAGAAAACGATACCAAAATAAGGATATCAAAAGCAAGAGGAGCTTTCATTGCACTGGGAAACATATGGAAATCCAAAGAAATTAGGCTAAATACAAAAATACAAATTTTCAACTCCAATGTTAAGTCGGTTCTATTATATGGCTGTGAAACATGGAGAATAACAAAATTGACAATCACGAAGGTACAGACTTTCATTAATGGATGCTTGCGCAGAATAAAGGGATGGAAATGGCAGGACAAAGTCACTAACGTGGAATTATGGAAATGTACCGGTCAAATACCAGTGGATAAAGAAATACAGCGAAGACGATGGCGATGGATAGGACACACATTACGGAAACCAACTGAGAGTATTACACAACAGGCCCTTTTTTGGAATCCCCAGGGGAAAAGACAAAGAGGAAGACCAAGGAATTCTTGGAGAAGACAGATTGAAGCAGAGATGAAGATGATGGGGAAGACATGGAATGATCTTAAAAGAATTGCAAAAAACAGAACGACTTGGAAAGTGTTTGTTGAAGACCTATGCTCCACTGGGAGCTAAAAGGTAGAAGAAGACGGTAGTTGTATAGAATTTATCTCCATGGCTTTCTTTGGATTGTTACGTGATGAGGCTCCAATCTCTTACACGGTGGTCTGCCATTTTCGCCTTTCGAGCAATCCCTTTACTGCTGAATTATCATTTTTATTAACAAAGGAATATTGCTGTGTCTGCTTTATATTTATCAATTATTTGTGTATGTGATTGACAGTTGTCATTGCCCCATTCATCATTACTGTGTTTCATGTTGATTAAAAAAAAAAGTATTGTCCCGTCACGTCAAGTGGTGTATAGGGAATATGGAGTTAGTGACCCTACATTTTACAGACCTTCAGCACATGATTTTTGGATAATGTGGTCGGTATTGTACACGTGTCGCTTTACTTTCCCAGAAAAAAAAAAAAATCCGGTACACATTTAAGGCTGGATGAACCCGGAAGCCGTCGGTTGGGATCGAACCCTACCTCTTGTCCTTTGTAGTCCAGTTCACTAACCACTGAGTTATCACGGCCTCCGTTTCATGTTGATATTGACATACTATTGCTCACAATAAATAGACACATGACTAGAATGATTCAGCTCTTACTATCTCTGTTGTAAACAGTAATAAGTCGTGGGCGATATGGTACTCGTAATTTGAGGGTCCACTTTGGTATGGATGAAACTTCTACAGCTGTAGCCGTACAGCTGTTATCTTCGTAGCGAGGACTGTAGTTATTGTCAATGGCGTTTTCAGGTCCGCATTTCTCTAAATCTGCGTTGTCTAAGTTGCTTGACTGCCACGCCGCTCCCTCAAGAGCTACGTTACGACCTGTAATAAGACACGAGAACCTAGTTTTATTTACGTACACTACACACGCGTGCAAACACTAATGCATGAAATACAATACACACCTATATATATGTATATTTGCATACATACACGCACGCACACACGCACACACACACATACATACATACATACATACATACATACATATATTCATACATACATACGTACTCAATAAGATCTACAAGAACACTTAAATAGACTCAACAGGACAGGCACAAAATACAACACATGAAGGTCAACATCAACAAAACAGAAGTCATGGATATCGCTAAAAATGAACAGAACATCAACATAACTATAGAAGGCAGACAACTAAAACAAGTAGAGGAATTCAAATACCTAGGAGGTTTAGTGACAAACGATAACTGACAAACAGCAGAGATAGAATCAAGATGCAACAAAGCTTGTCAAATAATTGGACGGTTATCACCACTATTGTCCAACAGGGAAATAATTCTGGAGGTGAAAACGGACACTCTACAATACAATCTTCATCCCAATGTTGTGCTACCAATGCCAGTCCTGGACCCTAGACGCAAGAACAATAAGAAAAATAACCTCTACTGAGATTAAATGTGTCAGACGAATGACAGGAAACAGTCTGAGAGATAAGATCAGAAATGAAGAACTGAGAAAAAAGCTAGGAATAGCCCCCACCATAGAATATATAAGGAAACAACAGATAAAATTGTTTGGCCACGTGACAAGGCAGAAAGAACAAAACACAACACAACGAGTCTTCAACAAACGTTGCGAGAATACCAGACCCAATGGTCGACCACGAAAAAGATGGATCGACGTAATACTGGAAGCACTAGGAAACATGACAGCTGCAGGTGCGAACAGAAGAGCAAATGACCGCAAATTATATCTCCCCTCGACGCTGAAAGGCAGATGAAGAAGGAAAGAAGAAAAAAAAGAAGACACATACATGCGGGTATGGGAAATCCCCTTTCAATGAAGGAGAATATTAGCTTCTTTCGTCTGCTAATGTATAGGACAACCTTGGGCAAGGTGGGGCACCAGTTTAGGCAACCCACTCAGTGAAAAGGTGATAGTTGAGGGAGCCGTCGACATGTGAAACCAAATAGAAGGCAGTGGATCTTAACTGCCGAGACAGCCCACTCAGTGAAAAGGTGATAGTTGTGGGAGCCGTCGACATGTGAAACCAAATAGAAGGCAGTGGATCTTAACTGCCGAGACAGCCCACTCAGTGAAAAGGTGATAGTTGTGGGAGCCGTCGACATGTGAAACCAGATAGAAGGCAGTGGATCTTAACTGCCGAGACAGCCCACTCAGTGAAAAGGTGATAGTTGTGGGAGCCGTCGACATGTGAAACCAGATAGAAGGCAGTGGATCTTAACTGCCGAGACAGCCCACTCAGTGAAATGGTGATAGTTGTGGGAGCCGTCGACATGTGAAACCAAATAGAAGGCAGTGGATCTTAACTGCCGAGACAACCCACTCAGTGAAAAGGTGATAGTTGTGGGAGCCGTCGACATGTGAAACCAGATAGAAGGCAGTGGATCTTAACTGCCGAGACAACCCACTTTAACTAGCAGTGTCGCTGCCATCCAGAGAAGGATTATGTCCCTTCAGACTAACTTAGTCTACTAGACACAAGTGGCAGACACATTCTTTGTTTCCATGGATGTTGTTGATCACTAGGACAAAGGGGATAACGAGATTACTGGGAAAGATAAGAAAATCACTCTTGACCCTAGCATATAGTGAATGAGCACCATGGTAACAAATATCGATGGTTACATACTCTTGCCCAACAACATAACATGGACCGTAACAAATAAAATAAGAGTAAGGGACATTACAAAAGGAACATCAATATTAGATGTAGGTAGATGAAAGCACTGTCACTTTAAATTGCTAGATATAACTAGAATTTAATAGGATTGTACAAAACACGGTAGACAACCTTTGGAGAAATTGGAGGAGACAAGGTATATGTCAGTAGTAATGATAGAAAATATGACCAGTTTTCTTGTACTTAGAAAGGTTTCTATAGACTGCATGATTCAACATAATGATAAGTCAAATGTATGTCCTAATCAGAACATGGCGATAGACAAGAGAAAGAACTTTATGACCAATTACATGCAGGCATTGATGCAGCACCAACAAAGATATGTATTTTCTGTACAAGGAAACTGGAACGCTGATGTTGGGAATGACACATAGAAACATTGACCTAACAAATGACATACAGAAACATTGACCTAACAAATGACACACAGAAACATTGACCTAACAAATGACATACAGAAACATTGACCTAACAAATGACACACAGAAACATTGACCTACAAATGACACATAGAAACATTGACCTAACAAATGACATACAGAAACATTGACCTAACAAATGACACACAGAAACATTGACCTAACAAATGCCATACAGAAACATTGACCTAACAAATGACACATAGAAACATTGACCTAACAAATGACATACATAAACATTGACCTAACAAATGACACACAGAAACATTGACCTAACAAATGACATACAGAAACATTGACCTAACAAATGACATACAGAAACATTGACCTAACTAATGACACATAGAAACATTGACCTAACAAATGACACATAGAAACATTGACCTAACAAATGACACATAGAAACATTGACCTAACAAATGACACATAGAAACATTGACCTAACAAATGACACATAGAAACATTGACATAACAAATGACACATAGAAACATTGACCTAACAAATGACACATAGAAACATTGACCCAACAAATGACACATAGAAACATTGACCTAACAAATGAAACATTGACCTAACAAATGACACATAGAAACATTGACCTAACAAATGACACATAGAAACATTGACCTAACAAATGACACATAGAAACATTGACCTAACAAATGACACATAGAAACATTGACCTAACTAATGACACATAGAAACATTGACCTAACAAATGACATACAGAAACATTGACCTAACAAATGACACACAGAAACATTGACCTAACAAATGACATACAGAAACATTGACCTAACAAATGACACACAGAAACATTGACCTAACAAATGACACATAGAAACATTGACCTAACAAATGACATACAGAAACATTGACCTAACAAATGACACACAGAAACATTGACCTAACAAATGACATACAGAAACATTGACCTAACAAATGACACACAGAAACATTGACCTAACAAATGACACATAGAAACATTGACCTAACAAATGACACATAGAAACATTGACCTAACAAATGACACATAGAAACATTGACCTAACAAATGACACATAGAAACATTGACCTAACAAATGACACATAGAAACATTGACATAACAAATGACACATAGAAACATTGACCTAACAAATGACACATAGAAACATTGACCCAACAAATGACACATAGAAACATTGACCTAACAAATGAAACATTGACCTAACAAATGACACATAGAAACATTGACCTAACAAATGACACATAGAAACATTGACCTAACAAATGACACATAGAAACATTGACCTAACTAATGACACATAGAAACATTGACCTAACAAATGACACACAGAAACAATGGACTAATCATGAATGATAATACGAATGACACACAGAAACATTGCCCTAACAAATGATACATATAAACATTGACCTAACAAATGACACATAGAAACATTGACCTAACAATGGACTAATCGGGAATGATAATACCAATGACACACAGAAACATTGACCTAACAAATGATACATAGAAACATTGACCTAACAAATGACACATAGAAACATTGACCTAACAATGGACTAATCGGGAATGATAATACCAATGACACACAGAAACATTGACCTAACAAATGACACATAGAAACATTGACCTAACAAATGACACATAGAAACATTGACCTAACAAATGACACATAGAAACATTGACCTAACAAATGACACATAGAAACATTAACCTAACAATGGACTAATCGGGAATGATAATACCAATGACATACAGAAACATTGACCTAACAAATGATACATAGAAACATTGACCTAACAAATGACACATATAAACATTGACCTAACAATGGACTAATCGGGAATGATAATACCAATGACACACAGAAACATTGACCTAACAAATGACACATAGAAACATTGACCTAACAAATGACACATAGAAACATTGACCTAACAAATGACACATAGAAACATTGACATAACAATGGACTAATCGGTAATGATAATACCAATGACACACAGAAACACTGACCTTACAAATGACACATAGAAACATTGACCTAACAAATGACACATAGAAACATTGACCTAACGATGGACTAATCGGGAATGATAATACCAATGACGCACAGAAACATTGGACTAATCATGAATGATAATACGAATGACACACAGAAACATTGCCCTAACAAATGATACATATAAACATTGACCTAACAAATGACACATAGAAACATTGACCTAACAATGGACTAATCGGGAATGATAATACCAATGACACACAGAAACATTGACCTAACAAATGATACATAGAAACATTGACCTAACAAATGACACATAGAAACATTGACCTAACAATGGACTAATCGGGAATGATAATACCAATGACACACAGAAACATTGACCTAACAAATGACACATAGAAACATTGACCTAACAAATGACACATAGAAACATTGACCTAACAAATGACACATAGAAACATTGACCTAACAAATGACACATAGAAACATTAACCTAACAATGGACTAATCGGGAATGATAATACCAATGACATACAGAAACATTGACCTAACAAATGATACATAGAAACATTGACCTAACAAATGACACATATAAACATTGACCTAACAATGGACTAATCGGGAATGATAATACCAATGACACACAGAAACATTGACCTAACAAAGGACACATAGAAACATTGACCTAACAAATGACACATAGAAACATTGACCTAACAAATGACACATAGAAACATTGACATAACAATGGACTAATCGGTAATGATAATACCAATGACACACAGAAACACTGACCTTACAAATGACACATAGAAACATTGACCTAACAAATGACACATAGAAACATTGACCTAACGATGGACTAATCGGGAATGATAATACCAATGACACACAGAAACATTGACCTAACAAATGATACATAGAAACATTGACCTAACAAATGACACATAGAAACATTGACCTAACAATAGTCTAATCGGGAATGATAATACCAATGACACACAGAAACATTGACCTAACAAATGATACATAGAAACATTGACCTAACAAATGACACATAGAAACATTGACCTAACAATAGTCTAATCGGGAATGATAATACCAATGACACACAGAAACATTGACCTAACAAATGATACATAGAAACATTGACCTAACAAATGACACATAGAAACATTGACCTAACAATGGACTAATCGGGAATGATAATACCAATGACACACAGAAACATTGACCTAACAAATGACACATAGAAACATTGATCTAACAAATGACACATATAAACATTGACCTAACAAATGGCACATAGAAACATTGACCTAACAAATGACACATAGAAACATTAACCTAACAATGGACTAATCGGGAATGATAATACCAATGACACACAGAAACATTGACCTAACAAATGATACATAGAAACATTGACCTAACAAATGACACATAGAAACATTGACCTAACAATGGACTAATCGGGAATGATAATACCAATGGCACACAGAAACATTGACCTAACAAATGACACATAGAAACATTGACATAACAATGGACTAATCGGGAATGATAATACCAATGACACACAGAAACATTCACCTTACAAAGGACACATAGAAACATTGACCTAACAAATGACACATAGAAACATTGACCTAACAATGGACTAATCGGGAATGATAATACCAATGACACACGTAAACATTGCTCTAACAAATGATACATAGAAACATTGACCTAACAAATGACACATAGAAACATTGACCTAACAAATGATACATAGAAACATTGACCTAACAAATGACACATAGAAACATTGACCTAACAAATGACACATGGATACATTGACCTAACAAATGACACATAGAAACATTGACCTAACAATGGACTAATCGGGAATGATAATACCAATGACACACAGAAACATTGACCTAACAAATGACACATACAAACATTGACCTAACAAATGATACATAGAAACATTGACCTAACAAATGACACATAGAAACATTGACCTAACAATGGACTAATCGGGAATGATAATACCAACGACACACAGAAACATTGACCTAACAAATGACACATAGAAACATTGACCTAACAATGGACTAATCGGGAATGATAATACAAATGATACACAGAAACATTAACCTAACAATGGACTAATCGGGAATGATAATACAAATGATACACAGAAACATTGACCTAATATTTATGGACTAATCGGGAATGATAATACCAATGATACACAGAAACATTGACCTAACATTTATGGACTAATCGGGAATGATAATACCAATGACACACAGAAACATTGACCTAACATTTATGGTCTAATCGGGAATGATAATACCAATGACACATAGAAACATTGACTTAACATTTATGGACTAATCGGGAATGATAATACCAATGACACATAGAAACATTGACCTAACAATGGACTAATGGGGAATGATAATAACAATGACACATAGAAACATTGACCTAACATTTATGGACTAATCGGGAATGATAATACCAATGACACATAGAAACATTGACCTAACATTTATGGTCTAATCGGGAATGATAATACCAATGACACATAGAAACATTGACCTAACAATGGACTAATCGGGAATGATAATACCATTGACACACAAAAACACTGACCTAACATTTATGGACTAATCGGGAATGATAATACCAATGACAGAGGACAAAGAGTTTTGGAATTTGCCAGAAAAAAAAATAATTACTGGACTGGTGCTAAATTAACATAATAAAACAAAAAACATTAGGAAAATATCAACAATGCAGATTATGGAGCTGGCACAATTGATATGGGAAATCTCCATAACAAGATTGACGCCATTCTAGTGAGATTTATATCGAGAATGAGCACTGCCAAGACGAGAAGTTTTCCCAGCTCTGGACATGGGTAACGATCGTGAGTTGGATATGACCACTTTCCGTGTCCGTTTAAAGAAAATAAATAATCTCAAATAAACAAAATCATAGGAACAGACAAATAATTGTAGTGCTCCTGTAAAGTTGGTCGCAGAGAACTAGTGGTTGGCTGTACGCGCCTACAAAGTATGGTGACAGCTTTACAAACAAGGACAAAGAGGAAGTTGGGTGTTTGAGCTATATGTGCTCTTCTTTAGACAACATGAAAAAAAAAACAGAAACAAAACGGACAGGGAAATTTAGGTAAACTCTACATGTTCTGTAGAAAACGATACTAGAAGATTTGAAATAGAAAGAAATGTAATGATCATAAATCGATAGGGTCAAAGAATGATATCACAAGAAAATGACTGATTAAAAAACTAAATCTAAATAAAATGTAATATAACACTTAGTTGAAAATCAACACAGGAGCTCCGATGAGCTTGCGACTAAAATTCTGATGTGAATGAGATGAGAGGTAAGAGGGGACGGGAGGGAGAAAACAAGATCATCTTAGACATCCAGAAAGACTTTAAGTAAAGATAAAGATGCCTTCCAATCAATGACAGGAGTGAAACTTACACCTCCTACCATATAGGAAATTGATCAAATAGATGTTGAATCATTGATCATGGCATTCAATTTAGCTATAACAGTTACAGCCAACAGAATTCTAGGCAAATACTGAAATAACAAAGAAACCATGGATCACAGAGGACATCATCAAACTCTGAGATGTATAAAAAAAAACAACCTAAAACATAATAAAAATACATCAAAACGCAACCAACAATACAGAGAAATAAACCCTAATCTTCAAAGCATAGAATGATCAAACAAAAGCAAATTGGATAGAATATAGATGTTAAGAAATAGAGGAAAATTTAGGCGAAAATAGTAGTTAAAAAAAAAAAATAGTTAAAGACTTAAATGTAGATCGACTAAACAGGTTCTCAATAATACTCGATAAATCAAGGCAAGGTCTCAACAATCGATGAGCCGAGTGCAGGTTCTAACTGTATAACGTTGACAGTAATTGAGACCTGGCAGGGGGGAAACGTTGTCTGTACAGGAGGACAGCGATTCTATACTTCACGGTGAAGCTGAAGCAGCAGCGAAGGACCTGAGAAAAGGAGTCTCTTCGGGTTGGCGACATTCCAACGAAACCGGTTGCGATAGTGCGAGAAGACCTGATAAATGCACTGTTGTTTGTAACATACGATCTGATTGACAGGAAAGTGGCGATTAACATTAACTCAAGACTTAATTATTACTATTTCAAAGAAGACGAAATCATCTCTGATATCACAACTGCAGAAACATGAGTATTATTCATTCACCAAAGTACAATAATACAAGAAAAAACATACTCAAACGAATAAAACCACAACAAGTAAATATTAATGTTGTCTTCGCGCAAGTCGAAGTACATCAGAACAGATCTTCGCAAGTCGAAGTACATCAGATCAGATCTTTGCATGTATAAGTACATCAGATCAGATCTTCGCAAGTCGAAGTACATCAGAACAGATCTTCGCAAGTCTAAGTACATCAGAACAGATCTTCGCAAGTAGAAGTACATCAGATCAGATCTTCGCAAGTAGAAGTACATCAGATCAGATCTTCGCAAGTCGATGTACATCAGATCAGATCTTCGCAAGTCGATGTACATCAGATCAGATCTTCGCAAGTAGAAGTACATCAGATCAGATCTTCGCAAGTCGATGTACATCAGATCAGATCTTCGCAAGTCGATGTAGATCAGATCAGATCTTCGCAAGTAGAAGTACATCAGATCAGATCTTCCCAAGTCGATGTACATCAAAACAGATCTTCGCAAGTCGATGTACATCAAAACAGATCTTCGCAAGTCGATGTACATCAAATCAGATCTTCGCAAGTAGAAGTACATCAGATCAGATCTTCGCAAGTAGAAGTACATCAGATCAGATCTTCCCAAGTCGATGTACATCAAAACAGATCATCGCAAGTCGATGTACATCAAAACAGATCTTAGCAAGTCGAAGTACATCAGAACAGATCTTCGCAAGTCGATGTACATCAAAACAGATCTTAGCTAGTCGAAGTACATCAGAACAGATCTTCAATCTTAGAAATCTCTGCGAGAAGTGCCAACAACTCCAACAAGACTTGTACTGTAGACCATTAACTTTAGACAAGCAATGGACAGAGTCAAGCATGCAAACTTAGTGGTGACGATGAGGATGCACAACTTAAGTTCCAACAGTGTAAAACATATAAGAAATGTTTTAGAAGACAAAGCAAAAAATATGGACTAGATATGAATATATGAATATCAAAAAGACTAAAACTATTGTAATAAACAAAGAAAATTCTCAAGACCTACAAATAAATATCAAAGTTGAAGGAATACCTCTGCAAACAGATCAGAACTACAACTACCTGGGACATACAATAATCAAAGATGGAAAATATAAAGCTGAAATAAACAAAATAATAGGTTTGGCAAAAAGTAAATTTAATGCCATGAAAAATATACTAACATCAAAATAAATAACACCAAGGCTAAAACTAAGAAGAGCAAACTGTTAAATCTTCTCAATATTCCTGTATGGTGCAGAAACATGGACATTAGACAAGAAAACATAAAATAAAATTGAAGCCTTTGAAATGTGGATTTATAGAAGAATAGAAAGAATTGGATCGAAGGAAAAGAAAACAAACGATGAAGTTTTAAAACAACTAAAAATGAAAAGAGAACTACTATACACAATTCAAAAAAGACAAATAACATTTTTGGGACACTTTAAAAGACACAACAGCCTAATAAAAGTAATATTTGAAGGGAAAATTTGGTAAAAGAGACAGAGGCAGAGAATAACATGGACGAGTAACATCAAAAGATGGACCAGTCAACCGATGACAATTTGTACCATCAAAGCAAGAGACAGAGTGGAATGGCGATACATGGTAGTCAACCTTCCATGCGGAGAGGGCACTCCATGATGATGATTTAGAAGATAATGAAAAGAAATATCTGTATTGGTGACAGAAACATTAATAACCTGCAGTTTACTAATGACACCGATCATTGTTTTAGCTTGGTCGGAACAAGAAGACACCTGGTACGACTAGATAAACCGCCTGGTGCATGTGGCATGGAGATAATATCTGACAAGACACAATTGAAAACAATAACATCAAAGGCGTTGTTGCAGATATCATAATAAATGAACAAGATCTAGTAAAGTAGATGTATTTAAATACTTGAGATCAATTATCCCATGCGAAGGTTCAAAACCTGAAATATGGACTAGAATAGGACAAAATATAGCAGTCCGTGCAAGGGTAAATCACATTTGGAAAGATAAGAACCTCGTTATTCGGTCTAAATTCAGTTTGAAGCGCATTCTAGTATCAAGTCAATTGTTCTATACGGTCAATTTCAGCATCCAACAGAGCTGCAGAATACAATTCAGGCTATAGGGATGAAATGTTATCAGAAAGTTTTTGTCATCTGTTCGTTAGATCCCTGTACTAATGAAATAGTTTGAAAAAAGACACAAGAAACAATCGGAATACGTCATGATCTTTTGCTTATTGTGAAGAACTACAGAAGGAAATAGTTTGGCCATGTATCTCGATTGTCTCAATAGCCACTCTGGGGAGAGATAGGAAAGGATGACGAAAAAGAATCATTATGTGCCATACCGGTTGGCGTATTCGATCATGTTCTTCCACAATCTTCTAACGAAGATATAGACAGAAAAAAAGATATGGTAATATAATAATCGTGTTTAAGATATGACAAGGGTCAACATCGCAGTCTCGACAAATGAGTGAGGATGGACATCATTGGAGAAGGTTGATGAAGTCAGTCAGAGTGAAGATTGATGAAGTCAGTCAGAGTGAAGATTGATGAAGTCAGTCAGAGTGCAGGTTGATGAAGTCACTCAGAGTGCAGGTTGATGAAGTCAGTCAGAGTGCAGGTTGATGAAGTCAGTCAGAGTGCAGGTTGATGAAGTCAGTCAGAGTGCAGGTTGATGAAGTCAGTCAGAGTGCAGGTTGATGAAGTCAGTCAGAGTGCAGGTTGATGAAGTCAGTCAGAGTGCAGGTTGATGAAGTCAGTCAGAGTGCAGGTTGATGAAGTCAGTCAGAGTGCAGGTTGATGAAGTCAGTCAGAGTGCAGGTTGATGAAGTCAGCCAGAGTGCAGGTTGATGAAGTCAGTCAGAGTGCAGGTTGATGAAGTCAGTCAGAGTGCAGGTTGATGAAGTCAGTCAGAGTGCAGGTTGATGAAGTCAGTCAGAGTGCAGGTTGATGAAGTCAGTTAGAGTGCAGGTTGATGAAGTCAGTCAGAGTGCAGGTTGATGAAGTCAGTCAGAGTGCAGGTTGATGAAGTCAGTCAGAGTGCAGGTTGATGAAGTCAGTCAGAGTGCAGGTTGATGGAGTCAGTCAGAGTGCAGGTTGATGAAGTCAGTCAGAGTGCAGGTTGATGAAGTCAGTCAGTGTGCAGGTTGATTAAGTCAGTCAGAGTGCAGGTTGATGAAGTCAGCCAGAGTGCAGGTTGATGAAGTCAGTCAGAGTGCAGGTTGATAAAGTCAGTTAGAGTGCAGGTTGATAAAGTCAGTCAGAGTGCAGGTTGATGAAGTCAGTCAGAGTGCAGGTTGATGAAGTCAGTCAGAGTGCAGGTTGATGAAGTCAGTCAGAGTGCCAAAAACGATCCCAGAGGTCTTAGAATGAAGAAGTTTAAGAACGATTTTTGCCTAGAACGTTTCTGCTGATGTGATAATGAAGGTATGTAAGCAAACTATTTCTTTATTTGTACCATCCACAAACCTCAGACAGTTGAACACTTTAATTATGTTTGAAATTAGTTCCTATCCTCTAACAATTTATCTGTAATAGATTGAAGCAAACAAACAAAAACAAACGCGTCTTTAAATCAAAGTTAAACACATTGACACCGGCACTTCACGTATAGTGTAAACAAAACAACAAACCAGCTCGCCGGTAAACCTGTAACAGACACACCCACTCACATACACAGTCACACAACATACACAAGCACACAACACACACAACACACACAACACACAAACACACACAACACACACAACACACAAACACACACAACACACCAACACACAAACACACACAACACACACAACACACACAACACACACACCACACCAACACACACAACACACACAACACACACAACACACACAACACACCAAAACACACAACACACACAACCACACCAACACACACAACACACACAACACACCAACACACACAACACACACAACACACACAAACACACAACACACACAACACACACAACACACAAACACACACAACACACACAACACACCAACACACACAACACACCAACACACACAACACACCAACACACACAATACACACAACACACAGAAGACACACCAACACACAAACACACACAACACACACACAACACACCAACACACACAACACACCAACACACACAACACACACAACACGTACAACACACACAACACACCAACACACAAACACACACAACACACACAACACACCAACACACACAACACACCAACACACACAACACACACAACACACAGAAGACACACACAACACACCAACACACACAACACACCAACACACACAACACACAAACACACACAACACACCAACACACACAACACACACAACACACCAACACACACAACACACCAACACATGAGAGTAAGTTATTCACTACGATGAATATTTCTCATAAATCAAATTATTTAAAAAAAAAAACGACTACGACATTAATTAAAAATTGTAAAGTGCAAATAATTACCTCCGCTGAGGTAGATAGAGCAGAGATGACCTACAATTTTGCCGTAAATACAAAATTTCCTCACTGGATAAGGTATCTCAAAATAATAATCAAAAGTTTTGTTGTCCAATATGAACTTGCGCTCCGGGCGAGGAAAAGTAAAGTCATTGAACTTTGTTGTTAGTGTCTTCACGTGTTCTGGAAAACAAATGTATAGGTTCAGGTATAGGTTCAGGTATAGGTTCAGGTTGAGGTTCAGGTATAGGTTCAGGTATAGGTTCAGGTTTAGGTTCAGGTTTAGGTTCAGGTTAGTGTTCACTCATTAAAAAAGAAAAAATGTCTTTGTGTGGGTGAGGGTTTGTCTTTCAAGTCACTAAATGATTGAAGTTTGGATATTGCTAGTATTGTTTGTTGAAAGTAAAATCTGGTAAATGGACACATTTGCAGCTAAGCTATCATTGAGTAATGATTATTATGGCAAGTAGACAATATAAAAAAACAAAGAAAGAAAGAGAGAGAAAGAGTCTAGACCAGTGCCTCCCAACCTCAATCACATAGAGGCCCCCTTTTTGTCACTAACTGGCTTATGACTTCTCTCCACAATTGTTAACAGTCGAGAAAGCTGATAGCACATTTTGACAAGTAACAGACAATCCACTTTTCAATCAGTGAGTTAACATTTGGAAAATGTGGATTTACAGAAGAATATGAAGAATTTTATGGAAAGAAAAGAAAACAAATGATGTATCCATAAAACAGCTAAAAATGAAAAGAGAACTAACAAACACAATTTGTAAATAAATACAAAGTTAAAGAGGTAGAGGCAGACCAAAACTAACTAGGACGAGTATCATAAAAAGATGGACAAGGCAGCCTATGTCAACCTGCACCATCACAGCAACAGGCAGAGCGAAATTGCGCTCTATGATAGCCAACCTTCGATGCGGAGACGGCGCTCAATGATCATGATGATAGAATTGGTCAGATAGCTTAGTGGT
Source organism: Megaustenia siamemsis (assembly GCA_032433765.1). Classification (NCBI taxonomy): domain Eukaryota; kingdom Metazoa; phylum Mollusca; class Gastropoda; order Stylommatophora; family Ariophantidae; genus Megaustenia; species Megaustenia siamemsis. Next base: position 75,698,040 of record JAVIAB010000156.1, on the reverse strand, counting down.
CAGATAGCTTAGTCGGTACCCATTTCTCAACATATTATAACAGTAACATAAGAATAACAGTCGCCAGTAGTTAGTGACAGAAGAACTTAGGCAATGGAAATGTCCTAGCTGTTGTTGCTAAAGGAGTTGGGGGGGGGAATGGAGGTAGCTGTAACAGAATGGTAAGAATTATACTTAAGGAAGATGAACAGCACGCTTTGGGAGAGCGCAATTTTCCCAGTTGTTGCTGGAAAAGGTTTGAATGGTCACATGACTTGACCCGTCAATATGTCCAGGAAATAGGTTGACAAACAAACTAGGGCTGATTAAGTTGACTAGAGAGATAAGAGTTTGCGTTGTTTTGGAATAAGTTAGTAAGGTCAACCAAGAGCCAAGGTGTCGCCTTGTTTTGGCAATTTTTTCAAAATGTTCATATGTATAGTTTAAACTCTCGACAAATTATTGATTGCGAGATGACTATGCGAAGCCTGCAGAAATAAATTATGCAAATTAGACTGAGATGTTTAGCCTATACACAAGATGATTTTACAGTTAACTTAGATCAAAAACAGAAATGTAAACTAGACGAGCTGCTGAAGGCAATTTTGGTAACAATGTGGACTTCTACAGTTAAATTTAGTTAGAGAGAGAGAGAGAGAGAGAGAGAGAGGAGAGAGAGAGAGAGAGAGAGAGAGAGTTAGAGAGAGAGAGAGAGAGAGAGAGAGAGAGAGAGAGAGAGATAGCAGTTACTTAGGATCAGTTTTTTGGGATGTGTTTACAAGTATATTCAGAGGTTGTGCTGCAGAAACAATAGGAAGTAGTGTAAGGGAAGATAGTTTGTGGATTAGCGTTAGAATGATAGAAATCATTGACAATAAGTACTAAGTGTTGACTCTGTAACCATGGGTGTGAGTACAGAAACACAAAGATCAGCATTTCTTTAATAATTGTAAGTACTGCCATTATTTTATCATGTGCCAAGATCATTTTTTTCAATAAACGTGGATTGTTCAGGAGTGGCATAGGCAGCACAACATTCGGATGAAGATTGCATTGTAAAGTGTTCGTTTGATGATATCAGTGATAATGGCGATAAATACAGGCGTGTATAAAGTAAGGAAGTAGTGTTCATCTTGTTGCAGGTTATATCAGATGCAGCACTGAAGTCAAATAAACTGTAATTATACAATAACACAAGCTTGACACACGTTAGTTGTGAATCAATTACAATCTCAGCTGATATGAGCATATTCTTGTATGAAGAATAACTTACCGATGTCATTGACGACAAATCTAGCCCACTGAGATGATATTGATTCTCTTCTGAATGTAAAACAAAAGGACGTCTCTCCAGCGTTCGGGTTACAAGTTGAATCATCAGTATCGCTCAAGTATGGATACGAACTTAAGTCGGCAGCAGTGTACGCAAGGTCCACTGTAAATAAAATGTATGCATTTATAAGACAAATTAGACTATCCAACTTTCTTCTTCCGTTGATCTAAAACTAAAGGTACAAAATGTCTCAGGATCTACTCAAGTCTTCAACATGCCTGTTTAATCAAGAGAAGACACTTCGTTTGTAAATTAGAGCATATGTAACATTATTGGCATGCTGATTATACCTATTTATGTGTATAGGTGTGTAGACATAGCAATACCAGATTGGCGTGGCTTGGTGGAGGACTAACAAGAATATCCATACCTGTATAAATAAACACAATGTTATTGAGTTATTTGCGGGTCATCATCATTGCACTCAGAACATGTACATAGGTGCTCAGATCCCCTCCTCAGCAATTCCCGCAGTGTCCAGCGACTGACGACTCCAGTTCTATGTTGGTTGATAAGTCTTCTTACACGGCCACTATACTTCTCATTTCTGGCTGTGCCCAACTTAACTCCCATTTTCATCATCCGAAGAAGTGACGTGGATCTGTGTTTGTCGAAGTCATGTGCTCTTCCCACATCTCGGAGGGCATTGATGATGTCCGCCCGATCCATTGGTTGCCCGTCCTCAACGACAGCGCAGCTAGCCAACCTGTCCGCTCTTTCATTTCCCCGTACTCCCGCATGTCCAGGGACATAGACAAAGGTGTCCTTACGTATTTTGGATTTCTGCAACGACTCTACCCATTGCATGCGTACAGAGCTCGTCTCCACACGCTCGTCTTTTTTTATCATGCTCATCGAATCACTCAGTATACATGCGTGGGTGTAGTCTTGTGATTATATCCATTTGAATGACTTGGTCACTGCCATCACCTCCATTGTCATGCTACTCGTGGTCATGACGTATGAACCACTGTCTTCTTTGACTATTCTGCCTGCCGAGCGTGCTGTAAATGCCCATGCACTTCTTTGGTGTCGTCTTACAGATCCGTCTGTGTAGATGACTGCATCTTTCGCATCGGTGTTAACGCAGATGAGACCGTTGATTTCAGCATTAACCACGACCGGGTTCTGTTCCCTACTTTTACTGTCGAGTGTGACAATACACGAGAAAGTCCCCTCGAATGACGTAGGCACCGGTATCCACTCCTCACCAACGCTGATATTGGTAAGCCCACAGACCTGTTTGATGACATCTTCTGCTCGGCCCATCCATGATTTGCCTCTTTTTAGTCTGGCTCCTTTCCCTGTGTTGAGCACGTGGTGCAATGGATGCTCTGTGTCTGAACTAATCTTCAGGATCTGCTCGTGCTCTCCAGATCTTGATTCTGTCATCCATGGTTGGAAAGTCAAGAAGATACCTCATTGCTACACAGGAAGTGTCCCTCGTACATCCCAAGATAATGCGCATGGCTTCATTTTGTATTTTCCCCAGCTTATCAATTTGAGTCGTACTGACAGTAAAAATTGCCAGGGCATACTCGATTGGTGCGAGGACTAATCCCTGGAACAGAAGAGTAAGTAGCCTCTGCTTGATGTTGGCAGCTGCCATGACCTTCAAAGCGGCTAATCCTTTTGCGGGATTTGTTATCACATGGTCGACGTGGTCCCGAAAACACAGGCTGCGATGAAACTTAACTCCGAGGTATGTCATCAACTTGTCCCTGGTCATCTCATCAGCTCTCATTCGTACAACCGGTGTGGTCGTATTAACGATATGATTGTTAAGGGAGAACCATGAAAATGAAGCTTTATTAGGATTAACCAAGGCCCCATGAAACCCAACACCAGGAAGAAATGCGATCGAGTTCGTCTTGCATTGTGGAGGCGATTCCCCGTCTGTCCCTTCCCTGTCGATATAACAGAATATCATCAGCAAAAGTCATAGTTCTTTCCCTCCCATCCAATTGTTGTTCCGTGATCATTATTGTGTACACGTTAAATAGAACTGGTGACAATGGTGAGCCTTGTGGCAGCCGTGGACAAATGGATGTTGGCTCGGAAGACCATAGCGTGGTGTGCTTGACAAATGCAATGCACCTTTCTTGTCACATTTACAAAATACGAAACAAGAACCAAGATGTCGATATGCGAGAATCACGAACTCGCAATGCTGCTGTGTAGTTCTGAAAGCTGTAGAACAGCAGGGAATTAAACATAAACTTTCATATGATTTTGTTTTGTTGTTACTAATTCAACAGAGACATATATGCAACACTTGTAGTCTAGGCCCAGTTTTTTTTAAAAATAACATTCCATCGCGCATTAACAAATAGTGAGTTATTGAGCTATTTGTGGATTATCATCGTTGCACTCCGAACATGTTCATATGTGCTCAGATCCCCTCCTCAGCATGTCCCACAGCAACTGACAACTCCAGCTTTGTGTTGGTCGATGATAAGTCCTCTTGTGCGTCCGTTAAGCTTCGCATTTATGTATGTGCCCTTTACTCGCGTCTCTGTTATCCGAAGAAAAGACGTGGACTTATGGTTGTCGAAGTGCCCTTCCCACATCTCTGACGGCATTAATGGCCTCCTCCTGATCCATTGGTTGACCGTCTTCAACGACAGAATAGCTAGCCAGCCTGTCCACTCTTTCATTTTCCCGTGCTCCCACATATCCAAGGACCTAGACAAAGGTGAATCAGCGTCTCGTAATGACCCCACCTACTGCCTGCCTACAGAGTTCGCCTCCACTTTTCTTCTCATGCTATTAACAAATATCAATGTAGGGAACGTGTTTTCATCTGCTCGCATCGAACTAAATGTTAAACCGTTTTAGAATAACAGTAATTTATTATTATGATTATTACCATTATAGATTATCGTGTCACCGAAAGCTACAGATTTATATCCCCGTGAGCACATCACGGTACAAGAAATACGACAATGGAGAAAAACGTTACCAAATGAATTTAATATTACAGACCACAATCTATTTTTTTCTTTAAAAACATATTTTATCAATCAATTTATAGGAAAATTGATGTGCTCATAATTTGTATAAATAGCTGAGTATAATCAGTACTGACCATACTGGCAACCTGGGCCAAAGAACCCAAGCGTGCACTTGCCATTCTGAGGACATTCCCCATCTAGACCACACGTGACGGAATCCCGGCATCGACATGGTAATTTGCAAACTTCTCCAAAAAATCCACTGGGACAATCTGAGAGATTACCAAATAAACGTTTTCATTTGTTTTAAGGTTGGCACTGTTTGGAAATGAATATGAAATGGTTAATACACATCAATATAACATACCGATAACATTGTTTGTGAAGGATGTTTGTTTTTCAGGATTGTTATTTTACATTTCAGTGGTGAGGAACCTTGCATGCACTAAGGGACAGTTTGAAGAATAACGGAGGGCCTGATAACGTTATATACTGCAATAGTTTAATAAATGACTTAATGTGCATGTACAACCTGCTATATAGTACAAGCAGCTTCAGTGGGAATGATACTATAATGTATAACCTGATATAATGTGAATGTTACTATAATGTACAAGATAATATAATGTACAAGTTTCTATAATGTACAAGATAATATAATGTACAATTTCTATAATGTACAAGATAATATAATGTACACGTGTCTATAATGTACAAAGTAATATATTATACAGGTTGCTATAATATATCACCTGCCATGATGTACAAGGTGATATAATGAACAAGGTAATATAACATACATGTGCTATAGTGAACAAGCTGATATAATGTACGAGCTGCTTTAATGTACAAGTTTCTATAATGTACATATTGCTATAATGTACACGTTGGTAATGTAAAAGTTGCTATAATGTACTAGTCGCTATAATGTACTAGTCGCTATAATGTACAAGTCGCTATAATGTACAAGTTGCTATAATGTACTAGTCGCTATAATGTACTAGTCGCTATAATGTACTAGTCGCTATAATGTACTAGTCGCTATAATGTACAAGTCGCTATAATGTACAAGTTGCTATAATGTAGAAATGTTATTTTTTATGGGAAGTGGAAGACAGAGAAGAGAGTGGAATCAGAGACAAACAGGGGCATCCTCGTTTGGAATGAAGAGATAGTGAGCGAAAGAAGGAACGAGCGAAACAATTGAATATATATATATCTTATATTTAGCTGAAAACAAGGAGTCAGACAAGGCTGTGTTCTGTCACCGGACTTGTTTTCACTTTACAGCGAACATATTATGAGATCAATAGTAGACAAAAATAGGAATTTAAGTCAACGGTCACAACATAAATAATTTGCGATATGCGGATGACACAGTCTTAATAGCAGAGACAGAGAACGAACTACAAGAAATGATAGACATAATAGTAAAAGAAAGCAACAAGAAAGGTCTCAGTCTGAATAGTAATAAAACAGAAGTAATGGTTATATCGAAGAAACAATCATCACCATCATGCAGCATAAAAATAAACGAGACAAATCTGAAACAAGTGCAACGTGTCAAATACTTGGGCACAATAATTACATCAGATGGGAGATGCACCACAGAAATAAAAAGCAGAATAGCTCAGGCCAAAATAGCATTTCAGAAAATGAAAAATATCTTATGCAACAAATCTATGTCAATAAAAATGAGAAAGAGAGTTCATCGGTGCTATATAGAACCAATTCTGACCTATGGAAGCGAATCATGGACAGTAGACAAACAAATGAAAAGACGGTTAGAGGCCACAGAGATTGGATTTCTCAGAAGAATGTTGAAAGTTCCCTGGACAGATAAAAAGACCAATGAGGAAGTTCTCAAAGAGGCCAACACAAAAAGGGAGCTCTTAAAAAACATCAGAAAGAAGCAATCAACATTTTCCGGGCACATCATGAGAAGAGGAAAGTTGGAATACTTGGTTACAATTGGCAAAATAAAAGGAAAGAGAGATCGGGAACGACAAAGAGCAACTGGATAGCTTGGTGTCATGGCATGGAAAACAGTCAACAACAGAACTGATACGATGCACTGTAGATAGAAGATTGTGGAGGGACATGATCGCCTACGCCAACCGGCAGGGCACATGATGATGATGATATTTAGCTGACAAAGGAAAGGTTTGTGAGAAATGATTAAACACGATGTTACACGAGACAGCCTTGATGACCTTTCCATGACTTAGCAACACCATTCTATAGCGTAACTCTATAGACACAAATATACTTTAAAGCGAGGATTTTTGTAATCATCAAGTGCCAAGCCTGCTGGCATAGGTGATCATGTCTCTCCACAACTTTCGATCTCGAGAGTAATTTATCATTTCTGTCGTTGACCTTCTGTCAAACCATTCCCCTGTTTCCTGTTCTGGTCCTGAAAGAGTTTGCTGTCCGATATTTTTTTTTCTTTGCTTCCCTCTATCTCTTCGTTCTTCAATTTTCCCAGTTGCTACAATATATTCCAGCTTTTTCCCTTCTCATTACATGGCAAAAAATGATGATTGTTGCTTCCTAATATTGGATATTAGCCCTCTTTTTACTTTGGTCTCTTTCAGAACGTTTTCATTGCTCGTCTTAGCTGTCCACGGTATTCTCAACATTCTTCTAAAAACCACAATTCTGCAACCTCCAGTAATTTTCTTGTCTGTTGTCCTATTGTCGATGAATCACATCCACATTTTTTTGTCATAAAATATAGAAAAAAATACACAAAACCTGAATGCCTATTGTCAATTCTTTGAAAAAATACAAAAGCAGGCCATAAATGTCTTTTTCATAAGAGACTCTTGTAGAACGAACGTATGTCCGCGACTGAAGATGATTGTTGCATGAAAGTCCTGAAATATTGCATATGGATGTTATGAGTGTGTTCATTCAATGATATTACAACTGTAGTATTGTTGAATTTATAAGTTCAGCAATAAATGTGACGTCGACAAATTCCGTGTTACTGTTGGACACTTCAGAGTGAGTATCAAAATTATATTTATAAACATCACATGATAACTTCATTAGTGATATCCAAATTGTGGGAACCTACAACAAAACATGAATTGTGTTTGTTAGATCTGATTCCCAATGTTTTGTTTTAGGTTCCCACCCCTTGAATATCACTCATGATCACTTTAACCGCTCTTTCTTTATCTCGATACCTTAGATCGTTGTGGTAACTTTTACGCAGAATCTTTTTCTTTTTCATTCCTTAGACCCGGGGGGGGGGGGGGAGGGTGTTGTTGGGGCACCACTGATAAGAGTTCATTAACCTACTCCATTTCTCTCTATATTCAGTCATTCTTTGAAACTCTGCAAATTCAAGACATGCTCATTCTTCGTTGTTATCTTGCATCTTGTTTCTCCGCCTCTCTCTCTCTCTCTCTCTCTCTCGCTCTCTTTCTCTCTCGCTCCTATCTTAGTTTTTTTTTCAGGATGGTCCTTGCTAGACCAGACAATTAAAATGCTTGACCAAACAATTTTAATTTTTCGCTTCTTTGCAATAGTCTAAATATTCATGTTCTAGTTTGTTGTATTTTTATGTGCAGTCTTTCACTTTATTGGACAGAATATTTAAAAACGTCAATTTTAAACCGGCCACTTCTAAATATTGCATTGGTTAATAGATCACAGATCATTTGGAATCTTGTGTTTACGAACAAATGAGATGGTCGTGATTAATGAGAAGTAAGTTAATGTTTGTTTACCTTTACAATCGACTTGTGTTATCAGGATAATCATCAGGACATACATTTCAAGTACACGCAGCGTCAAAGCTTCTATTTGCATGAGATTGTCCGGCATTGATCCTTGGTTAGTAGAAACAAAATGATGAAACTGACGACTGCGATATCATTCTGTAAGGTAATCTATAAACGAGATGTTTCTGGACGCTGTACCTCAGGCTAACTGTCCAGATGACGGGATCCATATCTGGCCCTTTGGCTCGACCGTTGTATCTGACAAATACATCCTGTTATATAAATTAATGGAATGTCAACCAGAAATGTGTTCACCGTTACACAATTAAAACACATTGCATCAGAAATAGTCCTGGTAAGAAAAAAAAAAACAAATGGAGATGTTCATTCATATTTACGACAAAGTGATTCTCGTAAGTGTTGGCAGTCACATTAATTATTTATATTTAACAAATGATGTTACATCTGAATAAGATAGTAAGAGCAGCAGTGATGAATACAGCAATAACATCACTGGACGACCAGAATTGGCTGATAAACAAACAAAACAACAGTCAGACATGAGCTCGGATAATATATAAAAAGATCTACACGCTAGATAAATTTAATTGTGCAAAAAAGACATTTTTAAAACATTCTTCCAAATATTAGAATAAGAAACCTGAACACAGCGTAAGGTATAATTCGTTGTTTGTTTATTACTTGAGTATTGTCATTCTCATCAAGTACCATGTCTACTGGCGTAGGGGAACATGTCTCTCCACAACCTTCGATCTCAACAGTTATTTATACTTTCTGCTGTTGATCTTCTGTCAAGCCATTCTCTGAAGCTGTGTGGTATCTTTTCTCTTTGCCTCCCCTCTATTTCTACATCCCTCAATTTTCCCAGTTGTCACAATATGTTCCAGTTGTTCCTTTCTCATAACGCGGCCAAAAAATGATGTTGGCGTCTTCCTAATATTGCAAATTAGCTCTCTTTTAACGTTGGCCTCTTTCATAACGTTTTCATGACTCTGTATATATATATATATATATATATATATACATTTCACTACTCACTTTACATACGTGAGTATAAGTTAGTAAAATATGCTGTGCAAAAATTGTTTTGGGCAAAATAAATATCATACCTGCAACTTGTCACGTGCTATTACATTGTTACCAGAGATAGTTGTCATTATCCACGTGTTTACAAAAAGGTTTGGTTTTAGAAATATGCAGAGCAAATCGTAACAATCAATTCATTCTCGTTTGATATGTCCATTAGTTAAGATTGTTTGATAGTGGAAATGGGAAGATACCAATGGATGTTACAGTTAGAGCCCAGATTTAGTTTATTAAAACTCTCTCTCTCGAGAATATTTTAAAAACAAACAAATATAAAAAGAGGGAACACGTATTCTATACCTATTTTAGCTCAAACACGTTATTTCTTTTGTTTAGATTTATCATTTACAAATGCTACTTGTATTTCAGACTGTTTGGTGTATGCATGCGCCTCAATTCCTTTTTGTGACTTCCAATCGTTGACAGAATGAGATATAACAGTAAACGGCCAGAGAAAACAAACAGATGACTTGAAGCTAACGAACAACAACAACCGTATTTTGTGCAATAGCTGACAGGGTCAACACTTTTTTCTTCGGCGTTAGGAAACACAATAATAAAAGGTTATAAGTAAACATTAATTTAATTTGGGGAAAAACAACAGGAGACGAAACATAAACAAACAGTTCACTAAAAATTGCAATATAAAAGCACTTAGAAAAATGAACAAAGGAGAGGACAGATAACTGGGGAAAGAAGTATTTTGCAATATGAGTACAGCCAGAACTTTACAGTAAAGAGCTATAATTTGCAAGAAGGTCGTTTAGATAAGCATCATCATCATGTGCCATACCGGTTGGCGTAGGTGATCATGTCACTTCACAATCTTCTATCTACAGTGCATCGTATCAGTTCTGTTGTTGACAGTTTTCCATGCCATGACACCAAGCTATCCAGTATTTTCTCTCTTTGTCGCCTGCGATCTCTCTTTCCTTTTATTTTGCCAGTTGTAACCAAGTAACCAAGGTCGTTTAGATAAGCATAACTCTTTGAAATTTTATTTTTGAGGGGGGAAATGTGCGAGGAATATTTGCAACATCAAGTATTACTAGTTACCAAGTGTTTGGTCTGTTAGTACACGCACTAGTCTTCGATAAATTATTATTTTCTGTCTTATATGATGTTGAATCTACTGTTTCCTAGTGTTGCTATTGTAGCACTGATCACTAATCACTTATATGATGTTGAATCTACTGTTTCCTAGTGTTGCTATTGTAGCACTGATCACTAATCACTTATATGATGTTGAACTACTGTTTCCTAGTGTTGCTATTGTAGCACTGATCACTAATCCCTTATATTATGTTGAATCTACTGTTTCCTATTGTTGCTATTGTAGCACTGATCACTAATCCCTTATATGATGTTGAATCTACTATTTCCTATTGTTGCTATTGTAGCACTGATCACTAATCCCTTATATGATGTTGAATCTACTATTTCCTATTGTTGCTATTGTAGCACTGATCACTAATCACTTATATGATGTTGAATCTACTGTTTCCTAGTTTTGCTATTGTAGCTCTGATCACCAATCACTTATATGATGTTGAATCTACTGTTTCCTATTGTTGCTATTGTAGCACTAATCACTAATCACTTGTTGACTAACAACTGAGATAATGCGACCCGACAGTTCAATAACAACTGAGCCATTACGACCCCTCAGTTTACTAAGAACTGAGACGTTGCGACCCCTCTATTCACTAACCACTGAGACATTGCGACCCCTCTATTCACTAACCACTGAGACATTGCGACCCCTCTATTCACTAACCACTGAGACATTGCGACCCCTCTATTCACTAACCACTGAGACATTGCGACCCCTCTATTCACCAACCACTGAGACATTGCGACCCCTCTATTCACCAACCATTGAGACATTGCGATCCCTCTATTCACTAACCACTGAGACATTGCGATCCCTCTATTCACTAACCACTGAGACATTGCGATCCCTCTATTAACCTATCATTGAGACATTGCGACCCCTCTATTCACGAACCACTGAGACATTGTGACCCCTCTATTCTCTAACCACTGAGACATTGTGAACCCTCTGTTCACCAACCACTGAGACATTGTGACCCCTCTATTAACCTATCATTGAGACATTGCGACCCCTCCATTCACTAACGTCTGAGACATTGCGACCCCTCTATTCACTAACCACTGAGACATTGCGACCCCTCTATTCACTAACCACTGAGACATTGTGACCCCTCTATTCACTAACCACTGAGACATTGCGACCCCTCTATTCACTAACCACTGAGACATTGTGACCCCTCTATTCACTAACCACTGAGACATTGCGACCCCTCTATTCACTAACCACTGAGACATTGTGACCCCTCTATTCACTAACCACTGAGACATTGCGACCCCTCTATTCACTAACCACTGAGACATTGTGACCCCTCTATTCACTAACCACTGAGACATTGCGACCCCTCTATTCACTAACCACTGAGACATTGTGACCCCTCTATTCACTAACCACTGAGACATTGCGACACCTCTATTCACTAACCACTGAGACATTGCGATCCCTCTATTCATCAACCACTGAGACATTGTGACCCCTCTATTCACCAACCATTGAGACATTCTATCTATTGATCTTTCGAGCCGTAACCGGCCCATAGGGCGTAGACCAAGATACACCTTCTCCTATATGAATTTTTGTTCTAGCAGTTTTCTTTTAAAGATATTTTATTAAATCTCGCCATCTGTCTCTGTTCTGTGCAAGCAGTTCTATCTCATTGAGGGAGCCGATTCCTGCTGCTCTTGCCTCTCTCATCAATGTTCTTCTCAGTGTCTCCCTGGGTCTTCCTCTTTTTCTTTTACCTGTTGTTTCCCATATGAGGGCTTGCTTTGCTATTCGATTATTATCTCTTCTCATCACATGTCCAACGTATGACCATCGTCTTTTCTTTATTACTGAAGATATTAGTGGTTGATTGGTGATTTCTCTAATTTCCTCGTTTGTTTTGAATTCGTTCCATTCTATACCAAGTATTTTCCTTAGACATTTATTTTCGAATGCGTTCAACTTTGTTTCTATATCTCTTGTTGTTTTCCAGCTTTCACACGCATACGTAAGGGTTGATAGTACATTTGATTTGAATAGCCTAAGTTTTGTGTTTGTGCTAATGAGTTTTGATTTCCACAACTTTTCAAGGCTTCTGAAAGACATTGCTGCTTTAGCCAGTCTGATTCTAATTTCTTTGCTCGTATCCCCTTCTCGATCAATGTGACTTCCAAGATAGATGAAGTGATCGATCTCTTCTACTGGTTTGTTTTCCATGTATATTTTGTCACTTGTTGGAATTAAACTTTTCATGACTTTAGTCTTTTCATGATTGACCTCAAGCCCAATTTTGCTGGCTATTGATGATAGTTCATTTGTGTTTTCCTGCATCGTTTTTATCTGACTGCTGATGAGAACTATGTCATCAGCAAAGTCGAGGTCCTCCAAATGGTCTCCTTGTATCCATTCGATGCCTTTATTACCAGTGCAGCATTTCTTCATTATGAAGTCCATAACAATTCCAAATAACAAGGGCGATAAAATACATCCTTGTTTAACTCATTGAGACATTGCGACCCCTCTATTCACTAACCACTGAGACATTGCGACCCCTCTATTCACTAACCATTGAGACATTGCGACCCCTCTATTCACCAACCATTGAGACATTGTGACCCCTCCATTCACTAACCACTGAGACACTGTGACCCCTCTATTCACTAACCACTGAGACATTGTGACCCCTCTATTCTCTAACCAATGAGACATTGTGACCCCTCTATTCACTAACCAATGAGACATTGTGACCCCTCTATTCTCTAACCAATGAGACATTGTGACCCCTCTATTCACTAACCACTGAGACACTGTGACCCCTCTATTCTCTAACCAATGAGACATTGTGACCCCTCTATTCACTAACCAATGAGACATTGTGACCCCTCCATTCACTAACCACTGAGACATTGCAACCCCTCTATTCACTAACCAATGAGACATTGTGACCCCTTTATTCACTAACCAATGAGACATTGTGACCCCTCCATTCACTAACCACTGAGACATTGTGACCCCTCCATTCACTAACCACTGAGACATTGCGACCCCTCTATTCACCAACCACTGAGACATTGTGACCCTTCTATTCACTAACCCTTGAGACATTGCGGCTCCTCTGTTCACTAACTCTTGAGACATTGCGACCCTTCTATTCACTAACCACTGAGACATTGCGACCCCTCTATTCACTAACCACTGAGACATTGCGACCCTTCTATTCACCAACCATTGAGACATTGCGACCCCTCTATTCACTAACCACTGAGACATTGCGACCCCTCTATTCACTAACCACTGAGACATTGCGACCCCTCTATTCACCAACCATTGAGACATTGCGACCGCTCTATTCACTAACCACTGAGACATTGCGACCGCTCTATTCACCAACCATTGAGACATTGCGACCCCTCTATTCACCAACCATTGAGACATTGCGACCCCTCTATTCACTAACCACTGAGACATTGCGACCGCTCTATTCACCAACCATTGAGACATTGCGACCCCTCTATTCACTAACCACTGAGACATTGCGACCCCTCTATTCACCAACCACTGAGACATTGCGACCCCTCTATTCACCAACCATTGAGACATTGCGACCCCTCTATTCACCAACCATTGAGACATTGCGACCCCTCTATTCACCAACCATTGAGACATTGCGACCCCTCTATTCACCAACCATTGAGACATTGCGACCGCTCTATTCACCAACCATTGAGACATTGCGACCCCTCTATTCACCAACCACTGAGACATTGCGACCCCTCTATTCACCAACCATTGAGACATTGCGACCCCTCTATTCATTAACCACTGAGACATTGTGACCCCTCTATTCACTAACCACTGAGACATTGCGACCCCTCTATTCATTAACCACTGAGACATTGTGACCCCTCTATTCACTAACCACTGAGACATTGCGACCCCTCTATTCACCAACCACTGAGACATTGCGACCCCTCTATTCATTAACCACTGAGACATTGCGACCGCTCTATTCACTAACCACTGAGACATTGCGACCCCTCTATTCACCAACCCTTGAGACATCATGACAAAGTACAGTGTGCTAAAGTGACTCACTATAAAGAACAGTATTTCGAAAGGACTCACTATAGAGGATAATGTCCTGACGGGACTCATTATAATGAAGAGTGTGCCGAAGAGACTCATTATAATAGTGTGACGAAGAGACTCATTATAATAGTGTGACGAAGAGACTCATTATAATAGTGTGCCGAAGAGACTCATTATAATAGTGTGCCGAAGAGACTCATTATAATAGTGTGCCGAAGAGACTCATTATAATAGTGTGCCGAAGAGACTCATTATAATAGTGTGACGAAGAGACTCATTATAATAGTGTGACGAAGAGACTCATTATAATAGTGTGCCGAAGAGACTCATTATAATGGGCAGTGTGACGAAGGGAGGCACTATAAAGGACGATATGCCTAAGGGACTCATTATAAAAGACTGTGTGTCGTGAACAACCTGAGAGCTACATCCTTTTAGAAACTGCTAGAATAATGATCACGTCATTTTCGTTAGTTCCCCAACGTTATTTTGTTAAGTAATTTTTGGTTCACTCTAGCAGTACTTTTTCGGTTTATACTGGTTGTACTTTTTTGGTTTATTCGGACAGTGCCTGATTGGTTCATTCATGCAGCACTTTTTAGTTCTTTCATGCAGCACTTTTTGTTTTATCTGGCAGTAATTTTCTTTTGTTTTTAGTTTTTCGGTTTTTCACTTCATCGTCCGCCCTTAAAAGACGCTAAATTAGTGTATAGTTGCGTTGTGTTGTTGCTAAAATCAAGGTGTTAATTTTGTGCGCTTTTTGAACCAACATATCTAACACAGCATGTGTTGGTACCGGGTTTGTCTTCCCTCTTCAATTTTCTCACTATATGTTGATATTTTTTGTCCAGCTTTGAGTCACAGATTCTGACGCAGGAAGTCAGCTTCGAGTCACTCACCATTTTCAGTCGAAATCGATGCCAGTACTTTTTGAAGATTCATTTAGAAGAAAGTTAGCAACAATTTCAATATTGCAGGATTTTAGTTGTTTCTCTTGCGTGTTATATTTAAACTGTCTATTCATTTTGCTCTAGAAAAAATAGCCGCTTTCCATAAGTGTGTCTTCATATACATTTATTTTCTGCTCTAAATGTCTTTTCGTCTTCATTCAAAACTTAGTTTCAAGCTCCCCAAAATGTATGAACTTCTATCTGTATATTTTCACATACTTACTATATTAATCCCTCCTATAAGGCATATATACAACGGGGATGTGGCATTCCAATTCTTTTATTTAGCAAGTCCCAGTGATTTTAGTCCGTGTTAGCTGATATGTTCATCATCATCATCGTGTGCCCTCTCCGCAACGAAGGTTGGCTACCATGGATCGCCATTCTACTCTGTTTCTTGCTTTGATGGTGCAGGCTGACATAGATTGACTTGTCCATCTTTTAATGTTACTCGTCCATGTTAGTCTTGGTCTGACCCTGCCTCTTTTGCCTTGTATTTTTCCTTCCAAAATTACTTTTAGTAGGTTGTTGTGTCTTTTAACATGCCCCAAAAATTTAATTTGTCTTTTCTTAATTGTGTTCAGCAGTTCTCTTTTTATTTTCAGTTGTTTTAAAACTTCATCGTTTGTTATCTTTTGTTTCCATCCAATTCTACCAATTATTCTATAAATCCACATTTCAAAATGATATGTTATGTTATGTTAAATTATAATCATAATCACAACACTCCTGACACACCAATAGGCGCTTCGATCTTCTCCTCAAAATCCTCATGAGCCCACAGCGATTAATTGTACCAAGTTAATGTTGGTTGACAAATCCTCTTGTTCATCAAGAAAATCGCTTTGTCCATGCAACATAGGTCTCCACTCCCAATTCACACGGTCTAGCTAATCATGTAATTGTGCTTCTGTCAAAGTCCTTTTTTCGACCGAACTCTTGTAGATTGTTAATGATCTCTGCTCGATCCACTGGCTGTCCAGCAGCTAATATTGTCGAATCAGCCATTCGCTCTTAGTTTAGTAAATGGACCTGTTCTCACTGAACTTCGGACACAGCCATAAGTGCTCTGATCTCCCCTCTAGTATGTCCCACAGTGTGTGGAAACTGATAAACAGATCTGTGTTGATTTCTTGTTCTTCTGTGTCCTCCCGCACAGCTCACCATTCTGGCGTCTGCAGTTTTGATTGGACGTTCGTGCAGTCTGGACCTGGTTGTAGATTTATCGTCATTGATTTGATCGTTAGCTCGCCCTACCTCCCTAAGTACATTCAGAATGTCAGTCCGATCCATTGGACGTCCGCCACCCACAGCAGCTGTTCCAGCATGGCCCGTGGTAGATGAGTGTTGACTGTAGTAGCCTCCCTCAGTCATAGTTGACTGTAGTAGCCTCCCTCAGTCATAGTTGACTGTAGTAGCCTCCCTCAGTCATAATTGACTGTAGTAGCCTCCCTCAGTCATAGTTGACTGTAGTAGCCTCCCTCAGTCGTAGTTGACTGTAGTAGCCTCCCTCAGTCATAGTTGACTGTAGTAGCCTCCCTCAGTCATAGTTGACTGTAGTAGCCTCCCTCAGTCGTAGTTGACTGTAGTAGCCTCCCTCAGTCATAGTTGACTATAGTAGCCTCCCTCAGTCATAGTTGACTATAGTAGCCTCATCAGTCATAGTTGACTATAGTAGCCTCCCTCAGTCATAGTTGACTATAGTAGCCTCATCAGTCCTAGTTGACTATAGCAGACTCCGTCAGTCATAGCTGACTATAGTAGCCTCATCAGTCATAGTTGACTATAGTAGCCTCCGCCAGTCATAGTTGACTATAGTTGCCTCCGTCAGTCACTGCTGACTATAGTAGCATCCATCAGTCATAATTGACTATAGTAGCCTCCATCAGTCATAGTTGACTATAGTAGCCTCCATCAGTCATAGTTGACTATAGTAGCCTCCGTCAGTCATAGTTGACTATAGTAGTCTCCCTCAGTCATAGTTGACTATAGTAGCCTCCGTCAGTCATAGTTGACTATAGTAGCCTCCCTCAGTCATAGTTAGTTGACTATAGTAGCCTCCGTCAGTCATAGTTGACTATAGTAACCTCCGTCAATCATAGTTGATTATTGAAGACTCCGTCAGTCATAGCTGACTATAGTAGCCGCCTCCCTCAGTCATAGTTGACTATAGTAGCCTCCGTCAGTCATTGTTGACCATAGTAGTCTCCGTCAGTCATAGTTGACTACAGTAGCCTCCCTCAGTCATAGTTGACTACAGTAGCCTCCCTCAGTCATAGTTGACTATAGTAGCCTCCGTCAGTCATAGTTGACTATAGTAGCCTCCGTCAGTCATAGTTGACTATAGTAGCCTCTGTCACTCATAGTTGACTAAAGTAACCTCCGGGTCAGTCATAGTTGACTATTGCAGAATCCGTCAGTCATAGCTGACTATAGTAGCCCCCATCAGTCATAGTTGACTATAGTAGCCTCCGTCAGTCATAGTTGACTATAGTAGCCTCATCCGTCCTAGTTGACTATAGCAGACTCCGTTTGTCATAGCTGACTATAGTAGCCTACGTCAGTCATAGTTGACTATAGTAGCATCCGTCAGTCATAGTTGACTATAGTTGCCTCCGTCAGTCACAGCTGACTATAGTGGCATCTATCAGTCATAGTTGACTATATTAGCCTTCATCCGTCATATTTTTCTATAGTAGCCTCCGTCAGTCATAGTTGACTATAGTATCCTTCGTCAGTCATAGTTGACTGTAGTAGCCTCCCTCAGTCATAGTTGACTATAGTAGCTTCCGTCAGTCATAGTTGACTATAGTAACCTCCGTCAGTCATAGTTGACTATAGCAGACTCCGTCAGTCATAGCTGACTATAGTAGCCGCCTCCCTCAGTCATAGTTGACTATAGTAGCCTCCGTCAGTCATTGTTGACCATAGTAGTCTCCGTCAGTCAAAGTTGACTATAGTAGTCTCCCTCAGTCATAGTTGACTATAGTAGCCTCCGTCAGTCATAGCTGACTATAGTAGCATCCATCAGCCATAGTTTATAGTAGACTCCGTCATTCACAGTTGACTATAGTAGCCTCCGTCAGTCATAGTTGACTATAGTAGCCTCTGTCACTCATAGTTGACTACAGTATACTCCGTCATTCACAGCTGACTATAATAGCCTCCGTCAGTCATAGCTGACTATAGTAGCATCCATCAGTCATAGTTGACTATAGTAGCCCTCCTCAGTCGTAGTTGACAATGGATTTTGCAGCGTACCTAGAAATGTATTTTTTTTTCTTTTCTTTCGTCGTGTTTTCTCTTTCTCTATGAATTTGTCTTATCTTTGAAGCTTTAGATGGTGTTTCCAAATATTACAAACTGCACCTACTTCTTCCCAGGTTGCAGGTTTTACGTTCAGAGTCTTCATGTCAAAGTTTACACACGTCTACAAATCGAAGTTTAAGGCGCCTCCTAGTTTTTCTGCCATCTGCTAGTTGTCCATAGAATATATCTTTTGGTATGCAGCCATCTTTCATACGGTGTATGTGGCCAAGCCAGCACAACCTACTTTGTTTGGGCAGTGTGTAGATGTTTTGGAAGTCTGTGCGAGCAAGGACATCCACGTTTGTCACTTTGTCATTTCAGATGATGCTCACAGACACCGCAAATGGAATTCATTTTGCTTCCTCTCCTGTTTTGCATAAGTTGTCCATGATTCGCTGCCATACATAATGACATTAATGATGCAGGCATTGTAATGTACAACCTTTGTTTTAAATGTATGTTGGCAATTTTGCCAAACACGCTTAGAAAGACGGGCAAAGGTGGCATCAGCTGTACCAATGAGGGTGTCAATTGCTGTATCTAAAGATATTTTGACGTTCAAAATAGACCTTAGGTAGCTATACTGTTGCACGACATCAAGTTTGTTAATTTTCGATAAAGATGGCAGGTGCTGCTTCGACGTCCTGACCGAGTATATTTGTTTTCTGCATTACTTATTGTTAGGCCAAAGTCTCTGCAGGCATGCGAAAAATTATGTATTATGCTCTGTTTTTCTTGACTTTGAACAACTGACCGTCTGATGATAAAGATAGATTCATTTGATCACATTTTAAAATGCATGTTTCAACAGAACAACGAAGAAGATTTCAAAGCGAGTCGGAGTAAGAACACATCCCCGCTTGACACCGCTGCGTATGCTGAAGGGTTGTGATGTGCTGCCGTCGTATTGGATGATACCCTTCATATCTTCATGACACGATTCGACTAGCGTCAGCAGAGTATATGGGCAGGCCATTTTAGATTGTATCTTGAAGAGACCGTTATTTCTGGCTAGATCAAATGCTAAGATTGATAAAGGCTATGAAGAGAAGCTTTTTCTGCTCTTTAGATTTTGCTTGTAACAAAATTGTTGACAAAGTGGTTCCAATTTAACATTTTAAGAAACACAAAGACTGACATTAGGCAAACTATTTTGCAAACGTAAAGATTTCATACAAATGTTAACAATCAATGAATATCTGGAGTTTGTAGTAACTGAAAATGAAGACTGCCAGAAAGGGATGAAAGGAAGATTAGCAATAGCAGCACACACATTTAATGTTGAGAAAAACATGTGGTAAAACACTAGCGAGACAGTAACATTAAAATTACTCAGGACATGTATCTTCCCGACAGCAGGTTGTGAATCATGGACAATCTCCCATGGAGCAAGGGAGAAAACCGATTCATTCTAAACAAAATGCTATATAAAAATCCTTTAGAATCGTTGGATAATGAGAAAGAACAAAGAATACATACAACACAATTTAAACAACAAAAAAAACTGATTTATAAACACCATTCTATAGAGGAAATTAAACAAATATGGTCATGTCAAAAGACACAGCGGGTTGGAAAGAACAATAATAGAAGGTATGGTTCCTGAGCAAGGCATTACGGGCAGACCAAGAATGGCTTTAAGACATGAAGGAGACCTCTCAGACCTTGAACGTAACAACAGAAGAAGTGGGAGATCTGGTTAGAGACAGAGATTCTTTCAGTCCGGCTGTGGTGAATGCAAATAACTTACGACCTGATGATGATGATGAAAGATTAAAGAACATACAAAATACATACGTTTTACATATAAAGCTTGAAGTGAATGAACTGTGTCGTCACCCATGTTACGGTTAGATTAATACATGTTCGGTGCGTCCCTATGTTTTAGTTCAAAACGGTGTTTAGACTGTCAGAGCGCTTCAATCCGTGGTATCAATCGCAACGCTCCGGGTAAACCCGTTCTTGCTCAGTCGCAATCAGCGGACAGAGAGGTAAAGGAGGATAGTTATGATGATGGTGGTAAAAATGATGACGATGATAAATTTCATGAAACTGAAACTCATTTGTCATTTGGTACATCATTCAGAGCAAGTGCCATCATCATCATTATCAAATATCCCGTTTGTTGGCTTGGAGATTGTCTCACCACAACTATCCATCCCATAGTTCTATACAAGAAATGATAGACATAATAGTAAAAGAAAGCAACAAGAAAGGTCTCAATCTGAATGGTAAGAAAACAGAAGTAATGGTTATATCGAAGAAACAATCATCATCATCATGCAGCATAAAAATAAACAAGACAAATCTGAAACAAGTGCAACGTATGAAATACTTGGGCACAGTGATAATATCAGATGGAAGATGCACCACAGAAATAAAAAGCAGAATAGCTCAGGCCAAAATAGCATTTCAGAAAAAGAAAATTATCTTATGCAACAAATCTGTCAATAGAAATGAGAAAGAGAGTACATCAATGCTTTATAGAACCAATTCTGACTTATGGAAGCGAATCACGGACAATAGACAAAGAAATGAAAAGACGATTAGAGGCCACAGAGATGGGATTTCTTAGAAGAATGTTGAAAGTTCCCTTAACAGCTAAAAAGACCAATGAGGAAGTTCTCAAAGAGGCCAACACAAAAAGGGAGCTCTTAAAATACATCAGAAAGAAGCAATCAACATTTTTTGATATTTTGGACACATCATGAGAAGAGAAAAGTTGGAATACTTGGTTACAACTGGCAAAATAAAAGGAAAGAGAGATCGCGGACGACAAAGAGAGAAAATACTGGATAGCTTGGTGTCATGGCATGGAAAACAGTCAACAATAGAACTCATACTATGCACTGTGGATAGAAGATTGTGGAAGGGCATGACTGCCAACGCCAACCGGTACGGCACATGATGATGATTATGATAGTTCTATAAACATTATCTTTTTGACTTCTTACTAACCCATTCTCTTTAAGTGTAAGGTATTTATTTTCTTCAATCTATCTTCCGTCATTTATTCCACCTGCAACGGTATATTCCAGTTGTTTCCAATCATGGCCAGACATGATCATTGTTTCCCCTATCATCCTCAAAGGTCAGTACCATGAACAATGGAAACAGGAACACCCAAAGCATAACGAGAGGGACGGTTACTATCAACTATCAAGGAGGGGTCAAGTCATCATACTTCGCCTACGCACTGGCCACAATAGAATGAGAAATCATATGTTCACCAAATTCAAAATAGACACAACCAGCCCATGCCACTGTACACTGGACAATATGACTGCAAAACATGTACTACAGGATTGCCCCCAGTACACAGACCTGAGAAGAGCAATGTGGTCCACGCCCACCTCCCTGGAAGAGAAACTATATGGGGCAATCGAATCACTTAAACAGACAGCTGACTTCATGAGAGAGTCTGGAATCCTACTCTGATTAAGATTTGATCGAAGAGAGAGAGAGAGAGAGAGAGAGAGAGAGAGAGGGAGAGAGAGAGAGAGGGAGAGAGTTTTTCCTCTGGAGTCTGTAGAAACGTTTCTTCCTGTTTGGACAATTGACATAGACAAGTCAAAAGCTGCTGTTCATGGTATTTGAAAGTCTGAGGAATAGGCAAAGAAATGATCATAAATGCATCCAATTGCTAAGCTGCAGTGAAACTAACAGTGAGGAGAAATGGAAAAAAAAATAGATATAGAAAAAAAAAGAAAACTAAAACGGTATGGTTAAAGCTTCACCTAACAAGTGGACAAAGCAAAACCAGAACGACGTTTCGACTCAAAAGACCTTCAACGGGAAGAAATGTACAATACACATTCAAATATGTATTTTTATTACTTTTTTATTTTAAATATATACACATACATGTGTGTTGTATGTTTGTTCTTGCTGAAGGGCTATTGAGTCGAAACGTCGCTATGGTTTGTGTTGCTCACTTGTTACGCAAAGCATCATTTTTTTTTTTTGCGCTATTGAACGCGTGAAAAAAATGGCGGTTTGTTTTCGCCGGTCTGTCGTCAAAGACGCTCAATTCATTTAATTTGTAAAAGGCTCACAGTGTATCCGCGTGCTGCAGAACGATTTACTGGAGTTGACAAGTCTATAACGTGGAAACGAGTTCTGGACCGCGCGACTGAGTGAGTGTACGTGAGTCTAGACCATCCACAGCATCGACGTTCAGCGACAACATCATCTATGATACTATGTTACTATGACGACGGTAAGTATTCAGATGCAGCCCAAACGACAACATCGAAGAAGGAAAACACGACAAGGTAAGCGTGGTGGTGTTAGCCTGTCGAAGTGTGAGAGGCTAGGCCTAAAGTATGTGGGCGTTACATATTGGAATTATGGGTCCATAAATCAACGACGGCCCATTCTTGATTAGTTAATGTGCGGTGCCGATATAATGATTTTGCAAGCAACTCTTCTTGGTGACAGGACAGTAAGTACTCCTGCATTTCATTGTTTCTACAATAGACGACACCTTGGATAGGCCATCCTTGTGCGCAACAATATGGTGGCAGCTGAGGTTGATATGTCTGTGTGGAACAATGCAGAATTGCAGGTACATGCGGTTAGGGTGCAGACCCCAGTTCATTTTGTAATTGTAAATGTGTATGCCTGTAATGGGAAGGTGAGCACACAACAATGGCAGAATCTCTTCGAGTTCAATGAAGAGAACGTCATTTTCTGCGGAGACTTTAATGCTAGAGGCAACCAGTGGGGTAACGTCATAACCAACAAGCAGTGAGAAGACCTAGAGAACGCACTGGTATCGGCCGATTTAGTGTGCTTGAATGATGGAAGGGCAACAAGAATGGCCACTCGAACAGGGGACTCTGATAGTGTCATAGACCTGGCACTGGTGTCTTCCACCTTCGCACCGGTTTGCAAGTGGAGTGCACTGAGATTCCACGGAAGTGATAACTATCCATGTGTCCTCCTAATTGAGAAAAGCAGAAATAGAAGCCAGAAAAGAAAGCTCTACACATTTTACTACGAGTAAACAGAGCAAGACGTCATTAACAAAATCAGACGTAGGAAACAGAACGCCCCTCGTAGGAGGCAGGAAAGATGGACGCAGCCACCCTGGTGGAACGTAGAAGTCGAGAAAGCTTGGCGGAACAAGAGACAAACAGCCAAGACATGGTAGAAAGCCAGAAATAATGGAAGTAACAACCTGATCTCTTGAAGCGTCTGAAAGAAGAAGTCGACAAAAAAATGATGCACTTTAAACTATGTGCTAAGCAGGCTAAGGATGCCAAATGGGGTGACTTCTGTAAAAAAGTGTGCTCAGAAAAATCGCTAGCCACATTTTGGCGCCTTCACCCGCGCATGAATGGCACAACACGACACAGAGGCATACCAGACTTTCAGAGCACAGGCCGGATGTGGCACAAATCTGATGAGAGCAAAGGGAAGGCCCTGCTTGCCCACTACATTGAGCAGATGGACCAAAGAAATGAGGCTGTAAGAATGAGGATACGGGGATACGACTGAAATTGATAGGCTGGGGTAAATACAGAATGAGGCCATGCGCATTATCATGAAATGCACAAAGGACAATTTCTGTGTAGCAATGAGGTATCTTCTTAACTTTCCAACCATTGATGATAGAATCAAGATCTGGAGAGCACGAGCATACATGAAGATAAGTGCAGATAAGGAGCATCCATTGCACCACGTGCTCAACACAGGGAAAGGTGTCATGTTAAAAAGAGGCAAATCATGGATGGGCCGAGCAGAAGATGTCATCATACAGGTCTGTGGGCTTACCAATATCAGCGTTGGTGAGGAGTGGATACCGGTGCCTACGTCATTTAAGGGGACTTTCTCGTGTATTGTCGCACTCGACAGGAAAAGTAGGGAACAGAACCCGGTCGTAGTTAATACGGAGGTCAACGGTCTCATCTGCGATAACATCGATGCGAAAGATACAGTCATCTATACCAACGGATCTGTAATACGACACGAAAGAAGTGCATGGGCATTTACAGCACGCTCGGCAGGCAGAATAGTCAAGGAAGACAGTGGTGCATACGCCATGACCACTAGTAGCATGACGATGGAGGTGATGGCAGTAACCAATGCATTCAAATGGATAGAGTCACAAGACTACACCCACGCATGTATACTGAGTGATTCGATGAGCATGATTAAAAAAGTGGAGGCGGGCTCTGTACGCATGCAATGGGCGGAGTCGTTGCAGAAATCCAAAATACGTAAGGTCACCTTTGTCTATGTCCCTGGACATGCGGAAGTACGGGGAAATGAAAGAGCGGACAGGTTGGCTAGCTGTGCTGTCGTTGAGGACGGTCAACTATCATCAATGCCCTCCAAGACGTGGGAAGAGCACAGGACTTCGACAAACACAGATCCACGTCACATCTTCGGATGATGGATATGGGAGTTAAGATGGGCACAGCCAGAAATGAGAAACTTGGTGGCCGTGTAAGAAGACTTATCAACCAACACAGAACTGGAATCGTCAGTCGCTGGACACTGCGGGACTTGCTGAGGAGGGGATTTGATAACCTATGGACATGTTCGGAGTGCAATGATAATGACCCGCAAAAAACTCAATAACTCAATATGCAAAGCTTTAATAATACCGTTTTTTTCCGCGATATCTACTTTTTTCCATATCTATTTTTTTCTATATACATTTTTTTTCTATATCTATTTTTTTTCCATATTTTTTTTTCTGTAACTTTTTTTTTTATATATATATTTTTTTTTTTCATTTCTCCTTTTTGAAAGTGTGTAGCTCGATATAGCTAGGATTTTTGCGTGTCAAGTTCAGGATATTGAACAAAGGTCAGTCCAGATTCGCTGTGGTTGTGTGCTTGATGTTAATTGTGGCCATTCTGTTGGTAAATCTAAGGTACGGTTATGTGTCGTCGATTATAAATGTCTCGGCCTGTACTTCCAAGAAAGTAATCACGCCACAGATAATGTATGACAACAGATGAAGTTGTTGATAATGAAGCAGCTTACAACAAAGATCTTTCAGTTCTTCGCCAAAAAGAAAAAGTTGCAAACCTGAAAAACTCTGATTTGGATGATCTTTGGTTAATTATCCACTCGTACACAGACAACATTGACGTTGTGTGTCGCAGGAAGTTACGTTTGGGGAAAATTGGAGATGGCGGCTGGGAGATATGTGACGATCGTGATGTGCGTCCAAGACAACCATGTATCATTTATTCTTTCGGTATCAACTACGACTTCTTGTTCGACGATGATGCTGCACATGTGTATGGTTGTCATGTGTCCTTTGACCCCAGCATGAGTGAGTTCGCGGACAAAGTTGAAAGATCAAGGCTGGTTCACTTCTATAAAATTGGACTTTCAGATACAGCAGGAAGTAAAAACGGTTGGAAGCTAAACACACTGGGTGGTATACGAGCAATGTTGGGACACCAGAACAAGACAATCGATGTACTTAAAATGGATATTGAAAGCGCAGAATGGTCTTCAATCTTAGAGATGTGCAAATCTGGCCAACTGAATGGAGTTAAGCAGCTGATGGTTGAGCATCACGCGACTGATGTTTCACTAGAGTATCTGTTACCAAAACTTCAAGCATTGCAGTGCATTGAGAAAGCTGGATGTAAACGATATTACGTACATTAAAATCCAGGGTGTTCCAAAAGAATCGAAGGGTTTCCAATCATAAGAAGTAAATGTAACGAAGTCCATTATATACTCAGATAACTTCGTTAACTATTATTTGCTTATATTAACATGTTTTACTATTATTTATTTATTTTTTAAAATAATTAACTTTTTCAGCACGGAAAGGTTATTATCAGTTTAGCGGTAAGATTTCAGAAATAAAAAGTTGTTCATGTCTTGAAATATTAACTCTGCCCATACGTTTCGTCGCACAGTGCGTCACTCCCAATTTGATTGTTGTGAATCGTCATCAAACCATGTTCTTTTACATGTCTTGTATCATCTTGGTAATGGTTAAATCTAATTCCTTGTTCAATTATCTAGACATACATATATAATATGTTATATGTTAGATAAATATGAATATATCGATTTGTTTGTTTCTGAAATCTCTTCTGTTTAATTGATAAAAAGCTTCCGTACCGAAAGAGTTAATCTACATATTTATCTACCACATACCACATTATATATAAAGGTTTGGATAATTGAACAAGGAATTAAATTTCACCAATGGGCTTCCGTTGTAAAGATGGTGGATCTAGGTCACGTTCTCTCGATCGCTGCAGAAAGTGCATTCGGGATCTGATTAATTTCGGTTCTCCGTTGTACTTTTCTGCGTTAAAGTTTAAATGATGAGCTACTTATTACACCTATGCCGCTAAAGCGAAGTTGTACGCCGGCAACAGTCCATTTTTGACAAATCAAGTGTTGTGAATGCGTCCTTCCAACGTTTAGACTTGATCTGCGCTTTACGTCACATTGGTGCTGTTCATCACCGTTGCTGGAATTCCTTGTCGCAAATTATTTCCATGTTACTTATTAATGTAAAGTACTTTGTCAGCCAAAGTTTTATCTCTTTAGGAAATTTGCACCGTGTTTTGTTCGTCGTATGCTGCTTTCACTAGAGTAATTAGGAATCTAAAGGGAGCGAAATTGTGTGTACGACATTTTTGTGTGCTACGTTATCGTAATGGCTCATCATACATCATTTGACCGGCCAAAAGATAATCTTACAGTCTGTTGTTTGATGTGCCGCGGGGATAATCTGACGACTAACTGTGTGTCTAAATGTTCGAAATTGGAGTCAACAACGATGGCCTAACATCATCAAGCGCTATAAATTTTGTTAATACATGTACAACGATCATCATTTTCAAAGGACGTGAACTTCCAGTATATTGTAGATAGGCGGCGGGAACAATTGAAGGCTATGCATGAAAAGTGTTCATTGTTGCAGTTTCCTCATATTCCAATCCAGCTTGTTGCAGGAGCTACTGAGTTAAGTGCTCTGTAAGGACCGTGAGCGGTGTGTCTCATCCGTTTTGATCATGTTTCGATATTCCAATTGTTTACGATGAATGATGATATCGTATGACAGAGAACAGTTGCTGTGTTCACTTTCTGCGCGGTTTCTCCTTATGTCTTTCGGCGTGTGCTGAGACTGCTACGATGGGGACTACAGTTACCTTTCTTTGTTTGGGAGATGAGATATTAATTCGGATGATTCCATTGGCACGGGCGGTTGAGCAATTATGGATTTTAATTCGTTTGCAGTGATACCGAGGCCTCCCATAGTCAAATCTTTGTGTGTGTGTCTGTGTTTAGTCGTATCTCATATCTTAGTGTGTATCTGTGTTAGTCATGTGTCATATCTTTGTGCGTGCATGTCTGTGTTAGTCATATCAAATATCTTTGTGTGCATGTCTATGTTAGTCACATCGCATATATTTGTGTGCATGTCTATGTTAGTCATATCGCATATCTGTGTGTGCATGTCTATGTTAGTCACATCTCCTATCTTTGTGTGCACGTCTATGTTAGTCACATCTCCTATCTTTGTGTGCATGTCTATGTTAGTCACATCTCCTATCTTTGTGTGCATGTCTATGCTAGTCACATCTCCTATCTTTGTGTGCATGTCTATGTTAGTCATTTCGCATATATCTGTGAGTGTATGTTTATGTTAGTCATGTCTCATATCTTTGTGTGTGTATCTGTGTTAGTCATATCGTATATCTTTGTGTGCATGTTTATGTTAGTCATGTCTCATATCTTAGTGTGTTTGTGTTTAGTCATATCTCATATCTTAGTGTGTGTATCTGTGTTAGTCATATCTCATATTTAAGAGGGTGTCTGTGTTAGTCACATCTCACATCTTTGTGTGTGCATGTCTGTGTTAGTCACCTCTAGTGACTCGGGCAGATGGTGCTCGTAAACCTGGGAGGGCTGACCATCTAAGGGCAGAATCCCCCTAAAGAAAAGACAATCTGCTGCCTTGCAGGAAGATTGGGGACAATCAAAGGCTAAAGAAAGCAAACCTGAATAAAATGCTGGCTGAAATCGGATGCACTGGGCCACTGGCGCAGAACACAGTGCAACGTTTTAACAGGTATTCAATCACAGTGGATCTAACAGACTCTAATTATGATGTTATGTCTGTGGGGTCGATCAATTCACTTAAACAGACAGCTGTCTTCATGTGAGAGTCTGGAACCTACTTCGATTGAGTCCTGATCGCAGAGAGAGAGAGAGAGAGAGACAGAGAGAGAGAGAGAGATAGGTAGAAGACTGGGACCAAAAGTGTTTTTGGAATAGTTAATACAAAGAATACACAGACTTCTGTAAGTAAAGACCATCAAGAGCTGCATGCATAGTTTTGATATGGGCGATCCGAATTAGTTTTCAAGTTTGTTCTATCTTAAGCTTTGATGAGCAAGCAACTTCGAGCCAGTATCTAGACATTGTCATTTACAGAAGCATACTCTCTCTCTCTCTCTCTCTCTCTCTGCGATCAGGACTGAATCAGAGTAGGATTCCAGACACTCACATGAAGTCAGCTGTCAGGTTAAGTGTGTTGATCGCCACCGCAGACAGAACATCAAAATTAGAATCTGCCAGATCCACTCTGATTGAACATCCGTTAAAACGTTGCACTGTATTCTGCGCCAGTGGTCTAGTGCATGCGATTTCAGCCAGCATTTTATTCAGGTTTGCTTTCCTTAGCCTTTGATTGTCCCCAATCTTCCTGCAAGGCAGCAGATTGTCTTTTATGTAGGGGGATTCTGCCCTTAGATGGTAGGCCCTCCCAGGTTTACGAGCACCATCTGTCCGAGTCACTAGAGGTGACTAACACAGACATGCACACACATACAAGAAGCATACAATCTACTGCAAACATTAGTGAACGTGCGCATCAACACTTGGAGACAACGACTTTAGAAAAGTTTATTTAGTCGCTTGTCAACAAACCGCACACTTGTGAACAAGAGTAATGACGCTTTCATGACGTGTGGAGATCTTGCTTAACTACAAGAGACTGCAGCTACAGGAACAATTCTCCAGATAAATGGAACGTGGGTACGAACATTCTGTTTAAACTACTTGTGTACCACGTGTTAGTTTCTTTCTTTTAATTTGTAATATTAAATAAACTATCATCATCAAGACCCACTAATAGCTAATAAGAAAAAGGCTCTACTGAACTTCAATAATAATCCCAATCAAATCACCAAGGATCAGCTCAAACATGCGCAAGCCACCCTACATCGCGAAGCAAGAAGATGCGCAAACGAATACTGGAACAATCTATGCTCTGAAATACAGAAAGCTTCAGACAGGGGCGACTCAAAAACCATGCATGACAATATAAAAAGGCCCTTGGACCAAAAATAACAAAATTAGCCCCCCTAAAATCCAAGTTTGGAGAACCTATTACTGACAAGGGACAACAAATGCAAAGATGGGTTGAACACTACTCTAATCTATACAGTGACGACAGACCAGCAAACACAGCTCTAGCACAATCAATACCCAAATATCCTACAATGTTTGAACTGGATGTTGAGCCTACTATGAACGAACTTGCTGACGCTATAAATGCCCTCTCAAGAGGAAAAGCTGCAGGAAATGACAACATTCCCACAGATGTACTAAAGGACAACCTAAGCGTACTACTTCCACACCTATACAAACTGCTAATTAAATGCTGGAGAAACGGAGAAATACCTCATGATATGAGAAATGCCAAGATTATAACGCTGTACAAGAATAAAGGAGACAGGGGCGACTGCAACAATTACAGAGGCATTTCTCTCCTTAGCACAACAGGCAAAGCTTTTGCTAGAGTCGTACTTAATCGCCTGCATAGACTTGCAGAACGGGTGCTTCCCGAGTCCCAATGCGGTTTCAGAATCGGGAGATCAACCATAGATATGATCTTCACTCTTAGACAACTGCAGGAAAAATGTCGGGAACAAAATATGCCGCTCTATATTGCCTTTGTGGATCTCACAAAGGCATTCGACACAGTAAACAGAGATGGTCTCTACAAGGTGTTAGAAGGCATAGGCTGCCCTCCTAAATTACTTAGGCTGATAATTTCCTTTCATGAAGACATGAATGGCAAAGTCCATTTTGATGGGAGTCCATCAGAGAATTTCAAAGTCAACAAAGGAGTGAAACAGGGATGTGTCCTCGCCCCCACCCTTTTTGGTATATTTTTTGCTGCCCTCCTAAATTACACTTTCGAAAACAGCTCAGGAGATATTTACATTCGCACTAGACCAGATGGCTCACTGTTCAACCTAGCACGACTAAGAGCAAAAACCAAAAAAAATGTTGCCCTACTTAAAGAATTTTTATTTGCTGACGATGCAGCCCTAGTCGCTCATAGTGAGGCCACCCTACAGTCGCTGATCAACAACCTGGATAAAAGCATGCGTCCTTTTTTCACTGTCAATTAATGTTCAGAAGACAGTAATACTAAATCAAGGTGACTTCAAACCTATATCTATTACTCTAAAAGACTGCCCACTAGAATCAGTACAGAAATTTACATATCTTGGATCCACAGTTACGCAAACCATCTCTCTTGATGAAGAAATAAACTGTCGAATTGGTAAGGCAGCTACGACCTTCGGCAAACTCACAAAAAGGGCATGGAACAACACGAAACTAACTCAAAAGACTAAACTCTTAATATATCAAACTTGTGTGCTTAGCACACTACTATATGGATCCGAAACCTGGACAACATACTCAAACCAGGAAAAAAAGACTAAATGTCTTCCACATGCGATGTCTCCGCAAAATAATGCACATCAAATGGCAGGACAAAATAACCAACTTAACTGTCCTGCAACGTGCTAAGACCTTAACAATCATGTCGATGCTCAGAAGTCGAAGGCTAAGATGGCTGGGGCATGTCCAACGGATGGAAGAAAAACGCATTCCTAGGCAAATACTATATGGCGAGCTAAAACACGGAAAACGACAAATCGGCAGACCTAAACTACGATATAGAGATATCTGCAAATCATCTCTGAAAGACTTCTCCATCTGTGAAAACGACTGGCAACATCTGGCAAGTGATCGCACATCATGGAGAGCACGTATAAGGAACGGTATAACAACATTTGAGACTGTTCTAAGACAGGACTTAGAAGAGAAGAGACTCATGAAAAAGGATGGTAAACCCTGTGGACCAGCGAGCCTGACCTGTTCATTATGTGACCGCGTGTGTTTGTCAAACATTGGTAGAATTAGCCACGAGAGAAGCTGTTCGGCAAAAACAATACCTCAAAAAAATACGCAATAGCCTCCACTAGACCGTCTGACAAGACGAAAAGGGCCATATATCATCATCATCATGTGCCATACCGATTCACGTAGGAGATCATATCCTTCGACAAATTTCTGTCCACAGTGTATCGTATCAGTTACGTTGTTGACTGTTTCCCATGCATGACGGGCATGACACCAGTGACCAAGCTATATAATATCTTCTTTGTCGTCCGCGAACTATCTCTCTTTCCCTGCATTTTGCCAGTTGTAACCGAGTATTCCAACTTTCCTCTTCTCACGATAAGCTCGAAAAATATAGATCGTTTCTTTCTGATGTTTCTCATGAGCTCCTTTTTGTGTTGGCCTCTTTTAGAATGTCCTCTTTGGTCCTTTTAGCTGTTCAGGGAGCTCTCAACATTCGTCTGAGAAATACCATCTCTGTGGCCTCTATTATCGTCTGTTCGTGGTTGTTTGCCTACTCACCTACTGTCCATGATTCGCTTCCATAGGTCAGATTTGGCTCTATATAGCACCGCTGAGCTCTCTTTCTCACTTCTATTAATATAGACGCGTTGCAGAAGACGTTTTTTCATTTTCTGAAATGCTATTTTGGCCTGAGCTCTTCTGATTTTTATTTCTGTGATACAACTTTCACCTCACTCTTTGCACTTCTTTCAGATTTGTCCTGTTTATTGTTATGCTACATGATGGTGATGATTGTTTCATCGATACGACCGTTATTTCTATTTTCTTTCTGTTGCTTTCTTTTACTATTATTTTTATCCTTTCTTGTAGTTCATTCTCCGTCTCTGCTATTAAGACTGTGTCATCCGCATATCGCAAGTTGTTAATGCTATGACCGTTGACTTCAATCCCGTTTTCCTCCACTATTGATCTCATAATGTTTTCTATTATAACGACATTTTAAATTATTTGAACTCGATTGATTGTGATAGAATTCTGAAATTAGTATCTGGCACTAGAGACACCACAGTACAGTTGTATTGGGTCCTTACTTTGCTGCTTTAAAAATCTTGTTTAAATTTGTTTTGTCACAAGCACTTCTTTTCTGTCTTTTCTTTCCTATGGGCTAAGTTTGTTATCAACGAATTAGTAGTTCACTGTATACAAGTGTTTAAATAAAGGATAACTAATTGGTCGGTCGAAGCCTACTATTGATTATTTTTGAGCTTAGCTAACAAATTAGACATTTATAATACAATCTTCGGGAGCGTATTTTTATTTATGTGTGGACGGAATGTTAGGGACACGAGCGAAGGTGACAGACCACCTGTCCTGTGAGGTTCTGTCACCTTCAACATCTGTGTTAGCATTTTAAAATATGGTGGGATGCTCGAAAATTTCTCCTATCATTGCTTGGAAGGCATTTTGAACATTAGGCCCTTCAGTTTATCGATATCCTATGTGGGTCTTGTTTGATTGGGCCTATTTACTTTCTTCAGATCGAACGGCAAGTTATCATCAGCAATTCATGTTTCTGCAAACAGACACAGACACTAGTCATAAGCAATTCATGGTTTCTGCAAACAGACACAGAAACTAGTCATCAGCAATTCATGGTTTGCAAACAGACACAGAAACTAGTCATCAGCAGCAAACTGCAAACAGACACATACATCATAAGCAATTCATGGTTCTGCAAACAGACACAGAAACTAGTCATCACATAGTTTCTGCAAACAGACACAGAAACTAGTCATTTCATAGCTGCAAACAGACACAGAAACTAGTCATCAACAATTCATAAAACAGACACAGAAAAGGTTTCTGCAAACAGACACAGAAACTAGTCATCAGCAATTCATGGTTTCTGCAAACAGACACAGAAACTAGTCATAAACAATTCATAGTTTCTGCAAACAGACACAGAAACTAGTCATCAACAATTCATAGTTTCTGCAAACAAACACAGACACTAGTCATCAAAACAGATAGTCATCAGCAATTCATGGTTTTTGCAAACAGACACAGAAACTAGTCATCAGCAATAAAGCAATGGTTTCTGCATACACTAGTCATAAGCAATTCATGGTTTCTGCAAACAGACACAGAAACTAGTCATCAATTCATAGTTTCTGCAATAGTCATCAACAATTCATAGTTTCTGCAAACAGACACAGAAACTAGTCATCAACAATTCATAGTTTCTGCAAACAGACACAGAAACTAGTCATCAGCAATAAACAGACACAGAAAAGTCATCAGCAATTCATGGTTTCTGCAAACAGACACAGAAACTAGTCATAAACAATATAGTTTCATAGTCAGTTTCTGCAATTCATGGTTTCTGCAAACAGACACAGACAACATCAGCAATCATGGTTTTTGCAAACAGATAGTCATCAGCAATAAAGCAATAAAAGGTTTCTGCAAACAGACACATACACTAGTCATAAGCAATTCATGGTTTCTGCAAACAGACACAGAAACTAGTCATAAACAATTCATAGTTTCTGCAAACAGACACAGAAACTAGTCATCAACAATTCATAGTTTCTGCAAACAGACACAGAAACTAGTCATCAACAATTCATAGTTTCTGCAAACAGACACAGAAACTAGTCATCAGCAATTCATGGTTTCTGCAAACAGACACAGAAACTAGTCATCAGCAATTCATGGTTTCTGCAAACAGACACAGAAACTAGTCATAAACAATTCATAGTTTCTGTAAACAGACACAGAAACTAGTCATCAACAATTCATAGTTTCTGCAAACAAACACAGACACTAGTCATAAGCAATTCATAGTTTCTGCAAACAGACACAGAAACTAGTCATCAGCAATTCATGGTTTCTGCAAACAGACACAGAAACTAGTCATCAGCAATTCATGGTTTCTGCAAACAGACACAGAAACTAGTCATCAGCAATAAAGCAATAAAAGGTTTCTGCAAACTGACACAGAAACTAGTCATAAACAATTCAGGGTTTCTGCAAACAGACACAGAAACTAGTCATCAGCAATTCATGGTTTCTGCAAACAGACGCAGAAACTAGTCATCAGCAATTCAGGGTTTCTGCAAACAGACACAGACACTGGTCATCAGCAATGCATGGTTTCTGCAAACAGACACAGACACTAGTCATCAGCAATTCATGGTTTCTGCAAAAAGACACAGAAACTAGTCATTAGCAATTCATGGTTTCTGCAAACAGAAACAGACACTAGTCATCAGCAATTCATGGTTTCTGGAAACAGACACAGAAACTAGTCATCAGCAATAAAGCAATAAAAGGTTTCTGCAAACAGACACAGACACTAGTCATAAGCAATTCATAGTTTCTGCAAACAGACACAGAAACTAGTCATAAACAATTCATAGTTTCTGCAAACAGACACAGAAACTAGTCATCAACAATTCATAGTTTCTGCAAACAGACACAGAAACTAGTCATCAACAATTCATAGTTTCTGCAAACAGACACAGAAACTAGTCATCAGCAATTCATGGTTTCTGCAAACAGACACAGAAACTAGTCATCAGCAATTCATGGTTTCTGCAAACAGACACAGAAATTAGTCATAAAAAATTCATAGTTTCTGCAAACAAACACAGACACTAGTCATAAGCAATTCATGGTTTCTGCAAACAAACACAGAAACTAGTCATCAGCAATTCAGGGTTTCTGCAAACAGACACAGACACTAGTCATCAGCAATTCATGGTTTCTGCAAACAGACACAGAAACTAGTCATCAGCAATAAAGCAATAAAAGGTTTCTTCAAACAGACACAGACACTAGTCATAAGCAATTCATAGTTTCTGCAAACAGACACAGAAACTAGTCATAAACAATACATAGTTTCTGCAAACAGACACAGAAACTAGTCATCAACAATTCATAGTTTCTGCAAACAAACACAGACACTAGTCATAAGCAATTCATGGTTTCTGCAAACAGACACAGAAACTAGTCATCAGCAATTCATGGTTTCTGCAAACAGACACAGACACTAGTCATCAGCAATTCATAGTTTCTGTAAACAGACACAGAAACTAGTCATCAACAATTCATAGTTTCTGCAAACAAACACAG
This sequence comes from Megaustenia siamemsis, assembly GCA_032433765.1. Classification (NCBI taxonomy): domain Eukaryota; kingdom Metazoa; phylum Mollusca; class Gastropoda; order Stylommatophora; family Ariophantidae; genus Megaustenia; species Megaustenia siamemsis. The sequence goes on along the minus strand of JAVIAB010000156.1, from coordinate 75,662,185 downwards.
ACACTAGTCATAAGCAATTCATAGTTTCTGCAAACAGACACAGAACGTAGTCATCAGCAATTCATGGTTTCTGCAAACAGACACAGAAACTAGTCATCAGCAATTCATTGTTTCTGCAAACAGACACAGAAACTAGTCATCAGCAATAAAGCAATAAAAGGTTTCCCTAAACAGACACAGAAACTAGTCATAAACAATTCATGGTTTCTGCAAACAGACACAGAAACTAGTCATAAGCAATTCATGGTTTCTGCAAACAGACACATAAACTAGTCATAAACAATTCATGGTTTCTGCAAACAGACACAGAAACTAGTCATCAGCAATTCATAGTTTCTGCAAACAGACACAGAAACTAGTCATCAGCAATTCATGGTTTCTGCAAACAGACGCAGAAACTAGTCATCAGCAATTCAGGGTTTCTGCAAACAGACACAGACACTAGTCATCAGCAATTCATGGTTTCTGCAAACAGACACAGAAACTAGTCATCAGCAATAAAGCAATAAAAGGTTTCTGCAAACAGACACAGACACTAGTCATAAGCAATTCATAGTTTCTGCAAACAGACACAGAAACTAGTCATCAGCAATTCATGGTTTCTGCAAACAGACACAGAAACTAGTCATCAGCAATTCATGGTTTCTGCAAACAGACACAGAAATTAGTCATAAACAATTCATAGTTTCTGCAAACAAACACAGAAACTAGTCATAAGCAATTCATGGTTTCTGCAAACAAACACAGAAACTAGTCATCAGCAATTCAGGGTTTCTGCAAACAGACACAGACACTAGTCATCAGCAATTCATGGTTTCTGCAAACAGACACAGAAACTAGTCATCAGCAATAAAGCAATAAAAGGTTTCTTCAAACAGACACAGACACTAGTCATAAGCAATTCATAGTTTCTGCAAACAGACACAGAAACTAGTCATAAACAATACATAGTTTCTGCAAACAGACACAGAAACTAGTCATCAACAATTCATAGTTTCTGCAAACAAACACAGACACTAGTCATAAGCAATTCATGGTTTCTGCAAACAGACACAGAAACTAGTCATCAGCAATTCATGGTTTCTGCAAACAGACACAGACACTAGTCATCAGCAATTCATAGTTTCTGTAAACAGACACAGAAACTAGTCATCAACAATTCATAGTTTCTGCAAACAAACACAGACACTAGTCATAAGCAATTCATAGTTTCTGCAAACAGACACAGAACGTAGTCATCAGCAATTCATGGTTTCTGCAAACAGACACAGAAACTAGTCATCAGCAATAAAGCAATAAAAGGTTGCTGCAAACAGACACAGAAACTAGTCATAAACAATTCATGGTTTCTGCAAACAGACACAGAAACTAGTCATAAGCAATTCATGGTTTCTGCAAACAGACACAGAAACTAGTCATCAGCAATTCAGGTTTCTGCAAACAGACACATAAACTAGTCATAAACAATTCATGGTTTCTGCAACCAGACACAGAAACTAGTCATCAGCAATTCATAGTTTCTGCAAACAGACACAGAAACTAGTCATCAGCAATTCATGGTTTCTGCAAACAGACACAGAAACTAGTCATCAGCAATTCAGGGTTTCTGCAAACAGACACAGACACTAGTCATCAGCAATTCATGGTTTCTGCAAACAGACACAGAAACTAGTCATCAGCAATAAAGCAATAAAAGGTTTCTGCAAACAGACACAGATACTAGTCATAAGCAATTCATAGTTTCTGCAAACAGACACAGAAACTAGTCATCAGCAATTCATGGTTTCAGCAAACAGACACAGAAACTAGTCATCAGCAATTCATAGTTTCTGCAAACAAACACAGACACTAGTCATAAGCAATTCATGGTTTCTGCAAACAAACACAGAAACTAGTCATTAGCAATTCATGGTTTCTGCAAACAGACACAGCAAAAAGTCATCAGCAATAAAGCAATAAAAGGTTTCTGCAAACAGACACAGACACTAGTCATAAGCAATTCATAGTTTCTGCAAACAGACACAGAAACTAGTCATAAACAATTCATAGTTTCTGCAAACAAACACAGACACTAGTCATAAGCAATTCATAGTTTCTGCAAACAGACACAGAAACTAGTCATCAGCAATTCATGGTTTCTGCAAACAGACACAGAAACTAGTCATCAGCAATTCATAGTTTCTGCAAACAAACACAGACACTAGTCATAAGCAATTCATGGTTTCTGCAAACAGACACAGAAACTAGTCATTAGCAATTCATGGTTTCTGCAAACAGACACAGCAAAATGTCATCAGCAATAAAGCAATAAAAGGTTTCTGCAAACAGACACAGACACTAGTCATAAGCAATTCATAGTTTCTGCAAACAGACACAGAAACTAGTCATAAACAATTCATGGTTTCTGCAAACAGACACAGAAACTAGTCATAAACAATTCATGGTTTCCTCAAACAGACACAGAAACTAGTCATAAGCAATTCATGGTTTCCTCAAACAGACACAGAAACTAGTCATAAGCAATTCATGGTTTCCTTAAACAGACACAGAAACTAGTCATAAGCAATTCATGGTTTCTGCAAACAAACACAGAAACTAGTTATCAGCAATTCAGGGTTTCTGCTAACAGACATAGACACTAGTCATCAGCAATTCATGGTTTCTGCAAACAGACACAGAAACTAGTCATCAGCAATAAAGCAATAAAAGGTTTCTGCAAACATACACAGACACTAGTCATAAGCAATTCATAGTTTCTGCAAACAGACACAGAAACTAGTCATAAACAATACATAGTTTCTGCAAACAGACACAGAAACTAGTCATCAACAATTCATAGTTTCTGCAAACAAACACAGACACTAGTCATAAGCAATTCATGGTTGCTGCAAACAGACACAGAAACTAGTCATCAGCAATTCATGGTTTCTGCAAACAGACACAGACACTAGTCATCAGCAATTCATAGTTTCTGTAAACAGACACAGAAACTAGTCATCAACAATTCATAGTTTCTGCAAACAAACACAGACACTAGTCATAAGCAATTCATAGTTTCTGCAAACAGACACAGAACGTAGTCATCAACAATTCATGGTTTCTGCAAACAGACACAGAAACTAGTCATCAGCAATTCATTGTTTCTGCAAACAGACACAGAAACTAGTCATCAGCAATAAAGCAATAAAAGGTTTCTGCAAACAGACAAAGAAACTAGTCATAAACAATTCATGGTTTCTGCAAACAGACACAGAAACTAGTCATAAGCAATTCATGGTTTCTGCAAACAGACACATAAACTAGTCATAAACAATTCATGGTTTCTGCAAACAGACCCAGAAACTAGTCATCAGCAATTCATGGTTTCTGCAAACAGACACAGACACTAGTCATCAGCAATTCATAGTTTCTGCAAACAGACACAGAAACTAGTCATCAGCAATTCATGGTTTCTGCAAACAGACGCAGAAACTAGTCATCAGCAATTCAGGGTTTCTGCAAACAGACACAGACACTAGTCATCAGCAATTCATGGTTTCTGCAAACAGTCACAGAAACTAGTCATCAGCAATAAAGCAATAAAAGGTTTCTGCAAACAGACACAGACACTAGTCATAAGCAATTCATAGTTTCTGCAAACAGACACAGAAACTAGTCATAAACAATTCATAGTTTCTGCAAACAGACACAGAAACTAGTCATCAACAATTCATAGTTTCTGCAAACAAACACAGACACTAGTCATAAGCAATTCATAGTTTCTGCAAACAGACACAGAAACTAGTCATCAGCAATTCATGGTTTCTGCAAACAGACACAGAAACTAGTCATCAGCAATTCATAGTTTCTGCAAACAAACACAGACACTAGTCATAAGCAATTCATGGTTTCTGCAAACAGACACAGAAACTAGTCATTAGCAATTCATGGTTTCTGCAAACAGACACAGCAAAATGTCATCAGCAATAAAGCAATAAAAGGTTTCTGCAAACAGACACAGACACTAGTCATAAGCAATTCATAGTTTCTGCAAACAGACACAGAAACTAGTCATAAACAATTCATGGTTTCTGCAAACAGACACAGAAACTAGTCATAAACAATTCATGGTTTCCTCAAACAGATCATAAGCAATTCATGGTTTCTTCAAACAGACACAGAAACTAGTCATAAGCAATTCATGGTTTCCTTAAACAGACACAGAAACTAGTCATAAGCAATTCATGGTTTCCTCAAACAGACACAGAAACTAGTCATAAGCAATTCATGGTTTCCTCAAACAGACACAGAAACTAGTCATAAGCAATTCATGGTTTCCTCAAACAGACACAGAAACTAGTCATAAGCAATTCATGGTTTCCTCAAACAGACACAGAAACTAGTCATCAGCAATTCATGCGTTCTTCCAATGTCTACCCCTGGAAAAATGCTCATTTAGGCAGTACTTATTCCCGACTGACAAATTTTTCACTGGCTGATGTCATCAATCTGGATATATTGTTTCCCATCTCGACTGTGCTATATTACATTCTGGATAGTGTGTGTGTGTTGTCCATGCGTGTTGTCCATGTGTGTTGTCCATGCGTGTTGGCAGTATCATGTCGTTATATCTGGTAAATTCCAAGAGCCGTTGTCCACTTTGCAAAATCATTGCAAAATGTCCATATGTGTTACACAAGTGCTTTTGTGCGTGTCTTTTCTAACTTTAGTACTAACAGTCTCTTTGAACAAAATGATTTTTTTCCCTTTTCGACTGCATGTAATTGATCATAACATTCTTCTACGTTTGTAAAATCGTACGCTGCTGTATATTCTTGAATTATGGTGATCTAGAATGACATGATCTACAAACGAGTAATTTTTGCCCTCCTGGAACGTGGACAACATACTTTGTAAAATACTTTAGTATGTTTTAGAATACCTGACAACTTATTCACGTTTCTTATTGTCTTCTCTAAACTTATGATCATTATATAACACCAATAAACAACAATAAACCAATATAGGTCACAATATAAATACATTAAAAAATGCATAAATGAATTATAAATTATAATTGCCTCTAACATACGCAGTACATATAGTTTCAATGTTTACAAAGTCAAGTATATATAACTCTCATTTAAATACAGCATTCACCACATTTCATAGATTAAGTCAGAGCAAAAAATAGTGTATATTTTTTATGTCTGGATACAATATTTATGAGAGATATCATGGTTGGTGATTTAAACTAATGACACAAGCAGCGAGTGTCGATAAAATATTTATGAGAGATATCATGGTTGGTAATTTAGACTAATGACACAAGCAGCGAGTGTCGATACAATATTTACGAGAGATATCATGGTTGGTAATTTAGACTAATGACACAAGCAGCGAGTGTCGATACAATGTCGTCATATATAGAGCGCACATGATAGGCGATATAATATCACGTTTGTTCAGACAGTTGTGGAGCGATAAAACGTACCCACAAACTCAGATTTAAAAACGATAATGCCTTAGTTGAGATGGACCTCATCAAGGCCAGCTCCTTGTCGTGGGGATGGGGCTTAACAGTCACCAGGGACTGAAAACTAAGACTGGCCAGGCCTTCCTACAACTGAGCAAGACCACAGTCTGCTCTAGCAAGTTCAAGTGCTGAAGTCGGAGGCAACCAGCCAAAAGGCGCACAACAATCAGAATGCCACGCACTCAACGAAAATGGAAGTATGTCTATAACCGCAAATCAATATGGCACTCGCCCTGTGATGGACACTCAGGCAGGTGCAGCGCCGGGCCCTCAGCCTCGTAAGGGCCCAACCTCTATTACTGGATGTCCTTCTCAACCGATATGTGGAGTCAGGGGGCGAGAGAATAGAGCTACTGGCCAATCCAAAATAAGACCACTCAAAATAATGCACTGGAATGCTGAAGGCATCAACAGCAAAAGAGATGGATACAGTAAAAAGATAGAATTAGAAAATATCCTGCATGAAGAAAAAATAAGCATATGCTGTTTGCAGGAAACCCTGGATTGGAATATCACACGTATTGTTGGGAAACACCTTGGAGGCAGCGACAACCGACCTGTCTTTTTAGTGGTGCAATATGAGGCCGTCAGGGAGAGCAGCACTCTCTCCAGATGGAATTACAAAAAGGCAGACTGGAAAATGTATCAACACTACACCAGTGTACTGACTAAAGATATAAATACAGATAGGGACATCAACAAAATAGTTGATGAATTCAGTAGACTAATAATACAAGCTGCCAGTGAAACAATACCTAGAGGGGCACGGAAACACTACAAACCATACTGGAGTAGTGAACTAGAGCAACTGCACAATGACATGGAAACATCTCGAAAGCAAGCAGAAAATAACCCTTGCCAAGAACACCACAACAACTACCAGCATGCTAAAGCCAAATTTCAACGGGCTAAACTACAAGCCAGACGGAGAAGCTGGAAAGAGAAAACAGAGTCCTTGAATCTTGAACGAGACACAAGAAAAGTGTGGAAGCTTGTAAAACAGCTGAATGATGAGGGTACAGAAAGGAACACCAAAATTACACTGAAGAAGGATGGAAACATTCTAACAGGTAAACATGCAGCAAATTACTTTGCAGACTCCTTTGCAAATGACAATAATATTGAAATTAGCCTAGAGAAACGACAAGAGACTCGATTAAAACAACAAAATGCAAGACAAGAAGAGACCACACATGAAGTCATGGAAGATGAAGTCATTACACAAAGAGAGCTAGAGCTGGCAATATCCAAATTAAAAATGAAAAAGTCACCAGGCAGTGATGGAGTGTCCAATGAAATGATTAAGAACTTGGGAACTGCAGCTAAAGCAAAACTACTACAGATCTACAACATTTGCTGGATCACAGGTAGAGTGCCACAGGCATGGAGAGAAGCAATTATGATACCATTACTAAAGCCAGGAAAAGATGGTTCAACGACATCCAGCTATAGACCAATCAGCCTTACAAGCTGTTTGTGTAAAACAATGGAACGTATAATCAATCTCAGACTGCAGTGGTACCTGGAAAGTGAAAATCTCCTTGTCCCACAACAAGCAGGCTTTAGACAGTGTTACTCTACCGAAGATCAGGCAACCTATCTTTCGCAGGAAATTGAAGATGCGTTTCAAGAAAAGAAACAGGTACTAGCAGCATGGATAGACCAAAAGAAAGCATTTGATAAGGTATGGAAGGAAGGGCTTTTAAAGAAACTGATAAATTATGGAGTAAATGGCAGGATGTACAAATGGGTCAAAGCATACCTGCATAACAGGAGAGCCAGAGTGCAACTGGATGACTTAAAAGTAAAAAGGTGTTATTGCGCCAGGGCGTTCCACAGGGAGGGGTACTATCTCCAACACTTTTTCTGATCTACATCAATGACCTAGTTACTGAACTACCACATGGCATCAAAGTGGCAATGTATGCAGATGACTTGGTAATGTGTTGCACAGAGGAGTATGCAACAGTGGCCTCCAAATTGCTACAAAGAGCTATGAATGCACTGAATTCATGGACAAATAGATGGTGTATCAGCATCAATACAGACAAATGCAGTACTACACTTTTCACACTCTCCCCAAAACAAAAAACAGGAACCATCTACAAAAACAATGAGCCTGTGAAAGAAGACATACAAGCTACATATCTCGGAGTTACATTTGATAACAATCTATCTTGGAAACAGCAAATAAATAAGGCAACCCAAAAAGCAAGGAGGAAATTGACTATTCTAAGAAAGTTGTGTGGAACCACATGGGGTGCGAGTGGGAAAATACTCAGTAAAGTTTACCAACAGAGTATACGCCCACATTTAGAATATGGATCATCCGTTTGGTGCTCAGCATCAAACACCACACTGCAAGAGCTGGATAAAGTACAAAGCCAGGCACTTAGGGTCATCACAGGAGCAATGAAATCAACACCAATATTGGAGATGGAGAAATTGTGGAGGATACCAGCACTGAGAGAACGCAGAGACACAAAGGTGCTGATACAGGCAGAAAAATGTGTATGCATGCCGAGACATCCAATGAAGGACCGATTCCAAAATCTTGCATTGGGACGACTTAAGAGAAGCAGTTTTATCCACCAAGCCAAGCGTATTAGTAGACAAACACCAGACATGCCAAGAGTTGTTAACCCCTACTGCCCATACCAGAACAGACTCCCTGGACAGAGGAATCAGGATTATCAATACAAATACGGACAGAAGTGAAAGGAATAGTTGACAAAGAGAAACAGAATAGTCTACAGCGAAAAACAATAACTCTCAGTTTCCTGGATGAAGAATACCCACAAGACCTATGGATCCGAGTGTACACAGATGGATCAGCACAGAATGCAGTAAAGAATGGGGGAGCAGGTGCATATATAGAGTACCCAAATAACACTAGGGATATGAATTAAATAGCAACAGGGAAATATTGTCACAATTATGATGCAGAAATACAAGCAATAAAGTTGGCAATAGATAAACTGCTGAACAGTAATCTTAGCCCACAGCCTGTAGTGTTTTTGACAGATGCAAGATCAGTACTCCAGGCACTACAATCCAGAAAATTAACACATCTGCAGACCTTATTGACAACTCTGCAAGCACCACAGGGTTGCCCTGCAGTGGATCCCGTCTCACTGTGGAATACAAGGAAATGAGAAAGCAGATCAGTTGGCAAAGGAAGGTTCAACAGGCACACAACTAGATACACCAGTTACATACCATCATAAAAAACAGATAATCAAATCAATCAGAGGACCACAAGCCCTAAATCAGGATGCCTTTCATAATATGAATTGATATGAACAAGTTATCATTATACGCCTAAGAACAGGACACAATCGACTCCATAGTCACATGTATACAAAATTCAAGATCGGCACCTCAACTACTTGTACATGTGGACAGGCACCCCAGACTGCTGAACACATACTTCAAGACTGCACTGAATATAGTAGACTGAGGAAAATCCATTGGCCCATAGATACAACACTACAGACAAAACTATATGGGCCACTGCAAGAATTACAGAAGACAGTAAAATTCATACAGGAAACGACATTGCTGATATAGACAATACTTTGAGCGAACGAAAGATAGATAGATAGATAGATAGATAGATAGATAGATAGATAGATAGATAGATAGATAGATAGATAGATAGATAGATAGATAGATAGATAGATAGATAGATAGATAGATAGATAGATAGATAGATAGATAGATAGATAGATAGATAGATAGATAGATAGATAGATAGATAGATAGATAGATAGATAGATAGATAGATAGATAGATAGATAGATAGATAGATAGATAGATAGATAGATAGATAGATAGATAGATAGATAGATAGATAGATAGATAGATCTATAGATATATAGATAGATAGATCTATAGATAGATAGATAGATAGATCTATAGATAGATAGACAGACAGACAGACAGACAGACAGACAGACAGACAGACAGACAGACAGACAGACAGACAGACAGACAGACAGACAGACAGACAGACAGACAGACAGACAGACAGACAGACAGACAGACAGACAGACAGATAGATAGATAGATAGATAGACAGATAGATAGATAGATAGATAGATAGATAGATAGATAGATAGATAGATAGATAGATAGATAGATAGATAGATAGATAGATAGTTGAGATGGAAAACAAATAAGTTTTACAGAAACATTTCATGTAGCAGACCATAGATAAACGCTGTCGTTTGACACATGTTTTGTTCAGATATATGTGTTATTGTTTACGCTTTACTGGAGGCTTTAGAAATGTGGGGCTACAGAAGAATGTTGAGAAAACCGTTCGTAGCTATGAAGAGTAATGACAACGTTCTGAAAGATGCCAAAGCGAAAAGAGAGCTAATCTCCAATATTAGGAAGAAATAGTTATCATTCTTTGGTCATGTAGTGAGAAGGGAACAGGTGAAATATATTGTGACAACTGGGAAAATGGAAATTTTAGGGACAAAAAGATCGAGGGCAGCAAAGAGAAAAGATACCAGACAGCTTAAGAGAATGGCTTGCCAGAAGGTCAACAACATAAATTATAAATAACTGTCGAGATCTAAAGTTGTGGAGAGACATGATCACCTAGCCAGCAGGCTTGGTAACTGATGATATATTTTTATTTTATGAAGGTGCGGGTGGCACTTTTATTTTGTTTTCGACCAAACACCGGCCAGCTGTGGCAATTGGCAACCTCCGTAACGAGAATACAAATGTGAGTTTTATTATAAGACAGATGACATAATAATAAAAGTCAATAACCTGATTAATTAAAGTGAATATGTTGTTTATTTTTCTATCTGGTTGCTAGTGTCCGATGGCAAACACAACCGAGCAAATATAAACGTTGACAATGCTCAGACCGTACGTCGGTCTTCTTGTCACTATTCTTTTGAGATGCCCATTCAGCTACCAAGGTACAACATTCATCTATTTTATGACTACTGTTTTACGATTACTATTTTACGACTACTATTTTACGACTTCTATTTTGTGACTACTACTTTACGGCTACTACTTTACGACTACTATTTTAAACTACTGTTTTACGACTACTATTTTACGACTACTATTTTACGACTTCTATGGGACATGAATATTATTGTTTCCATAAACAAATTTACAACAGACATTTTTAATTGCTTGTGTTTTAATATATCACAGCTGTTTGCTTTAATCACAAAACAGTATTTTATTTAGAGCAATAACAACGCTGCTGTATAAATCAAGATGTCCTGAGGAAATAACATCTCTCTCATTATTCAGATTGGTATTTTATTGTGGTGGTTCAAATTTGTGACAGTCTTCAAAAATACAACCATTCTAGAACAACTATTTTTATGCTATCGATATGCAGGTTAAATAAAAGTTTAGAACTAAAATCTCCACTTTATATTGGATTCATAGATTACGAAAAGGCATTTAATAGTTTAGACAGAAGAATGCTTTGGAAGTTTCTGAGTCATTACGGAATCCCATGAAGTTTATTAACCTGATAAAAACAATGTATAAAGAAACGAAATGTAGTGTGGTGCATGAAGGACAGCTTACAGAAGCATTTGAAATAAGAACAGGAGTAAGGCAGGGATGCCTTCTGTCTCCATTTCTCTTTCTACTGGCCATAGATTGGATTGTGAAAATAACTCAAAACAACAGAAATGGGATCCAGTGGTCACTGACCAAACAACTTGATGATTTAGACTTTGCTGATGACATAGCTCTCCTATCACACAGCCATCAACAGATGCAGGATAAAATGAGCATACTTGATGAGAGATCACAACAGCTAGGACTGAAGATTAATAGAGATAAGACCAACATTATGAGAGATAATGCAGTTGGCAATAACCAAAAAAAAACTAGGAGAAATACCTCAACTAGACGTACAATCTTACATATATCTGGGTAGTAATATAGATAAAGAGGGAGGAGCTTATACCAAAATAAGGATATCAAAAGCAAGAGGAGCTTTCATTGCACTGGGAAACATCTTTCCAGTATTTGAGAGTATTACACAACAGGCACCGTGTTGGAATCCCCAGGGGGAAAAGACAAAGAGGAAGACCATGGAATTCTTGGATAAAACATAGTAGCAGAGATGAAAATGATGGGGAAGACATGGAATGATCTTAAAAGAATGGCAAAAAACAGAAATACTTGGAAAGTGTTTGTTGAAGACCTATGCTCCACTGGGAGCTAAAAAGGAAGAAGAAGGAGAAGAAGTAAGTTAAATAACGTTTATGAGAATAAGTATATCAATATGTAGGTTCAATAACGTTTATGAGAGTAAGTATATCAATATGTAGGTTCAATAACGCTTATGAGAATAAATATTTCGATATTTGACACACTCCACCCTTTCTGGTGTAACCACAGATTAACTTATTTGGCCGGACATTGTAGCAGGAAAGGTTTGAATGTTTCTCTGTTACAGTAAAGTTCTATAAGACTACATAATTGTCGAACTTTAATGACCGACTAGCTATAATTAGCACACATGACGTTGCCATCACAGTAGGAGTTTAGTAAACTACGAACATGACAATGACAATTATCCAAACGACAGAATTAAGCTGAAGGATGTTGACCTGAAAACATGAAAACATGAAAATTACCGGAGAAATTCAGGAGAAGTAAACATGTTGCACGACGTTTGCAAGATCTGAAGAGAGACAGAATATATTAGCGGATATTGATCCCTGAAGTGATCACCTCTAGACTGCATGTTGATCATGCCCAGATAATTAGGAGTATTCCAGAGTCCGACCCCAAAAAATATGTTATTGACCAATTAAGTCACGTATCATTCCTATATGGTGCAGAAACATGGACATTAGACAAGAAAACAGAACACAGAATTGAAGCCCATGTGGATATATAGATGAATAGATAGAATTGGATGGAAGGAAAAGAAAACAAACGATGACATTTTTAGTTTTGTCTGTCCTCTATTATACATGTTGAGTGTATCAGTTCCACATTTTTAGATTTGTCTGTCCCCTATTATACATGTCGAGTGTATCAGTCCCACATTTTTAGATTTGTCTGTCCTCTATTATACATGTCGAGTGTATCAGTTCCACATTTTTAGTTTTGTCTGTCCTCTATTATACATGTCGAGTGTATCAGTCCCACATTTTTAGTTTTGTCTGTCCTCTATTATACATGTCGAGTGTATCAGTCCCACATTTTTAGTTTTGTCTGTCCTCTATTATACATGTCGAGTGTATCAGTCCCACATTTTTAGTTTTGTCTGTCCTCTATTATACATGTCGAGTGTATCAGTCCCACATTTTTTAGATTTGTCTGTCCTCTATTATACGTGTCGAGTGTATCAGTCCCACATTTTTTAGATTTGTCTGTCCTCTATTATACATGTCGAGTGTATCAGTCCCACATTTTTAGATTTGTCTGTCCTCTATTATACATGTTGAGTGTATCAGTCCCACATTTTTAGATTTGTCTGTCCTCTATTATACATGTCGAGTGTATCAGTCCCACATTTTTAGATTTGTCTGTCCCCTATTATACATGGCGAGTGTATCAGTCCCACATTTTTAGATTTGTCTGTCCCCTATTATACATGTCGAGTGTATCAGTCCCACATTTTTAGATTTGTCTGTCCCCTATTATACATGTCGAGTGTATCAGTCCCACATTTTTAGATTTGTCTGTCCCCTATTATACATGTCGAGTGTATCAGTCCCACATTTTTAGATTTGTCTGTCCCCTATTATACATGTCGAGTGTATCAGTCCCACATTTTTAGATTTGTCTGTCCCCAATTATACATGTCGAGTGTATCAGTCCCACATTTTTAGATTTGTCTGTCCCCTATTATACATGTCGAGTGTATCAGTCCCACATTTTTAGCTTTGTCTGTCCTCTATTATACATGTCGAGTGTATCAGTCCCACATTTTTAGATTTGTCTGTCCTCTATTATACATGTCGAGTGTATCAGTCCCACATTTTTAGATTTGTCTGTCCTCTATTATACATGTCGAGTGTATCAGTCCCACATTTTTAGTTTTGTCTGTCCTCCATTATACATGTAGAGTGTATCAGTCCCACATTTTTAGATTTGTCTGTCCTCTATTATACATGTCGAGTGTATCAGTCCCACATTTTTAGTTTTGTCTGTCCTCTATTATACATGTCGAGTGTATCAGTCCCACATTTTTAGATTTGTCTGTCCTCTATTATACATGTCGAGTGTATCAGTTCCACATTTTTAGTTTTGTCTGTCCTCTATTATACATGTCGAGTGTATCAGTCCCACATTTTTAGTTTTGTCTGTCCTCTATTATACATGTCGAGTGTATCAGTCCCACATTTTTAGTTTTGTCTGTCCTCTATTATACATGTCGAGTGTATCAGTCCCACATTTTTATTTTTGTCTGTCCTCTATTATACATGTCGAGTGTATCAGTCCCACATTTTTAGATTTGTCTGTCCCCTATTATACATGTCGAGTGTATTAGTCCCACATTTTTAGCTTTGTCTGTCCTCTATTATACATGTCAAGTGTATCAGTCCCACATTTTTAGCTTTGTCTGTCCTCTATTATACATGTCAAGTGTATCAGTCCCACATTTTTAGATTTGTCTGTCCTCTATTATACATGTCGAGTGTATCAGTCCCACATTTTTAGATTTGTCTGTCCTCTATTATACATGTCGAGTGTATCAGTCCCACATTTTTAGTTTTGTCTGTCCGCCATTATACATGTCGAGTGTATCAGTCCCACATTTTTAGATTTGTCTGTCCTCCATTATACATGTCGAGTGTATCAGTCCCACATTTTTAGATTTGTCTGTCCTCTATTATACATGTCGAGTGTATCAGTCCCACATTTTTAAATTTGTCTGTCCTCTATTATAAACGACATATTAACGTGGCATATTTGCTGTTATTGAAAATTGTTATTGATTTTTTTCTCGTTTTCTCTTTATGAGAATTATAAGCATTACTGGCTTCTTTCTTTCAACTACCCGTGGAGCATAGTTCTTCAACGAACACTTTCAACTCCCTGTGGAGCATAGTTCTTCAACAAACACTTTCAACTCCCTGTGGGGCATAGTTATTCAACAAACACTTTCAACTCCCTGTGGAGCATAGTTCTTCAACGAACACTTTCAACTCCCTGTGGAGCATAGTTCTTCAACAAACACTTTTAACTCCCTGTGGGGCATAGTTCTTCAACGAACACTTTCAACTCCCCGTGGAGCATAGTTCTTCAACAATCACTTTACAAGGCATTCTGTTTCTTAATATTCTTTTAAGATCATTTCATGTCTTCCCCAGTATCTCTATCTCTGCTTCAATCTGACTTCGACTTTCTTAAGGCAAATGGTATTTGATTTGTGGAGTCCTGGCATTAAATAGGAAATAAATTAAATTATTTGAATCAGTTAAATTACGGGTTTAATTTTAATTCTTGGTTATTCCTCTCTTTTTCTGTCTACACTTTCTTTAAATGCAGTACGTTCTTATCAGTACATGGCTTGCATTACGCCATACCTACCACGATAGTACTCGGAGATTGTCTGCCTAGTCGGCTTTCGTTCACACTCTCAGTGATGTGAGTCCACACCTGTGTCACGCTTGTCTGCCTTACTGCGCGTCTGACTCCAGTCTAACCACGTGACTGACTGTCTAGCTTGGATTTATGTTAAACCTTCCAGTAGTGGGAGCGTGACGGATTCTACCAGCTAAGTCGATTTATATATATAATCATTTTTTACTTATACTTTTATATTTCCACATTTGACCTATCCACCAACAAGTAGCACATTTCTCAGTCGTATCATCATCTCATCTTTTATCCCTCTGTCCACTTTGCCTTCACTTATTAGTCCCTATCATCCTAGATGTAGCAGTATCTATCTGTGCTTCATCGTTTGTTATTGTTGTTCTCGTTCGCACGTAGGCCGAAACATCAGTATTTTGTTGTGTTCCTGTTTTTGTAAAACTGTCACCATACCTTGTGGGAGTGTCTGTTACACCCCACTACTGGCTCCCTACACTTCATGCATTCGCACTGACAGCTTCGTCGACACCCACACCATCATGTCTACTATAGAATACTGTAGATGTTAGCAAAAGCGATGTCTAGAAAGTTCGAAGTTAGAGTTTATTTTTTTCTGTTAAATTCTTACAGACTGTCCCAGTGGATATTTTGGAGACACTTGTAAGTTACCTTGTCATTGCGACGGCTCTAAAACGTGTGGTCAAAATGGAGGGTGTCCTAATGGGAAATGCGCCCACCCGTTCTTTGGACCAGGATGCCAATATGGTCAGTACCTAATATGATCTTTGACTGTATATACACACATGTGATTATCTGCCAATCTACTGTCTATAGCTAACAGCTGAACAAATGTTGACAACAATTCAGCCATATGCTCATTCAAACCAACCGAAATTATAGCCAATTTGGAAATGTAGCAGCGTTTATAAATACAAATGTATACCATGGTGCATCTAGGTCAGTATATATAATGTTTAGTAATAGTAAAAAAAAAGTAAAGTACCTCCGTCACGCCAAGTGGCGTATAGGGAAATATGGTGTTAGTGACCTTATATTTTACAGACCTTCAGCACATGATTTTTGGGGTAATGTGGTCAGTATTACGCCCGTGCTGCTTTACTTTCCCAGAAAAAAAATCCGGTACCCATTTAAGGCTGAGTGAACCCGGAAGCCGTCGGTTGGGATCGAACCCTACCCCTTGTCCGTGGTAGTCCAGTTCACTAACCACTGAGCTATCGCGGCTCACATGTTTAGTAATGCTGTATAATATCATATCAAGTCGGAGGCGTTTAGATCATCATAAATAGTGCTGCTGACCTGACGAATCAATTTGTGCTCCGAGACTCAGGAGAAAATCCGAGGAGAACCCTGACCCACGTGCACGAACTCCGTAGCACGGCCTGGGATTAATGGTGTGGGTAGGATTTTGTTGACAATGTTGTATGGACAGCGGCCTGTTGTATGGGGGCGATGGGTGGGGGTGTGGGGGGTAGGCTTTTGTTGACAATGTTGTGTGGACAGCGGCCTGTTGTACGGGGGGGGGGGGGGGGGTAGTCTTTTGTTGACAATGTTGTGTGGACAGCGGCCTGTTGTATGGGGGGGGGTGGGTAGGCTTTTGTTGACAATGTTGTGTGGACAGCGGCCTGTTGTATGGGGGGGGGTAGGCTTTTGTTGACAATGTTGTGTGGACAGCGGCCTGTTGTATAGGGGCGGTGGGTGGGGGGTAGGCTTTTGTTGACAATGTTGTGTGGACAGCGGCCTGTTGTATAGGGGCGGTGGGTGGGGGGTAGGCTTTTGTTGACAATGTTGTGTGGACAGCGGCCTGTTGTATGGGGGGGGGTAGGCTTTTGTTGACAATGTTGTGTGGACAGCGGCCTGTTGTATAGGGGCGGTGGGTGGGGGGTAGGCTTTTGTTGACAATGTTGTGTGGACAGCGGCCTGTTGTATGGGGGGGGGGGTAGGCTTTTGTTGACAATGTTGTGTGGACAGCGGCCTGTTGTATGGGGGGGGGGGGTGGGGGTAGGCTTTTGTTGACAATGTTGTGTGGAAAGCGGCCTGTTGTATGGGGGGGGGGTAGGCTTTTGTTGACAATGTTGTGTGGACAGCGGCCTGTTGTATGGGGGTGGGGGGTAGGCTTTTGTTGACAATGTTGTGTGGACAGCGGCCTGTTGTATGGGGGGGGGTAGGCTTTTGTTGACAATGTTGTGTGGACAGCGGCCTGTTGTATGGGGGGGGGGGGGTAGGCTTTTGTTGACAATGTTGTGTGGACAGCGGCCTGTTGTATAGGGGCGGGGGGTGGGGGTAGGCTTTTGTTGACAATGTTGTGTGGACAGCGGCCTGTTGTATGGGGGTGGGGGGTAGGCTTTTGTTGACAATGTTGTGTGGACAGCGGCCTGTTGTATGGGGGTGGGGGGTAGGCTTTTGTTGACAATGTTGTGTGGACAGCGGCCTGTTGTTAGGGGCGGGGGGTGGGGGTAGGCTTTTGTTGACAATGTTGTGTGGACAGCGGCCTGTTGTATGGGGGTGGGGGGTAGGCTTTTGTTGACAATGTTGTGTGGACAGCGGCCTGTTGTATGGGGGTGGGGGGTAGGCTTTTGTTGACAATGTTGTGTGGACAGCGGCCTGTTGTATGGGGGGGGGGGGTAGGCTTTTGTTGACAATGTTGTGTGGACAGCGGCCTGTTGTATGGGGGTGGGGGGTAGGCTTTTGTTGACAATGTTGTGTGGACAGCGGCCTTTTGTATGGGGGCGGGGGGTGGGGGGTAGGCTTTTGTTGACAATGTTGTGTTGACAGCGGCCTGTTGTATGGAGGCGGGGGGTGGGGGTAGGCTTTTGTTGACAATGTTGTGTGGACAGCGGCCTGTTGTACGGGGGCGGGGGGTATAGGGTAGGCTTTTGTTGACAACTGTGACTGACGGAGGCTATTATTGTCAACTATGACTGACGGAGGCTATTATTGTCAACTATGACTGACGGAGGCTATTATTGTCAACTATGACTGACGGAGGCTATTATTGTCAACTATGACTGACGGAGGCTATTATTGTCAACTATGACTGACGGAGGCTATTATTGTCAACTATTACTGACGGAGGGTATTATTGTCAACTATTACTGACGGAGGGTATTATTGTCAACTATGACTGATGGAAGCTATTATTTTCAACTATGACTGATGGAGGCCATTATTGTCAACTATGACTGACGGAGGCTATTATTGTCAACTATGACTGACGGAGGCTATTATTTTCAACTATGACTGACGGAGGCTATTATTTTCAACTATGACTTACGGAGGCTATTATTGTCAACTATGACTGACGGAGGCTATTATTTTCAACTATGACTGACTGAGGCTACTACTATAAATGTTATCTCTTCATGATATTGCTACATTTCAACCCTTACATCACAAAGTTGTAATATAATTACTTTCAGAAATTTCTTGTCATTATCGTAAATATACAAGTGCTATTTAAAACGTAGAAACTATAATGTGTAACAGTGAGGCTATTTTTAAAATAATGATGGCCCCTAAATTTAAACTGGAACCACGATAGCTCAGTGGTTAGTGATCTGGGCTACAAAGGACAAATGGTCGGATTCGATCCTGATCGACGGCTTCCAGGTTCACCCAGCATTAAATGGATACCTACATTTTTCGAAGAAAGTAAAGCGGCACGGGCCGACCATATACCCCAAAAATTCATGTGCCGATGGTCTATAAAAATGATGGTCACTAACACCAACCATATCCTTATACGCCACTTGGTGTGACGGGGCTCTGCACTTACTTTACTGTATTTCAACCAGGTCACTTCTTGTTTTTTTTAAACCAGTTCAGATAAACAAAACCTGAAATGAATAAAGGAACAACGCAATACTCATGCTAATAAGTAGTGTATTCAGTATTGTTTAATGTTATTCTAGGTACATAACTATATTCCCTGCATTCAATGATAAAGAACACTATTATATGCAACTATTTGTGCTGCTTGTGTACGTAACCTATGCCCATCAATATCTTATTGTTCTCTAGGCAAACCGTCGAAGTGGGATACATAATGTAGAAATAGTTTTATTTATTTCAGCTGCTCAATAACGAATACTGAGTCCGCATTTTACACCAAAATTAAAGGAACCAATAAAAGAGTATGACGAAATTAAAAATAAACATAAATGAAATGTTGAACTCATTAATTTGTTGATGAACCAGGAAAGAAACAACAATGTTGCTGCTCGGTAGAATTTAGAGGCTGCAAACAATTGCTTCCACATCCTGATCTACAACCACAGTTTGGACGGAGGCTGATAATTTAATCCAACTCTTAAAATGTGCATACTTAATGACTCCAATGTGTAGTCTAGAGACTTGTGACGAGAGAAAAGAGATCTCATTCACAAAATAAAACATAAATGCTAAAGACTCGAAGAGCGAAGTGAAAATACTGCAATTCTTACCTGAAATAAAAAAAAAAACATATATGTGACCTTGCTTGAATGGACAACAACCGAAGCAATGATATCACAACTCAAAAACTACTCGCTCTAATTCAACATCGCTCCAACCTGTCGTGTACTACTTCTGGTTAAAAAAAAAAAATAGATTTTTTATATAAAAGTCGTCAGATATCAGATTAAAATATTGCTGAACATACAATTTGTGTGTGTGTGTACGTGTGTGCCTGTGTGTGTGTGTCTGTGTGTAGAAATTATGTGATTAATGAATTAATTAGGCGATTACACACGACGAACTCAAATCCAATCCCATCGTATTGAGTATAATTGTATAACAACAAAGCACATTTGAAATATACAACTTGTGAGATGTTAAGTTTAACAAATGCTAAATACTTAGCGATATCAGAGCTGGTTACAAAGAATGCAAAAAAAAAAAAAAAAGAAATGACCTTTTTTGCAATGGACTAAGTATGCCACTGAAGATCTACAGGCACACATCACGGTAAGAGTGAGCTATACTGACCTTCTCAGGCCTGTGTAGTGAGTGTGCAAAACTGTAGAAAGTGTTTAGCTGTCATCTTATCCAGGGTACAATGACATTGGATGGTAGTTCTTATTTTGAGTCTAGTGAACATGTGATTTCTAATTCTGTTGTGCGAAGTGTGATGACTTGATCCCTCCTGCATAGTTGGAGGTATCCATCCATCTCTTTATACTTTGGGTGTTCTTGTTTTCATTGAACCATGAATCACCACTTTACACCAAAATTCATGTGCCGAAGGTCTATAGCAAATTATGGTTTTGAAAAAGAGCTGCCACGCGAGGTGGAGCTGATGTGGGTATGCTCGACTGGACTAGAACTGATTCCGTGAAACAAAAAAAAAATTGAATAGAAAACAAAATAATCGTTTGTATCTGGACTCACATATAAATAAACGAGATTAACTTTAACAAGTATTGAATTATTTCAGTGAACTTTGTACAACAAGGGCATGTATTAGTGGGTCCCCACCCATTCTTGAAAGATACGGATGATTCAACGTGCAATCCAAATGTGGGTCAGAGCAAACTTTGTTTAACTTTCAGAAAAAATGTAACTTTCCAATGGTTCAGAATGATTGTCAACAGTGATGGTAAGTTATTCTCGTTAGGCTACCACATTGTTTATACACATAAGACAAGAAATAAAGTAAACGAGGATAAGAAATACAACAAACGAGGATAAGAAATACAACAAACGAGGATAAGAAATACAACAAACGAGAATAACAAATACAACAAACGAGGATAAGAAATACAACAAACGAGGATAAGAAATACAACAAACGAGAATAACAAATACAACAAACGAGGATAACAAATACAACAAATGAAGACAACCAATAAAACAAATGAAGATAGCAAAATAAGATAACACATAACGCAAATGAAGATAAGAAATAAAGCAAATGAAGATAGCAAATAAAACAAAGGAAGATAACAAATTAAGCAAATGAAGATAACAAATTAAGCAAATTAAGATAACAAATAAAGCAAACAAAGATAACAAACATACAGCAAATGAAGATAACAAATAAAACAAATGAAGATAACAAATAAAGCAAATGAAGATAACAAATAAAGCAAACAAAGATAACAAACATACAGCAAATGAAGATAACAAATAAAACAAATGAAGATAACAAATAAAACAATTGAAGATAACAAATAAAGCAAATGAAGATAACAAATAAAGCAAATGAAGGTAACAAATTAGGCAAATGAAGATAACAAATAAAGCACATGAAGGTAACAAATTAAGCAAATGAAGATAACAAATAAAACAAATGAAGATAACAAATAAAACAAATGTAGATAACAAATAAAACAAATGAAGATAACAAATAAAGCAAATGAAGGTAACAAATTAAGCAAATGAAGATAACAAATAAAACAAATGAAGATAACAAATAAAGCAAATGAAGATAACAAATTAATCAAATGAAGATAACAAATGAAGCAAATGAAGATAACAAATAAAGCAAATGAAGATAACAAATTAAGCAAATGAAGATGACAAATAAAGCAAATGAAGATAACAAATAAAGCAAATGAAAAAAATTCAAAGCTCTTGCATGAAATTCAGTGAACATGGCGTTAGTGAACATTTATAGACAATAGGCACATTTTTGGGTTATTGTGGTAAATACTACGTAATATTTCATCTTACTTTATACAGATACTTACTTTATATATATATATATATATATGTACTTTATATAGATAATTACTTTATATAGATAATTACTTTATATAGATAATTACTTTATATAGATACTTATATAGATAACCTGGCAATGAGTGGTGTGAGAGCAGTACTGATAGAGACAGCAACACTCTTTATCATGTACAGGAGATGCCGACATACACTTTTACATCTAGATGGCCACTTGTTATGACCTAACGTGGAAACACATTAACATAATGTGAAGATATAAAGTCACGTTATCATTAATCATCCAATAGGAAAACATTGAACACATTTTAGAGCCGGCACATCAGCCTCACAGTTAGATGATAATTTAGAGAACTTTATCTTCAATGCCGTGAATGCAGGGTATCGTGTGGCCGGGCAGCGAAAGCCACTGTATCGCTGGCTCAAAAACTGGTGTTCGAAACCCACTGTAGGCAGAAAAATGAACATAAAAAACCAAAGTCTCACACGTCGTGGCGACTGCTTTGACCCGACGACCGTTATCTCTCTGGTCCCGTCGTGAGCCCCCGACATACAACAACATTGGTAAAATGAAACATAGGATCATCATCATCATGTGCCATACCGGTTGGCGTAGGCGATCATGTCCTTCCACAATCTTCTATCTACAGTGCATCGTATCAGTTTTGTTGTTGACTGTTTTCCATGCCATGACACGAAGCTATCAAGTATTTCTCCCTTGTCGTCCGCTGTCTCTCTTTCCTTTTATTTTGCCAGTTGTAACCAAGTATTCCAACTGGCCTCTTCTCATGATGTGCCGGAAACATGTAGATAGTTTCTTTCTGATGTTTTTAGAGGTTCCCTTTTAGTGTTGGCCTCTTTTAGAATTTATACATTGGTCTCTTTACCTGTCCAGGGAACTTTCAACATTCTTCTGAGACACCACATCTCTGTGGCCTCTGATCTTCTTTTGATTTGTTTGTCTACCGTCCACGATTCGCTTCCATAGGTCAGGATTGGTTCTATATAGCATCGATGAACTCTTTGTCACTTCTATTGACATAGATTTGTCGTTGGATAGTTTAGTTGTTTTTGAATGAAGTAGAAAAGGCTGTAAGACTCATTGCTAACAACAGGGCTGCAGGTGAAGATTAAATCAAAACACGGATGCAAGGCCAGGATGTCTATATTTGTATGCTTGTCATGTACACGAACACGCCACAACAAAATGAAGTATCAAATTGACTTTTTTACACTCTAGGGATAAGAACCTCTGATAAATGTGACTGTGGCACGGACAAAATGATTGCTGAATGTGACTGTGGCACGGACAAAATGACTGATGAATGTGACTGTGGCACGGACAAAATTACTGATGAATGTGACTGAGGCACGGACAAAATGTCTGCTGAATGTGACTGTGGCACGGACAAAATGTCTGCTGAATGTGACTGTGGCACGGACAAAATGTCTGCTGAATGTGACTGTGGTACGGACAAAATGTCTGCTGAATGTGACTGTGGCACGGACAAAATGTCTGCTGGTTGTGACTGTGGCACGGTAAAAATGACTCCTGAATGTGACTGTGGCACGGACAAAATGACTGATGAGTGTGACTGTCTTCTGCTTGTACCTTTTAGCTCCCTGTGGAGCATAGGTCTTCAACAAACACTTTCAAAGTCGTTCTGTTTTTTACAATTCTTTTAAGATCATTCCATGTCTTCCCCATGATCTTCATCTCTGCTTCGATCTGTCTTCTCCTAGAATTCCTTGGTCTTCCTCTTTGTCTTTTCCCCTGGTGATTCCAAAAAAGGGCCTGTTGTGTAATACTCTCAGTTGGCTTCCGTAGTGTGTGTCCTATCCATCGCCATCGTCTTCGCTGTATCTCTTTATCCACTGGTATTTGACCGGTACATTTCCATAATTCCACGTTAGTGACTTTGTCCTGCCATTTCTATCCCTTAGTGTGACTGTGGCACGGACAAAATGACTGCTGAACATCTGCTACAATCATGCCCAACATATGATGGATAGAGAAGGCTCTTGTGGCCATCACCGGTACCATATCGGGACAAGCTGTATGATGACGTGGCCAGCCTTGAGCTAACGAATTCTTTCTTTGAACTTATTGATATTGACGTCTAGAGGTGGACGCAGAAGAAGTGAAATAATAATTCTACAAACAAAAAGATCAAAGACTGACAAACTTAAGATCTTCGCGGGATACAATAATCTATGTTCTACCTCAGATGTGTTGTTCAAATGTTACAATTTAACATCTTACAATCATGTTGATCATACAACACAAGAAAGGTGTGTATTTGATGTTTTTGGAAAGCAGGAACTGAGAAATTCAACTTAAATATCGTTGACAAGAAGTTGTGATGGGTTGATTGACTGGTTGATAACTTTTGACAAAATTCTACATCAGAAAAGCCAAAACACAGTAACCGCCAAAGTTAACTCAGTAACATTTACCATTAAATCAGAAGTACTTCAGGAATGTGTCAAATCAACATTTCTATTAATGACATATATCGGCCACCTATGTAACATAGCTAATCCAAGCAAACAAACGCTCTTAAAGAGCTACTCTTTGTCCACGAATGAGCAAGCGCAACAATAATGCAAGAATAACTCCAGCAACTAATGCGCACGTGTGATGCTTTAAGTCTACAATATGAATATCAATGTAGGGAAACAACAATAACCATGGAGAGTTAGAGGAAATACAGAGACTAATATTTCAATTGGAAACAAGAAACTGAACCTGGCAGATAAAACATTCAAATAATTTGAAAGCATAATTACATTTTAAAAAATGAAACAAAAATTATTGTTTGTTGCATTCTTTTTCTTTTTTCCTTCCTCATTTGCCTTTCAGCGTCGAGGGGAGATATAATTTGAGGTCTATTGCTCTTCTGTTCGCCTCTGCTGCTGTTATGTTTTCTATTGTTTCTAATCTTCCGCCGATCCATCTTTTTCGTGGTGGGCCCCTGGGTGTTCTCGCAACATTTATTGAAGGCTCGTTGTGCCGTGTTTTGATTTGTTGCCTTGTCACGTGGACAAACCATTTTATCTGTTGTTTCTCTATATATTATTTGCGGGTGGTTATTCCTAGCTTTTTTCTCAGTTCTTCATTTACTATTAATAGTAAAAATGCAAACAATTATAATCGGACAACGGACGTCAATCTGTAAAATAAGTGGATGACAAACGTGGCACGGAAACACACAAGAAACACTTTACAACGTAGTCTTTATTCCAAAACGGTGTTATCCATTTCAAACATAGACACGGACAAAACACGTTTTAGTCGTAATTATGAACGTGAGATGCAATAGAAGAATACTGAAGTGTTAATCAAAGAGAAAATTGGAAACAAAAACAAGAAAAGTAACCGGTAGTCAAGAAACACGATTACAGACGGACACAAAATAGCACAGGAAGCAATGTGATCAAGAAACAGTGAGGAAAAACTACTCAGACTTCGAAAAAAGTTTTTTTTTTAATGAAATAGCTGCGGAAATAATCACAAATGATGACGCAAACCGCAGAGACTTCTCTCAAATTCCCTTTCTTTCATTTATCCGAGATACTGTAAGCCACACGTGGATATAGTGAGAGTGAGGGCGAGAGAGAGAGAGAGAGAGAGAGAGAGAGCGAGCGTGAGAGAGAGAGAGAGAAATAAAACTATATCGAAGGGAAAGCGAGTTAAAGGTTTAAAACAAATTCAGTACACAGATTCAAACAAAAAGTTCTCTAACAAATTCAACTTTTGAACACATGAACGAACTTGTATGAAGCAACGCAGAAACAGACCATATTTTATACAGAAGGCAATTTGAGGATGATAGTATAATGAATCTGATATAGCCTGTTTCTCTTCTGACTTTTACACTCAGCTACGTTCAACTTTTCTCCTTGTAAGCGCATTGGAGGATAGCATAGGACAGCTGACGTATTCTACCTTAACGCACAATAGAGGACAACACACATTGGCTGACACATTCTCCCTTAACGCACAACGGAGGACAACACACAATAGCTGACACATTCTCCCTTAACGCACAACGGAGGACAACACACAATAGCTGACACATTCTCCCTTAACGCACAACGGAGGACATCACACAATAGCTGATACATTCTCCCTTAACGCACAACGGAGGACAACACACAATAGCTGACACATTCTCCCTTAACGCACAACGGAGGACAACACACAATAGCTGACACATTCTCCCTTAACGCACAACGGAGGACAACACACAATACCTGACACATTCTCCCTTAACGCACAATGGAGGACAATACATAATAGCTGACACATTCTCCCTTAACGTACAACGGAGGACAAGACACAATAGCTGACACATTCTCCCTTAACGCACAACGGAGGACAACACATAATACCTGACACATTCTCCCTTAACGCACAATGGAGGATAACACATAATAGCTGACACATTCTCCCTTAACGTACAACGGAGGACAACACACAATAGCTGACACATTCTCCCTTAACGCACAACGGAGGACAACACATAATAGCTGACACATTCTCCCTTAACGCACAACGGAGGACAACACACAATAGCTAACACATTCTCCCTTAAAGCACAACGGAGGACATCACACAATTGCTGACACATTCTCCCTTAACGCACAACGGAGGACATCACACAATAGCTGATACATTCTCCCTTAAAGCACAACTGAGGACATCACACAATAGCTGATACATTATCCCTTAAAGCACAACGTAGAACATCACACACTAGCTAATGTTATAGTGTGACTCAGTCATGGGCGATAATGGAAGAATAGAAGAATATGACGATAGACAGAAGAATAAAAGAATGAGGCGATGACGATGTGAAGTAGGATAGTTTTAGGCGGCGTAGAAAAAGACACTCTTCAGAGGATTAGGAAGGAGACGTTAAGTCTACCCAACTCAGTCGCTGAGTCGTAACCAACTTGAAGATTACCAGTGAAATGCGTACAGGTGGTCAGCCTAAAGCCAGACAGATGTTTGCTCCTGTCGACAAAGTTGCGTAACGCAACGACACGGCCGCTGGTTCCTAGGAAACTCTTATATCGGCAGACGCCTTGAAGTCCAGTGAAGACCTGAGATGAAAGCGGACAACTAAACTGCCCCGCGTAATCAAAAGACCAGGTTATCTTTACGTGCAGCAGTGATTACTCTTTGAGTCTCTGAATTGGAAATCGCCTCAAGTTTTAGTTGTTAGGGGACGGACTTAGGAAGATGGACAGGTTCGACAGGACTCCTAAAGTAATAAGACTTTAGAGATAATTAAAAAAGGCGGAGCTAGAGAGATAGTGACGGTCAGGAGACGTAGGTTAGGCCGTATCAGTGGTCGGGGGGTGTGGTCACCTGGGACTTAAACCCCGAGACCCTGGGAACTAGGTAGATTAGGAGAGGAGAGGCGCAGAATGCTTTTGGGGCGAGGAGCAGTAGCTAGAGAGACATTCAGCTACACTCGGTGAGACTCAGCTACACTCAGCAGACTCGAGACAATTCGGCCACTCTCGGCAGACTGAGCACATTCAGATACTAGTTCCTCAGCACTATCAGAAAGAGACAGGCAGATGTACTTAAGAATACTATACGGAGTATACGGTCAACAAGATAGATAGATAACCACAGATAGAACTTTATGAATACGAAACGGCCACACACAAACGTTATTTGACAATTCATCATCGCCGATAGGCTATGTCAAGTAACACCAATAAAGACCTTGTTTATACTTGTACTAAAAAGATTGATGAGTTATATATGTGTGTCAAATGAAAGTACAAGTAGTAAAGTCAGAAAGAAGTTTGAAAGAAACCCTGCAACATCCCATTACTTTCTGTTGCACGTGACGCAGGATTCTATTCTTTTTTTTAAGAAGGACCTGGAGAAAAAAAAAAAGAGTAAGAATTTTCTCTTAATTAACCAAGACGTCCACCTACGTACTTCCAGTGTAACCAAGACGTACTTCCAGCAACGAGTGCAGTCCTCATAATTTGCAAGTACCCATGAAGTTGAGCCTAGTAATGTGTTTGTGTACAACACACCAGCGAACCTTGTCTACAGAAGTTAATCAAGCCTAGCCATCTGTGTCCAAAATAGTACATCGAAGTCCAGCGTAAGAATGGCTGCCTGTTTGTGAGACTACACCCTGTTTATCTTAAAATCCCGAAGAAGCGACTAGAAGTGCCAACCCGCAGTGATCTTTCCCCGAGCTATATCAAAGTAGAAGTGAACATTCATATTCATAAAGTAGAACTTCCTGTAAGGAAAAGAAGTAAAAGTGAAATAGACAGAGAGAACAAAATGTGAAAATGATGTCCACATTGAGAACCTGAAAGAAGACTAAGTAGTTAATTATTGTTTTAAATTAGTATATTATTGTGTAGTTGTTAGGATGTTACATAAGTGTGTTAGGTATTCCATGGACTTCAGAAGCATGTAAGTTGGATTTTTCTTATATATTTTAGAGATGCATATGATATGTTGTAACAAGGTTGTGTGAAGTAAATAAGTTTTTTCTTGAGTGTTAGTGGAAGAAAGTAGAAATTCTTTGACTGATCTAAATAACTTGTGTGTTAATTTATACTTATTTATAATTAATTAATTAATTATCAAGATGAAGAGAGGCATGACTCCCACTTTGCAGACCCTGCAAGAAATTAGTAGAGTCATCACCGGTTTAGAAAATAGTTTTAGACAGCAAGAAATGAGTGCCAGTATCTCAAATTACTCTGGCGACCCATCCATGTTCAGACAATGGATGGCAGAAATTGAAAAGTATGCTCTCATTTTTCCTATAAATGAGGAAGACAAGAAATTAATAGCTTTTAAAACAAGTAGAGGCGAAGTATCTGACTTCATCCAGAGAAGGCTAAAGAATGAACCTTCAAGCACATGGAAGTCCCTCAAGATAGAATTAAAAACTAGGTATGCTGCTGTAGGAGATGCCTACACTGCTTTCATACTTTTGAGGAAGTTTAAACAAGAAAGAGGGGAGACAATAACTGCATACAGTAATAGACTTTTAGAGCTAGCAGAGGAATCTGGTTTAGAAAAAGATAATTTTGGTAGACAATTAATAGAGACTTTTATAGATGGACTAATATCCACAGATCTAAAACTACACTTAGCGAGGCTGAACCCCGAGACGCTAGATGAAGCTATTAATGTCTCTATTAAGAAATCGGGTTCATGAAGAAATTGAATTTAAACCTACCTGAAGAACGCCCAACCATCAGTGAATGGTTTAATAAAAGAAAAATAGTAGAAAAGCCTAGGGAAGTTAATCAAGCGAGTATTAGATGGAGAAATAAGGGACGACTAAGTGAATTGAGTAAAGAATATGCAGTGAGAAGGGAAACAAGGCATGTTCACGGAAGAAGATTAGCACCCCAGGAATCTAGGTGGAGATGGAATGACAAAAGACAAACTGCTGGACGTAAGAGCTATGAAATAAATAGTGTAGACAGGATTGAAATTAATAAAGTGAATGGTAAATCAAACTTTTGGCCACAGCATATTAACCAAACACCCTGGCGTGGTTGGCAAGATCCCTCTGGAGTCAAAGAGAAGCGCGCAACCAAGCACGTGGATGCGAGAACGACCAAGTGGTCCAAATCAAACGGCCCAAACATCAAGACAAACAGGCTGTCTAGCCTGAAACAATACAAATTAATCAGAAAGGAGAAGGAATTAGAAGAGACTGAGAACAGAATGATCGACAGTGCTACACAAACAGAAGGTACTGATAGAGAAGTATTAGTGACACAGGTAAGCAGTGCACAAACACAGACTGTAGAGGTTAGAGGACAAACTAAGCATAACGATAAAATAACACAAACGAGGGAGGTGAAGAAACAATTTAGAGACGCCTGTGTGGATACAAACATCCTAGAAGATGTAATTTCAAGACAAGATGCCGAAATAAGAATTATGGAAAAGAGAAGTGAAAGAGACGAGTTGATGCTATTAGAGCTGAAAGACACAGTAGATAGGCTAGAGTGCAAAAACAAGTGTCTAGAAACAAGAATTAAAGAGCTTGAAACACGTGAAGAACAAAAGGCTGAGACTGACAGACACAGTGTGTGTATGAGTCGAGAAGTTGATCAGATGAAAGCACAGAATAGCCAACTTTTAGGTGAAGTCAAAGAGTCCAAAGATTTAATTGTAAGTTTAAGAAAGGAGAAATCAGAAGTAGATGACAAAGTAAAGAACCTAATACGAGAGAAGTCTGACTTAGAGGAAGAGGTAGCGTCTCTAAGGCGAAAGAAATCTACTACAGAAAATTTGAAAAAGGAAAACGAGAAAGGGAAACTTGATAGGATAGAACGCAACAGTGATACAAATAGTGTAGAGGTTGTAAGTAAAAGTGCTGAGAAGAAAATTAACGAACTAGCAGTGTTTCATGCATTAGAGAAAGCAGCTGATAAATATGCGCGTGAAATGGACAAGGAATTAGAGGATATGGCAGATGGGGTAAAAGGTAGCAAGAAACGTCCTGAAACTGACAGATTGCCTACAATACGAGAAAGGAGGGTTGCTGCCATAAATGAAGAGTTTGAAAAGACCCAAATAGAAAAGGCAGAGCAAGTGAAATTTTGGCCATTGGGAACACCAGAACGTGATGCCATTATCGCTGAAAGAAGAAGAAAAGACGATGAAAGAGTCAAAGTAGACCTGCCTTTTGCCATACGATTGGGACGACGGCAAGAGTTTTTTGACCACCAGAAAGAAATAGATAAGGTAACAGATTCAGAGAAGATCATAGGTCAGGAAGAGAGACCTGACAACCACTAGTGATGGAAGAGATAAAAGATACAAAAAGAAGAAACATACATATTAAGAATTGTAATTATTTTACTTGTGGATGTTGTAACTAATAAGGTGTAAGAGTCTACTAACTTTTAGACGAATTTTATATGTATAATGTCAGTGTGCACTGAATGATGAGTAGGAGTCTGTAAATGTACTGTTGCCTTAATGAGGAGACAGAACTATATGTATGAAGATGTTAGTGAGTCACCTGAAGTAAACAAACAAAATGGTAACCATGTTTACATCGGTTTAAAAAAAAAGTTTGAGTCAAGTTAAGAGAACTTAGAATTTACAGGAAATAGAGTATGCATGGAGAGAGTCTTAGGAGACTAAGAAGAGACGAGAGAGTCAGTGACCCGAGATGGAGAGACTCTATGAGTTATATAGGAATTCCAAGTGTGGAACAGCATTGTGAGATGTACACATGTGTGTATGAAGTGTGTTGTTGATATTTTAATGCAAGTCTAGACAGACTAGATTCTGTATCAAATTTAAGTCATAATTTTGATTGCTATGTTTTGTGATTACTCTATGCTTCAATGTTCGGTCTGTCCAAGACTGTGGGGTGTATGATTTGAGGAGAAACATGTTGTGAAATGCACATTTTTTAAAATACAATTTTATGAAAGTGTAATTATATGTTGACGGGGAGAATTGCCTAAAATTTAGGAATATGCGGGGAGAGGAACAGATAAGAAGACTGTCGACCCGACATGAGTTGACCAGTAAATTAAGCCTGTGGCTAAGAGATTCTGTAAGAAAGCGTATTGCTATGCAGACAACTTTATTAGCAGTGCCAGAAGAGCACGTGTTCAGGGAGAATAAGAGAACAGAGTAGACGGGTCTTGTTTCTTTTTCAGAACTGGCACAGATATGATGCCGAAGAAAGACTAAACACGTCTTATTAGGCAATTAAGAGAGTACAGTGCGAAGGCCGATCGAGCCTTAAATATTTCAGAATTGATGTTTCCACAAAATGTTTTGTATACATGAGACACATGTTGTGTCGCAAAGATGTTTATTGAATGTCATGATATTGTTGTAGAATTATGAATGTTGTATATGTAAACACCAATTACAGAACCTACCGGTTTAAATTAATAGACGGAAACAAATGTGGGTTAGACATAGACAAAACAGACGATGACCTCAATTTAGCTGGCCTACATTCAGGCTAGGTCCAGAGTGACGTCACGTTAGTCAGAGGCTTCAAAGCAAAACAAAGTGGCATGGCAGAGCGATGTTGTAAGATGATTGTATACATGATGGATTT
This sequence comes from Megaustenia siamemsis, assembly GCA_032433765.1. NCBI lineage: Eukaryota > Metazoa > Mollusca > Gastropoda > Stylommatophora > Ariophantidae > Megaustenia > Megaustenia siamemsis. The sequence continues at coordinate 75,630,328 of JAVIAB010000156.1, read as the reverse complement.
TTCTTTTGAGATTCCAGTTTATAGATGTTGAATTTGTATTTCTAATTGTTGTAATAATTGATGTACAATGAGAAAAAGGAAATTAGTTAGCCCATTAAGGAAGTAGAAAGAGAGCAGTCACACTATGTTTTTATTTTGAGTTAAATTGATCTATGAATATATCAATTCAACTGAAATGTTTGACGGAGATATATGTTATAGTGTGACTCAGTCATGGGCGATAATGGAAGAATAGAAGAATATGACGATAGACAGAAGAATAAAAGAATGAGGCGATGACGATGTGAAGTAGGATAGTTTTAGGCGGCGTAGAAAAAGACACTCTTCAGAGGATTAGGAAGGAGACGTTAAGTCTACCCAACTCAGTCGCTGAGTCGTAACCAACTTGAAGATTACCAGTGAAATGCGTACAGGTGGTCAGCCTAAAGCCAGACAGATGTTTGCTCTGGTCGACAAAGTTGCGTAACGCAACGACACGGCCGCTGGTTCCTAGGAAACTCTTATATCGGCAGACGCCTTGAAGTCCAGTGAAGACCTGAGATGAAAGCGGACAACTAAACTGCCCCGCGTAATCAAAGACCAGGTTATCTTTACGTGCAGCAGTGATTACTCTTTGAGTCTCTGAATTGGAAATCGCCTCAAGTTTTAGTTGTTAGGGGACGGACTTAGGAAGATGGACAGGTTCGACAGGACTCCTAAAGTAATAAGACTTTAGAGATAATTAAAAAAGGCGGAGCTAGAGAGATAGTGACGGTCAGGAGACGTAGGTTAGGCCGTATCAGTGTCGGGGGGTGTGGTCACCTGGGACTTAAACCCCGAGACCCTGGGAACTAGGTAGATTAGGAGAGGAGAGGCGCAGAATGCTTTTGGGGCGAGGAGCAGTAGCTAGAGAGACATTCAGCTACACTCGGTGAGACTCAGCTACACTCAGCAGACTCGAGACAATTCGGCCACTCTCGGCCAGACTGAGCACATTCAGATACTAGTTCCTCAGCACTATCAGAAAGAGACAGGCAGATGTACTTAAGAATACTATACGGAGTATACGGTCAACAAGATAGATAGATAACCACAGATAGAACTTTATGAATACGAAACGGCCACACACAAATGTTATTTGACAATTCATCATCGCCGATAGGCTATGTCAAGTAACACCAATAAAGACCTTGTTTATACTTGTACTAATAAGATTGATGAGTTATATATGTGTGTCAAAGGAAAGTACAAGTAGTAAAGTCAGAGTAAAGAAGTTTGAAAGAAACCCTGCAATACTAACACATTCTCCCTTAAAGCACAACGGAGGACATCACACAATAGCTGACACATTCTCCCTTAACGCACAACGGAGGACAACACACAATAGCTGACACATTCTCCCTTAACGCACAACGGAGGACAACACAAAATAGCTGACACATTCTCCCTTAACGCACAATGGAGGATATCACACAATAGCTGATACATTCTGCCTTAAAGCACAACGGAGGACATCACACAATAGCTGACACATTCTCCCTTAAAGCACAACGGAGGACATCACACAATAGCTAACACATTCTCCCTTAAAGCACAACGGAGGACATCACACAATAGCTGATACATTCTCTCTTAAAGCACAACGGTGGACATCACACAATAGCTAACACATTCTCCTTTAAAGCACAACGGAGGACATCACACAATAGCTAACACATTCTCCCTTAAAGCACAACGGAGGACAACACACAATAGCTGACACATTCTCCCTTAAAGCACAACGGAGGACAACACACAATAGCTGACACACTCTCCCTTAACGCACATTGGAGGACAACACACAATAGCTAACACATTCTCCCTTAAAGCACAACGGAGGACATCACACAATAGCTGACACATTCTCCCTTAAAGCACAACGGAGGACATCACACAATAGCTGACACATTCTCCCTTAAAGCACAACGGAGGACAACACACAATAGCTGACACATTCTCCTTTAAAGCACAACGGAGGACAACACACAATAGCTGACATATTCTCCCTTAAAGCACAACGGAGGACAACACACAATAGCTGACACATTCTCCTTAACGCACATTGGAGGACAACACACAATAGCTAACACATTCTTCCTTAAAGCACAACGGAGGACATCACACAATAGCTGACACATTCTCCCTTAAAGCACAACGGAGGACATCACACAATAGCTAACACATTCTCCCTTAAAGCACAACGGAGGACATCACACAATAGCTGACACATTCTCCCTTAAAACACAACGGAGGACAACACACAATAGCTGACACATTCTCCCTTAAAGCACAATGAAGATGACCCAATATGTGACGTGATTTCTGTTATTGCTCGAGAAAAAAGTAGTCTTGAAAGCAGATCATTTCTAAATAGATTCCAGCACTAGCAGACAAATAGCCATGCGTTTGATCGTTGATTGTTTCTGTAACTCTCTGTCACCTTTTATACATTCCCTTAGAATTGATTCTACTGTCTCAAGTGTGATTGTTGACTATGCACTCACGAATTACCGTTCAATATATTATTGACACTCATATAAAGCATCAATCATTCTGTGACGCAAATATAATTTCCCTCTTTTGTGTATGTCTTTTTTAAGGTTGAAATAAACGCGAACTTACATGTTTTATATTTCTCATCACAGAACATATGAACAATTTCAAAATTACTACTTTTGAGGACGCCATAATGAAATCAAAAGAGAAAAGAAAATTTATAGTCAACAACAGGACTGTAGACACCTGGTTCAAGCGGAATGGTTTTTTCAATATGTGTTGTATTGAGGGGAAAATAGTAGGTCGTCTGTGCTCTGTCTACGTCAGCGGAGGTAAAGTGCTTCACATTGGTTTATGGTTGTATTATTGTAATTTCTTGCCGATTGTCACATTTACAACAGATATTGTCACATCTACAACAGAGATTGTCACATCTACAACAAAGATTCTCACACCTACAACAAAGGCTGACACATCTACAACAAACGTTGTCACATCTACACCAAAGGTTGTCACATCTACAACAAATATTGTCACATCTGCAACAGAGATTGTCTCTGACACACATCTACCACAGAGATTGTCTCCGATACACATCTACAACAGAGACTGTCTCCGATACACATCTACAACAGAGACTGTCTCCGATACACATCTACAACAGAGACTGTCTCCGATATACATCTACCACATATATTGTCTCCGATATACATCTACCACAGAGATTGTCTCCGATATACATATACCACAGAGATTGTCTCCGATACACATCTACAACAGAGACTGTCTCCGATACACATCTACAACAGAGACTGTCTCCGATATACATATACCACAGAGATTGTCTCCGATATACATATACCACAGAGATTGTCTCCGATATACATCTACCACAGAGATTGTCTCCGATATACGTCTACCACAGAGATTGTCTCCGATATACATCTACCACAGAGATTGTCTCCGATATACATCTACCACAGAGATTGTCTCCGATATACATCTACCACAGAGATTGTCTCCGATATACATCTACCACAGAGATTGTCTCCGATATACATCTACCACAGAGATTGTCTCCGATATACATCTACCACAGAGATTGTCTCCGATATACATCTACCACAGAGATTGTCTCCGATATACATCTACCACAGAGATTGTCTCCGATACACATCTATCACAGAGATTGTCTCCGATATACATCTACCACAGAGATTGTCTCCGATATACATCTACAACAGAGATTGTCACCGATATACATCTACCATAGAGACTGTCTCCGATATACATCTACCACAGATATTTTCTCCGATATACATCTACAACAGAGACTGTCTCCGATATACATATACCACAGAGATTGTCTCCGATATACATATACCACAGAGATTGTTTCCGATATACATATACCACAGAGATTGTCTCCGATATACATCTACCACAGATATTTTCTCCGATATACATCTACAACAGAGACTGTCTCTGATATACATCTACCACAGAGATTGTCTCCGATATACATATACCACAGAGATTGTCTCCGATATACATATACCACAGAGATTGTCTCCGATATACATATACCACAGAGATTGTCTCCGATATACATCTACGACAGAGATTGTTTCCGATATACATCTACCACAGAGATTGTCTCCGATATACATCTACCACAGAGATTGTCTCCGATATACATCTACCACAGAGATTGTCTCCGATACACATCTACCACAGAGATTGTCTCCGATATACATCTACCACAGAGATTGTCTCCGATATACATCTACAACAGAGACTGTCTCTGATATACATCTACCACAGAGATTGTCTCCAATATACATATACCACAGAGATTGTCTCCGATATACATATACCACAGAGATTGTCTCCGATATACATATACCACAGAGATTGTCTCCGATATACATCTACGACAGAGATTGTTTCCGATATACATCTACCACAGAGATTGTCTCCGATATACATCTACCACAGAGATTGTCTCCGATATACATCTACCACAGAGATTGTCTCCGATATACATCTACAACAGAGATTGTCTCCGATATACATCTACAACAGAGACTGTCTGTGATACACATCTACCACAGAGATTGTCTCCGATATACATCTACAACAGAGACTGTCTGTGATACACATCTACCACAGAGATTGTCTCCGATACACATCTACAACAGAGACTGTCTGTGATACACATCTACCACAGATATTGTCTCCGATATACATCTACCACAGAGATTGTCTCCGATACACATCTACAACAGAGACTGTCTGTGATACACATCTACCACAGAGATTGTCTCCGATACACATCTACAACAGAGACTGTCTGTGATACACATCTACCACAGATATTGTCTCCGATACACATCTACCACAGATATTGTCTCCGATATACATCTACAAGAAAGATTCTACCACAAAGTAACTGGTGATTGCCCAAATGGTACCTGGTATTTGCCCAAATGGTACCTGGTATTTGCCCAAATCGTACCTGGTATTTGCCCAAATGGTACCTGGTATTTGCCCAACTGTAACCTGGTGATTGCCCAACTGGTACCTGGTATTTGCCCAACTGGTACCCGGTATTTGCCCAACTGTAACCTGGTGATTGCCGAACTGGTACCTGGTATTTGCCGAAATGGTAACTGGTATTTGTCCAAATGGTACCTGGTGATTGCCCAACTGGTACCTGGTATTTGCCCAAATGGTACCTGGCGATTGCCCAACTGTAACTGTCTAATGTTTAATCTGCATCATGCTACAGACAGCTTGAACAATAATATCACGATCCATGTACCCTTGTCCATGTAATGTTTCTACTTGCAAACATAAAATCCAGAGACAACACTGTTGAAACAGCCAAACTGCACTAAATATAGCAACAGCCTGTGTTTTCACAGTGTATAGTGTATGGTTGGTTCAATAGTCCGCAATGACTGTTTTTAGTGTACACTAAAATAGAAGATGATGCAAAACTCCATAATAATATAGAAATATTAATTATTTACTGGTTGATCTAAAACGTTGAACGCTACTAAATACATGTATAACTGTATACACGCTACTGTATACATGTATAACTGTTTACATGCTACTAAATACATGTATAGCTGTATACATGCTACTAAATACATGTATAACTGTATACATGCTACTAAATACACGTATAACTGTATACATGCTACTAAATACACGTATAACTGTATACATGCTACTAAATACATGTACATGTATTACTGTTTGAGACTTGATATGCGCATGCTTATTTCTATTTTATTATTACTATCTGTCTGGTGTAGCTACTGTTGTTGATGTCACAAAAGTTCGTGTATGTCATTATTAGTAGATAACTACTTCAAGATTAGCTGTCTAATCGTGACGTTTAGAATGCACCAAAAATAGAACGGGTATTTAAACAGCTACGTAAACTTGAACCACTAAACTAGCATGGTAAACAGCAACAAACAAACAAACAAATGTATCACACGCCCATTAACAGGACAAAAAGAATACAAGTGCCAAGAACGATATTTGAGCAGGCAGATATTTCAAATATTTGACACCAGTCGTCATCATCATCATCGTAATGTACTATACCTGTTGGCGTAGGCGATCATGTCCCTCCATAATCTTCTATCTACAGTGCATCGAATCAGTTCTGTTATTGACTGATTTCAATGCCATGACACCAAGCTATCCAGTAGTTTCTCTCTTTGTCGTCCACGATCTCTCTTTCCTTTTATTTTGCCAGTTGTAACCAAGTATTTCAAACTTTCCTCTTCAAATGATGTGCCTGAAAAATGTTGATTGTTTCTTTCTTATGTTTTTTAAGAGCTCCCTTTTTGTGTTGGCCTCTTTGAGAACTTCCTCATTGGTCTTTTTAGCTGTCCAGGGAACTTTCAACAATATTCTGAGAAATCCCATCTATGTGGCCTCTAGTCTTCTTTTCATTTGTTTGTCTACTGTCCATGGTTCGCTTCCATAAGTCAGAATTGGTTCTATATAGCATCGATGAACTCTCTTTTGCACTTCTATTGACATAGATTTGTTGCATAAGAGATATTTTTCATTTTCTGAATTGCTATTTTGGCCTGAGCTATTCTTCTTAGTGGTACATCTTCTATCTGAGTTTATTATTGTGCTCAAGTATTTGACGGGTTGCACTTTTTTTCAGATTTGTCCTGTTTATTTGTATGCTGCATGACGGTGATAATTGTTTCTTTGATAAGACCATTACCTCTGTTTTTTTACTATTCAGCCTGAGATCTTTTTGTTGCTTTCTTTTACTATTGTAGCTATCATTTCTTGTAGTTCATTCTCTGTCTCTGCTATTTAGACTGTGTCATCTGAATATCGCACATTATTTATGTTGTGACCAGTTGACACCAGTACGTAACATAATGATTCAAAACGCACATTTCTGGTTGATCGATGCTGAAAGGCATATGAGGAAGGAAAGAAAAAGAAATTTGATTTGAGACTTTTCACGATTCACTAACAGATAACTGATTGACTAACAGATAACTGATTGACTAACATATAACACGATTTACTAACAGATAACTGATTGACTAACAGATAACTGATTGACTAACATATAACACGATTTACTAACAGATAACTGATTGACTAACAGATAACTGATTGACTAACAGATAACACGATTTACTAACAGATAACTGATTGACTAACAGATAACTGATTGACTAACAGATAACTGATTGACTAACAGATAACACGATTTACTAACAGATAACTGATTGACTAACAGATAACTGATTGACTAACAGATAACACGATTTACTAACAGATAACTGATTCACTAACAGATAACACGATTTACTAACAGATAACACGATTTACTAACAGATAACTGATTCACTAACAGATAACTGATTTACTAACAGATAACACAATTTACTAACAGATAACGCGATTTACTAACAGATAACACGATTTACTAACAGATAACTGATTCACTAACAGATAACACGATTGACTAAGAGATAGCACAACGACCTTGTACATAAACATGGACTTTGGTAGCTCGGACACCTCCCACGGCCATATCTGGCTACGATGATTCACCAGGACACTTTCAATGAAGGAAAATAGAGTTACAGTAGAAGGGGGGGGGGGGTGTGAGATAACCAACTAGTATAAAGAACTATAGCAGCGACATTCATAATTCTCTCATTCCCTCTCATTCCCTCTCATTCTTATTTCCTCGCACTCTCCCTTTCTCTAAATGTGTGTTCGCACGCAATGTTTGCAAGATGTAACCATGTTATCTCGTCCTATTACAGGTCGTAACGTAGCTCTTGAAGGTCAAGTCTACCAATCCAGTAATCTAGAGGCTGATTTAGACAAATGCGGACCACAAAATGCTATCGACAATAACTATAGCCCCAAGTATGAAGACAACAGCTGCTCAGCTACAGCTGTGGAAGCCAATAGTCAACCAAAGTGGGGGCTGTTGCTGCCAGTTGAAAGTGTTGTCAACTATGTTAATGTCTACAACAGAAATAGTAAGAGCATTATATTATCCTCTTCAATGACACCACATACAACAAGCACTGCTTCTGTATGACACATGGCAACACATACAACAAGCACTGCTTCTGTATGACACATAACGACACATTTGATCAGTTCTGGCTGATATGATTTGAAATATTTATGTAATCCAATTTCCTTTTCAGGAAAACTCTTGATCTCTTTCAAAACAAATATGTTAAACTGTCAAGTATTTTTGTTAGTCATTGTCTTCCATTTCTACAGATATCATGATAAAAGGTTGTATTATTGATACTTCGTGATATTCAAGACATGCATTTATGATTATACAATAATAATCGTCTCATCAGGTGCCATGCCGGTTGGCATTGGCGATGACCTATATCCACATCACTCAGTCCTTCATGCATGTGACAATCTCAGTCGATAATATTTTATTATGCCATCAAGAAGAACTATCCAATAATGTTCTCTTGGTTTTACTCTGCTCTGCTCTTCATTTCATTCATTCTGCCTGTTGTTATAGTATTCGCTATGCCTTCTTTTCACATGACATGTCCAAAACATGCAGATTGTCTTTTCCGTACGATTGTGATGATATTCTTTGTTTCTCCAACTCGTTTTAAACATTTTTCATTTGCATTTTTTAAATTATCTATGGAATTCGTAGCATTCTTCTGATTAACCACATCTCAGCTGTCTCTAATGTTCTTTGTGTTATCTTGCTTACTGTCCATGTATTTATCATGCTGTTCATGTCTCATGTTCATGTGGTAGAATAGGTTCGATGTAGCACTTTAGGACATATTTTATAACATTAATTGATAATGAGTTATTACATAGCATGTTTTTTATTCAATGGAATTCTGTCTTTGCCTGTCCTATTCTGCTTATAATTTCTGCAGTGTTACTATTGATCTAGTTGGCTTATGCTGTATATGAAAATAATATTGATGATTGCTGTTCACAGAGTTCGTGCACAGACTCAGCGCGAACCTGCGTGGATATACCGGCACTGGCAAGTACATTATTTCGGGAACAATGCAATACGTGGGTCATATTTTTACCTCAATCTACAATTATATGGAAGCAAGTACACTCTTCACAATTACACAGTTTGATAGCTTGCAGGGCGCTGACCGCACATTAACGATCTGCGAGGTGGAAGTGCTTGCTGGTAAGTTTCATCTGCAGCACATATATACAGGGTTAATTCATTATTTTCTTACTCACATTAGTCTCGTGGTAATGTCATAGTTCTAGGGAATCACAATGCAAAAGTAGGAAAGGAAAGAGTTGAAGAAGTGGTTGGTTATTATGGCTTAGGCGAGAGAAATGAAAGAGGGGACAAACTTAATGACTGGGCAAGAACACACAACATGATGATAGGAAACACCTGGTTTAAGTAACACCCAAGACGTCTGTGGACATGGACAAGCCCAGGAGACAACGCACGTAAACAAATCGACTACATAATGATAAATAAAGATTCAGAAACAGTGTGTGTGTGTGTGTAAAAACTAGGCAAGTGGCAGGTTGCAGTATCGATCATGTACCAGTTGTGGGAAGCTTAGAGTAAAATTAAAAGCAGCAAAACGAGCCTCAGTTAACATCAAGTTAAATTTAGATTTAAACACAATTCAGACAAGAAGTTGTAAGACAAATATAAAATCACAATTCAGATCCAGTGCAATGCAATAGTGAAGATACAAAGCATTGATGAACAGTGAGAAATGCTAAAAGAATCAATGCAACAAACATCAAAAGAGTTCATACCACCAGGAAGAACAAATTCAAGAAATAAATGGATGACTGATGACACTTGACAGCTAAAGGATACAAGATGAAGAAATAATTAAAACAAAGATGTGTATTGAGACTAAATAAAGAAATTGTAATAAAATGCAATAAAGCAAAGAAACCTGACTAAAACAAAGAGATTGAAATGCAACAAACAAGAAATGTTAAGTCTATATACAAATAAATTGAAGAATTAACAGGAAGAAAAACGCAATCAAAAACTGGATGTTTAAGATCAAAAGAAGGAGAAATGATGATTGAAAAAAGAAAGCATAAGGGGACGATGGACAGAATACATTACATATCTTTATAATGATGAACGAACGAAAGTAAATATTGAGGATAATGGGGATGGAAATAGTCAGAAATAGTCACAGAAGAAATGGGAGATGTCTTGCACAATATGAAAGCAGGAAAGGCTACTGGACCAGATAATATAACGTTAGTATTACAGTAGATATTGCTATAAGAGGACTCACGAACAAAATGAAATACTGCAGAAACAACTACACTTGCTCTACAGTAAAGAACATACAATGTTTAAGAAGACAGAAAAAAGTGATGCAACTTAAGTTGTAACTGTTTTCCCTTCTGTAGACCGAGCTTGTTTGTATGTTTTATTTTTGTAATGCCCTCGTTATCTTTACTCCCTTCTTGTCGTCCAAATGCCACAATCTAACTTTGTCGTTTTCTTCGTAAACTACAATTCAGACCCAATCAATCTGCAGCATTTCATTAATGATTGTGTTCACTTTCAGAGCTGGTGTGTCCTACAAATCGTTATGGATTGACATGTAATGAAACATGTTACTGTGACAGCTCTCAAGTCTGTAGTCCAGTCACTGGGACATGTGGTCACATCTGTTCGGATGGTTTCTATGGGACGGACTGCACTCAACAGTGTAGTGACAATTGCCTGTATAAAATATGTGATTATGTTTCTGGACATTGCATCAAGTGTGTACCGGGCAAGAAGGAACCGAACTGTGATGAAGGTAGTTGAACTCAGTCATTTTTCCGTAAAAAGGAAACAAATTATCTGTAAAATAATGTATCTCAGCATGGCAATTTTAATCTCAGTTGACACTTTCAAACCTCAAAGCTCAATATTTGGATAATCATGTTCGTGTGTCAGACATTACTTTTTGTTAACTCTATATATCTGCTGTCGTCTACATTGAACTGTATCCTTTACCTTCTTCTCTAACGGGTTAATAAACTAAAAGGAATGTAAGTAGAAATACCTATCATTACCAATAGAGGTAAAAAGGTCATATAAAGTGGGTGTATTGCAAACAAAATATTTTTAAAAATTTGCAATACATATACAGATGATTTAAGGACTACAAGATTGTGGCAGAGAAAATAATAACCACAAACATATACAATAAAATATAGAACGCAGATATTCACCAAATGACATGAGAACATCACTTTTAATTACCTTGTTAAAAAAAAAAAAGGCTGACGTTATGAAATGCAACAATTTTAGAAGAAATTACTTCAATCACATGTTTAAAAAAGGGAGCCGTGATAGCTCAGTGGTTAGTGAACTGAACTAAAAAGGACAAGGGGTAGGGTTCGATCCCAACTGACGGCTTCCGGGTTCACCCAGCCTTAAAAAATGGGTACCGGATTTTTTTTCTGGGAAAGCAAAGCGGCACGGGCGTAATACCAACCACATTACCCCACAAATCATGTGCCGAAGGTCTGTAAAATTTATGGTCACTAACACCATATTCCATATACGCCACTTGGCGTGACAGGGGTACTTTATATATTTTTTTACATGTTTAAAAAGTCTGAATTAAATGTAGACAGGGAAAAATTGAGAATATATTCAGTAAGGAATTAGGAGAGCTACACATTTGATTTAGGAAAAGATTGGGACAAGAGAAACTATTTTCCGGATGCGAATGTTAAAAGAAAATAAATAGAATTAGAGAAACCAATTTATGTGTACTTTTAAATAACAATTTAACAATTAATAGAACACAAAAATAGTACAAAATATAGAAAGTTAATGAGAACACAACATGATAGTAGATTATATTGAGTTAATGAGAACATACCATGATGGTAGGTTATATTGAGTTAATGAGAACATAACATGATGGTAGGTTATATTGAGTTAATGAGAACATAACATGATGGTAGGTTATATTGAGTTAATGAGAACATAACATGATAGTAGGTTATATTGAGTTAATGAAAACATAACATGATCGTAGGTTATATTGAGTTAATGAGAACATAACATGATGGTAGGTTATATTGAGTTAATGAAAACATAACATGATGGTAGGTTATATTGAGTTAATGAGAACATAACATGATGATAGGTTATATTGAGTTAATGAAAACATAACATGATGGTAGGTTATATTGAGTTAATGAGAACATAACATGATGGTAGGTTATATTGAGTTAATGAAAACATAACATGATGGTAGGTTATATTGAGTTAATGAGAACATAACATGATGGTAGGTTATATTGAGTTAATGAGAACATAACATGATGGTAGGTTATATTGAGTTAATGAGAACATAACATGCTGGTAGGTTATATTGAATTAATGAAAACATAACATGATGGTAGGTTATATTGAGTTAATGAGAACATAACATGATGATAGGTTATATTGAGTTAATGAAAACATAACATGATGGTAGGTTATATTGAGTTAATGAGAACATAACATGATGATAGGTTATATTGAGTTAATGAAAACATAACATGATGGTAGGTTATATTGAGTTAATGAGAACATAACATGATGGTAGGTTATATTGAGTTAATGAAAACATAACATGATGGTAGGTTATATTGAGTTAATGAGAACACAACATGATGGTAGGTTATATTGAGTTAATGAGAACACAACATGATGGTAGGTTATATTGAGTTAATGAGAACATAACATGATGATAGGTTATATTGAGTTAATGAGAACACAACACGATGGTAGGTTATATTGAGTTAATGAGAACATAACATGATGGTAGGTTATATTGAGTTAATGAGAACCCAACATGATGATAGGTTATATTGAGTTAATGAGAACATAACATGATGATAGGTTATATTGAGTTAATGAAAACATAACATGATGGTAGGCTATATTGAGTTAATGAGAACATAACATGATGATAGGTTATATTGAGTTAATGAAAACATAACATGATGGTAGGTTATATTGAGTTAATGAGAACATACCATGATGGTAGGTGATATTGAATTAATGAGAACATAACATGATGGTAGGTTATATTGAGTTAATGAGAACATAACATGATAGTAGGTTATATAGAGTTAATGAGAACATAACATGATGGTAGATTATGTAGAGTTAATGAGAACACAACATGATGGTAGATTATATTAAGTTAATGAGAACACAACACGATGGTAGATTATAGTGAGTTAATGAGAACACAACATGATGGCCTTCTGTATAGAGTTAATGAGAACACAACGTGATGGCCTTCTGTTTAGAGCTAATGAGAACACAACGTGATGGCCTTCTGTATAGAGCTAATGAGAACACAACATGAAGGCCTTCTGTATGGAGTTAATGAGAACACAACACCATGGCCTTCTGTGTAGAGTTAATGAGAACACAACATGATGGCCTTCTGTATAGAGTTAATGAGAACACAACGTGATGGCCTTCTGTATAGAGTTAATGAGAACACAACGTGATGGCCTTCTGTATAGAGTTAATGAGAACACAACGTGATGGCCTTCTGTATAGAGTTAATGAGAACACAACGTGATGGCCTTCTGTATAGAGTTAATGAGAACACAACGTGATGGCCTTCTGTATAGAGTTAATGAGAACACAACGTGATGGCCTTCTGTATAGAGGTAATGAGAACACAACATGATGGCCTTCTGTATAGAGGTAATGAGAACACAACCTGACGTCAGGCTATATAGAGTTAATGAGAAAACTTAAACCAAACAAAGATTGTGGAAATGAGTTATATGGAGCTAAATGTAAAATATTTTAGGAAAAAATAATCAACTAAAAACGGTATTATTTTATTGCACATTGATATATTTGAACAAAAATATTTGTTCATGCTTACATCAGCGACCAACGTGAGCTCCATAAAACACAGAAAAATAAAATAAACAGAACTGTAAACATTATCAAAGATGATACATATTTGACATAAAAATTACATAGATTGATCAACGATTGAGAACGATTCATCCCATTTCAATATATATGTTGGAGCAAATGTACCAGTCAATATTCAATATCCTCCCATCAAGTTGTACGTTTCACTGTCTGTTATCCATACATATATCAATCTAGTCACTGTTTATCAACCCACCCAATGGAAACATTTATTTTTTGATTATCAATACAATCTGTGTTCTTCGAAGATCAAACGAACATGTCTATCTATCTATATATATGTCCTTCTCACTCACCGAAATGATTTACTGTACCTGTCGTTTCTGTCACTGTATTTACCATTCTATGTGTTTTTATGATGATAACAGACTGCGAGACTTTTGCATGCACACACATAATGTCATATATACATGCAGTGCTATATTCTTAATTTCAATGTTTGCCGTATCTCTAACCCACAATCGAGAAATGCTAACATTCCAGGGCTCCTAATATCAGCTGTCATAGTCATTTTATTGTTCACAATCGAGAAATGCTAACATTCCAGGGCTCCTAATATCAGCTGTCATTGTCATTTTATTGTTCACAATCGAGAAATGCTAACATTCCAGGGCTCCTAATATCAGCTGTCATTGTCATTTTATTGTTCACAATCGAGAAATGCTAACATTCCAGGGCTCCTAATATCAGCTGTCATTGTCATTTTATTGTTCACAATCGAGAAATGCTAACATTCCAGGGCTCCTAATATCAGCTGTCATTGTCATTTTATTGTTCACAATCGAGAAATGCTAACATTCCAGGGCTCCTAATATCAGCTGTCATTGTCATTTTATTGTTCACAATCGAGAAATGCTAACATTCCAGGGCTCCTAATATCAGCTGTCATTGTCATTTTATTGTTCACAATCGAGAAATGCTAACATTCCAGGGCTCCTAATATCAGCTGTCATTGTCATTTTATTGTTCACAATCGAGAAATGCTAACATTCCAGGGCTCCTAATATCAGCTGTCATTGTCATTTTATTGTTCACAATCGAGAAATGCTAACATTCCAGGGCTCCTAATATCAGCTGTCATTGTCATTTTATTGTTCACAATCGAGAAATGCTAACATTCCAGGGCTCCTAATATCAGCTGTCATTGTCGTTTTATTGTTCACAATCGAGAAATGCTAACATTCCAGGGCTCCTAATATCAGCTGTCATTGTCATTTTATTGTTCACAATCGAGAAATGCTAACATTCCAGGGCTCCTAATATCAGCTGTCATTGTCGTTTTATTGTTCACAATCGAGAAATGCTAACATTCCAGGGCTCCTAATATCAGCTGTCATTGTCGTTTTATTGTTCACAATCGAGAAATGCTAACATTCCAGGGCTCCTAATATCAGCTGTCATTGTCATTTTATTGTTCACAATCGAGAAATGCTAACATTCCAGGGCTCCTAATATCAGCTGTCATTGTCATTTTATTGTTCACAACTATATCATTATAAAAGTAGTTTTTTTTTTTTTCGTTGGCCAAGTTTCACCTTTGGCGAAGTCCCTAGACACTAGGAATTGAATTTAGCATGTTAATTCGTTTATCCTGGCAGCCCCGTGTGCACAGGGGTCCCTCGTCGCACAGGCAGATAACTCCGTCTTCGGTGGTTAAACGAGCAGTGATATAGGGAGAGTTGTCTCACATGGGAAGAAGGGGAGACAACAAGAATGATAATTATTTTACATGAAAAGCAAGGACGAGAATAGATACATATAATTGAGAGTGGTCTTTTTTAAGTGAGACAGATTGAGTGACCATGTAGTCAGAAAGGTCACGGGTAAAGAGTGGATTTTGAGAGTTAATATGGCTACTTACTGAGGCAGAGACATGTAGGTTTGGGGCATTCGATGGCGGACGGTGCAAGCGACAGGAACTGTCAAGAAGACCCATGGGAGGGCAAATGTAGTGAGACGATTATTTATAACACGCCCGAAGTTGCTATCAAGTGCAGAAATGAAAAAGAGAAGTAGGTGTGTGGTTAGATTATACTTTGAACTATGTAAGATATAGACGAAATGTCTTAAACCTAATTCAGCCATGGATGCAAAGATTTGTAGTACATAGGGATTCTTCCTTCACCATGTTAAATTCTCCATCAGAGATTATTAACTCTATCGGCAAAGTTAAAGTATTATACTAACAGAACTTGCAAATCAATCCCTGTGCATAATAAGTATAGCAACATGCGGCAGTTCTGATTTTAAATTACTTATAGGATGTGTTATTTGTTTGTCGGGACTGTTAATGGTCAAACACATTTACCGCAATTCTTTATATACGCCAATACAATATTGAATTATACATGCAAATATAATAATTGGTTATACATGCCAATGTAACAATTTGTTTTTAATAAATGAATTAACTCTCTTTACTTTCAGAACATGAAGTGGAATCATTCAGTCTAATTTAGCTTTTGTCCGTGTTTACACATTTGCTGATGTGTTGTTGTTTACTGTTGCTTCGAAGAAGAAAGTCTGATGAACCAGGGATTGGTGACAATAACCAGCAAATATAACAACAGTAATACACAGTTCCTGCTAAACATGTGATAACATGACGTAGAAATCAAGAAGAAACGATAGCAATACACATTGTGAGTGTTGGTGACTTACTAAACCAAAGTAACGACGGGGAATGAAGATAACTTTAGAATGTATGGTCACTTTATTATGTAAACATTGAAGATAGCCATTGTCTAGCACTATCATTTTAGTGTATAGCACTCTACCGATAACTGTGGTGTGTAGCACTCTACCGATAACTGTGGTGTGTAGCACTCTACCGATAACTGTGGTGTGTAGCACTACGCCGGTAACTGTAGTGTGTAGCACTCTACCGATAACTGTAGTGTGTAGCACTACGCCGGTAACTGTAGTGTGTAGCACTACGCCGGTAACTGTAGTGTGTAGCACTACGCCGATAACTGTAGTGTGTAGCACTACGCCGGTAACTGTAGTGTGTAGCACTATAGGTCACTGAGCGCGTTTTCCCGGACGGCGTGACAGGTAACCCTGCGCTCACTCTGATCGGATGTTGAATAACAGTGTAAGCGAACACTTTAGTTTTTGTGAAAGTTCAAAGAAAGAAAAACAATAAAACTAAAATTAACATGCCCGTGAAATAATGAAGCCTTCATCTCATCGCAGCGTGTGTCTACCTTGAACTGTTATCACGTCTTGAGAGAGCCTCTTGTTACTGATCAAATGGGACTTTAGATCCGTTGTTCCAGCATGTTATTCCATTTTGTTGCAACTGCTTGTGCTAACTGATGGTGTTTTCCTTGATGATTTTCTTCTTTGCGGCTTAAGCTCCATTTCATCTCACACGTGTTCGATTGTTCGATGGGAGGAAGGTTCGGGGAAAAGGCAGACCAGAGTAAGCCATCAAACTGTTGTTAAAAGTGGTAGGAGCGCCAACATATGGGGGGGGGGGGGGGGGGGGGAGAGGCTCAGGCCAAATACAGAACTAAAATCGACGATTTTCAAATGAGGTTCCGAAAAAAAAAATAGAGGGTGTACTGATGATTTTCTCAAGCTAAAACAACTAGCAGAATAGACGACAGAATAGACGACATAATAGACAACAGAATATACTAAAAATGTGTAGATAACATTGAAAAACCAAGTACATGCATTAGGCAGGAGTAAACAGAGAATTATGGGAGAAACTAATAATATAAGGAGTAAGCGGACATCTTAACCAATCTAATTTAAAGTTTCTATATCAACAGCGGCTGCAGTCAGAATAACATCAGACTGCACCGACCACTTCGAGGTTAGATCAGGAGTACGTACTATCTGCCCTATTGTTTATTACCTAAGAGGGCGATGTATTTTTAGTTCACTTTAATCGAGAGGTCATCGCCATTGCATATCGGACAAGTCCATGAGTGCTAACATTTTTTTCGAAGGATTTCTGTCAACGTGCAACGACTAACGACACCGGTTGGCTTCTTTGGATTCTAGCATAAAGCTCTGGCATCTCCCACATTGACATGACATTCGTGACATCTGTTCATGGCCGCTGATTCAGGGTCATTTTCTGAGTCTTTCATTTTTGTCCAGCGTCACCGATGGTATTCAAAATGTCATGCAGTCTATTGCCCTTCCACGTTCAACATCAGCCAAACTGGCAAGTCTGTCCGCACATTCATGATCTCTTACACCAGCGAGCCCTGGCATGTGTGACGGCCCGCTCATGCGTAGCCGATAGTCCACTCAATGCATGACTCATTAATCTTCTTCTTCTTTTCTCTTTCACTGATACCTAAAAGGTGTCGTGGTTTATATCATTTGTCGTTCTTGAGCTGCTCGAACTGTCTGAATTAGTGATTTTCCTTTGTTGTTACATGTCTCTGTCACTGCATCTATCCATCTTCTTCTTTTCTCTTTCACTGATACCTAAAAGGTGTCGTGGTTTATATCATTTGTCGTTCTTGAGCTGCTCGAACTGTCTGAATTAGTGATTTTCCTTTGTTGTTACATGTCTCTGTCACTGCATCTATCCATCTTCTTCTTTTCTCTTTCACTATACCTAAAAGGTGTCGTGGTTTATATCATTTGTCGTTCTTGAGCTGCTCGAACTGTCTGAATTAGTGATTTTCCTTTGTTGTTACATGTCTCTGTCACTGCATCTTTCCATCTTCTTCTGTGTCTTCCTCTTGGTCTCTTTCCATGCATTCTCGAGAAGAACGCCTTTGATGGTCATTGGTGAGGGTTCAATCTGACCAGGTGGCCAAACCATTTAAGTTGTTGTTTTTCAATATATTCTTGGCAGGGTTTAGTTTCTACCATTTTTTCTTATGGTATCATTTGGTATTCTATCTCTTCTTGTGTTGTTTGATACTTTTCTCAAGCAACGCATCTCACATGTATTGATCTTTCTTAAATTGGATTTAGAACGGGTCCATGTCTGACTTTCATGGCACAAAGTTGGTATGAAAATGCTATTTATTATTTGTTGTTTAGCTGGCATTTGACTCATTGATTAGGTAAATTATTGACAAATGGTGATAAAAGAGCTACAGCTTTGACTAGTTGGACCATTCATCCGCTGATGACCCGTTGGTCGTAGTGGTCAAATCCCATCAGCAAGTCCCACAGTATCCAGAGACTGACGACTCCAGTTCTGTGTTGGTTGATTAGTCTTACGCTCACTAAGTTTCCCGTTTCTGGCTGTGCCCATCTTAACTCCCATCTTTTTCATCCGAAGTAGTGACGTGGACTCATGGTTGTTTCATATTTCACACTTTTAACTAATAAACGCACTGCACTCTGGTACAAACTGCGCACAGTTCAAAATAGACACTTCCGGGTCGCTATAACGGCCGTCACAGGCAGCATAATCTCTATGCGCTCGCGACAAATCCACGTGGACTTCATGATCAATGAACATACCACAAAAATAATGTCTGTCTCAACAAATGAAGTCAATCATCCAGTTCGGTGAGACCGAAGTCCAGCTATTGGTAAACAGATAGTTCATACATCCTGCCGTATGGCAAAGCCAATGTCTGGTACTGTTCCACTAAACTCCACAGCTAGTCGCGCTGCAGCACTACCTCAGGGCGCGGGCGCCAAAACCATGTTATTTTGTGGTTAGGTGAGTAAGATCGGGAGAGGGCTGTCTCCATAAACGAAAATCCAAACCAGAAAGAATCACTTTGAACCACACTGCAAGCATGTCTCTGGTCTGACCTTGATTCGACTAATCGGCCATCTTGGCATGCCACACAAACTCTATTAATTTTGAACTGACCTTGTCAAATGCTCAACACATAACAGTATGCATTATCAATCCCGCCCTATTATACACTTTTTTTTTTAAAACCAATTAATGATCTAATTTATTGACTACCTTTGGCAACGCATCATTTTGTCCATGTTCAATGAGAGCATTAAAAGTAAATTCTCAAATGGTTTGATTATTTCTCTGATTATTTTTTACTTGATTATGAAGATTTAAACTGCGTCAATTCTACGTTTTCCAGTTATTAAATATTATGCCTAATGTGTTTGCTCAAATATGCTAATTTGCAATTGTTTTCATTAAGTGTTTTCATGTTTCAGCAAACACTTGATTAGTTGTTTTAAAAAGTTGACCATATTATTATAACAATTTTTATTGACTGCACTTGAACGTTTGTCTAATTTGTTTACTATTACTTTCATCTCATATTGTTTTTCTTCTTGTTTTTTGCCGGCCAAAACGTAATATGGGTTGCATTTAAATTATGGTTTTATCAATTATGGTTTTATCAATTATGGTTTGATCAATTATGGTTTTATCAGTTATGGTTTTATCAATTATGGTTTTATCAATTATGGTTTTATCAATTATGGTTTTATCAATTATGGTTTCAAGTGTAGACAAAAAATGAACAAACTGCAATGGGGGTTAACAAAGAAGAAAGTAACACGCACAAGTAACATTCTAAAATGTTTATTGGTCGTGATTATGTGGAGTATATGTGATATCGTATATGAGAAAGCGTGTAAGACGAGGATGAACGAATGTGCATGCATTCACGAATGTTGCTGCTGTGAAAGTGTGTTTACGAGAGCCATTGATATGACATAAGTAACTCTATCTTTTTCTTCTTTCCTTCCTCATTTGCCTTTCAGCGTCAAGTTGTGGTATTTTGCTCTTCTGTTCGCTTCTGCTGCTGTTATGTTTTCTATTCCTTCTAATATTCCATTGATCTATCTTTTTCGTGGTCGACAGTTGGGTCTGGTGTTCTAGCAAAAAGAGATGGATCGATGTATCGCTATGATTATACAATAACAAGTAAGATTTAGGAGAAAAGAGAAACAACAAATACATGAGACAGAAACGCACTAATATATAGGACCAGACAGATGGAATGGGTGACGCTAATATGACCCACTTTTAGCCAAGCAAAGAAGGTCGGCATATGTGGGCTCTGTTATAAAAAAAGAAACAACTAGAGAATAACAGGCACGCACCTTATGGGAAATGGCCGGCAAAAGAAAAGAGATTAATCTTAAAAAAAAAAAACAAGAAGAAAGACAATGGATCTCGAGGCACTCATCATCATCACCATCATCATCATCGTCATCATCATCATCATCATTTTGCTTTCTATAGCAAAAAAAAAAGACTAATCATCGTTGTGCAGTTAAGTTGTATGCACATAAACAGAAACAAGTGCAGATAAATAAATAAATTAAAGATGAACAAAGAAACAATGCACAGAAACTAAGAAAAAGTGAAAAAAATGGAGGAACTAAGTAGAGTAGAACAGATAAACATAACAGAGGTGGGGATGCGGTAAGAGGCTGATAAGCATAATAATGGTCAGATAGATACAAGTATGTCGTCTTGACCTATCAATAGGTAGATGGACAGACAGATATATACAAGTATGTCGTCTTGACTTATCAATAGGTAGATGGACAGACAGATAGATACAAGTATGTCGTCTTGACTTATCAATAGGTAGATGGACAATCATATAGATACAAGTATGTGGTCTTGACTTATCAATAGGTAGATGGACAGACAGACGGACGGACGGACTAATTATGCGAGACATGATTGAGGTTAGGCACTGATTAGGCAAATAAAGAAAAAAGAAACTATGTTCATGAATCAAGAATTGAGAAGTAACAACATGAAATTGTTCATTGAAGAACGATCCGACATCGTGC
Organism: Megaustenia siamemsis; assembly: GCA_032433765.1. Lineage (NCBI taxonomy): Eukaryota > Metazoa > Mollusca > Gastropoda > Stylommatophora > Ariophantidae > Megaustenia > Megaustenia siamemsis. The sequence goes on along the minus strand of JAVIAB010000156.1, from coordinate 75,608,601 downwards.
CATTAGGAAGAAATAAATAAATGTTTGAACATAAATGTAGCGTTTTTACTTCGCTCGATTTAAAATGGATGTGAACTAGGTTCCTTGCATCTGATAAAAGGAAACATAAACAGCACATGCAGTAATGCAAATCAAATATTTTAACAGGTAGTCCCACTCCTACAGTACAAAATAATGCTTAACAGCATACACAAAAAAACACACACTCAATACAGATCGTTTCATTCCCAGAACAGTGCGACCAGTAGCAGGTGTACTTTGTTCTCCTTCAAGACGCGAAATTGCCTCAAACCTACTGCGGCCTTGATGGGGGTGTGGTGGTACAAGGAACGCGCCAATGACGGTTAATGCTTATCCTTTACTTAACAAAGATCGTATCCGCAGTACTGGTCGCGCCATCTAGCAGTCGTAGTGGAAACTACACCTGCCTAATTGATGCGACGTTTTCGTGTTGTAATGTAGGCGTCAAAGGGATAACGAAAAATGATAAATGAAATTTAGTAACCACAATAATGAGGTATTTAAGGAATACTGTGACAGTGACTAAAATAGACACAATTAGTCACGAGATCATGAGAAAAATGGCAGCATTGAACAAATCTTGTACTGCAAACAGAGACGGCAACACAATATAGGTTGCTCACTTGGATGGAACGATTTGTGATTCCTATGCAAGACACACGATGAGTGAAGAGTAAATAGAGCAGGCATGACTAGAGTCTCATGAACTCACAGATTTAAAAGGAAACACTACAACACTTCGCTAAGATTGCCATGTCCGCGATAGTTAGACAGTTGTATCTAAGTCGAGAGCAGAATGAGCATAAGGAAGTGACAAAAAATGAACAGCAAAGACATGTATAACTGAAAAAATAGTTGCAAATATTTGAATGTAAATACAACATAGTTGCAAATATTTGAATGTAAATACAACATAGTTGCAAATATTTGAATGTAAATACAACATAGTTGCAAATATTTGAATGTAAATACAACATAGTTGCAAATATTTGAATGTAAATACAACATAGTTGCAAATATTTGAATGTAAATACAACATAGTTGCAAATATTTGAATGTAAATATAACATAGTTGCAAATATTTGAATGTAAATACAACATAGTTGCAAATATTTGAATGTAAATACAACATAGTTGCAAATATTTGAATGTAAATACAACATAGTTGCAAATATTTGAATACTGTAGTTTATATCTTGAGAAAAAATAATGCTACTATCAACCATAGTGCGGAATAAATAATTCGTGGAGTACATTTGAAAGAACAATAAATAATGGGCATTACTTATTAAAATATTGTAGAATTATTATCTTTGAAAATAATATATATTATCAACGATTATTGTATCTGTTTCATGCCATTCTTCCTAATATAGTTTTGCACAAATCACTCTTAGACTACTCTCATTACTGTTCGCACTTGGTAAAGTAATCGGTAACACAAACTCTAGACTACTCTCATTACTGTTCACACTTGGTAAAGTATTCGGTAACACAAACTCTAGACTACTCTCATTACTGTTCACACTTGGTAAAGTATTCGGTAACACAAACTCTAGACTAATCTCATTACTGTTCGCACTTGGTAAAGTATTCGGTAACACAAACTCTAGACTACTTCCATTGAAATCAGAATCTGCAATCGATATCTTTAAATGAAAGTCATTTTCTTGAAGCGACTCTCCGTTACATATTGTGCTAGTAGTAACCAAATGTTACGAAATATTATTCCACTGGAGGTTTGTAATTCTTACTTTGAATCCATATTTTACAACATCGTCAATGTGGCATATCTTCACGACTGGTTTCTTCATTCTGCGCACGTTTACGCCGTCTTATCAACAAAGCTAGAAAAGGGCAGAGTGATAAAAGTACAAAGCAAGGCAAAATCCATAAAGGATTGAATGTATCATCTTCCGCATCTGAAAAAAATAAACAACAATGCAATAGAAAAGAATCAACATAAACACAAATCGAAATCATATTCATGTTATTTTTCTTTGAAACCATCATGACATAAGAAATCTATTTCGCTTCTACTCTTGTCTCCTTATCAGCAGCAACAGTGAAAGACTTGACATTGTAACAAGGCAGCCTGGGATATGTGGGAACTAGCAACGGAGACTGTCAGAAAGAGATCTACAGAATATTAGCATTAATAAATAATAAAATAGCAGTTTTGTTAAGTACCCAAGCCAACACATAAATCTGTGTATATCTGCAACTATGGGTGTGCACACCGAAAAGATGTGCACAAACGCATGCGCACATAAACATACATTCAAAAACGCATACGTCTATATATATTATCACAAAGAACATAAAAAAACATCAAAAGGTGTCCAAATGTGCATGTACACATGTATACAAATATACACACATATGTAGGTGCGGGTACGCATGAGGGTAAGTAATGTGTAGCAGGTATCCTGTGTATGAGAGCGATATGTTCAAGCCTTTTGGGGACACCGAATCCAACTAGACTATGAGACGATTATCAATAGGAGATCTAGCAAGGGGCAGACATTTTTTCAAACGGACTGTGGTGAATGCAACTTTCTATGGGAGATCTAGCTAAGGACAGAGATTCTTTCAAACGGACTGTGGTGAATGCAACTTTCTATGGGAGATCTAGCTAAGGACAGAGATTCTTTCAAACGGACTGTGGTGAATGCAACTTTCTATGGGAGATCTAGCTAAGGACAGAGATTTTTTCAGACAGATTGTGGTGAATGCAACTTTCTATGGGAGATCTAGCTAAGGATGGAGATTCTTTCAGAAAGACTGTGGTGAATGCAACATTCTATGGGAGATCTAACTAAGGACAGAGATTCTTTCAGACGGGCTGTGGTGAAAACAATGTTCTGTAAAGGACAAATGGCCTGATGATTGTCCTCACATACTGCGTGAAAGTGGCAAGGAAGCTTTAATAATATTCCTATGCGACAACTGTGTAAATCAAAGATCAGATACAGCGAGTATTAATATTTATACATTTTTGGGGGTTAGAAACAAAAATCTATTCTCAATTTTTAACATTTTTGTAATAAGCATCGTTTGCCAGCTTTGACCTCTGACGAAGTCCCTAGAGACTAGGAACTGAATTTTGCGTGTTAATCCGTTTTTCCCTGGCAGCCGTGTGCACAGGGGTCCCTCGCTCACAAGCAGATAAATCCGTCTTCGTATGTACTCATATTTTTTTCCATCTATTAGTAATTGACGTTTCAAGCCGGACCTCGCTGCTGAGACCAGGGGTGGTTGCCGCAGAGATAAATCACAAATAAAAATCCCAACTTGTGCAGCTGGGATTTGAACCCGAAACTTTTCTGTCTCGAGGCTGGTGTCTTGCTTTGACACCAACCAGTGCCCCGTTAATCATATAAAGCTCGTTTAATAAAGCTTTTAATAAGTCGAATTATTTGAGCCAACTTTTTCACTGTACATTGTTAAGTTACACAATGTTTGTATATAAAGAGCTTAAAGCGGCAACTCATAGACATAGCTCGATGGACTGGTCGGTCTCGAGGCAAGACGTCGGTCTTGAGACAGAGGTTATGAGTTCAAATTCCGGCTGTAATAGTTGTGATGTTTATTTGTGATTTCTCTCTGCAGCAACCACTCATGGTCTTACCATCGAGACGCGGCTTAAAACTTCAATTAGTCATCGACAGAAACAAATATGAGAAATTTATATTCTATAGGGCTGATGGTAGCTTTAGAATAAATGAGAAAGGTACCGTGCAATCTATTTTTGACAATAGAAACAAGAAAAAGGGTTTTTAATTGTTATGTAGGCCAGTTTTAATATATGGATGTGAATCATGGACAATAGAACAACAGACAAGAAAATCACCGGAGACTGTAGAAATGTGGTTTTACAGAAGAGTTTTGAGAATAGCATGAACAGCTAAGAAGAGTAATGAAAACGTTCTGAAAGAAACCAAAACATAGAGAGAGCTAATTTCCAATATTAGGAAGAAACAATTATTATATTTTTGGCCATGTAATGATAAGGAAACATCTGGAATATATTGTGACAACTGGGAAATTTGAAGGACGAAGAGATAGAGGAAAACAAAATGAGAGAAAGAAGACAAGTTAACTGAATTCCTTAGCAGGAGGTCAACAACAGAAATGATATATAACTGTCGAGATCGAATGTTGCAGAGCGACATGATTACCTATGCGAGAAGGCATGGTACTTGATGATGATGATAGGGCTGATGACATCGCATATATCAGAAATTAAGCGTTCTCCAGAAAATTCATAGCTACTATGACCAAGTGTCGTCAGATATTGCACAGGAATCCCTGTGTATTTAACCATAAACCCCTAATACCGTTTGTCTCATAAATAATTTAGTTTCATAGAAAATGGTTTAGAGATTGAATATAACACAAAATGACCTGTGCAAAAATCTCCAGAGTATCCTTCCTCACACGCCAGGCAGTGTCCACTCCATTTACCGCACTGTTTATTCAAGCACGTTACAGAACAGATGTTCTCGCAGTATTCCCCAAACATACTACTCTCACAGTCTAGGTTTTGTTTTAGGAAAAATATAATTATAAAAATGTATATGGTACAACATGAGGAAATAAATATAGTCATTTTATTAACACAGAAATGTAATTTCCAGATAAGAACATTAAAATGTGTGTTCGCATATAGAGGCTGGTTAAGAGGGCTGTTTCAGAAGGCAGAAGTTGAGAAATAATCGCCGTGTGTAAAGAAAAAAGAGAAAGCCCAACACGGAACAAATATAAAGGAAAATTTGGCCGCGAGTAACACGCAAATTGTATGCCTTTTTCGATTAAGAAAAGACACAAGTGATCGCTGAAATGGCATGCATTGAACTGTATTGTGAGGTTTATGCACATTACTGTGGATGGCTTCAACTTATACAGACAGGATCAAACAAAATGTTGATAGCAACACTTGCAACTTATTGATGAAGTCAGCGAAGTCGATTGTTGCTATGACAACAATGAAACATTCAGTTCAGTGTGCAAGAAATATTGTAAGCCAAAGTAAAAGCCGTGGTTTGGCCGTGTTTTTTTTTAGTGAATTAAAGACATCATATATCGTGATGATCAGATATCTTGAGTGATCGACATCATCTGTGGAGTTTAGGGGCCTCGGTAATCTAGGTGGGAAACCACAGGACCAGGCTGTCGACGTTTCATCATCATGTACCATACCGGTTGGCGTAGGCGATCATGTCCTTACACAATCTTCTATCTACAGTGCATCGTATCAGTTCTGTTGTTGACTGCTTTCCATGCCATGACACCAAGCTATCCAGTATTTTCTCTCTTTGTCGTCCGCGATCTCTCTTTCCTTTAATTTTGCCAGTTGTAACCAAGTATTCCAACTTTCCTCTTCTCATGATGTGCCCGAAAAATGTTGATTGTTTCTCTCTCATGTTTTTTTAGGCGCTGCATTTTTGTGTTGGCCTCTTTGAAAACTTTCTCATTGGTCTTTTTAGCTGTCCAGGGAATTTTCAACATTCTTCTGAGAAATCCCATTTCTGTGGCCTCTAATCGTTGTTTCATTTGTTTGTCTACTGTCCGTGCTTCGCTTCCATAGGTTAGAATTGGTTCTATATAGCACCGATGAACTCTCTTTCTCATTTCTATTTACATAGATATGTTGCATAAGATATTTTTCATTTTCTGAAATGCTATTTTGGCCTGAGCTATTCTGCTTTTTATTTCCGTGGTGCATCTCCCATCTGATGTTATTACGACGTTTAGACAACTCGTATTCGGTTCTCGCTGAAAGCAGTTTGTGAATTGTACTCGTGGTTGAACAAAAAAATATCCCCGCGGTCTACCAAGCCACTGGCAGAAATATGTACTAGGGTATTACTCTGGGAAGGTGAAGAATGTTACATCGCATCGTGAGTTTCGATGCTTGAAGCAACACTATCCTGAAGTCTCCGAACACTAATTGATAGGTGGCCGAGCACATATGGGTAAAAACTAAGACGCCGATTCAAGTCTCGTACTTGACCTTTATCTGTAGAGATGGGCACGATTGTGTTCCAACCACCGAGTTCTTTATTTCAGAAAGACAACTGCAAGCTCTGATAGATACAATTGTAACACTGTATGATGTATTTTAAATAATTGTACAGCCGAACACAAACAAATGTGATGAATATTGCTGACCATGTCCTGTAGTTATAATTAGTTGTAGTTAGTCGAAGGCCCCGGTATCACTGCAACGAATTAAAATCCATAATTGCTCAGCCGCACGTGCAAATGAAATCATTCGAATAAACATCTCATCGCATTGTAGGATCCAAACAAAGAAAGGCAGCTGCAGTCTCCATCATAGCAGCTACAACACATGGCAAAAGACATAATGCGTAACCGCACCGAAAATGAACGCAGCCAAACTGTCCTTCGTTATACAATATCATCATTCATCGTAAACAATCGAGATATCGAAACACGATACGGAAAAAATACACCACTCACGTTTTGCACAGAGCACTAAACTCAGTAGATCCGGCAACAAACCTGACTTGGAATATAAGGAAACTGCAATAAGGAATACTTTTCAAACAGGGCCTCAATGGTTCCTGTCGCCTCATGACGTTTTGCGCCACTAGTGAGTGCTGGTTAGAATTAGTGGTACCTTATGGAAGATCTGCTTTCTAGAGTGGCATTCCCAGACCGACAGGTGATCATTACGTATTAGCCTGGACGACAAGACTGCCAACGAGATGTTATCATTACGTAGTTGACTGGACGACAAGACTGCCAACGAGATGTTATCATTACGTAGTTGACTGGACGACATGACTGCCAACGAAATGTTGTCATTACTTAAGTGTTGGGACGACAATCTTGCCAACAAGATGTGATCATTACTTAAGTGTTGGGACGACAATCTTGCCAACAAGATGTGATCATTACTTAAGTGTTGGGACGACAATCTTGCCAACAAGATGTGATCATTACTTAAGTGTTGGGACGACAATCTTGCCAACAAGATGTGATCATTACTTAAGTGTTGGGACGACAATCTTGCCAAAAGATGTGACCATTACTTAAGTGTTGGGACGACAATCTTGCCAACAAGATGTGATCATTACTTAAGTGTTGGGACGACAATCTTGCCAACAAGATGTGGTCATTACTTAAGTGTTGGGACGACAATCTTGCCAACAAGATGTGATCATTACTTAAGTGTTGGGACGACAATCTTGCCAAAAAGATGTGACCATTACTTAAGTGTTGGGACGACAATCTTGCCAAAAAGATGTGACCATTACTTAAGTGTTGGGACGACAATCTTGCCAACAAGATGTGATCATTACTTAAGTGTTGGGACGACAATCTTGCCAACAAGATGTGATCATTACTTAAGTGTTGGGACGACAATCTTGCCAACAAGATGTGATCATTACTTAAGTGTTGGGACGACAGGGGAGCCAACTATAGGTGATCATTTCGTAAGTGAAGGGACAAAAATACTGCCAACGAGTAATTGTCGTTACATAGCATTCAAAATCAGACAAGACGAGAGAAGGTTATTTGCAGCTGTTCATCATTTCGGAATCAAATATTTATTGTTTAGGAAATCTAGAAAGTTCACTGGCAAATAAGTGCCTAAATGTTTCCTGCACTGATCAAACATAATAGCATCTTACATAGTAGCTAAACATCATCATCTCTGAGGCGAGAGACCGAAGTGTACTCAGTTTTCTTGACAGCGATTCATGTCGATTTTGTGAACATTCCTGTGTCAAAGAAATTTTCTTTACTTCCTTCTACGTCGTCGTCCCTCAACTTTACCAGTTGTCACAATATTTTCCAGCTGTTCCCTTTTCATTACTTGGCCAAAAATGATGATTGTTTCTTCTTAATATTGGAAATTAGCTCTCTTTTTGCTTTGACCTTTTTCAGAACGTTTTCATTACTCTTCTTAGCTGTCCATGGTATTCTCAACATTCTTCTGTAAAACCACATTTCAACAGACTTCAGTGATTTTCTTGTCTGTGTTTCGCATCCACATGTTAAGACTGGTTCTACATAACATTTAAGAATTCGTTTTCTGGTTTCTATTGTCAAAAATGTATTACACAGTAACTTGCTCATTGTTGGAAAGCTGCTTTTGCCTGAGCCATTCTACGTCTCACCCCTGTTCTACATCTACCGTCTGAGGTTAACATTTCTTCCAGCTATATTTAAATTCATTTACCTGTTTTCATATTTTTCCACTTGTTTTTATTGTGCATTGCGGTATAGTTGTTTTCTTTATTGTTACCATTACTTCTGACTTTTTGCTTTGAGGTTGAGTCCTTTATCTTTGCTCTCCTTCTCTATAATGTCTAACATTTTTTGTAAATCGTTTTCACTCTTAACGATTAAGACTGTATCATTAGCATACCTTATATTATGACCTCCGATTGTTATTCCAGACATGCCCCTTATGGATTTTAAAATAAGCTCATTATACATATTAAACAAATATGGTGACAGCACACAACCTTGTCTAACACCATGTTTTATTTGTTGAAACATTCCCAATTGATTTCGAGTTCTTATGGCCGCTGTTTTTTGTCATGACATGCTTTTTTATTATTCTTAGATCTTTGCTGTCTACATGTTTTTGCTGCCTCAATTTTTACATGTCATTTGCTGCCTTCTAAAATGTTGATTGATTATTTCTTGGTGCACCACTTTGTCAAATGCTTTATATAATCTATGAACCTTAGGTACAGATCTATTTTTCATTTGATATTAGGGAAAGTTAACTCTCTGTCTTCCTCTCTTACACAAAACATATTTATTTGACGACCACGCTCTGGAAGTTATTCTTTCTTCAGGGTTCAACAACTGCTCAGTTGGTGGTTTATCTGCTGTTTCACTGAACGCGTATGTTAAGGCGTCTTTGGACTATGGTGTTAGGGCTCATATTTTCTAATTTGCAGTCTCAGTTTTTGTGGACGATCACGCCAGACCGCATATTTTGCTAGAAAAATCATTTTTGACTGAGTCAACCTAAGAATTATCAATCAGGAACGAAGTCGACCTGCTGTCCTTTCTAGTCGACTTCATTCACTAACAACTGGGCTATCGCAGCTTCCAGTAGGCATTTAGCAAGATAGATAATGATCCCACATACACAGGGGGTTAATCATTAAGCAAAATAAGCACGTGGTTAGGGCATCACGGGAAGAGGCCATCATAAAGGGGCCTCCACACTTAAGGGAAAAAAATTACATTTTCAGATATATAATTACAATAATAATAAGAGCACTCAGTGAGGACAGACCTCCGCCAAGGGTCATGAAATCCAACAAGCCAGGCTGGATGCCTTATCTCTATTAAGTCTAGAAGCTCATGTCTTACATTAGATTAGTTTGGAGGATCTCATCAAAGACTTTGCAATTTAAAAATGTAGGAGAAAACTTGTCAAATATAAAGTGAAAGTAAACAAAAATAAACATTATTCTCCATCTTACTGTCAGTTTTGTTTCATTTAGATACATTTAGATTAATAAGAAAAATGGTAGGAATAAAAACCCTCCCAAGAATATATAGAGCAACAAAAACTTAAATGGTTTGGCCACCTGGTCAGAATGAATCCTCACCAATCACCATCAAGGGCGTTCTTCTCGAGAATGCATGGAAAAAGACCAAGAGGAAGGCCTAGAAGATGATGGATAGATGCAGTGATAGAGACATGTAACAACAAAGGAAAGTCACTAATTCAGACAGTTCGAGCAGCTCAAGAACGACAAATGATATAAACCGCGACACCTTTCGTTAGAAGACACAGGAAGCTTACACAGAGGTGAACAAAGAAGTGAGAAGTTGCATTAAAAGGGATAAGAGGAAATCTATAGATGAACTAGCTAAAGAGGCAGAAGAAGCAGCAAATAAAGGGAATATGAAAGAACTGTACAACAGCACAAAGAAATTAAGTGGAAAATACAAACTGATCAATGCCTTTATTAAAGATAAGAAAGGAAATCTGCTTAGTAATATAAGGGGACAAATGGAGAGAAGGAAAGAGCACTTTAATTAACTTTTGAACAGACCCGGCTCAAATAATCCTCCAGATATTTACCAGCAGAAGAAGAGTTACACGTTAACTGCGGAAAACCAAGCATAGAAGAAATAATGAAAGCCATCAAACTATTAAAAAATGGGAAGCCACAGAACCAGATGAGATTCCTTCGGAAGCCATCAAAGCAGATATTAACACCTCTACCAAGATGTTACATAATCTATTAGATAAAATTTGGGAGAGGGAAGAAATATATAAGGACTGGAAAGAAAGTTATATGATCAAACTACCAAAGAAAGGAAGTTTACAGGAGTGCACAAATTATAGGAGAATTATGCTACTATCAGCGCCAGGAAAAATATTAAGCAGAATCATTCTAGAGAGACTAAAAGAGGCCATAGAGAAACATTTAAGAAATGAACAAGCAGGCTTTAGGAAAAACAGATCATGTGCTGATCAAATAACTACACTACGTATAATAGTTGAACAAAGTTTAGAACTAAAATCCCCACTTTATATTGGATTCATAGATTACGAAAAGGCATTTGATAGTTTAGACAGAAGAATGCTTTGGAAGTTGCTGAGTCATTACGGAATCCCCATAAAGTTTATTAACCTGATAAAAACAATGTATGAAGGAACAAAATATAGTGTGGTGCATGAAGGACAGCTTACAGAAGCATTTGAAATAAGAACAGGAGTAAGGCAGGGATGCCTTCTGTCCCCATTTCTCTTTCTACTGGCCATAGATTGGATTATGAAAATAACTCAAAACAACAGAAATGGGATCCAGTGGTCACTGACCAAACAACTTGATGATTTAGACTTTGCTGATGACATAGCACACAATCAAATTGATTTTATACTGGTACAGCGAAGATTCAGGAATGGGCTAACATCTGTTAAAACAAGGCCAGGAGCAGATTGTAATAGTGACCATGTACCAGTAGTTGGAAAGATAAGAATAAAACTGCGAAGGCACAGAAATCACCAAGAAATATAAAATTAGAACTAGATATGCCAAGAGTAGATAAAGAGATGAGTGGTAAGTACAGCATGATAGTACAAAATAGATATAATGCTATTGAGAAAATACAGGACATCCAGGAACAGTGGGAAATGCTCAAACAATCGATTCAGCAAACATCAAAAGAAGTAATACCAGTGACTAAAAGAATCAACAAAAAGAAATGGATGACAGAAGAAATAATACAACTTAAATTACGAAAAAAGAAAACATAAGAAAGAAGAACGGACATACAAAATATTGCACAAAGAGATCCAAAACAAGTGCAGAGAAGCAAAGGAAGGATGGTTAAAACAGAAATGTGAAGAAATGAAAAAACAACAAAAGAAAGACTCAAAATTTATGCACAATCAGTTAAATGAATTAACAGGAAGAAAAGAAGTCAAAGTTTCAGGATGTGTAAAATCAAAGGAAGAAAATAAAATAATGGGACAGGAGAAGACAATGGAAAGATGGACAGAATATATCAGTCAACTCTATGATGATGAAAGACCAGAATTAAACAATTCAAATGAAGACACAGGACCTCCAATAATGCAGAGTGAAGTGGAGGACGCAATTCAACACATGAAAAGAGGCAAAGCTCCAGGTCCCGACAATATAACAATCGAAGAGATAAATGCATTAGGAGAGCTGGGAGTACAAGTCATAACAAAACTACTCAATGACATATATAACACTGGACACATACCCTAAGATCTACTAAAATCTATCTTTGTAGCCAAACCGAAGAAGTCAAGTGCCACTGATTGTGAAGACCATCGCACTATTAGTTTTATGAGCCATATGAATAAAATATTACTAAGAATCATCATGAGACATGTAAGGAACAAACTAAAACCAGAAATAAGTGAGGAACAATGTGGATTTGTGGAAGGAAAGGGCACCAATAATGCAATATACATCTTAAGAACATTGATAGAAAGATCTATAGAGGTAAAGAAAGATCTATATATGTGCTTTATAGACTACACGAAAGCATTTGACAAAGTAAAGCACGTGGAAATAATAAATATGCTGGAGAAATTAAACATTGACGGCAAGGATCTGCGAAACATAAAAACATGTACTGGCAACAAACAGCAGCTATACGAATTAACAACCAAACAGGACAATTTCAATTGATAAAACAAGGCGTCAGACAAGGCTGTGTTCTGTCGCCGGATTTGTTTTCACTTTACAGAGAGCATATTATGAGATCAATAGTAGACAAAAAAGGAATTGAAGTCAACGGTCACAAAATAAATAAGTTACGATATTCGGATGACACAGGCTTAATAGCAGCGACAGAGAATGAGCTACAAGAAATGATAGACATAATAGTAAAAGAAAACAACAAGAAAGGTATCAGTCTGAATAGTAAGAAAACTGAAGTAATGGTTATATCGAAGAAACAATCATCACCATCATGCAGCATACAAATAAACAAGACAAATCTGAAACAAGTGCAACGTTTGAAATACTTGTGCACAGTGATAACATCAGATGGAAGATGCAACACAGAAATAAAAAGCAGAATAGATCAGGCCAAAATAGCATTTCAGAAAATGAAAAATATCTTATGCAACAAATCTATGCCAATAGAAATGAGAAAGATTTCATCGATGCTATATAGAACCAATTCTGACCTATGGAAGCGAATCATGGATAATAGACAAACAAATGAAAAGACGATTAGAGGCCACAGAGATGGGATTTCTCAGAAGAATGTTGAAAGTTCCCTGGACAGCTAAAAGACCAATGAGAAAGTTCTCAAAGAGGAAAACACAAAAAGGGAACTCTTAAAAAACATCAGAAAGAAGCAATCAACATATTTTGGGCACATCATGAGAAGAGGAAAGTTAGAATACTTGGTTACAACTGGCAAAATAAAAGGAAAGAGAGATCGCGGACGACAAAGAAAGAAAATACTGGATAGCTTGGTGTCATGGCATGGAAAATAGTCAACAACAAAGCTCATTCTATGCATTTTTGATAGAAGATTATGGAAGGACATGATCGCCAACGCCAACCGATACGGCACATGATGATGATGATGATGATGACATAGCTCTCCTATCACACAGCCATCAAACAGATGCAGGATAAAATGAGCATACTTGATGAGAGATCACAACAGTGCACTGACGGTGTGTGAGGTGCAACCATTTACAGACACCTATTGTCTTGACGAGCATTCTTGGTCGTTTTGTGCAGTGTGTGGTGGGTGTAGTAAAGGCTGCAATGTCATCATCGGTACTTGTCACGGCTACTGTTCACATGGGATCTATGGACACGACTGTTCCGGGTCTTGTCTCAGTGTTAGTCCTTTATTTGAGGAAAAATCTGGAAAATGCCTACAATGTAAACATCTTGGCTATACCTGTAATGACACTTGTCCCGATGGTAATTTTGGACTACAGTGCGAATAAATGGGTTCTGATGGCTGTGACATCATATGTACTCTCAAATGTCCGGACAACTGTTTCAACGATACCTGTCAACAGTCGATCGGGAATCTGTACATGCAAGAGAACGTTCTATGGGTCAGACTGCACTCTCAAATCTCCGGACAACTGTTTAACGAAACCTGTGATTCCCACGTTCAGAAGAGTCTGCCGACTACAACAAGCCCAAGCATATGGGCACTTTAATGTGTTTCTGTGCTAGACATGGTTCATTTTTTGGTGTTTTTTAGTGAAGCCATGGCTCATATCTTGCTGTGTTTCTGTCCTAGCCATGGATCATATCTTAGCTTGTGTGTGCTGGCCATGGCTCATATCTTGGTGTGTGTCATGTTAGTCATACCTCATATCTCGGTGTGTCCGTGATAATCATGTCTCATATCTTTATGTGTGTCTGTGTTTAGTCATATCTCATATCTTAGTGTGTACCAGTGTTAGTCATATGTCAGATATTTGTGTGTGCATGTCTGGGTTAGTGATATCTCATATCTTTGTGTGCATGTTTATGTTAGTCATATCTCATACCTTTGTGTGTGCATGTCTGTGTTTGTCACATCTCATATCCTTGTGTGTGCATGGCTATGTTAGTCCCATCTCATATCTTTGTGTGTGAATATCTATGTTAGTCATATCTCTTATCTGTGTGTGCATATCTATGTTAGGCATGTGTCATATCTTTGTGTGTGCATGTCAATGTCAGTTATATCTCATATCTTTATGTGCATGTTTATGTTAGTCATGTGTCATATATCTTGATGTGTGTCAGTGTTAGTCATGCCTCGTATCGCTGTGTGCATGTCTGTATTAGTCACATCTCATATCTTTGTGTGTGCATGTCTGTGTTAGTCACATCTCACATCTTTGTGTGTGCATGTCTGTGTTAGTCACCTCTAGTGACTCGGGCAGATGGTGCTCGTAAACCTGGGAGGGCGGACCATCTAAGGGCAGAATCCCCCTACAGAAAAGACAATCTGCTTCCTTGCAGGAAGATTGGGGACAATCAAAGGATAGGGAAAGCAAACCCGAATAAAATGCTGGCTGAAATCGGATGCACTGGGCCACTGGCGCAGAACACAGTGCAACGTATTAACGGGTGTTCAGTCAGAGTGGATCTGACAGACTCTAATTGTGATGTTCTGTCTGTGGGGGCGATCAACACACTTAGCCTGACAGCTGACTTCATGTGGGAGTCTGGAATCTTTACTCTGATTGAGTCCTGAACGCAGAGAGAGAGAGAGAGAGAGAGAGACAACAGCTAGGACTGAAGATTAATAGAGATAAGACCAACATTATGAGAATTAATGCAGTTGGCAATAACCAAATAAAACTAGGAGAAATACCTCTACTAGACGTACAATCTTACATGTATCTGGACAGTAATATAGATAAAGAGGGAGAAACAGAAAATGATACCAAAATAAGGATATCAAAAGCAAGAGGAGCTTTCATTGCACTGGGAAACTTATGGAAATCCAAAGAAATTAGGTTAAATACAAAAATAAAATTTTAAACTCAAATGTTATGTCGGTCCTATTATATGGCTGTGAAACATGGAGAACAACTAAATTGACACTCACGAAGTCACAGACTTTCATTAATGGATGCCTACGCAGAATAAAAGGATGGAAATGGCAGGACAAAATCACTAACATAGAATTATGGAAATGTACCAGTCAAATACCAGTGGATAAAGAGATGCAGCGAAGACGATGGCGCTGGATAGGACACACACTACGGAAGCCAACTGAGAGTATTACTCAACAGGCCCTTTTTGGAATTCCCAGGGGAAAAGACAAAGAGGAAGACCAATGAATTCTTAGAGAAGACAGATAGTAGCAGAGATGAAGATGATGGGGAAGACATGGAATAATCTTAAAAGAATGCTAAAAAACAGAACGACTTGGAAAGTGTTTGTTGAAGACCTATGCTCCATTGGGAGCTAAGAAAGTAGAAAGACTTTTCGGTATCAGTGAAAAGAGAAAAGAAGAAAGAAGAAAAATGGCATTTAGTTATAGTGTTTATTATTGTTTATTTATTGAATTACGTATATATGGGTTTAAAGGGGGGGGGGGGGCATCAAAATCATTTAAGTGCATAGGGCTTCTATGGGTCTGAATCCGGCCCTGAACATGTAGGTGGGTATGTAGACAGTAGGTTGGTATATAAACATGTAGGTAGATATGTAAACATGAAGGTAGGTGTGTAAACATGTTGGTAGGTATATAATCATGTAGAAAGGTTTATACACATGTTGGTGGGTATGTGAACATGTAGGTGGGTATGTGAACGTGTAGGAGATTATGTGAACATGTAAGAAGGTATGTAAAGATGTAGGTGGGTATGTAAACGTGTAGGTGGGTATGTAAACATATAGGTTGGTATGTAAAGATATAAGTGGGTGTGTAAACATGTAGGTAGGTATGTAAACATGTAGGTGGGTATGTAAATTTGTAGGTGGGTCTGTAAACATGTAGGTGGGTATGTAAACTTGTAGGTGGGTATGTAAACTTGTAGGTGGGTATGTAAACATGAAGGTAGGTATGTAAAGCTGTAGGTGGGTCTGTAAACATGTAGATAGGTATGTAAACATGTAGGTGGGTATGTAAACATGTAGGTAGGTATGTAAACATGTAGGTAGGTATGTAAAGCTGTAGGTGGGTATGTAAACTTCTAGGTGGGTATGTAAACATGAAGGTGTGTATGTGACGTGTAGGTAGGTATGTAAAAATGTAGGTATTTAGAGATGTATTTGTAAATCACCTGTGCATTCAGGTACAATGAACCCAGCCTTGCAGGTACAGTGTCCGGTAAATGCGTTACAATTGTCAGCACATCCGAGAGGACACAGGAACTGACAGGTCTCCCCGTAAGTTCCCGGCGGGCAGACTAGACTGTCTGTACCAATACATGCTAATTAGTATGTTGTCTACAAATAAAACACAAATCGTATTCCTTTATATATGTATATATATATATATATATGGATGTGTGTGCGAATAAACATATATATATATATATGATCTACCCGACTGGGCTACCGACGTTCGTGATAACCCGTGTTCGATTCCCGCTGGGAGCAGTGTGAGTTGTACTCGTGGTTGGAAAAAAATACCCCCACGGTCGACCCTGCCGTTGGCAGAAATGGGTACCAGGGTATTACCCTGGGAAGGTGAGGAATGTTGCTTCGCATCTGACTTTCGATGTTTGAGGCGACACTATACAGAAATCTCCGAACATTTCAGAATAGGCGGCCGAGCACATATGGGTGGAAACTCGCGTGCTAAGACGCCGGTTCAAGTCTCGTACTTTACCTTTACCTTTATATATATGATCTATATTAATTTATACTATTAGGAACAGCGAAAGATGAAAGACAAAGTGTAGACAAAGGAGAAAAAAGATTAATGATATTTAGAAAAGTGAATTGAGTAAACATTTGTACAAGCACTACAAAGGACAAACAATACGAAGAAACAACCATTTCTCAAAGCGAGATATAGAACCATTTCTCAAAGCTCTGGTCACCCTCCATTTCTCAAAGCTGTTATCACCCTTCATTCATAGAAGCTCTGGTCACTTTCCATTACTAGAAACTGTAGTCACCCTCCATTTATGAAAGCTGTTGTCACCCTCCATTTATCAAAGCTGTAGTCACATTCCATTTCTCAAAGCTGTTATCACCCTTCATTCATAGAAGCTCTGGTCACTTTCAATTACTAGAAACTGCAGTCACCCTCCATTTATCAAAGCTGTTGTCACCCTCCATTTATCAAAGCTGTAGTCACATTCCATTTATCAAAGCTGTAGTCACATTCCATTTATCAAAGCTGTAGTCACATTCCATTTCTCAAAGCTGTTATCATCCTTCATTTCTCAAAGCTGTAGTCACATTCCATTTATCAAAGCTGTAGTCACATTCCATTTATCAAAGCTGTAGTCACATTCCATTTATCAAAGCTGTAGTCACATTCCATTTATCAAAGCTGTAGTCACATTCCATTTCTCAAAGCTGTTATCATCCTTCATTTCTCAAAGCTGTTATCACCCTTCATTTCTCAAAGCTGTTATCACCCTTCATTTCTCAAAGCTGTTATCACCCTTCATTTCTCAAAGCTGTTATCACCCTTCATTTCTCAAAGCTGTTATCACCCTTCATTTCTCAAAGCTGTTATCACCCTTCATTTCTCAAAGCTGTGACAACAGTTTGAGTGCCGTTTCCGAATCGAGAGTTGGCTACCATTCCGCTCTGTCTCTTGCTTTCATAGTGCAGATTGTCGTCAAAAGCTCACTTGTTCATCTTTTGATGTTACTCGTCCATATTGGTTTTGGTCTGCCACTTCCTCTGTTACCTTTCATTTTCCCTTCCAAGATTAATTGTAGTAGGCTGCTGTGTCTTTTAGAATACCCCAAACATCTCATTCGTCTAGTTTGAATTTTGTTTTAGTTGTCCTCTTTTCATTTTTAGTTGCTTAAAGACTGTCATGATCGCACTATCTCAATTATTTTCACATCACAACATTAAGATCTTATTATATTGATGCTTGTTTAGCATTATTCCGCCTAGTGCGGCTGTAGTTTGTGCAATTGTTGCTATTATTTTGAATTTTTCAAACCAGATCACCATTGATTTAACCCACACAGTTTATTTCTTTGACTGTTTCTAGTATATCTGTAGATTCAGTAATTTAATAAACGCGTTATTGTATCCTGAATTATTGGTCAAAATTGAATTGTTATTTATTTCATCCCTTCTAATAATTTGCTATAAATGTGAAAGAAATTTAGGAAATGAAAGCCGAGAATTGAGAACACGGTTCTCCCGGTGTCATCCCCGTTGTCTCAACAAGATACAGTAGACCCTTAACGGTTACCACAACGGAAAGACGAGACAGTGACCTCACTGTACAAAGTCTCGTTTAATGAAGTGGTGTGGCCAGTGCTCGCTGGCATTCCTTCTTACAGAATATCTCCGGTACCCATGTAAAGAAGATGGGCGGACCTTGAGAACTTTTTAACTGGGAAACAATGTTTATCTCCATCTGGTATTTGAACTCCGAACGTTCAGGTCAACAGTGGAATGCACTAACCGCAACGCTTCTCTGCTCTTCTAAAAAAGATGGGACAAATTAACCGTCATTTATTTAAATCTTCTAATGTATAAATGATATAGAAAGCTGTGTTGATCTTATCAGAATACTCAAATTACCTTCCTCACAGTTAGCTCCTTTCTTGCCAGGTCTGCAACGGACACACAGCCCACTTTTGTATTCACATATACGGGACGCGCAATTCTCACTACAATGAGAAGTGCAGTTTGGTCCATAAAAGCCGTCCGGGCACGTCTGACCACATTTTCCAGTGATAGAATTGCATGTTTGCGACAGGTCGCAGGTACAACTTTCATTACAGATGTACCCATATTTGTCCTCCGGACAGTTAACCTCTAAAATATAAACAACAAAATTAATGCAGAGTAACATTGGGAGGACGAAGAAGAATGTGCCAGAAAATAAAACAACATAGCTGATATTTGAAATAAGAAACATTAAAAGAAGTGACAAGCAGTGCTACACGAGTTTTATCTTAATGAATCGAGCTGATACAAGAGAAAAGTTATGGACCTAAGATGGTATGCTATTACCATCATCAGGTGCCATGCCGGTTGGCATAGGCGATGATCTCTCTCAACATAACTCGGTCCTACATGCAAGTCATAAATTTCAATCGGTAATCTTTTATTATGGCATTTAGATAAGCTGTTTACTTTGTTTTTCTCTGAGTTTTTCCTCTGCTCTTCCTTCCATTCACTCTGCCTGTTGTTACACACTTCTCAATGCCTTCTTTTCTCATGTCATTCACAATATATGCAGATTACCTTTTCCCTATGATTGTGATGCTATTCCTGGTTTCTCCAACTCCTTTTAAACATTCTTCATGACTAATTCGTGATATCTGTGGAACTCGTAGCCGTCTTCCGATAAACCACATCTCAGCTTCCTCTAATGTTCTCAGATCTTGTCTTGCTTACCGTCCGTGACCCACTTCCATATAGTAGAACAGGTTTTAAATAACACTTTTGGAGACGTTTTCTAACACTGACAATGTTTTGTTACATAGGATGTTTTTCATCCTTTCATTTTTTGGTAGAAATGTGTCTTTGCTTGTCTTAATCTGCTTCTTGTTCATGCATTGCATCTCAGTGCAGACGGTAAGTGAGGGGATGTAACTGCTGTTTTCAAAACCTAGCTTTTAGTGGACAAGTTTGAAACTCTCTTGTCTAAAGGCATTAGGATGTATTCCATATCAATCAATGCTACCATTACGGACAACCTGGTAATCTTGCCTCAGTTTGCCAGCCTGTTGTGACGCTGGTTGCATGGAGGAAGGAAGGAAATTTTTTTTAGTGCAAAGGAAAAAGTGGTATGGTCACAGCTTTACGTACATGAGGAGCAAAACAAAAGTAGAATGACGTTTATATATATAGAGAGAGATACACACATATATCTAACAACATAGCGGTGATACGCTAGACTATCTAAAAGGAAAAAAATAAATCACTTCCTTTCCTTTAGTGCATCTCTATACCCTGTATTCAGGGAGGGTGACTAGAAAGTCTAAACAAGGTAAGGTAAAATGACGGGCCGTTGCCTCTGCTATTGCCACGGCAGCCAATAGGCGCTTGAGCGCCCCAAAGTACCACGCTACAACATTCTATGAACTTTAATGAAATATTAAAAAGGTCCCGTATGCGAGCATACATCTGACATTATGAAGTCTGAGGTCATGGAGTCTGACGTTATTAAATCTGACGTTATGAAGTCTAACTTTATGGAAGTCTGACGTCATGAAGTCTGATGTTATGAAGTCTAACATTATGAAGTTTGACGTCATGGAGTCTGATGTTATGAAGTCTGACGTCATGGAGTCTGACGTTTTGAGATCTGACGTCATGAAATCTGACGTTGTGAAGTCTGACGTTACGAAATGTGACGTTATAAAGTCTGACGTTATGAAGTCTGACGTCATGAAGTCTGACGTTATGAAGTCTGACGTCATGAAGTCTGACGTCATGAAGTCTGACGTTATGAAGTCTGACGTCATGAAGTCTGACGTTACGAAATATGACGTTATGAAGTCTAACGTAATGAAGTCCGGCGTTATGAAGTCTGAGGTCATGAATTATGACGTCATGAATTCTGACGTCATGAATTCTGACGTCATGAATTCTGACGTCATGAATTCTGACGTCATGAATTCTGACGTCATGAAGACTGACGCCAAAGTCTGACGTTATATAGTCTGACGTCATTAAATCTGACGTTATGAGAAGTCTGACGTCAAAAGTCTGACGTTATGAAGTCTGATGTTATGAAATCTGGCGTTATGAAGTCTGACGAGACCTGAGGGATAACAATGATTCTACGACAAAGGTAATGAAGATATTGGTAATATTGATGATGAAGCCAAGGGAGATCATTCATGTTTTCTTCTGGTTTGGTTTTTATATGAAGTGTCTTCATCGGACCTATTTAACCCTTGGTACTGTCAATAAGAAACCTCGGTGGCTGAAATGTTAGTCTGCTCGCTTCCTCACCAGGTCCGGGTTTAATCCCCAGAAGTGGATGATTTTTTTTTTTTTGGACGGACAAGGCTCCGGGGTTAGACCAGCCTCTAAATATGTGTACCAGAAATTTTTCTAGGAAGTACAGGCGGCCTGGGGTGAAACCGGCAACATCACCCAAAAATGTACCGTGGGCTTAGAAAAAAAATGGTCACTAACAACATATTCCCCATACGCCTAGCAAGGCGTAGAGGGAACCTTTACTTATTTTTTTTTACAGATAATACAAAAGTGTTTCAATTTGCAGAATTATAACAAGGTAACAATCTTACACTATGTACATATGGAGACCGGTATTGTGTGTATTTTTATAGAACCATACACACATTGGTGTACACTTCACAAACCGAGCACACTTACCTCCAAAGATGTACACTTCACTAACCGAACACGCATTCCTTCAAAGATCTCCATTTCACTAAACGAACACACTCACCTCCAAAGATCTCCACTTCACAAACTGAGCACACCTACCCTCAAAGATCTCCACTTCACAAACTGAGCACACCTACCCTCAAAGATCTCCACTTCACAAACTGAGCACACCTACCCTCAAAGATCCCCACTTCACAAACTGAGCACACCTACCCTCAAAGATCCCCACTTCACAAACTAAGAACACCTACCCTCAAATATCCCCACTTCACAAACTAAGAACACCTACCCTCAAATATCTCCACTTCACAAACTAAGCACACCTACACTCAAAGATCTCCGCTTCACAAACCGAGCACACCTACTCTCAAAGATCTCCGCTTCACAAACTGAGCACACCTACCCTCAAAGATCCCCACTTCACAAACTGAGCACACCTACCCTCTAAGATCCCCATTTCATAAACTGAACATATTTACCCTCAAAGATCTCCACTTCACAAACTGAGCACACCTACCCTCAAAGATCCCCACTTAACAAACTGAGCACACCTACCCTCAAAGATCTCCACTTCACAAACCAAGCACACTTACCTCCGAAGATCTCCACTTCACAGAGTGTTAGTGTGCGGTCATCGCCCTCGATATTCTCGTGCTGTCTAATGTCTACTTTGCTGAGGTTGGCAACTCGATATCTGAATACGTACACGGACTGGACATATTCTCCATTAAAGGAAGTCTTAAAATGCATTGTAGGATTGGATATACCAAGATGTACTCTGTCTAGTCGGTTCTGGTGAACTGTGAATATCAGCAGATTTTTGTCTAAATTAGAAGTCAAGGATAACACGAAACGTCTTCATTAAAACAGATCTGATGTTTGCTGATTCGCAAGTGTACGAGACAACATCAAAATCGATAACGTTCGTAAAATCATCACACACAAATATATAGACCCTTTCGATGAGTTCGTTGATCCATAAGAGAACAGATATGTTCTGTTCAGATACATCGGACATAACATTTGAAAGATTGAAGGTGAGATTGTCCACAGAGAGGACAATCTTGTCGAAGACTGACAGGAGAAAACTGGAACCGTCCCATACACTGTGGCACAGGCTATAATAGAGAATGTTTGTCAACAATCGTGTGGAAAGGGTAGAAGCAACAGTTAGACAGAGTGGTATAATCGTTCTAAGAAGAGTAACGTATCAGTTAGGTTGTGATGTAATGGTTCTAAGAAGAGTAACGTATCAGTTAGGTTGTGATGTAATGGTTCTAAGAAGAGTAACGTATCAGTTAGGTTGTGATGTAATGGTTCTAAGATGTGTAAAGTATCAGTTAGGTTGTGATGTAACCGTTCTAAGATGTGTAAAGTATCAGTTAGGTTGTGATGTAACCGTTCTAAGATGTGTAAAGTATCAGTTAGGTTGTGATGTTATGGTTCTAAGATGTGTAAAGTATCAGTTAGGTTGTGATGTAATGGTTCTAAGATGTGTAAAGTATCAGTTAGGTTGTGATGTTATGGTTCTAAGATGTGTAAAGTATCAGTTAGGTTGTGATGTAATGGTTCTAAGATGTGTAAAGTATCAGTTAGGTTGTGATGTAATGGTTCTAAAATGTGTAAAGTAACAGTTAGGTTGTGATGTAACCGTTCTAAGATGTGTAAAGTAACAGTTAGGTTGTGATGTAACCGTTCTAAGAGGTGTAAAGTATCAGTTAGGTTGTGATGTAACCGTTCTAAGAGGTGTAAAGTATCAGTTAGGTTGTGATGTAATGGTTCTAAAATGTGTAAAGTAACAGTTAGGTTGTGATGTAATGGTTCTAAAATGTGTAAAGTAACAGTTAGGTTGTGATGTAACCGTTCTAAGATGTGTAAAGTATCAGTTAGGTTGTGATGTAACCGTTCTAAGATGTGTAAAGTATCAGTTAGGTTGTGATGTAACCGTTCTAAGAGGTGTAAAGTATCAGTTAGGCAGGCAGTGATGTAATCGTTCTAAGAGATGTAAAGCAGCTGTTAGGTTTTGATGTAACCGTTCTAAGAGATGTAAAGCAGCTGTTAGGTTGTGATGTAATCGTTCTAAGAGATTTAAAGCAGCTGTTAGGTTGTGATGTAATCGTTCTAAGAGATTTAAAGCAGCTGTTAGGTTGTGATGTAATCGTTCTAAAAGATGTAAAGCAGCAGTTAGGTTGTGATGTAATGGTTCTAAGAGGTGTAAAGTATCAGTTAGGTTGTGATGTAATGGTTCTAAGAGGTGTAAAGTATCAGTTAGGTTGTGATGTAATCGTTCTAAGAGATGTAAAGCAGCAGTTAGGTTGTGATGTAATGGTTCTAAGAGGTGTAAAGTATCAGTTAGGTTGTGATGTAATGGTTCTAAGAGGTGTAAAGTATCAGTTAGGTTGTGATGTAACCGTTCTAAGAGGTGTAAAGTATCAGTTAGGCAGGCAGTGATGTAATGGTTCTAAGAGGTGTAAAGCAACAGTTAGGTTGTGATGTAATCGTTCTAAGATGTGTAAAACAACAGTTAGGTTGCGATGTAACCGTTCTAAGAGATGTAAAGCAGCAGTTAGGTTGTGATGTAATCGTTCTGAGAGATGTAAAGCAACAGTTAGGTTGTGATGTATTCGTTTTAAGAGATGTAAAGGAGCAGTTAGGTTGTGATGTAACCGTTCTAAGAGATGTAAAGCAACAGTTAGGGTGCGATGTAGCCTTTCAGAAGAAAATAGAATCACTTATCCCGTGGTCTAGAATAAAAGATAGATGATTTCGCTTAATGCTGACAGTTGTGTTAGTTATTGTTATACGATGCTATTATAGTGCCAGCCGTTAATGCCACAGTTAAGAGAAGACATCAATATGAAGATGATGGATGAAGGAAATGGGAGTTAAGATGGGCACGGCCAGAAATGAGAAACTTGGTGGCCGTGCAAGAGGACTTATCAACCAACATAGAACTGGAGTCGTCAGTCGCTGGACACTGAGGGAATTGCTGAGGAGGGAATCTGAGCACCTATGGACATGTTCGGAGTGCAATGATGATGACCCGCAAATAACTCAATAACTCAATAACTCAATCAATATGAAGATAAATCCACTTACTTGACAAATATGTAAGCACCGACGAAAAAGTGACGCGAACTTTGGTTAGAAATGTTGTTTTATTGATAATGAGCTATTTACATCACAAGAATCATCTCTCAATGTGATGACAGCTTTGCATAGAGACCAATATCAAACTATGACTTGTGATGACAGCTTTACACAGAGACCAATATCAAACTATGACTTGTGATGACAGCTTTACATAGAGACCAATATCAAACCATGACTTGTGATGACAGCTCTACATTGAGACCGATATCAAACCATGACTTGTCGGCAAATACGCGGCCTTCCTCAGAAAATAACAACAGAAATAAACTGTAGAAATGTAAGAGAGTTCCATTATAGAAAACAACAAACAAAATAGTAAAAATTAGGAGAAACAAATATGTGAAACATATTTGCTTTTTGTGGAGTCCAATGTCTTCACTGTGCAAGTGTCAGACTATGAATGAGGAATGATCACTAGTTGGGAGACAGAAAAATGATGGGGAGACAAGAGAATGGCGATGGTAGTAATTGTAAATCTGCCCACGCAAAGTTGAAGAGACGAAAGCTAAAAAAATGGGAAACAGTGTGGGTGGGGGTGAGTTGGTTAGGGTGGGAGTGGAGGGGGGGTATTAATGTTTAAGTGGCAAACACGGAAACACAACCTCGCAGTCCCTCAACAAAAATAAGAATACCGCTAGACACAAATACATCCAAGCTACACACGAGTGGATAAAGCCATAAATCAACTTATACACGCGTGTACTCACCTGCAGACATTATACACATAATTAGGGAATATATATGGACATACAATCATACATACATGCATAACACACTGTACATGTGCATATATATATATATACACACATACACTTATACAAACACTATATGTTCAACTGGGTCCCTGCATACCAAGTTTCTAACACACCCCACCACTGGCTCCTTGTTACCAGCTTTACCGCAGAATTGCAATTATTTGCCTGCTCCCTACCCAATTTCTAGCTTATTCCTTGTCCTTTTCTCAGTCAGTTAGTCTTGCTATTAATTACTTTGATGATGATAGTTAACATTTCTTGTTAAAAGTTCCTTTCGTAATGCCTGCTGGTTTATTTATATCTTACATTTCTTATATAATTAATTACATGCTCAGAATGGCTGCATTCTTGAGCTCTCTCTACGTCTTTTCCTATTATATAGATACTAGTTCATGAGTCTTTTGCGTTTTCTAATATTATATTCAGTCCATAGCCATCTCATTTATTGTTTTCTTTAATTACTAATAATTCTCGAAGTTCTACTAATATTACAGTTTTATCAGCATCTCTTCGGTTACTACTATACTACAATTGATGTTTCAACCTACTATTGATATTGCAACATATCTAGTTTGTTCGTAAAATCTTATAATTTTCATTAATTAAAAATTTTAGTATTGCTCCACGCTCACAGTCACAACCATTCAGTTAGGCTCTTTTTTGAACGACGCATCGTGTATAATGAAATTCAACATCAACAATGCAGAAGTTATGAAAAATCGCAAATAGCGAAATAGGATATCAACATAATGATGTGCAGCAGACAATTAAAACACGGGGATGAATTTAAATATCTAGGAAATCAAGTGACACAAGACAATTCACAAATAAAAGAAACAAACTCAATATGCAAGAACGCTTGTCAAATCGTCGGACATTATCACCAAACATCACAACTATTGTCCAACAAGGAGATAACTCTAGGGACAAAACGAGCATAATCATTGCAAGGTTGAGCTACCGATTGTCCAACATGGATCCTAAATGCAAGAACAATAAGATTAATAACAACCACCGAGATGAAGTGTGTTAGACGAATGACAGGAAACTGACTGAGTGATGAGATCAAAAAGGAAGAACTGACAAAAAAAAAAACTAGAAATAATTCCCGCCATAGAATACATCACGAAACAACAGATACAATTGTTTGGCCACGTGATATGGCAGAAAGATCTTCAATAAACGTTGAGAGAACACCAGACCAAAGGGACGACCTAAAAAAAGATAGATTGGTGGAATATTAGACACGCTAGGAAACAATAGCAGGAGAGGCGAAGTGAAGGGTGAAAGACCGTAAACTATATCTCCCCTCGACGCTGAAAGGCAAATGAGGAAGAGAAGAGGAAGAAAAAGTAGACTAAGTAAAAAATTGAAGAAAAAGACTGGTATTGTGTATAATGAATCTTAATCATATATAATGACGTCAGAGAAGAGAGATTGTGAAAGAATGTATCTAATGATTGTGTTTAGATATATATATATATATATATATATATATATATATATATATATATATATATATATATATATATATATATATATATATAATCCCGTGTGTTACCGGGGCCTCATTATGAGGGAGGTAAAGAATAGTGACACTGTGACCTTCCAGGCATGTCGTAAGAGGCGACTAAGGAGGTTGATCGATGGTTTGACAAGCTGTCATTGTAAAAAGTATTGTTATGGAAACAGCGCCATAGATTTTAGAGCAGTGATCTCTGCAATATGTGCCATTTTGGCATGCAAGGTTTCTGTTTTTGAGATTGTGGTTCTGCCCTATGTGCCGTCTTCGGCTCGAAAGGACAATATATATATATATATATATATATATATATATATATATATATATATATATATATATATATATATAAATCATCATCATTGAGTGCCGTCTCCACATCGAAGGTTGGCAACCAAGGAGCGCTATATCCTGCTCTGGCTCTTGCTAGGTTGTCATATCCTGTTTAGTCTATCATTTGATGTCACTTGTTCATTTTTAGCTCGTTTCAAATCACGTGCCCAACTTCAAAACGCTATTACTCAGTAACCGTTTGTTAAAAACTGTTGAAATTTTCCAAATGTTATTAGAATGCAAAAGACCCTTTAAATGTATATTTAACAAATATCTTGCAGCTGCAGTTTTCTTAAAGCGGCGAATTTATTTGATGTTTGTCAAAATTGTAAATTGTGAACCCCTAAATAATAGAAATTACCGTAGTTGCTGGTCTATGATTAATTTTCACTAGGTAAAGGCGTGGCCGTAATGGGGAAATAACTGAATAAGGAAAAACACCAGGAGAATTATTGTCTTCTCAGTTCTAGGACGGACGATAATATCAAGGTATACATGTATGTCCAATTTTCATAGTTGTGTGATCCTGAAAAGGACCGTTGGTTGAACTAATTTAAGGTAATATAGGGGCCAACATTGTGGGGGCTATATACTTTCATTCTGAATCAGACGAGTCTAAAAGATTAATAACTGTTTGGGGTTGAACATTCCACAAACCATCATTTTTCCAATATTCCTCTTCCTGTTTTAAGACGTGGTCTTCACATTTAGCCCAATAATCTTTGTCTATATTTAATAAAGCGAGATTAGCAAGAGTCTTTACATCGCATATTTTGAATGTTGTATTTTCATCTGCCACTTGTCCTTTTAATTTTGCCCAGATTAGTTCTATTGGACTTAAATGAGCATGGTAAAGTGGCAGCCTCAAACTTATATGACCGTGCTCTTGGATAATCTTATCTATTTGAAAAATCTGTGTCCTTTGTTTTTGCTTTACTAGAGATAGTAATTCAGGTTTTAAGTACATGTTATTAAATTGTATGTGCTCCTTTGTGAGCCATATCTTAATAGCATCTTTTGTACTGGATAACGTAGGGACTTTATCTTCAAGTGCAACAATGTTGTGGTACGCTGCATTGTCCATTATTAGGCAAGATGGTCGATCTAGTGATGGGAGAACAGAATTTTCAATCCAATGTCTAAATATGTGACCATTCATCTCAGAGTGATAATCCCGATTGTCTATGGATTTTGAAAGAAAAATGAGCTCTGCATTCTGTATTAGTCCATGTTGTCGACTACCTGCATGAGCAATTATCAAGCGCTGTCCTTTGCTGCTAGGTATTAATCTCTTAATCTTTCCATCTGATGACTGCCATTCCCTTTGGTTAGTGTGGTGAGCATTGATCCATGTTTCATCCAAGTACACAATATCATAACCTTGCTTGCGCACCTCTTTTACTTCACGTAAGTACTTGCTTCTCATGACTACTATATGTGGCTTCTCACAGATGATGTTTCGTCCAATGGAATACTTTCTGAATGTAAAGCCTGCAGCTCTCACATTCCTCCATAATGTAGACTTTGATATTTCAATACTGTTGTTCTTTTTCAGCGATACTTTTAATTTTCTTATTGTAACAGTTTCATTCATACCCAACATTTTGCGAATTTCACTTCTAATAAGTTCACTGTCGAAATTATCCAACATTTTTGCTCTTCCTTGTGATTTTGTATATTTTGAACATTGACGGTCACGTGCTTGAATCCAGCTATTAAATGACCGTTTAGATAAATCCAAAATGTGTCTTGTCCTATTCTCAGGGTTTTCTAAAGAATGAAATAATCTTCCTCGTTTAGCCTCTTTGCAAAAATAGTCATACATTTTTATTGCGATGTTTTGTAAACTGCAGAATTTCATTTTAATACTCATGATAAATGTTATCGTTCCACGTTTCCACCTCTGAAAGAACGGAAATGGAACACACAATTTCTCGTGTTTTTTACAAGTGTCTAATTGTGTCAAAAAACCACGGCGAAAGCGTGCAAACACGTAAATTTTACCGTGTATGGATTTTTACTCGCTATTTTTAACTTAAATACTGTAAACATTAAGTTTTGACTACATCAATGGGTCGTTATAAATTTATATAAATCAAATAAGCAACAATAATAACCAAATGTTTTTTTTAAATGAAATTAATTCCCTGTTGGGTTCTAATCATTATAACTTTACATGCAAATTTTGAACAACTTACAACAAGCGGTTAAAAAGCTATCGATTTTAAAAGTCGGGCACGAGTTATGAAACAAGCTATAGTTGTGGTCTGCCTCTGTCTCTTTTACCTTCCAAGATTACTTATCTGATTATATATCTTAGGCTGCTGTGCCTTTTAACATGTCCCGAAAATCTCATTTGTCTTGTTTGAATTGTGTTTAATAGTTCTCTTATCATTTTTAGCTGTTTTAAGACTTCATCGTTTGTCTTCTTTTCTTTCTATCGAATTATTCATATTCTTCTATAAATGCACTTTTCAAAGACTTCAATTTTATGTCCTGTTTTCTTGTCTACTGTCCATGTTCAACACCATACAGGAATGTTGAGAATATATAACATGTTGCTATTCTTGCAATTATATATGGCAAAGAAATTATAGCTTGTGCAGATTTATACCGATTAGCCAATGTGTGTTGTAAGGACATTGGACACGAGATAGAGAAATATTGAGCAACTAAGAGTTAATGATAGCGAGCTTACTGTCTCTGTTGTAGATACGGACCAAACGAAGAGAAATGGGCACCTGTAAAACAACAGCCCACTCAGGTTTGCCATCTATATCTTCTACCGCCGTTGCTGTGCAGCTCCCATTTTCATAGTTGGAGTTAAAGTCATTATCAATTGCATTATGTGGCCCACATTTGTCCAAGTCTAGCTCTATATTGCTTGACTGCCACACTTCTCCCTGGAAAGCCACGTTTCGCCCTACAAAAAAATACAATCGTTGCTCGATTATTTTTGGTACAAACAAAAAGTTTCTTCATCTTCAAATGTAAAGCATTTACAATACACGATGGTGATCTTATGTATATGAGTCAATGATGACAGTTGGTGATATACGTGTCACATATACTTTCAATGTAATTAAGATATATGCCAGTAATAAATGTATCATCATCATGTGCCATACCGGTTGGTGTACGCGATCATGTCCTTCCCACAATCCTCTATCCACCGTGCATAGTATCAATTCTGTTTCCTGTTTTCCATTTCATGACACAAAGCTATCAAGTATCTTCTCTCTTTGTCGTCCGAGATCTCTCTTTCCCTGTTTTTTTGACAAGTTGTAATCAAATATTCCACTTTCCTCTTCTCATGAAGTGCCTGAAAAAATATTGATTGTTTCTTTCAGATGTTTTTTAGGAGCTCCCATTTTGTGTTGGCCTCTTTGAGAATTTCCTCATTGGTCTTTTTAGCTATTCAGGGAACTTTCAACATTCTTCTGAGAAATCCCATCTCTGTGACTTCTAATCGTCCTTTCATTTGTTTGTTTACTCTCCATGATTCGTTTCCATCGGTCAGAATTGGCTCTATATAGCACAGATGAACTCTCTTTCTCATCTTTATTGACATAGATTTGTTGCCTAAGACGTTTTTTTTTAAATTTTCTGAAATGCTAAATTGGCCTGATCTTGTCTGCTTTTCATTTCTGTGGCGCATCATCCATCTGATGTTATTATTGTGCTCAAGTATTTGAAAAGTTGAACTTGTTTCAGATTTGTCCAGTTTATTTTTACGCTGCATGCTGGTGATGATTGTGTCTTCGATATGACCATTACTGCTGTTTTCTTACTATTCAGACTGAGACCTTTCTTGTTGATTTCTTTTACTTCTATGCCTATCATTTCTTGTAGCTCATTCTCTGCCACTGCTATTAAGACTGTGTCATCCGCATATCGTAAATTATTTATTTTGTGACCGTTGACTTCAATTCCTTTTTTGTCTACTATTATAATATTTCATAATATTTTCGCTGTAAAGTGGAAACAAATCCGGTACAAAACACAGCCTTGTCTGAC
This sequence comes from Megaustenia siamemsis, assembly GCA_032433765.1. Classification (NCBI taxonomy): domain Eukaryota; kingdom Metazoa; phylum Mollusca; class Gastropoda; order Stylommatophora; family Ariophantidae; genus Megaustenia; species Megaustenia siamemsis. The sequence goes on along the minus strand of JAVIAB010000156.1, from coordinate 75,577,306 downwards.
TCCTTTTTTTATATATTGGAATTGTCCTGTTTGGTTGTTAATTCGTATAGCTGCTGTTTGTTGGCAGTACATGTTTTTAATGATTAGCAAATCCTTTCCATCAATGTTTAATTTTTCCAGCATATTGATTATTTCCACATGCTTTACTTTGTCAAATGCTTTTGTGTAGTTTATGAAGCACATATATAGATCTTGCTTTACCTCTATAGCTCTTTATAATTAGAAAGTGCATAACACAGTTTCTTGGTTCGGTGATTCGTGTGAATAAGAGTCTAATCATAAATATAGGGTCGGCGGCGAAAATAACAATATAAGAACCTCGATGTCTGAGATGATTTATGAGAGGCGTGGCGCCTCATCACCATAAACATACTCGAGGAGAGACAACATTCGCTTGTCACCAACAAATGTAGCAAACAAAGAAAAGAATGACTTGAAAAATGTGTTTTTCACTCATGTTGAATTTATTTGCTGGATTAAATTCAGTGTTGTGTATGTGTTTTTATATGAATACACGTTAATTTATTAGTTCTGCTAGTAGAAAGTCTCAGCTGAAGAATATTGCCACACACATTATCATAACATTTAGTATTCGTTTTTTCTGAAATATACATACTGTGAATAGAATTTCAGCTCTGATGATTAATTATTTAAAGAACTTGCTATTGTTCAACAATGTATTTCGTGTCATTAAAATGTCAAATAATGAAATGTTTTCTAATGAAAAATATCTCTTGTTTTGCTGTTGTTTTTTTCGTTTCCTTTTTTCCTTGTCCTGGAAGGCCGAGCATACTTCCCGTTGTTAATTAATTATTTTATTCATTTTTCGAGATGAGTTTACCGTCAAACTCGTCATCGCCCTGTCCAAATCCTTTAATACACAGGAAAAATCCAATTTTGATAAAGTCTTTCGTCTGTTATTTGAACAAAGCATGAGTGTACTTTCTCGTTCGTTAAAATACGAACTGTTTGAGAAGATAATGTGAACACGTCGTTAAATTTCCTTAGTATTGTTTATCTATTATTATATTAGGGATGACGTAATGGGACGCACCATGATGGACGCTTGTTTGCGTTCGAGTCATGATGTAAACAATGTTGACTTTGCTTGTCTCCAACGGTTTGTCTCATTCTATTAGAGAACATCACGCTATCTTTTATCACAGCGAGTTGGCGGATTTTTAGAAATGTAATCACGGGTTTGATAATAAATGTTTGTACACAGTTCGTAAACCACCGCTGTAGGTCAAGTCTTTATTCTGCTGGCTTCGTTCGCGGCCTTGGAAGCTAATGGCTTAACTTGTGCAGACGGTTGGTTTGGGGCAAATTGTACGTTACAATGTCACTGCTATAATGACTCAGTTTGTGACAAAACTACAGGGACATGCCCAAACAATAACAGTTGTCAGCACGAATATTTCGGACCCCAGTGTCAGTACTAGATCACGTTTACAAATACGCCCAAAAATCTTAACCTACTTTCCTGTTTGATAACAACGGTACCACATGTAATCTGGACACAAATTCTACATCAGTTGAGGCAACTCTCAATCAATCTTTGCTGTTCTCATGGTTTAGGATTTATGTGAATGACTTAACAATCCGGATAGTTTCACGGTAAAACTAAATGGTTCTGCCTCATGTAACAATGAATCAAGATTTATAGTTAGTCAGCACGAGATTGATGTCTTTGCTCTGGGGCTGGTCTGATCAACAAGTTACGGATTGAAGGGGTGATAGTTGTAAATATCTGCTCCATCTACATTGGCGGGGGTAGGAATGTGGCTCTCAAACAGAACACAAACCAGACCGACACATTTAATGCTTGTTATATAGGAGACGGATGTGGACCAGAGGCCGCAGTTAATGGCAAAACAAAGACCAATCTCTATGACAATGACTGCACACACACAAAATTGAGAAGTGGAACCAATCCAGTTTACTGGTATCTGAACTTTGCCACGCCCCAAAAGATTCACACCATTCGAATCTATCATCGAGCTAGCACTATGATTCGGGTAAAGATTTGCTTATTTGGTTATGGAAGGCCCCGGTGTCACTACAAACGAATTAAAATCCTTAATTGCTCAACCGCCCGTGCCAGTGGAATCATCCGAATTACTAACTCATCTCCCAAACAAAGAAAGGTAGCTGTAGTCTCCATCATAGCAGTCTCAGTACACGCCAAAAGACATAAGGCGAAACCGCATAGAAAGTGAACACGACCAACTGTTCCCTGTCATATGATATCATCATTCATCGTAAACAATTGGAAAATCAAAACATGATCAAAACGGATGAAACACACAGCTCACGGTGTGCACAGAGCACTTAACTCAGTAGCTCCTGCAACAATTTCGGACTTGGAATATGAGGAACCTGCAACAAGGAACACTTTTCAGACATAGCCTTCAATGGTTCCTGCCGCCTATCCACCATATTGCTCGGAAGTCCACGTCCTCCGGAAAATGATGATCGTCATAGTATTTAAATGTATAGTGCTTGATGATGTTAGGACATCGTGTTTGACTCCAACTCCGAACATACAAAACACAGTTCGTCGTCAGATTATCCCCGTTGCACACCAAACAACAGATCGCAAGATTAGCGCATGGTCGGTCTTGGGACACACGATGAGCCATTATGAAGACGTAGCACGCACAAAATGGCTGCGCCCATGGATTCATGATTACTCTTGTGAATTCAGTCTACAACGAACGAAACATGGTGCAAATTCCCCAACGAGATCAAACTTCGGCTGACTTGACGGAACCCACCACATTAATGCGTTGGAAATTGTAAATAACTTGCGGCAAACAACACCATCAACGATCATTGAACAGCACTCATTGTGACGTAAAACGCAGATCAACACTAGACGGTGTAAGGTCGCATTCACAACACTTGATTTGTCAAAACGGAGTATTGCCGTGCGTGCAACGCCGATTCGTTGGCGTAGATATGATAAGTAGAACATAATTTCGACTTGAATGCAGACAATTGCAACGAAAAGCCGATCGGGTAAAGAGTGCCACTCTAAAGGCTTTCTCTGACAGTGGCGGCGTAGTGTTCCAGTATAAAGATATATCATACGATAATGTTTCTGTGAACACAATTGTAGGCACTACACAAACGCGAATGGCACACATTAAGATTGAGTTCTCACCGACCATTTTGCAGACCGACAGTGCACTGGTGGTGTGTGAGGTGCAAGCTTTTACCGACACCTATTGTCTGGACGGGCATTCTTGGTCGTTTTGTGAATTATGTAGTGGGTGTAGCAAAGGCTGCAATGTCATCATCGGTACGTGTTACGTCAACTGTTCACATGGGATCTATGGACACGACTGCTCCAGGTCGTGTCTCAGTGTCTGTCCTTTATGTGAGAAAAAATCGGGAAAATGCCTTCAATGTAAACATCCTGGCTATACCTGTAATGACAATTGTCCCGATGGTAATTTTGGGCTACAGTGCGAACAGACGTGTTCTGATGGCTGTGACATTATATGTGACCCGGAAAGCGCAGACTACGTGCAAGGAAACGTACTACGGGCCAGACTGCACTCTCAAATCTCCGGACAACTGTTTGAACGGAACCTGTGAACAGTTAACCGGGGCCTGCGTCTCGTATGTCGATGATTCCCACGTTAAGAAGAGTCTGCCGACTACAACAAACCCAAGCATATGGATATCTTTCGCGATCGCTGCTCCTCTACCTCCTCTTCTGCTTCTCTTGAATTGAGCTGTGGCTCAATTCTCAGTGTATATCCGTGCCAGTCCTATGCTCATATCTTAGTGGGTGTCTGCGATAGCCATGGCTGACATCTTAGTGGGTGTATGTGCTGGCCATGGCTCATATCTTAATGTGTGTCTGGGCTGGCCATGGTTCATATCTTAGTGTATATCCGTGCTAGCCATGGCTCATATCTTGGTGGGTGTCTGTGCTGGCCAGGGTTCATATCTTAGTGTGTGTCTGTGCTAGCCATGGCTCATATCTTGGTGTGTGTCATGTTAATCAAATCTCATATCTTGGTGTGTATCTGTGTTAGTCATGTGTCATATCTATGTGTGTGCATGTCTGGGTTAGTAATATTTCATATCTTTGTGTGCATGTCTATGTTAGGCAAGTGTCATATCTTTGTGTGTGCATATCTATGTTAGTCATATTTCATATTCCTTGTGCGCATGTCGATGTTAGTCATATGTCATATCTTTGCGTGTATGTCTGTGTTAGTCATATTTCATATTGATGTGTGTCAGTGTTAGTCATGCCTCGTAGCGCTGTGTGCATGTATGTGTTAGTCACGTATCATATTTTTGTGTGTGCATGTCTGTGTTAGTCACCTCTAGTGACTCAGGCAGATGGTGCTCGTAAACCTGGGAGGGCCGGCCATCTAATGGCAGAATCCCCCTACAGAAAAGACAGTCTGCTGCCTTGCAGGACGATTGGGGACAATCAAAGGTTAAGGAAAGCAAACCTGAATAAAATTCTGGCTGAAATCGGATGCACTGGGCCACTGGCGCAGAACACATTGCAACGTTTTAACGGGTGTTCAATCAGAGTGGATCTGACAGACTCTAATTATGATGTTCTGTCTGTGGGGGCGATCAACACACTTAACCTGACAGCTGACTTCATGTGAGAGTCTGGAATCCTACTCTGATTGAGTCCTGATCGCAGAGAGAGAGAAAGAGAGAGAGAGAGAGAGAGAGAGAGAGAGATAGAGTTCATATCCCTTCGTATAAACGGAACACTATTTTATGTGTTGTTTTTTCATATAAAACAAAGTTTATATATATATAATCTTTCATGCAACTCAATGAAGATGAAGGCAAAGATTTAAAAAAAAAAAAAAAAAAAAAGGACTGAATAAACCCGAACTCAGGTAGTCAGTAAAGAAACGCATTAAACTCGTTAATTAACAAACTAATAAGGATTTAATAAAAATAATGGTTTCAACACCTTTGTTTGTCCCAAGTAGAAATAAGACTGGTATTTCTCTTCATCATAGAAACAGACACTATCTAACGCATACTAACAGAGCACTGTAAAAAAAAAGGGTTACATTATATATGAAGGGTTAAGGCATACAAATGCGAAGCTGCAGTAAAGCTGAATGTGAGGAAAAATTTAAAAATCCCTGTGTGAACTCATCTTGTTGTGTGTGCAATTTACGCACATTTTTGCACGTTTCTCTACGTTCGCGACAGCCGCACTTGGTTGCTATTTCCTTTTGTTTTGACAGGATAGTTTATTTTGTTTTCTTTACACATTTCGATTGTTTTTGTTTTGGTTGTTTCGTTATTAGTTTTATGTGTGCGTTTTTTTTGTTTGTTCCTGATGAAGGCCTATTGGGCCGAAACGTTGTTTAGTCTGTGTCGTCCACTTATCACGTAAAGCTTCTTACATACTATTTTTTTTACATTATATATACAAGAAGATCGTAGCCCCCCAAAATTGCATACATTTATGAAGGGAAAAAACAAGCAGATATTATTGATGAATGTAAAAAACGTTACCTCCGCTCATGTAGATGGAACATAGACCGCCTACAATTGTCCCTTGGATTACCAAAGAGCGAACAGCTTTCACCACTTTAACCTCAACATCTACAGTTCTGTTATTAACTATATACTTGATCTCGCTTTCTATTGATCCATTTGTGGTCACGAGTGTGAGGTCCGTCAGGTTTGCTACAGTAAAAGAAAAAAAGGTGTGAATACTTTGTTGTAAATTGATAAAAGTGTGTTGTAAACTATGTGAATACTTTGTTGTAAATTGATAAAAGTGTGTTGTAAACTATGTGAATAATTTGTTGTAAATTGATAAAAGTGTGTTGTAAACTATGTGAATAATTTGTTATAAATTGATAAAAGTGTGTTGTAAACTATGTGAATAATTTGTTGTAAATTGATAAAAGTGTGTTGTAAACTATGTGAATAATTTGTTGTAAATTGATAAAAGTGTGTTGTAAACTATGTGAATAATTTGTTGTAAATTGATAAAAGTGTGTTGTAAACTATGTGAATAATTTGTTGCAATTTGATAAAAGTGTGTTGTAAACTGTGTGAATAATTTGTTGTAAATTGTGAATAAAAAATAAAAATGTAGAGTCCCGTCACGCCATGTGGTGTATAGAGAATATGTTTTTAGTGACCATACTTATTATAGACATTCGGTATATGATTTTTGGGGTAATGTGGTCGGTATTACGCACGTGCCGCTTTACTTTTCCAGAAAAAATCCGTCACAATACGGTACCCATTTAAGGCTGAGTGAACCCGGAAGCCGTTGATCAGGATCTAACCCGACCTCTTGTCCTTTATAGTCCAGTTCACTAACCACTGAGCCATCACGACTTCCAAATTGTAAATAGTTTGTTCTAAATTGTGAATAGTTTGTTCTAAATTGTTAATAGTTTGTTCTAAATTGTGAATAGTTTGTTCTAAATTGTGAATATTTTATTCTAAATTGAGAATAGTTTTTTCTAAATTGTTAATATTTTGTTCTAAATTGTGAATAGTTTGTTCTAAATTGTGAATAGTTTGTTCTAAATTGTGAATAGTTTGTTCTAAATTGTGAATAGTTTGTTCTAAATTGTGAATAGTTTGCTCTAAATTGTGAATAGTTTGTTCTAAATTGTGAATATTTTGTTCTAAATTGTGAATAGTTTGCTCTAAATTGTGGATAGTAAGTTTGTTATAAAATTAGCAGAATTTCCATTTTCTCATACAGAAACTGGTGACATAGAAAGAAAAAAAATATTATTAGAGGAGAGATAGATTTCTGAATATGGATGCCAGGATGAATACGTTAAATAATAGATAGAGAAATTTGTAAAAGCTTCGATAACGCTCGCAGACATGTTAAATAGCAGATTCAAACATTGTAGACGCTTTGCTAATCTTCGCAAATATGTTTAAAAAGTAAATAGAGACATTATCAACATATAACAACCACTAACAGGGATTAGTACACCCGCTATTAATGTACTGATTTCCAGTTTAATTCAAAGATGTGGCGAACAATGTGGTCAGACCAAATGGCTTCTGAGTTCTCTCTGAGAGCGGCTTGGCGTGACGCTGACCACGTGAATGTTAAAATGAGCAGCTGATCTTTGAAAAATTATTGATACTATCAACATTTCCGGCACGCCTTGAGATGTGAAAGAAGCCATTAACATCATCACGTCCAGATATTCCTCGTCACGTCTAGACATTCCTCATCATATCCAGATATTCCTCGTCACGTCTAGACATTCCTCATCATGTCCAAATATTCCTCGTCACATCTAGACATTCCTCATCATGTCCAGATATTCCTCGTCACGTCTAGACATTCCTCATCATGTCCAGATATTTCTCGTCACGTCTAGACATTCCACGTCATGTCCAGATATTCCTCGTCACGTCTAGACATTCCTCATCATGTCCAGATATTCTTCGTCACGTCTAGACATTCCTCATCATGTCCACATATTCCTCGTCACGTCTAGACAATCCTCATCATGTCCAGATATTCCTCGTCACGTCTAGACATTCCTCATCATGTCCAGATATTTCTCGTCACATCTAGACATTCCTCATCATGTCCAGATATTCCTCGTCACGTCTAGACATTCCTCATCACGTCCAGATATTCCTCGTCACGTTTAGACATTCCACATCATGTCTAGATATTCCTAGTCACGTCTAGAGATTTCACATCATGTCCATATATTCCTCGCCACGTCTAGGCATTCCTCATCACGTCTAAACGGTCCTATTACAGGTGGATGGTCCTATCACAGGTGAATGGTCCTATTACAGGTTGATGGTCCTATTACAGGTGGATGGTCCTATTACAGGTGGATGGTCCTATTACAGGTGGATGGTCCTATTACAGGTGGATGGTCCTATTACAGGTTGATGGTCCTATTACAGGTGGATGGTCCTATCACAGGTGGATGGGCCTATTACAGGTTGATGGTCCTATCACAGGTGGATGGTCCTATTACAGGTTGATGGTCCTATTACAGGTGGATGGTCCTATCACAGGTTGATGGTCCTATTACAGGTTGATGGTCCTATTACAGGTGGATGGTCCTATCACAGGTGGATGGTCCTATTACAGGTTGATGGTCCTATTACAGGTGGATGGTCCTATTACAGGTGGATGGTCCTATTACAGGTGGATGGTCCTATTACAGGTGGATGGTCCTATTACAGGTGGATGGTCCTATTACAGGTTGATGGTCCTATTACAGGTGGATGGTCCTATTACAGGTGGATGGTCCTATTACAGGTTGATGGTCCTATCACAGGTGGATGGTCCTATTACAGGTTGATGGTCCTATTACAGGTGGATGGCCCTATTACTGGTGGACGGTCCTATTACAGGTGGATGGTCCTATTACAATTGGATGGTCCTATTACAGGTTGATGGTCCTATTACAGGTTGATGGTCCTATTACAGGTGGATGGTCCTATTACAGGTTGATGGTCCTATTACAGGTTGATGGTCCTATTACAGGTGGATGGTCCTATTACAGGTGGATGGTCCTATTACAGGTGGATGGTCCTATTACAGGTTGATGGTCCTATTACAGGTGGATGGTCCTATTACAGGTTGATGGTCCTATCACAGGTGGATGGTCCTATTACAGGTTGATGGTCCTATTACAGGTTGATGGTCCTATTACAGGTGGATGGTCCTATTACAGGTTGATGGTCCTATCACAGGTGGATGGTCCTATTACAGGTTGATGGTCCTATTACAGGTGGATGGTCCTATTACAGGTTGATGGTCCTATTACAGGTGGATGGTCCTATTACAGGTGGATGGTCCTATCACAGGTGGATGGTCCTATTACAGGTGGATGGTCCTATTACAGGTGGATGGTCTTATCACAGGTGGATGGTCCTATTACAGGTTGATGGTCCTATTACAGGTTGATGGTCCTATCACAGGTGGATGGTCCTTTACTGGTGGATGGTCCTATTACAGGTTGATGGTCCTATTACTGGTGGATGGTCCTATCACAGGTGGATGGTCCTATTACTGGCGGATGGTCCTATTACTGGTGGATGGTCCTATTACTGGTGGATGGCGATTATCATATTTTGTAAAAATAAATATGATAAAATATATACACATTCTTACCATTCTCCCTCGTGACCAACCTTAACCATGAAAATAATGGGTTGCCAGATAGCTTTAGAGTCATCGTAGTCTGACTAATGTTTGTATTGCATGTTGAATCATTCATGTCAATGAGAAATGGAAAAGTTTCCAAGTTTGAAGAATTTTGCAAGAGTTCCACTGAAAGAAAAAGCAATAATTTGTTGTGTTTAATTAGTTGAAGCCACGCATTTTTCTGTATGCTATAATTTGAAACACGTTTCATGGTTTATGAATTTGTTTTTGTGAATATTAAAGCACGAATGTTTATGACCTAAGTAATGTCAAATATGATCTAAAATTAAGCAAAAAATTTTTGCGTTTATCCCTCCTAGAGAAGGCAAAATATGAGTTAAAAATGAAATTAGACCAAAATATGATATAAATTAATAACTCAATTGCTATTTGAAATGACGTGTAATTATCAATTTTTAGAGTCGTAGATGATAGTTGTATCCTGACATAGGCTAAATTAGCTGACAGTGGTCTGTAATTATCCATCTGAATATTTATTTTGAATCATAATAATATTTTGAATCATAATAATATTTTGAATTATAGACACGTTGTATTAATTCAGCCAAGTTTACATGTTTCTTAGCACTACAATTAAAAACCAATTTATTTCCGTTTAACTCATTCCGTACGTTTCCACGCACCATGCGACATATCGATTCCGGTCATGCAAGTTTAGCCACACAGTGCGTCATTCTCAATTTGATTAGTGTAAATTGCCATCAAACCATATTTAAAATATAAGTATTGTATCATCTTTGTACTGCTGTAATATAAATCCTTATTTAATTATCTAAACATTCATCTATAATTTGTTGTGTGTTAGATAAATATAAACATGTAGATTCATATTTAAAAGCATGAACAATTTTGTCTCTGAAATCTCGACCACTAAATTGATAACAACTTGCCGTACTGAAAGCGTTAATAAAGGGACATCTAATTGAAAGTTTAATGGGACCTAAAATGACGACAGATATGACCAAATATAACCAAAAGTATCCATTTACACAACTAACTTGGTGAAAACATGATTTAAGCCTAAATTATGGTCAAACTGTGCAATGTTACGAATTATAATAAAACAGCGTGCTTGTGTTCACAAAAGCATACATTATGTTGACATTAATTTGGATTTTAAATGAAAAAAAATAGATTCAAGAAAAACAAATACGCCATGGCATAAAATTCCGAGCTTTAGTGATTATCTTCATACAAAAATCATCATATTGACTTCACATCCTATCAGGTTTCTATATAAAATTGTGGTAAGCCTATGTGAAGGGTACCATCTCAGGGAGCCAGTGGTGGGGTGTAACGTACACTCCTACAAAATGACAGATTTTCAAAAAAAGACAGAAACAAAATCATAACGTTTCGGCCTACATACGATTTGTTTTTCAGAAAACACAGGAACGGATAACGACACGAAGAATAGCTAACCCACATGTTTTACTCTGTTTATTTGTGTGAGAACAATTATCACCGCACACGGGACGAGTCTCTATGTGTCTCAATATCCCCCATCGAGATGGTCAATAAAATCCCACACTGACACACGTGCATGACTCTCGTATGGGATCCACGGTGTCGGTAGGTTTTGCTAACACTTTTGCTTGAACAACGGCCGATTCTTACGGCCTACACTTATTACCTACTCTTATGGCCTAGTCTTATAGCCTAATCTTATGGCCTACTCTATGGCCTACTCTTATGGCCTACTCCATGGGCTACTCTTATATCCTACTCTATGGCCTACTCTTATGGCCTACTCTTTTGGCCTACTCTTATGGCCTACTCTTATGGCCTACTCTTATGGCCTACTCTTATGGCCTACTCTTATGGCCTACTCTTTTAGCCTACTCTTATGGCCTACTCAATGGCCTACTATTTTAGCCTACTCTTATGGCCCACTCTTAAGGCCTACACTTATGGATTACACTTTTGACCTACTATTATGGCCTACACTTAAGGGTTACTCTTTTGGCCTACTTTTATGGCTTACACTTATGGATTACTCTCATGGCCTACACTTATGGATTATTCTTACGGCCTACACTTATGGATTACTCTTATAGCCTAATCTATGGCCTACACTCATGGATTACTCTTTTGGCCTACTCTTATGGCCTGCACTTATGGATTACTCTTTTGGCCTACTCTTATGGCCTACACTTATGGATTACTCTTTTGGCCTACTCTTATGGCCTACTCTTATGGCCTACATTTATGGATTACTCTTTTGGCCTACTCTTTTGGCTTACTCTTATGGCCACTCTTTTGGCCTACTCTTAGGCAGTGACTCTCTAAATTAGGAAAACAATCTCCGTCAAATGTTGCAGAGTGACTCAATAAATTAGGAAAATATATCCGTCAAATGTTACAGAGTGACTCAATAAATTAGGGAAACTACCTCCGTCAAATGTTGCACGGTGACTCAATAAATTAGACAAATATTCTCTGTCAAATGTTGCACGGTGACTCAATAAATTAGACAAACTTTCTCTGTCAAATGTTGCACGGTGACTCAATAAATTAGTGAACTATTCTCTGTCAAATGTTGCACGGTGACTCAATAAAATAGTGAAATATTCTCTGTCAAATGTTGCACGGTGACTCAATAATTTAGTGAACTATTCTCTGTCAAATGTTACACGGTGACTCAATAATTTAGTGAAACTTTCTCTGTCAAATGTTGCACGGTGACTCAATAAAGTAGTGAAATATTCTCTGTCAAATGTTGCACGGTGACTCAATAATTTAGACAAACTTTCTCTGTCAAATGTTACACGGTGACTCAATAATTTAGTGAAACTTTCTCTGTCAAATGTTACACGGTGACTCAAAAATTTAGTGAAACTTACTCTGTCAAATGTTACACGGTGACTCAATAATTTAGTGAAACTTTCTCTGTCAAATGTTGCACGGTGACTCAATAAATTAGACAAACTTGCTCTGTCAAATGTTGCACGGTGACTCACTAAATTAGACAAACTTTCTCTGTCAAATGTTACACGGTGACTCAATAATTTAGACAAACTTTCTCTGTCAAATGTTACACGGTGACTCAATAAATTAGACAAACTTGCTATGTCAAATGTTGCACGGTGACTCAATAAATTAGACAAACTTTCTCTGTCAAATGTTACACGGTGACTCAATAATTTAGACAAACTTTCTCTGTCACATGTTACACGGTGACTCAATAATTTAGACAAACTTGCTCTGTCAAATGTTGCACGGTGACTCAATAAATTAGAAAAACTTTCTCAGTCAAATGTTACACGGTGACTCAATAATTTAGACAAATTTTCTCTGTCAAATGTTGCACGGTGACTCAATAATTTAGACAACATTTCTCTGTCAAATGTTACACGGTGACTCAATAAATTAGACAAACTTTCTCTGTCAAATGTTACACGGTGACTCAATAATTTAGTGAAACTTGCTCTGTCAAATGTTACACGGTGACTCAATAAATTAGACAAACTTTCTCTGTCAAATGTTACACGGTGACTCAATAAATTAGACAAACTTTCTCTGTCAAATGTTACACGGTGACTCAATAATTTAGACAAACTTTCTCTGTCAAATGGTACACGGTGACTCAATAAATTAGACAAACTTTCTCTGTCAAATGTTACACGGTGACTCAATAATTTAGTGATACTTTCTCTGTCAAATGTTACACGGTGACTCAATAAATTAGACAAACTTTCTCTGTCAAATGTTACACGGTGACTCAATAAATTAGTGAAAATTCTCTGTCAAATGTTACACGGTGACTCAATAAATTAGACAAACTTTCTCTGTCAAATGTTACACGGTGACTCTATAAATTAGTGAAACTTTCTCTGTCAAATGTTGCACGGTGACTCAATAAATTAGTGAAACTTTCTCTGTCAAATGTTACACGGTGACTCAATAAATTAGTGAAACTTTCTCTGTCAAATGTTACACGGTGACTCAATAATTTAGACAAACTTTCTCTGTGAAATGTTACACGGTGACTCAATAAATTAGACAAACTTTCTGTGTCAAATGTTACACGGTGACTCAATAATTTAGTGAAACTTTCCCTGTCAAATGTTACACGGTGACTCAATAATTTATACAAACTTTCTCTGTCAAATGTTATACGGTGACTCAATAATTTAGTGAAACTTTCTCTGTCAAATGTTACACGGTGACTCAATAATTTAGTGAAACTTTCTCTGTCAAATGTTGTTAGATCTTTAGAATTGTCTGCTAGTAGTAGAGTATAGTCAGCATATCTTAGGTTATTGATTATCTTTCCATTAATTTGTAGGCCTGGCATCTCTATGATGTTTTTAAAGATTTGCTCGTGTATAGATTGAACAAGCTTGGTGATAGGATGCATCCATTTCTTACTCCTCTTTTTATATCAATGGGTGTAGAGTTCTCTTTGTTATATTTTATTATTGCTGTTTGCTCCCAGTATAGATTACACATTAGTCGTATGCCCATGTCATCTAGATGTATCTCTTTGTACTCTATCAAAAGCTTTGATGTAGTCTATGAAGCAGGCATATATTGGTTTGTTTACTTCTGTGTACTTTTCGATTAATGTTGTCATGCAGAATATGGCTTCTTTTGTCCCGCTATTTTTCCTAAACCCAAATTGCTGCCCATCTAATTCAGTATTAATTTTATTCTGAGTCCTTCCTTGTATAACTTTTAGCAAGATTTTTGTAACACGGCTTATTAGGCTTATTGTTCTAAAGTCACTGCATTCAACTGCACCATTCTTTTTAGGCAATGCATATGAAAGTTAAAGTTTTTAGTTCATTTGGTGTGTATCCTGTGTGGTATATGTCGTTGCATATGACTGTAATCACTTCAATGCCAAAATCTTCTAGTGCCTATATCATCTCTATCTATATGCTGTCAGACCCTGTTGCTTTTCCTTTTTTAATTGTTTTTATAGCTTTTACCACCTCAGATTTTAATATTTTATAGCCTGATGTACATTTTATAACTGGTTTCTTGTCCCTTTGATCCTGAAATAATTCTGTTATATATTCCTGCCATCTATCTATAATATCTTTATTGACTGTTAGCATTTTTTACTTTTTTTGTCTGCAATGCATCCAACTTCTGTGACTTTTTAAAATATTTTTATTAGTCATTCTCTTTATTTTTGTGTGCATTCATCTTAAGTATTGTTTGCTTTCCATAGTTTCTATATCTATACATTTTTGGCTGAGCCAGTCTTCTTTTGCCGTGTTTGCACATTTTGCGTATTTGATTATCTATTTTATTGTTTTGGGCAGTGTTCTTCGCATATTTCCTTTCTTCCATTTTTTCTAAGATGGTGGTAGTTATCCATTTTTGATTTTTGTTCTTTTCTCTTTTGGGTAAGGTGTCACAGGTTTCTTGTATGCTTTTCTATATGCATTGCCATTTGGTTGTTTCTTTTTCATCAGGATTTTCTTTTCTGTATTGCTCAATTCCTTCTTCTAGCAGCTTCTGGCATGTGTTATTTACTTGTATAGTATAGGTATCTTTAATATCATTTTGATTTAAAGCTGTTATATATAGTGGCTTTGTTGATGAATTAGACTTTTGCTTGTTTCTCTATAGTTTGATTTTCATTTTAATCATTACAGGATTGTGATCTGAATTGATATCTGCTCCTGGGTAGGTGGTGACTTTCTTTACGCTGTCACGGAACCTTTCTTTTATCATTATGTAATCTATTTGATTCCTCTTCTATCTCCAGTGCTTTTCCATGTGTATAGTTTCCTTTTCTCTTGCTGAAAGTATGTGTTACATATTATCAGCCTGTTTTCTTCACAGAATTGTATTATTCTTTCTCCTCTGTCATTTCTTTTTCCTAAACCATGATTTCCTATAATGGTCTTATATCTACCTTTTCCTTATTTAGCGTTCATGTCACCCATTACAATCAAGATGTCTGAAGATTTCACTTGCTTCATAATTTTATTTAGGTCTTCATAGTATGCCTCTATTTGTTCATCTGTGTAGTCTTGAGTAGGTGCATATGTCTGTATTATTGCTATGTCGAATGGTTTTGCTTTCAACTTGAGTAGTATAATCCTATCACTGTATGTCCAGTGTATACTTAAATATTTTTTAGCTCTCTTTTTATCAGTATTCCTACCCCATTCCCCCCCTTTTTAATGTTCTGTTGTGTTTCCTGAGTATATAAATGTATGTTTTTCGTCCTCTATGTACTCAAATTCTTTCCATCTTGTCTCTAATATGCCTAAAATATCTATATTTATTGGTTCTGCTTCTTGAATCAGATTTTCCAATTTCCCTTTTGATATAGAGTCATAACATTCCAAGTACTTATTTTAAGATCTTTCCTCCTCTGTCCACACACGGACGCCATCTTGAATTCATCCCTTAGGAAACTATCTGCGTCAAATGTTTTTGACGACGTGTCCAACTTTATCAACCTCTCACTCGCTTGTATAATTAAGGTTTGTCAAGTAAGTTGTAATGCTATATTTTTAGACACGATCTTAGGTTAAGTACAGGGACACATTTTTTTCTTCAAAACGACTTCTATATGTAGCTCTTAAAGTACAATGGGTAGACGGATATTGAAAATGGCAGCTCATTTCTGCCATAATTAATTTCTTTACTTTAGACACGAAAATCGTTACAAATGGGTGAGTGAATTAATTCTAAACAAAGTACATCCATTCAAAGGAGATGTATAGGAAGATATTGGGCGGCCAGTAGAGACAAGTATCAACTGGACACTACATTATAATAGTTAGAACCTTACTTTTTTATACTTTTATTTCCGAATTCTGAGACGTAAATGAACAACAGCGACCTTCTGGGCACTAAACTGTTTATGTCATCGATTAGAAAGAAGAGTGTATCAGTACAACAGAACGACATTTATTTCATTTCACTTCTTTTGCTGTTAGATATTCCAAGTAGTAACAATTATGAACTATTTAAAATGGTGATAATATCAAGTTAAAGACAAAATATGAGTTCAAAGTTTCAGCTCATGTTATCTGTCCATGTATGTCAATGAACATGTTATAATGTTTCAATGGAGACATTTCTCAATAAAAATCCCAAACGGACAATTAAAAAGCCTTTATTTTGTTAAATTTAAAAGTTCTCTAACAGAAACAAAATCAATCTGCAAATATGTTTTAATAAAATTAAAAACCAACATAAATACTTAACTGAATAATTGCGTGACCTAAACATGGATCTAGTTAGGTTCTCTTCTTATGATTGCTGAGCAATGTCTGGATTGTACATTATATTGTATCTAATCTTGGTTACCATTTTGTTTATGGGTCTTCTTGAATAACAGTGCTTGAAAGAAACTCGTCGTAACAACAGCTCTCAATGCAAGCTCTGATTTAAATAACTTGTATCGAACATAACATCTGACTGCTCTAAGTTATCACCGAACATAACATCTGACTGCTCTAAGTTATCACCTCGACACAACATAAAGGCAATGCCGAGGTACACAAAGCGTTGTGTTTCTTTATCAAATATATATATGTATATTATACTATACATGTCGCTAGTATGGTTAGACAGCAACACTGGCATAATGTATAACGTTTTGTGCGAGGTTTTTTTTTTCCTATAGCATTGTTACCATACTCAATATCGATCATAAACAGTGCCGGCTCGAGGTGCGGGCAACTGGGCCAGTCACCCTAGGGCGTCATGTGCTTAGGAGAGCCATCAAGGATCTTCAAACATTGTTAGTTTTTTCCTTGTGAAAATTGTCATAACGAGGTTCTAAAATTGCGCTTAAGTTCAACTTGTCCAGAGCGTCAAGAAGCCATAGAGTCGTCACTGATCATAACTTAGGACACCTTATTGAGACATTTGGTGCCGTTTATTAATTAACAGATAAAAGACAATCTAGTAAAGTAATGCACATTGTTGGAGTAGTATGTACTGACTATACTGGCAGCCTGGTCCGAAATATTGTAAATCGCACGGTTCCTTATTAGGACATTCACCATCGTATGCACAACTCCCGGAAACGCGGCAATGACAAGGGTATTTGCACTTTTGTCCGAACCATCCAGTCTGACATTCTGAAGCATGTTGACACAAGGTTATTGTTGCAATAGGTTAGAATATTCTAGAAATGAAGTTCAAATTAATTTCTGTCTACAAAATTAGGGCAGCATGTAATAGCATGTGTGTGTCTTTGCAGCGCAGTAACAACAATAAGATTAGGTTTGGTTAATTTGTGCATGTCTATGAGACTATATGATAAATTAATGAGGCAGAGAGATTATACGATATAAAAATGAGGCAGGGAGACTATACAATATAAAAGTGAGGCTGGGAGACTATACGATATAAGAATGAGGCAAGGAGGCAATACGATATAAGAATATGGCAGGGAGATTATACGATATAAGAATGAGGCAGCGACTATAATATATAAGAATAAGGCAGGGAGACTATACGATATAAGAATGAGGCAGGGAGACTATACGATAAAGAATGAGACAGGGAGACTATACAATATAAGAATGAGGCAGGGAAACTACGATATAAGAATGAGGCAGGGAGACTATACAATATAAGAATGAGGCAGGGAGACTATATGATATATATATATATATATATATATATATATATATATATATATATATATATATATATATATATTTATATATACATCTCTCTCTCTCTCTTTCTCTGCGATCAGGACTCAGTCAGAGTAGGATTCCAGAATCCCACATGAAGTCAGCTGTCAGGTTAAGTGTGTTGATCGCCCCCACAGACAGAACAACACATTTAGAGTCCGCCAGATCTACTCTGACTGAACACCCGTTAATATGTTGCACTGTGTTCTGCGCCAGTGGCCCAGTGCATCCGATTTCAGCAAGCATTTTTTCAGGTTTGCTTTCCTTAGCCTTTGATTGTCCCCAATCTTTCTGCAAGGCAGCAGATTGTCTTTTCTGTAGGGGGATTCTGCCCTTAGATGGTCTGCCTTCCCAGGTTTA
This sequence comes from Megaustenia siamemsis, assembly GCA_032433765.1. Taxonomy (NCBI): domain Eukaryota; kingdom Metazoa; phylum Mollusca; class Gastropoda; order Stylommatophora; family Ariophantidae; genus Megaustenia; species Megaustenia siamemsis. The sequence goes on along the minus strand of JAVIAB010000156.1, from coordinate 75,559,126 downwards.
CGAGCACCATCTGCCCGAGTCACTAGAGGTGACTAACACAGACATGCACACACAAAGATATGAGATGTGAATAACGCAGACATGTACACAGCGATACGAGACATGACTAACACCGACACACATCAAGATATATGACACATGACTAACATAGACATGTACATAAAGAAATGAGATATGACTGACTTAGACATGCGCACGCAAAGATATGACACATACCTAACATAGACATACACACAAAGATATATGATATGACTAACATAGGCATGCACACACAAAGACATGAGATGTGACTTACATAGCCATGTACACACAAGAATATGAGATGTGCCAAACACAGACATGCACGCACAAAGATATGAGACATGACCAACATAAACATGCACACAAAGATATGAGATGTCCCTAATCCAGACACGCACACACAAAGATATGAAACATGACCAACACAGACACACACTAAGTTATGAGATATTACTAAACTCAGACGCACACAAAGATAAGAGACATGATCAACACGGACACACCAAGACATGAGACATGACCAACATGGCACACACCTAGACATGAGCCATGGCTAGAACACACACACACACACACACCCACACACACACCCACCCACACACACACACACACACCCACACACACACACACACACACACACGCCAAGACTTGAGCCATGGCTAGCACAGAAACACACCAATATATGAGGCATGACTAGCACAGAAAAACATTAAGATATGAGTCATGTCTTCACGGAAAAACACAAAAAAAACGAGCCAAGTCCAGCACATAAACACATTGAGGTATCCATATGCTTGGGTTAGTCTGCAGACTCTTCTTAACGTGTGAATCATCGACATACGAGACGAAGGCTTCGATTAACTGTCCACAGTTTCGTTCAAACAGTTGTCCGGAGATTTGAGAGCAGTCTGACCTGATATATATATATATATATATATATATATATATATATATATATATATGAGGCAGTGAGACTATACGATATATGAATGAGGCAGGGAGACTATACGATATATGAATGAGGCAGGGAGACTATATAATATATAAAGAATGGAGGGAGACTATGCGATATATGAATAAGGCAGGGATACTATGCGATTTATGAATGTGGCAGGGAGACTATGCGATATATGAATGAGGCAGGGCGACTATGCGATATATGAATGAGGCAGGTAGACTATGCGATATATGAATGAGGCAGGGAGACTATGCGATATATGAATGAGGCAGGGAGACTATGCGATATATGAATGAGGCAGGTAGACTATGCGATATATGAATGAGGCAGGGAGACTATGCGATATATGAATGAGGCAGGGAGACTATGCGATATATGAATGAGGCAGGGAGACTATGCGATTTATGAATGAGGCAGGGAGACTATGCGATATATGAATGAGGCAGAGAGACTATGCGATATATGAATGAGGCAGGAAGACTATGCGATATATGAATGAGGCAGGAAGACTATGCGATATATGAATGAGGCAGGGAGACTATGCAATATATGAATGAGGCAATGAGGCTATGTGATACAAGAATGAAGCACTACTATGAGATAGTTCACTATTCGGTGAAAACGACAGAAACTTAAGGGGAGGGAGAGGTACTCTTTCTTACTTTAATTTTCTCCAGGGTCGCTGCTATCATCCACGCCTCACTTTGATGTTCTCTTTTTCCCAGTGTTTTTTCACATGTCTTCTTCCATATATCCTTTACCTGTTTCCAATTATCTTCTATATTGATTGTATTTTCTAGTTTTTGGAGGACTTGGTGTGTGTTTGATACTGTGACTAGAAATTTATTTTTATTTCCTTGTTCTTTAAGAAACCCTACATTGAAATGCTGTCTCCCCTTATGTGTTGTAGTATATCATTTCAATTTAAGTTTGGCTATCAGAAGATGATGATCTGAAGTCACATCTGCTCCTCTATATACTTTTTTCAACATATAAGGATGACCTAAACTTGTTATTAATACATATGTTTTCAATTTGATTCTCTGTTCTATGATCTGGGGACACTATTGAAGCTTTAAATATTCTTTTATGTTTGAATATTGTTCTTCCTTGGTTAATTTCATTAAAATCACAGAAGCTCACAAATATATCTCCATTCTCATTAGTTTCTCCAACTCCATGTTTTCCCATGATCTGTTCGACGCCTTGGTAGAGTGATCCTACTTTTGCGTTTAGATCTCTCATCAAGATGATACTATTTTTGGCTCTGACATGAGAAATGTATCGCTTATAAGTTTTAATCTACTTTTTATTTTACTTTCCCTCCTTACTTGCCTTTCAGCGTCGAGGGAAGATTTAATCTGCGACATATTGCTCTCCTATTGCCCTGTCCTGCTATTATGTATCCTAGTGTTAATCTACTAAAGACATCATTTACGACAAGCTGAAAACGTGACATGTGCTATGTTAAAAGTTGATAGCACGCACACCCACAAAATATAAATGTTTAGAATGAAAAGGTTGAAGAAGATTCAGGTTATCTTAACTTATATGTCCTTAAAATATAAGATTGTAGTTAAAACACCATGTTGGCTTTAAAGTAAAATTAGCCGTGATCCAAACAAAGAATATGAGTTTAATCAGAATTAATAAATGGAATCATTACCCACCTTCGCTGAGAACTTGAACCAACAAGAGGTTAAACAGCGCAAGGTAGATACAAGGTAGGAAACGCTGCATTTTTGTATTTGATCTCCTTTACCTGTCAACAACAACAATATATCAAATGTTTACTCCTGACCTGTTTGTTTATGTGTACAATACTTGTATTTAACCAACCTTCTTAGTTATGGAAAGAAAGGTGAGTTAAGCCAGCTAAAGTCGACATTTTTTATCCCTCAGTTGACCATTGTTGTGGGTATTCACATAAGTCGTCTCTAAGAAATAATCAGTGTTTATGGCTATTTGCCTCAAAGAAATGGTCAGTGTTTATGGCGCTTTATCTCAAAGAAATGGTCAGTGTTTATGGCTCTTTATCTGAAAGAAAAGGTCAGTGTTTATGGCGCTTTATCTCAAAGAAATGGTCAGTGTTTATGGCTCTTTATCTCAAAGAAATAATTAGTGTTTGTGGTTCAGTCTAAAAAAATAATCAGTGTTTATGGCTCTGCCTGAAAGAAATAATTAGTGTATATGGCTCTGTCTCAAAGAAATAATTAGTGTATAAGGCTCTGTTTCAAAGAAATAATTAGTGTATAAGGCTCTGTTTCAAAGAAATAATTAGTGTATAAGGCTCTGTTTCAAAGAAATAATTAGTGTATATGGCTATGTCTCAAAGAAATAATTAGTGTATATGGCTCTATCTCAAAGAAATAATTAGTGTATATGGCTCTGTCTCAAAGAAATAATTATTGTATATGGCTCTGTCTCAAAGAAATAATTAGTGTATATGGCTCTGTCTCAAAGAAATAATTAGTGTATATGGCTCTGTCTCAAAGAAATAAACAGTGTAGTCTGACTGTTTCGTATCATCTTACAGCTTCGTGCTCACTGCAACCATCTCTAACAAGTGACTTGCCTCATCTCTTGCGCTGAATAGCCTGATTGCCTTCATCTGTCTCTAAGGATGCTAACTGCTGAATGATCTCTACCGGAACTCTCCGCAGCTGTCTCTCGAGCTCTGAAACTCTCTGCTCTCCTGCAACTAACTTAAGCCTCCCTAGGGCTAACTGTTTTGTGATTTTCGTTTTCCACTATATAAAAAGACACATAGTGACCACTAGACAGACAGAGGTAGGCATAGATAGGTAAGGACTGGCAGATACAGGCAGAGACCAGTAGAGAAAGAATACACTGAAGGCGGAGCAAAACAGTTAGAAAGGCTGCTATTACTAGTATAGATAGCTGGACTACAAAGCACAAGAGGTCGTATTCGATTATGATCGACGGCTTTCGGGTTCACCCAGCCTTGAAATGGGTATCTGACTTTTAATGGGAAAGTAAAGCGGCACAGCGTAATACCGACCACATTACAAAAAAAAAATCATATGTCGAAGATCTATAAAAATTATGGTCACTAAAACCATATTCCCTATACCCCACCTGGCGTGGCGGGGCTCTTTACTTTTTTAGTTACAAGTATAAGTAAATAAGAAGTTAAACAATAGGCGTTGTAGTTAATCCACCACAGGACTGATGTATAGACATGTGTAACCTGTGATGTGTTTAATAATTCCGGGAGTATTTTTGAGTCCAGCGGATATCCGGATCGCCCGGCATTATTGTTATTGACTTTAATTTACTGCTGATATATATCATCCATTTTATTTATGATGTGATAATATAACCGATGACTACATGATATTCAAAAATAGAACACAAATCAAAATGCTTTCGTGTTATGGAACACCTCAAGGGTTTGTTCACTAATCGAGAATGTGCTAAAGAAAGAACGAACGAGACGGTCTATATGAAGTGCGAGAATTAAACTACGAGAGACATTATATATTATAAACGTTATCAAAGAGACAGATAAAGAAAAACAAATATAATAACAACTTAAAGATACAAAGCGGCTCAAGCATTTCAAGATAAATATCAAATCATGTGTCAAGAGCAAATCCATCAAGAGTAAATCCATCAAGAGCAAATCCATCAAGAGTAAATCCATCAAGAGCAAATCCATCAAGAGTAAATCCATCAAGAGTAAATCCATCAAGAGCAAATCCATCAAGAGTAAATCCATCAAGAGCAAATCAAGTCCTACATTGACAATGGTGCTACTAAACATTAAGTTTACACCAGCTGTTGCCACATCTCGTCATGTATGTTTATTTTTTCCCTGCACTTGTTTACGATTTTATGAGAGGAGAGCTATACCATCAGCAAAGTCTAGGACATCATGTTGCTTGATCAGTCTCTACTAGACTATATTATTGTTGTTCTGTGCTGTCCTCATAATCCATTCTATGGACAACAGATAGCAGACACCACTGTCTTACTCCTCTTCTGTATACATTGTCGTTTTCAAGTTCATGAACTTTGTAGGGATTCCTTGTACTCAACTTCCTATGAGTTTCATTGTCTAAACTATCAAATGCATATTCGTAATCTATGAATCCAATATAATGTGGAGACTGCAGTTCTAAGCTTTGTTCAGGTATTATACGTTATGTAGTCTTTCGGTTAGTGCACGATCTATTTTTTTCATAAAACCTGCATATTCATCTCTTAAATGTTTCTCTATGGCATCTTTAATCTCTCCAGAATGATTCTAGTTAGTATTTTTCCTTGGCACTGATAACAGCAAAATCCCCATGTAATATGTGTACTCCTGTAAACTTCCTTTCTTTGGTAATTTAAACAAATAGCATTCTTTCCAGTCTAGTGAGTGTGACATGAGAATGTGCTTCTCAATGACGTAGTCAACGGTATCCACTCCTCGCCAGTATTGATATTGGAAAGCCCATAGACCTGTTTGACGACATCTTCTGTTCGGCCTACCCATGATTGCCCCTTTTTTCGCCTGTTACCTTTCCCTGTGTTGAGCCCGTGGTGCAATGGATGCTCTTTATCTGTACTTATCTTTAGGTATTTCGCGCTCTACAGATCTTGATCATGTCATTCGTTGTTGGAAAATGAAGAAAATACCTCATTTGCTGCAGAGGGAGTATTTTTCTAGCTTGCCAAACTGTGTTGTACTGACAGTGAGGATTGCTAGAGCATACTCATTTGGTGCGAGGACTAGTTCTGGGAACAGAAATGTAAGTAGCTCCAGCTCGATGTTCGCAGTTGCCATGACCTTCAAGGCGGCTAAATCTTTGCGGGCTCTTGTTGTCTCATGCAATTATTTGCCTGTTCCCTTGTTGTCTCATGGTTGACATGGTCTTTAAAACAAAGGCTGCGATCAAACTTAACTCCCAGGTACCCCATCAACCTGTCCCTGGTCATATCGTCAGCCTCCATTCGTACCACTTGTGTTTCCTTGTTAACGATAAGATTGTTAAGGGAGAAACATGAAACTGATGCTTTATTAGGATTAACCAAGGCACCTGATACACCTCAGCAGGAAGAAATGCGATCGAGTTCGTCTTACACCGTAGAACCGCTTACTTGTCTGTCTCTTCTCTGTTGGTATATCAGTATGTCGTCAGTAAAAGTCACAGTTCTTCCCCTTCGTTCACAGTTCTTCCCCTTCGTTCACAGTTCTTCCCCTTCGTTCACAGTTCTTCCCATAGTTGTTCTGCGATCGTTATTGTGCACACGTTAAATAGAACTGGTGACAATGGTGAGCCTTGTGGCAGCCCTGGATGTTTCTTGGTAGTAATAGATATCGCTTCTTGGGAAGTAATAAGTGAACTGAAGAAATTTACCTTCCACACATTGTGTAAGATTACACACGTTTGAATTCTGTCAACCTGTATTATCCGGAACAATATGCTAATTAATTATTACAATTGTCTTAATTTTCTTTTAAAAAATTATAGTACTTGTAGTGCTGGTTAAGAGAAGTTTTCTTTAATTCTCAGAAAATTGTAGCTTGACTATAAGAGAACAGATGAGATTCATGCTAGAGTTGCAGCTTGAGAAATATAGGCTAAAACACCATATCCTCCATCTCTCTTGATGAAGAAATAAACTGTCGAATTGGTAAGGCAGCTACGACCTTCGGCTACCTCACAAAAAGGGCATGGAACAACACGAAACTAACTCGAAAGACTAAACTCCTAATATATCAAACATGTGTCCTTAGCACACTACTATATGGATCCGAAACCTGGACAACATACTCAAACCAGGAAAAAAGACTAAATGTCTTCCACATGCGATGTCTCCGCAAAATAATGCACATCAAATGGCAGGACAAAATAACCAACTTAACTGTCCTGCAACGTGCTAAGACCCTAACAATCATGTCGATGCTCAGAAGTCGAAGGCTAAGATGGCTGGGGCATGTCCAACGGATGGAAGAAAAACGCATTCCTAGGCAAATACTATATGGCGAGCTAAAACACGGAAAAAGACAAATCGGCAGACCTAAACTACGATATAGAGATATCTGCAAATCATCTCTGAAAGACTTCTCCATCTGTGAAAACGACTGGCAACATCTGACAAGTGATCGCACATCATGGAGAGCATGTATAAGGAACGGTATAACAACATTTGAGACTGTGCTAAGACAGGACTTAGAAGAGAAGAGACTCATGAAAAAGGATGGTAAACCCTGTGGATCAGCGAGCCTGACCTGTTCATTATGTGACCGCGTGTGTTTGTCAAACATTGGTAGAATTAGCCACGAGAGAAGCTGTTCGGCAAAAACAATACCTCAAAAAAATACGCAATAGTCTCCACTAGACCGTCTGACAAGACGAAAAGGGCCATATATATATATATATATATATATTTACGACCATACGCTTTAAAAAGTGCAAGCCTAAAGTTTACTTACTTGTGTCGAAGTGATCAGTTTAGATAGAAACCTATTCTTTCCTGCAGTAGTTGACAACGTTGCTGTTCATAAACATTAGCAAATAAAAGAGAGCAACCTATTATGTTCGTTGTATCTACGCTTAAAATGCTTACAAAATCATAACGTCACTAAATTATGTGTTCCGGTAATTGTGGATATTTGATTTGTTTACCACCTAGGGAAATGTGTTGAACTAAGGCCATCTATACATTTACATCTATTTACATTTAAATCTACAGATTTTGACATATATAAATGGCGGTGGTTGAATCGTCAGACAGCATAACACTGACGCACATCTCATCGCTGAGCGACATTGAGATGGCGTTTTGTGGGCCACTGATTGTTTTCTTGTAGGTAACAGGAAGCTACCAATTCATTTCCTGACCTTCAAATGCAACCTTATGTTGGCACAGACACAGTTTTAGAGGCTCCTGGTTTTTAAATGTCTTAATGATTTACAGCAGGCAGAATAGTCAAAGAAGACAGTGTTCGGAATTGGAGTCAGAAACGATGTCCTAACATCATCAAGTGCTATACATTTTAAAAAATATGACGATTATCACTTTCAGGAGGAAGTGAACTTCCGGTCATATGGTGGATAGGCGGCAGGAACAATTGAAGGTTATGTATGAAAGTGTTCCTTGTTGCAGTTTCCTCATTTTCCAAGTCCGACTTGTTGCAGCACGCCTTTTGAGCTAGCTACTACTGAGTTAGGTGCTTTGTGCACACCGCGAGCTGTGTATTTCAACCGTTTTGATCATGTTTCGATTTTCCAAGTGTTTACGATGAATGATGATATCTTATGGCAGGGAACAGTTGCTGTGTTCACTTTCTGTGCAGTTTCCACCTTATGTCTTTTGGCGTGTGATGAGACTGCTATGATGGGGACTACAGCTACCTTTCTTTGTTTGGGAGATGAGTTAGTAATTCGGATGATTCCACTAGCACGGCGGTTGAGCAATTAAGGATTTTAATTCGTTTGTAGTGATACCGGGGGCTTTCATAACCAAAGTGGTGCATACGTTATGACTACGAGTAGCATGACGATGGATGTGATGGCAGTGACCAATGCATTCATCTGGTTAGTCACAAGACTACACCCACGCCTCCATACTGAGTGATTCGATGAGCATGATAAGAAAAGTGGAAACGGCAATCATTGTACGTAGGAAATTGGTAGAGTCATTGCAGAAGTCAAAAATACGTAGTATCAGCTTTGTCTACATCCCTGGAATGGAGTACGTGAACGTTAAAGAGCGGACAGGTTGGCTAGCTGCGCTGTTGTTGAAGACGGTCAACCAATAGATCGGGGGGATGTCATCAATTCCCTCCGAGATGTGTGAAGGGCACAGGACTTCGACAACCATGAGTCCATTTCACTGCTTCGGATGAACAAAATGTGGAAGGTAAGATGGGCACAGCCAGAAACGAGAAACTTAGTGGGCGTGTAAGAAGACTTATCAACCAACACAGAGGTGGAGTCGTCAGTCGCTGGCACAGCCAGAAACGAGAAACTTAGTGGGCGTGTAAGAAGACTTATCAACCAAAACAGAGGTGGAGTCGTCAGTCGCTGGCACAGCCAGAAACGAGAAACTTAGTGGGCGTGTAAGAAGACTTATCAACCAACACAGAGGTGGAGTCGTCAGTCGCTGGATACTCCGGGACTTGCTAGGAGGGGATCTGAACACCTGTGGATATGTTCATAGTGTAATGATGATGACATTTTTTTCGATATTTGTTTCTTTAAAAAAAAATCTCCAATATTTGTAATGCTGGCCATGTATTTTAGAGTGATCCATTCCTTCGACTGGTGCTCCTCCAACGTCCAGTAGGTTATAACATGACACTTAGTTGCCAAAAGAAGACACTGAAGACCGTAAGAAAATCTAAGCGGAAGAACTAATAAAGAGGGCTCAACTGGGAGCTTAAGAACAAAACAAGATTCATTCAAGACTTTTAAGACCTACAAGACCTGTCAGGGAATCAAAAGAGAAGGAGATTTATGGTTCATGTCTAATATCCTTTAGTAGAGATGAACTAACTATATAGTTTGTGCTGTTGCATTATATTCTCTGTTCTATTGTCGATATTCACCTGTAGTCCTATCTTGATAAAACGTATTATTAGTACATATGTCGTTGAATTTTATTTTTTGTTCACATGTCGATATTCATCTGTAGTCCCATCATGACAGAGCGTGTTATTAGTGTTTGTGTTGTTGCATTTTATTCTTTCTTCTCTTACCGATATTCACTTGTAGTCTCATCTTGACATAACGTATTATTGCTACTTGTGTTTTGTCTTTCAATTATACGTAAGTATGTGCAGCGTCAGCATCAAAAGGTGTGCTCGACAGTTGTAAAATATTATCGTTGGTCTATAAGATCTATCTTTTCTTGACAACCATTGCCTTCTGCACAAATTAATTTGATCATGCAGGATACGGACGATAATTGTTTACGATGAATGATGATATCGTATGACAGGGAACAGTTGGCTGTATTCACTTTCTGCGCGGTTTCGCCTTATGTATTTTGGCGCGTGCTGAGACTGCTATGATGGAGACTACAGTTACCTTTCTTTGTTTGGGAGATGAGATATCACATCGGATGATTACGATGGCACGGGCGGTTGAGCAATTATGGATTTGAATTCGTTTGCAGTGATACCGGGACCTTGATAACCAAAGAACAGACGACATATTTATTATATGTGGCCAAATACACACCAGCATTCATCTTGACCTGAGTTTGTTGATTTGTTTTGAGTAGATTCAAACGTTCCAAAGATAGATGGATGTTACCCTACACCAGATGTTGGCAGCCTATGTCCCGCGGTCTGCCAAGCTACTTTAACCTGCCCATTTGCTAGATTTGAATATTACAATAAAGTGTACGCTCCGAGCTCATCGGTAAACAAATAAACCTGCGTAAGGAGCCAGTAGTAGGGTGTACACTCCGACAAGACATTCTGACAGCTTTACAAAAAAAAAATTACCTGCCGACTGCTTCAAAAAACGAGAATAACGACAACAAACCAATAAAAACACATATAAACACTGCTACATCTAGGATGATTGGGACAGGTGAGTTAAGGAGAAGTGAACAGAGGGATTGGAGATGAAATCATGAAACACGAGAGAGATGTGCTATGTGTTGGAGGATAGATAAAATGTGGAAATATGAAAATATAAGTATATATAGAAAAATGATTAAATATATATATAAGAATGAGACTTAGCTTATAGGCAGAATCCATCCGCTCATAGTGAAAGAAATCTGTCAAATGCCATTGGAAGGGCCTGCTGGGCAATAATTTAAGTGGTTAGACAGGAGGTCGGACGAGTTGTGAAGCAGTCAAGCGTGACAGGGGTAAAGACTAGAGATCTTTGAAAAGTGTGAAAAGTCAACAAACTAAGCAGACACTCCCAAGGTACCCCAGCGATAAACTAGGCGTAATGTGGGACAGGTACTGATTAGAGATATTGAGTAGCGTGAGAGCAAACGAACCAGCCGTAGTGATAATTGAGGCGTAATATAGGATTATCAAGATATGTAGTAGAGACCTAGAAAATAGCTAGAGAAGATCACGTCTGGTGAAAGGGGAGGGGGGGGACAAAAACAAGAGTAGGAGAGGGAAAAAAAGGAGAAGAAAAATTGCTTTGGGGAAAGGTGCGGAGAAGGGAGTGAAGGAAGGAACCCAGGGGGGAGAAGTAGATAGAGGTCACCTGTGAGACAGGGATGCATTGATGCCCGGTGGGGTGAGGCAAACCAATACCAGCGATCAAACGATTCTCTAAAGTGAATCGGCTGCGGCTGTCAGAAGAACATGACAACAGGCCAGTTACTAGCACATCCGTCTCACCCTGATGGCCCTGAGAGTTGAAGTGGGATGCTCTTGGGGTGCTTGCATCCCGAGTGATATCATGCATATGTTCCTATAATCGTCCTCGAGACGAAACCTCGTTCGCCTAAGTAGGTCAACTTACATCGCTTGCCCATTCCACACCCTCCTCCAAATCTGCGTAAGGGTTGGTATTTTTTTTTTTTTTGTAGTTAAACATGTGTATGTATGTGTTATATGTGCGCACAGATTAAAAACAAGCATAATATAAAATTCAACGTTCATCCCCACATTAAAGGCAACGCAATATGAATGAACTGACAAACTTACAAAGCATGCGCTCATATAGAAAAAAAAAACACGCTCTGAAAACTTGCGAGATGAAATTATATTTCATTTTTGTACATACAATGATGCTGGAGGTAGCAATGAGTTCCATTTAAAAATAAGACACATGAAGCTTTGATATCAAAATCGTGTATATGTACAATATGCATAATATCAACTTCTGTGTATGTCTACTCTCCATAGCTAGATTTATTCGCAAATGAACTTATTACAAACATTGAAATATTTCATGCAATTCTAACAACAATAGCGAGATATTTCATACAAATGTTATGTATAATATAAATATTATTGTTATTGTTGTTGTTATTACTATTACAATAAATAATTTGTAACAGTATGATGATGTTGCTGCAGAATATTTACATTAATAAATCAGTTTTGGTTGACGTTGCAGAAACAAATGTTTCAAACACAGGAATTTATCAATAGAAGGGCAGTCACTGGCTGGTGACACTAATGTGCCTTTTAGGAAGGTCAAACTGTATCCCAATCAATCCTGACGCCTGTGAGAAAATTGCTATTAATTTATCATCAAAAGTATGACAAATCTATGAAAGTTAAAATAAGAAATGTTGCCATCTCAAAATGATGACATCGTAAGTGAAGTATCAAAACAACATCATTATTCTCCTACTCTAGATCAACACCCAACACACCTATCTTTCTCTGAGACTTAAGACTCCTATTGGTCCCATCAGCCAGCTCCGACTCGCCTCTAACAATTAGCGATGTGCTCCACAGGGACACTAACTCTAGAACTACAACAAGAAAACAGTGAAACTATTCCGCACTACTCAAGCTTCAAAGAGTTCGGGACACGAATGCTGGATGTAAATATTTACGCCGATAATTTCTAGATATCAAATGGATGCCTATTGATTGCCTGCGCTATCATTTTAGGACCAACGGCTTTTGCTCTGTTGGAGGTAAATTAAACATCTACACTTTTAGTTTGCTATTGCGTTTTTACGTATTTAACATTAGCTTCTTTTAACCTCACACTTGACTCTTCTCTATCCTGAATGTGTATCTTGTGATAATGTTTGTAAAATTTTAAATAATTTATTTGCTTTTGCTGTCTTTGACAGACATTTGTGATGAGACCTTATGGCAGAGCAATTTTGAATATTAATAGCGAAACCAGCGGCATGATGATGCAGCGTGGTAATGTCGGGTATTTGGCGTAACAAACACACATTCAACAAACAACAGCTGTAGCTGTACACAATTATGGTTCTTTGTACACATGATGGGGATGAACATCTCCGAATCTTGTTTAATTAAGTAGCAATACGTGTAGATGTTAGTGATCATAAGTTGCATGATTTTACTTACATACGACGTAATGAAAAGAACTTACAACGGCTTGCTGTGATTTATGTGTAATGATGAAAAGAACTTACAACTGCTTGCTGTGATTTATGTGTAAAGATGAAAAGAACTTACAACTGCTTGCTGTGATTTATGTGTAATAATGAAAAGAACTTACAACTGCTTGCTGTGATTTATGTGTAATAATGAAAAGAACTTACAACTGCTTGCTGTGATTTATGTGTAATAATGAAAAGAACTTACAACTGCTTGCTGTGATTTATGTGTAATAATGAAAAGTTTCTTTAAATAGAAACTGCATACAATTGTTAGCATTTCATGACATTTGATGTTACATTATTCCAGATTAGTTCAGGTCTCAACCAAAAAACAAAATATTTCACGAGTTACCAAGTGTGAGGTACTGTAAGAAATATTATGCCGCTTTTCAATTTCAGTTGAGCAATTTTATACCGAACTTTCGTAGGGCATCATGGAATCTGCGCAAACTAGTTTTATCTGCTCGCTTTTCAGCGTCTTCCTACTATATTTCTTTTGAGGCATCTTTCGGGTACGCTTGCTCTCCGTGTAGCAGATATAGAACATTATTGGAACAATCATGGTAACCGGTATCGCTGTCAGCATGTACTTTGAGGATATTGGTTCAGCGACTGTGAAGAGAGGTAGCCAAGGAGTGAAATGTTATAATAGAGTACACAGTCACACATATACACATATGATTGACACAGTCACACATATACACACATGATCCACACGGTTATACATATAAACATATGATTCACACAGTCAAACATGCACACATATGATTCACACAGTCAAACATGCACACGTATGACTCACACAGTCATACATGCACACATATGATTCACACAGTCATACATGCACACATATGATTCACACAGTCAAACATGCACACGTATGATTCACACAGTCAAACATGCACACGTATGACTCACACAGTCATACATGCACACATATGATTCACACATTCATATAAGCACACATATGATTCACACAGTCAAACATGCACACGTATGACTCACACAGTCAAACATGCACTCATATGATTCACACAGTCAAACATGCACACGTATGACTCACACAGTCATACATGCACACATATGAGTCACACAGTCATACATGCACACATATGATTCACACAGTCTTTTTTTCTGTTTCAAGATTTCATCAATGTATTTTACGCTAAGTCTATCCTGTGGCTCGGGCCTGGGGGCCTCGGTAGCCTAGTTGGGAAAACCACCCGACTGGACTACCGACGTTCGGACAACCCGTGTTCGATTCCCGCTGGGAGCAGTGTGAAATGTACTTGTGGTTGGAAAAAAAAATACCCCCCCTCCCCGGTCGACCCAGCCGTTGGCAGAAATGGGTACCAGGGTATTACCCAGAGAAGGTGAGGAATGTTGCCTCGCATCTGTGTTTCGATGCTTGAGGCGACACTATACAGAAATTTCCGAACATTTCTGGACAGGCGGCCGAGCACATATGGGTGCAAACTCGCGTGCTAAGACGCCAGTTCAAGTCTCGTACTTTACCTTTACTTTACCTTACGTCTATCCTTTTGGTCATTCGCCAGTTGTCATGTATAATTTTATACTTCCTTTTCTTTCTTTTTTCTCTTTCTATCTCCATCCGTATCTCCTCTCTATCATAATTATATTACCCCATCCATCATTCCATGAATGACTGTGAGGAATGGAGTTGAACATCACCTTGCTCAAACTGTCGATCTGGCAAGATCGTGTTCGTATTTATCACATTATGTTTGTTCTATTCTTAATTCATGCACCATCTGCTCAATTTAAAACTATAAAACTGTGTAGGCTCCAGCTCTCGAATACAAGCCCCCATCTCCCATGCTCGACTATAAGACTATATTTACCATTCTCTACTGTTAACCCACATTTCCCATGTTACACTATATGCTTACAACTCCTGTTCTCAAGGAAAAGTCCGCATGCCCTATTCTTAACTACCTCTTATTTTGAACTACCAGCCTACATCTCTTATTTTGAACTACCAGTATACATCTCTTATTTTGAAATACCAGCCTACATCTCTTATTCTCAACTACCAGCCCACATCTCTTATTCTCAAATTCCAGCCTATACATCTCTTATTTTGAACTACCAGCCCACATCTCTTATTCTCAACTACCAGCCTACATCTCTTATTCTCAACTACAAGCCTACATCTCTTATTTTTAACTACCAGCCTACATCTCTTATTTTGAACTACCAGCCTACATCTCTTATTTTGAACTACCAGCCTACATCTCTTATTCTCAACTACCAGCCTACATCTCTTATTTTCAGCTACCAGCCTACATCTCTTATTCTCAACTACCAGCCTACATCTCTTATTTTGAACTACCAGCCTACATCTCTAATTCTCAAATACCAGCCTACATCTCTTATTTTGAACAACCAGCCTCCATCTCTTATTTTGAACTACCAGCCTACATCTCTTATTCTCAAATAACAGCCCACATCTATTATTCTCAAATTCCAGCCTACATCTCTTCTTCTCAACTACCAGCCCACATCTCTTATTCTCAACTACAAGCCTACATCTCTTATTTTTAACTACCAGCCTACATCTCTTATTTTCAACTACCAGCCTACATCTCTTATTTTGAAATACCAGCCTACATCTCTTATTTTCAACTACCAGCCCACATCTCTTTTTTGAACTACCAGCCCACATCTCTTATTCTCAACTACCAGCCTACATCTCTTATTCTCAACTACCAGCCTACATCTCTAATTCTCAAATACCAGCCCACATCTCTTATTTTGAACAACCAGTCTACATCTCTTATTTTGAACTACCAGCCTAAATCTCTTATTCTCAACTACCAGTCTACATCTCTTATTTTAAACTACCAGCCTACATCTCTTATTCTCAACTACCAGCCTACATCTATTATTCTCAACTACCAGCCTACATCTCTTATTCTCAACTACCAGCCTACATCTCTTATTTTGAACTACCAGCCTACATCTCTTATTCTCAACTACCAGCTAACATCTCTTATTTTCAACTACCAGCCTACATCTCTTATTTTGAACTACCAGCCTACATCTCTTATTTTGAAATACCAGCCTACATCTCTTATTCTCAACTACCAGCCCACATCTCTTTTTTTGAACTACCAGCCCACATCTCTTTTTTGAACTACCAGCCTACATCTCTTATTTTGAATTACCAGCCTACATCACTTATTTTGAACTACCAGCCTACATCTCTTATTCTCAACTACCAGCCTAAATCTCTTATTCTCAACTACCAGCCTACATCTCTTATTTTGAACTACCAGCCTACATCTCTTATTCTCAACTACCAGCCTACATCTTTTATTTTGAACTACCAGCCTACATCTCTTATTTTGAACTACCAGTATACATCTCTTATTTTGAAATACCAGCCTACATCTCTTATTCTCAACTACCAGCCCTCATCTCTTATTCTCAAATTCCAGCCTATACATTTCTTATTTTGAACTACCAGCCCACATCTCTTATTCTAAACTACCAGCCTACATCTCTTATTCTCAACTACCAGCCTACATCTCTTATTTTGAACTACAAGCCTACAGCTCTATTTCTCAACTACCAGCCTACATCTCTTATTTTGAACAACCAGCCTACATCTCTTATTTTTAACAACCAGCCTACATCTCTTATTCTCAAATACCAGCCCACATCTCTTATTCTCAAATTCCAGCCTACATCTATTCTTCTCAACTACCAGCCCACATCTCTTATTCTCAACTACCAGCCTACATCTCTTATTTTGAACTACCAGCCCACATCTCTTATTCTCACCTACCAGTCTACATCTCTTATTTTGAACAACCAGCCTACATCTCTTATTCTCAACTACCGGCCTACATCTTTTATTTTTAACTTCCAGCCTACATCTCTTATTATCAACTACCAGCCTACATCTCTTATTATCAACTACCAGCCTACATCTCTTATTTTTAACTACCAGCCTACATCTCTTATTTTTAACTACCAGCCTACATCTCTTATTTTAACTACCAGCCTACATCTCTTATTTTCAACTACCAGCCTACATCTCCTATTCTCAAATAGCATCCCACATTTCTTATTCTCAAATACCAGCCCACATCTCTTAATCTCAACTACCAGCCTACATCTCATATTCTCAACTACCAGCCTACATCTCTTATTTTGAACAACCAGTCTACATCTCTTAGTTTGAACTACCAGCCTAAATCTCTTATTCTCAACTACCAGCCTACATCTCTTATTTTGAACTACCAGCCTACATCTCTTATTTTGAACTACCAGCCTACATCTCTTATTTTGAACTACCAGCCTACATCTCTTATTCTCAACTACCAGCCTACATCTCTTTTTTTGAACAACCAGTTTACATCTCTTAGTTTGAACTACCAGCCTAAATCTCTTATTCTCAACTACCAGCCTACATCTCTTATTTTGAACTACCAGCCTACATCTCTTATTTTGAACTACCAGCCTACATCTCTTATTCTCAACTACCAGCCTACATCTCTTTTTTTGAACAACCAGTTTACATCTCTTAGTTTGAACTACCAGCCTACATCTCTTATTATCAACTACCAGCCTACATCTCTTATTATCAACTACCAGCCTACATCTCTTATTTTTAACTACCAGCCTACATCTCTTATTTTTAACTACCAGCCTACATCTCTTATTTTTAACTACCAGCCTACATCTCTTATTTTGAACTACCAGCCTACATCTCCTATTCTCAACTAGCAGCCCACATTTCTTATTCTCAAATACCAGCCCACATCTCTTAATCTCAACTACCAGCCTACATCTCATATTCTCAACTACCAGCCTACATCTCTTATTTTGAACAACCAGTCTACATCTCTTAGTTTGAACTACCAGCCTAAATCTCTTATTCTCAACTACCAGCCTACATCTCTTATTCTCACCTACCAGCCTAAATCTCTTATTTTGAACAACCAGTCTACATCTCTTAGTTTGAACTACCAGCCTAAATCTCTTATTCTCAACTACCAGCCTACATCTCTTATTTTGAACTACCAGCCTACATCTCTTATTTTGAACTACCAGCCTACATCTCTTATTCTCAACTACCAGCCTACATCTCTTATTCTCAACTACCAGTCTACATCTCTTATTTTGAACTACCAGCCTACATCTCTTATTTTGAACTACCAGCCTACATCTCTTATTCTCAACTACCAGCTAACATCTCTTATTTTCAACTACCAGCCTACATCTCTTATTTTGAACTACCAGCCTACATCTCTTATTTTGAAATACCTGCCTACATCTCTTATTCTCAACTACCAGCCCACATCTCTTTTTTTGAACTACCAGCCCACATCTCTTATTTTGAACTACCAGCCTACATCTCTTATTTTGAACTACCAGCCTACATCTCTTATTTTGAACTACCAGCCTACATCTCTTATTTTGAACTACCAGCCTACATCTCTTATTTTGAACTACCATCCTACATCTCTTATTCTCAACTACCAGCCTACATCTCTTATTCTCAACTACCAGCCTACATCTCTTATTTTGAACTAACAGCCTACATCTCTTATTCTCAACTACCAGCCTACATCTTTTATTTTGAACTACCAGCCTACATCTCTTATTCTCAACTACCAGCCTACATCTCTTATTTTGAACTACCAGCCTACATCTCTTATTCTCAACTACCAGCCTACATCTCTTATTTTGAACTGCCAGCCTACATCTCTTATTCTCAACAACCAGCCCACGTGCATTTTCCTACTTTCCATTCCTCAGCTCCTACCAATAAAAACCGATTGTCACCAGAAAAAAAGAGCGAAAATTGAGCTGGTGTGACGTCACACGGTCTACAGGCCTTGCCAAAACTATTCTGAAAGGTACAATACCAGGCAAAATAAGATATCATCATCAAGTGCCGTCTCCGCAACGAAGGTTGGCTACCATGGAGCGCCATTCTGCTCTGTCTCTTGTTTTGATGGTACAGGTTGTCATAGGCTGATTTGTCCATGTTTTGATGTCACTCGTCCATGTTAGTCTTGGTCTGCCTCTGCCTCTTTTACCTTGTATTTTCTCCTCCAGGATTACTTTTAGTAGGCTGTTGTGTCTTTTAACATGCCCCAAAAATCGCATTTGTCTTGTTTGAATTGTGTTTAGTAGTTCTCTTTTCTTTTTAGTTGTTTTAAGACTTCATCGTTTGTTTTCTTTTCCTTCCATTCAATTCTATCTATTTTTCTATATATCCACATTTCAAAGGCTTCAATTCTCGGTTCTGTTTTGTTGTTTGATGTCCATGTTTCTGCACCATATAGGAATATTGAGAAGATGTAACATTTTGCTATTCTTAGTTTTAGCCCTGGTGTTATTTGTTTTTAATGTTTGTATGTTCTTCATGGCATTAAAATTACTTTTTGCCATTCCTATTCTTTTGTTTATTTCAATTGTACATTTTCCATCACTGGTTATAGTATGTCCAAGGTAGTTGTAGTTCTGAACTGTCTCCAGGTCTATTCCTTCAATTTTGATATCCATTTGTGGGTTTTGAGTATTTCCTTTGTTTATGATCATAGTTTTAGTCTTTTTGATATTCATTTCTAGTCTATATTTTTTGCTTATCATGTTTATTTCTTTAAGTAATTGTAGATCTTTAGGATTGTTTGCTAGTAGCACATTATCATAGCATATCTTAGGTTATTGATTATCTTTCCATTAATTTGTAGACCTGGCATCTCTATGATGTTTTTTAAAGATTTGCTCAGTGTATAGATTGAACAAGCTTGGTGATAGGATGCATCCCTGTCTTACTCCTCTTTTTATATCAATGGGTGTAGAGATCTCTTTGTTATATTTTATTATTGCTGTTTGCTCCCAGTACAAATTACATATTAGTCGTATGTCCATGTCATCTAGATGTATTTCTTTTAGGCATTCTATAAGTTGTTTGTGGTGTACTCTATCAAAAGCTTTGGTGTAGTCTATGAAGCAGGCATATATTGGTTTGTTTACGTCTGTGTACTTTTCGATTAATGTTGTCATGCAGAATATGACTTCTTTTGTCCCGCTATTTTTCCTAAATCCAAATTGCTGCTTTTCTAATTGAGTATTGATTTTATTCTGAATCTTTCCTGGCATAACTTTTAGCAAGATTTGTGTAACATGGCTCATTAGGCTTATCGTTCTAAAGTCACTGAATTCAACTGCACCATCCTCAAAAGAATACAGAGAGAACAAAAGAAAAGATGGGAAGATAACACCAGAGAATGTACACGAATGTCTCCCGTTGTATCGCAGAGAGCTGCTCTAAATCGCGACGATTGGAACAAATTGTGAAAATGTTGTCTGTGGTGCCCCAGCCACCGACAAGATCACGGGATAAGTGATCCATTGATCTCTTATCCTCCACTACTAATTCATAATCTAATATTATGGCTGTGTATCATTGACAACTGATAGATCATCATGATAATAAATTAATGTCTTTGAATGCAATAGGTATGTAACTAAATGGCAGAAGCCCTAGAATTTAGACTTGTTCAAGGAGTGGAAATCTGATAATGCCAACAGAAAAATAAGAATGAACTCTATTTTCCAACAACAGAGAACTAGTTGATAGAGAACATGACAACAAGGAATATAAAATAATGTTGACACTTAAGACGGCATGATAGCTTAGTAAAAGTAGAGGAGAGCGGAGACGGGTAAAAGGATTTTTGATGCAAGATGTCACAGGCGAGCTGGACTTGAATGCCGCAAACACAGGACATCTCTCGTAATGAGTTTATTAGTTGTCATGTGTGTCAGGTTCCTACATGGACATTGTAGATGGCTATGGGTGGTACATTATTTGATTTATTTTCTTTATTGATCCTCATTTCTATCATGTTTGTACCGCTTTCTGTTTATTATTGGTGTAAGACTTTCATCAGCGTTTCTAATTGTTATTTTTAGAATGACCTTTACCAAGACATTGGGGTCCTTCGTTACCATAAGTACATTTAAAGCAATGGCCCGTAACTCGTTCACATTTTCTATCGACACAGCCAAAGGGGCATTCTCTATCACAATTCTGACCAAACTTTCCATCTGTGCATTCTGTAAATAATGTAAAGGGTAAAAGCATAACGATACATGAAGATGCATACTGATACGAAGGCGATGTAAAGCTTACTGTAAGAATTAAACTTTCTCTAAAAAGGAGTATGGTTACAGATTTACGTAAGTGAGGAACAACACAACAGCGGAACGGCTTTTAGAAAATAACAACTTACATTTAACACAATACAATATATATATATATATATATACAGAAACGAAATTATATAGAAGCAAAATGCTAGACTTTATGAAAGGTCACAACAGATACAATGCAATGTACATCTCTTTCCCTACGGTAGGTTTTTACAAATGCAACGGGAGAGATTTCAGAGATAAAATTTGTCATGGTTTTAAGAATCAATCTACATATTTATATTTATCTAACATCATCAAGTACCGGGCCTGCTGGCGTAGGTGATCATGTCTCTCCACAACTTTCGATCTCGGAAGCTATTTATTATTCTGGTTGTTGACCTTCTGCCAAGCCATTCTCTTAAGCTTTCTGATATTTTTTATCTTTGCTTCCCTCTATCTCTTCGTCCCTCAATTTTTCCAGTTGTTACAATATATTCCAGTTGTTCTTTTCTCATTACATGGCCAAAAAATGATGATTGTTTCTTCCTAATATTGGAAATTAGCTCTCTTTTTACTTTAACCTCTCTCAGAACATCTTCATTACTCTTCTTAGCTGTCCATGGTATTCTCAACATTCTTCTGTAAAACCTCATTTTACAGACTCCAGTGATTTTCTTGTCTGTTGTCCTATTGTCCATGATTCGCATCCATATGTTAAGACTGGCTCTACGTAATATTTAAGAACTCCTTTTCTTGTTTCTATTGTCAAAAATGGATTGCATATTATCTTCCTCATTTTTTGGAAAGCTGCTTTTGCCTGAGCTATTCTGCATCTCACCTATTTTGTACATCCTCCGTCTGAGGTTAACAAAGTTCCCAAATATTTAAATTCATTTACATGTTATAATATTGTTCCATTTGTCTTTATTTTGCACTAAGGTGATGAATTTTTCTTTGTTGTTACCATTACCTCTGTCTTTTTGCTATTAAGGCTGAGTCCTTTATTTTTGCTTTCTTTCACTATAATATCCAACATTTCTTGTAACTCATTTTCCCTCTTAGCGAATAAGACTGTATCATCAGCATACCTTAGATTATTTATATTATGACCTCCAATTGTTATTCCAGGCATGTCCCTTATGGATCTTAAAGTAATCTCACTACAAATATTAAACAAATCTGGTGACAACACACAACCTTGTCTAACACCCTGTTATATTTGTTGAAAAATTCCCAATTGGTTTCCAGTTCTTATGGCCGCTGTTTGTTGCCAGTACATGTTCTTTATTATTCTTAGATCTTTGCTGTCTACGTTTATGTTTTCTAAAATGTTGATTATTTCTTTGTGCTTAACTTTTGTCAAATGCTTTGGTGTAATCTATGAAACATAGGTATAGATCTGTTTTCACCTATATGGCTCTTTCTACTAAAGATCTTAGGATATAAATGGCATCGCTTGTTCCTTTATCTCTAACAAAAACACACTGTTCATCGCTAATTTCTGGACTGATTTTGTTTCGCACTCTTCGCATGATAATTCTTAGTAATATCTTAATCATATGACTCATAAGGCTTATTGTGTGATGATCATCGCATTCAATCGCACTCAATTTCTTTATAGGGTTTTGAATATTGATTTGAGCATGTCGTCTGGTATATATCCGATGTTGTAGATATGTGATCTCTGCAATATGTGCCATTTTGGCACGCAAGGTTTCTGTTTTTGAGATTGTGGTTCTGCCCTATGTGCCGTCTTCGGCTCGAAAGGACAATATATAGATAGATAGATATCATTCAATATTTTTGTTATTATTATTTCTATTCCAAAATCACCCATGGCTTCAATCACTTCTTTTGTTATATTATCTGGTCCAGGAGCTTTTCCTGCTTTCATATTGCGCAAGGCGTCTTCCACTTCTTCTTTTGGGTGTTTCTGGTCCTTCTCCATTAACCTTAATATTTACTTCCGTTCGTTCATCATTATAAAAATCTTTAATGTATTCTGTCCATCGTTCCCTTATGTTTTCTTGATCAATACAGTTCTCCTTCCTTTGATCTTAGACATTCAGTTTTTGATTGCGTTTTTTATCTTGTTAATTCCTCAATTTGTTTGTATATAGCTTTATCATCTCCTTTTTGTTGCACTTCAATCTCTTTGCATCTCTCTTTTAGCCATACGTCTTTTGCTTCATTACATTTTACTACAATGTCTTTATTTAATCTCTTACACTCATCTTTATTTTCTTTATTTCTTCTTCTTGTATCCATTAGCTGCAAAATGTCATCTGTCATCCAATTCTTTCTTGAATTAGTCCTTACTGGAGGTATGAACTCTTTTGATGTTTGTTGCATTGATTCTTTAGCATTTCCCACTGTTCATCAATGCATTGCATCTTCCCGATTGCATTGTACCGATTCTGAATTGTGATTTTATATTTGTTTTGCAGCTTCTTGTCTGATTTTAGTAAATCTAAATTTAACTTGATGTTAACTGAGGCTCGTTTTGTTCTTTTTAATTTTACTCTAAGCTTTCCCACAACTGGTACATGATCACTATTGCAATCTGTCCCTGGTCTAGTTTTCACACACACCAGACTGTTTCTAAGTCTATTGCTTATCATTATATAATCAATTTGATTACGTGCGTTGTCCCCTGGGCTATTCCATGTCCACAGACGTCTTTGATGTTGCTTAAACCTGGTGTTTCCTATCATCATGGTGTGTGTTCTTGCCCAGTCAATAAGTTTCTCGCCTGTTTCATTCCTCTCGCCTAAGCCAAAATGACCAACTACTTCCTCAACTCTTTCCTTTCCTACTTTTGCGTTAAAATCCCCTAGAACTATGGTGTTTTCATGTGGTTTGCATTTAGTGAAGTGCCTCATTTAACTCGTTGTGAAATTTATCAATTGTTTCCTCTAGTATGTCTGCTGTTGGTGCATAAACTTGTATACGATTTATGTCTATTGGCTTTCCATTCAATTTCAGTAAATGGACTCTGTCAGATATTGGGTAAAAGCCTTTCACTGTTCTTGCCCTTTCTGCATCCAAGATGATACCTACTCCTCTTTGGTGTTCAGTACCTCCAGAATAGATTATTTTATGTTTATCAGAATACATCTCCCATGATTCGGTTTATCTAATTTCGCAAAGTCCCAGTAATTTTAAACCCATTCTTTTCATTTCTTGTATGATGTTTTCTAGTTTACCCTTCTGCATGAGTGTTCTCACATTCCAAGTACCTATCTTTAGAGTTTGTTTTATCTTTATTTTGCTTACAGTAGCTTGATGAAGATCGGGTATCACCTGTAGCACATGATATCCCCTACCGAACGAGGGTTTTCCATTGGAATCCCCATTAACGTTGTTGTCGTTATTTATATTGTTGTGGCGATTCATGATTGTACAAAGAAGTTACGACGGTGTTTTTCTGTTGCCTTCCGTCGGTTTGTTTACGGTTGGCTCCACTAGCCTTTGACTAAAAAGTCTCACCCGAAGGCAGTGGGGTTGTTTTACTTCGGGATACCATCCCTTAGTCTTTTACTCTCCCGTGCTTAACTGCAAGGCAGCAGGGCAGCCACAGGTTGTACTGTTTACTGCATACAGTAGCAGGTAAAATTACCTGACCTGACCAACACATAACATATTATACATTAATTTTTAGATAGTTGGAAAAAAGATATTAGATTTCACCAATACCAAGATGAAACACGACATTAACAAAAATATGGTTTGATGCCGGTTCACACTAATCAAGTTGAGATTGACGCACTATGCGGCGTAACGTACGCGGTCGAAATCGGCATGGCACACAGTGCGTCGAAACATACTGAAAGAGTTAAGATCAAAGGAAGGAGAACTGTTGATAGGACAAAAAACCATAAGGGAATGATGGACAGAATACATTAAAGATCTTTATGATGATGAACGAACAGAAGTAAATATTAAGGACAATGGAGAAGGACTAGAAATACTCAAAGAAGAAGTGGAAGACGCCTTGCGTAATATGAAAGCAGGAAAACTTCATGGACCAGATAATATAACTAAAGAAGAGATTGAAACCATGGGTGATTTTGGATTCAAAATAATAACAAAAATATTGAATGATATCTACAACAGTGGATATATACCAGACGACCTGCTCAAATCAATATTCATAGCCCCACCAAAGAAATCTGGTGCGATTGAATGCGATAATTATCGCACAATAAGTCTTATGGGTCACATGACTAAGATATTACTAAGAATCATAATGCAAAGAGTGCTAAACAAAATCAGTCCAGAAATTAGCGATGAACAGTGTGGTTTTGTTGGAGGTAAAGGAACGAGCAATGCCATATAAACCGTAAGATCTTTAGTAGAAATTGTCATAGAGGTGAAAAGAAATATATACCCATGTTTCATAGATTATAGCAAGGCATTTGACAAAGTGAAACACCAAAACATAATAATAATGTACGAATGCATAAACGTAGACAGCAAAGATCTAAGAATAATTAAAAAAAAAACATGGACTGGCAACAAACAGGATCCGCTAGAATTAAATTAATTGGGATATTTTTCAACAAATAAAACAGGGTGGTAGACAAGGTTGTGTGCTGTCACCAGATTTGGTTAAAATGTATAGTTATATTATTTTAAGATCCATTAGGGACATGCATGGAATAACAATTGCAGGTCATGATATAAATAACCTCAAGAATGCTAATAATACATTTTTAATCCGTCAGATTGAAAATTAGTTACAAATGTTGATTCAATGCCAAAAAGACATATGTAATGGTCGTAACAACGAAACAGACATCATCGCAATGCACAATAAAGACAAGTGAGGCAATATTAAAACAGGTTAAAGAATTTAAATATATGGTAACAATGTTAACCTTAGATGGTAGATGCAAAACAGAGGTGAGATGCAGAATGGCTCAGGCAAAAGCAGCTTTCTATAAAATGAGGAAGATACTGTGCAATCCATTTTTGGCAAAAGAAACAAGAAAGAGTTTGTAAATGTTATGTAGAGTCAATCTTAACATATGGATTTGAATCATGGACAATAGGATACCATATAACAAAATCACTGGAAGCTGTAGAAATGTGGTTTTACAGCAGAATGTTGAGAATACCATGGCAGTTAAGATGAGTAATGAAAACGCTCTGTAAGAGGACAAAGCAAAAAGAGGGCTAATTCTCAATATTTCGGAGAAACAATCATCATTTTTAGGCTATGCAACGAGAAGGAAGCAGTTGAAATATATAGTGACAGTTGGGAAAGTTGAGGGACGAAGAGATATAGGAAAGCAACGAGAAAAAATACCAGAAAGCTTAAGTGAATGGCTTGGCAGAAGGTCAAAAACACAAATGATAAATAACTGTCGAGATCGAAAGTTGTGGAGAGACATGATCACCTACGACATCAGACATGGTATTTGATGGTGATGATGATGAAAGCAAGACTCACTGGAAAAAACACAGGTCTCTTTATTTGGGATCAGAACGATATCCAGCTTACCTAAACACGACAAATCAATGAAGCAATCAGGCCAATACAACATTACTGCTTTTGACAGTTACAGGCCTTCACAGCAATACATATTAAAGGGATTGCAGGGATAGACATAACAGTCAAAGAAAAGACAAGAAATGCCCCAGTCTGAATAATACCAAAACAGAAGTAATGGTTACACCGAAGAAAAAGGCATCACCATCATGCAGCATAAGCAGAAACAGGAACAATCTGAAACAAGTGCAATGCGTCAAATTTACTTAGGCATAATAGTAACATCAGGTAGAAGATGCACAACATAAATCTTCTTCTTCCTCTTTCCTCCCTCATTTGCCTTTCAGCGTCGAAATTAGATATAATTTGCGGTCTTTTGCTCTTTTGTTCTACTCTGCTGATATTATGTTTCGTAGTGCTTCTAATATTCCATCCATTCATCTTTTTCATGGTCGACCCTTGGGTCTGGTATTCTGACAACGTTTGCTGAAGGCTCGTTGTGTTGAGTTTTGATCTTTCTGCCTTGTGACGTGGCCAAACCATTTTATCTGTTGTTTCTTTATATATTCTATATATATTCTACCACAGAAATAAAAAGCAGAATATCTGTCTATCTATCTATTGTCCTTTCGAGCCGAAGACGGCACATAGGGTAGAACCACAATCTCAAAAACAGAAACCTTGCGTGCCAAAATGGCACATATTGCAGAGATCACTGCTCTAAAATATATAGCGCTGTTTCAATAACAATACTTTTTACAATGACAGCTTGTTAAGCCATCGATCAATCTCCTTAGTCGCCTCTTACGACATGCCTGGAAGGTCACATTGTCACTATTCTTTACTTCCCTCATAATGAGGCCATTAAAAAAATAATAAAAAAATATCTGAAATAGCATTTCAGAAAATGAAAACATCAAGAAAAAGTGAGTTGATCGGTGCTATATAGAGTCGATTCTGATATATGGAAGCGAATCATGGAGAGTAAACAAACAAATGAAAATATTAGAGGCCATAGAGATGGGTGTTTCTTGTGTACAATCGAGCGGAGGGAGGTACAAATGAGGGCTCCTGGTTGGTCTCATGGGCCACTGATCATACACCTCGGACATTTTTTGCTTCTTACTGAACTGTAAGACATTGAATGAAAGTGTGAAAACGTGCTCTTACTGGTTCTTTTGTCCATGGGTAAATAGTGGTAAACATTAACTCTGGAGCTTTGATAGAAGAAATATGTTTCAGTAGAAATGGCAAATTGTAAGATGGCTGTTAATACATTAATATATTCTGATTCAGAATGTTTACGTTAAATGTGAGAGCTTGTCACATACATCTTCTCCTACTTGAGTTTCTAATTTACTTGTTATCTTACAAAAACTTGTAATTTACTTGTTCTCTTACTAGAATTTTTAATTAACTTGTTCTCTTACTAGAAATTATAATTTACTTGCTCTCTTACTAGAACGTGTAATTTACTTGTTCTCTTACTAGAATTTGTAATTTACTTGTTCTCTTACTAGAACTTGTAATTTACTTGTTCTCTTGCTAAAACTTGTAATTTACTTG
Organism: Megaustenia siamemsis; assembly: GCA_032433765.1. Classification (NCBI taxonomy): domain Eukaryota; kingdom Metazoa; phylum Mollusca; class Gastropoda; order Stylommatophora; family Ariophantidae; genus Megaustenia; species Megaustenia siamemsis. The sequence continues at coordinate 75,530,870 of JAVIAB010000156.1, read as the reverse complement.
TTCTTACTAAAACTTTTAATTTACTTGTTCTCTTACTAGAACTTGTAATTTATTTGTTCTCTTACTAGAACTTTTAATTTACTTGTTCTCTTACTAAAACTTGTAATTTTCTTGTTCTCTTACTAGAACTTTTAATTTACTTGTTCTGTTACTTGTACTTGTAATTTACTTGTTCTGTTACTAGTACTTGCAATTTACTCGTTCTCTTTCACGTGAACACTGACTTAGTTTGACACAACCAGTAATCCAAACAGTTTATCTTCTCAATTTATTAAATTATTTTTTAAAAAGGTATTTACCAATCTACAAAACATCTTTCAGAAACTATGAAATTTCCAATTAAAAACTGCCCAAAACAGGGTCCACATAACAGACAACAATCAGCACAGACATGAAGTTTTTTTTACTTCTGCGAAAGCTATTCGACCTACTTGAGTTATTTGCGGGTCATCATCATTGAGTTATTGAGTTATTTGCGGGTCATCATCATTGAGTTATTGTGTTATTGAGTTATTTGCGGGTCATCATCATTGAGTTATTGTGGTATTGAGTTATTTGCGGGTCATCATCATTGCACTCCGAACATGTCCATAGGTGCTCAGATCCCCTCCTCAGCAATTCCCTCAGTGTCCAGCGACTGACGACTCCAGTTCTATGTTGGTTGATAAGTCTTCATACACGGCCATTAAGTGTCTCATTTCTGGCTGTGCCCAACTTAACTCCCATTTTCATCATCCGAAGAAGTGACGTGGATCTGTGTTTGTCGAAGTCCTGTGCTCTTCCCACATCTCGGAGGGCATTGATGATGTCCGCCCGATCCATCGGTTGCCCGTCCTCAACGACAGCGCAGCTAGCCAACCTGTCCGCCCTTTCATTTCCCCGTACTCCCGCATGTTCAGGGATATAGACAAAGATGACCTTACGTATTTTGGATTTCTGCAACGACTCTACCCATTGCATGCGTACAGAGCACGTCTCCACTTTTTTATCATGCTCATCGAATCACTCAGTATACATGCGTGGGTGTAGTCTTGTGACTCTAACCATTTGAATGACTTGGTCACTGCCATCACCTCCATTGTCATGCTACTCGTGGTCATGGCGTATGCACCACTGTCTTCCTTGGCTATTCTGCCTTCCGAGCGTGCTGTAAATGTCCATGCACTTCTTTGGTGTCGTCTTACAGATCCGTCTGTATAGATGACTGCATCTTTCTCATCGGTGTTATCGCAGATGAGACCGTTGACCTCAGCATTAACCACGACCGGGTTCTGTTACCTACTTTTCCAGTCGAGTGTGACAATACACGAGAAAGTCCCCTTGAATGACGTAGGTACCGGTATCCACTCCTCACCAACGCTGATATTGGTAAGCCCACAGACCTGTTTGATGACATCTTCTGCTCGGCCCACCCATGATTTGCCTCTTTTTAGCCTGTCACCTTTCACTGTGTTTAGCACGTGGTGCAATGGATTCTCTGTATCTGTACTAATCTTCAGGTATGCTCGTGCTCTCCAGATCTTGATTCTGTCATCCATGGTTGGAAAGTCAAGAAGATACCTCATTGCCACACAGGGAGTGTCCCTCATACATGGTTGGAAAGTCAAGAAGATACCTCATTGCTACACAGGGAGTGTCCCTCATCCATGGTTGGAAAGTCAAGAAGATACCTCATTGCTACACAGGGAGTGTCCCTCATCCATGGTTGGAAAGTCAAGAAGATACCTCATTGCTACACAGGGAGTGTCCCTCATCCATGGTTGGAAAGTCAAGAATATACCTCATTGCTACACAAGGGAGTGTCCCTCATCCATGGTTGGAAAGTCATGGTGTGGAAAGTCAAGAAGATACCTCATTGCTACACAGGGAGTGTCCCTCATCCATGGTTGGAAAGTCAAGAAGATACCTCATTGCTATACAAGGGATTGTCCCTCATCCATGGTTGGAAAGTCAAGAAGATACCTCATTGCTACACAAGGGAGTGTCCCTCATCCATGGTTGGAAAGTCAAGAAGATACCTCATTGCTACACAAGGGAGTGTCCCTCATCCATGGTTGGAAAATCAAGAAGATACCTCATTGCTACACAAGGGAGTGTCCCTCATCCATGGTTGGAAAATCAAGAAGATACCTCATTGCTACACAGGGAGTGTCCCTCATCCTCATCCATGGCTGGAAAGCCAAGAAGATACCTCATTGCTACCTAGGGAGTGTCCCTCATCCATGGTTGGAAAGTCAAGAAGATACCTCATTGCTACCTAGGGAGTGTCCCTCATCCATGGTTGGAAAGTCAAGAAGATACCTCATTGCTACACAAGGGAGTGTCCCTCGTACATCCCAGGATAATGCGCTTTGCTTACCATTCGACCTACTGTGACGGCCAACTATTTTATTATTGCCTCTACGTCTTTTTCTTTATTGTTTTCTATTATTTCTTTCATCCCTGATGTCCTGAATTTGTCAACATCTTGTAAAGCTACTTTTTAAACGCCTTTTGCTATAAAATATAAGCTACATCATCATCATCATCATCATCGAGTGCCATCTCCGCATCGAAGGCTGGCTACCATGGAGCGCCATTCTGCTCTGTTTCATGCTTTGATGGTGCAGGATGTTATATGTTGGTTTGTTCATCTTTTGATGTCATTCGTCCATGTTAGTCTTGGTCTGCCTCTGCATCTTTTACCTCGTATTTTCCCCTCCAGGATTACTTTTAGTAGGCTGTTGTGTCTTTTAACATGGCCCAAGAATCGCATTTGTCTTGATTGAATTGTGTTTAGTAGTTCTCTGTTCATTTTTAGTTGTTTTAAGACTTCATCGTTTGTTTTCTTTTCCTTCCATCCAATTCTACCTATTCTTCTATATATCCACATTTCAAAGGCTTCAATTATATGTTCTCTCTTCTTGTCTAATGTCCATGTTTCTGCACCATATAGGAATGTTGAGAAGACATAACATTTTACTATTCTTAGTTTTAGCCCTGGTGTTATTTGTTTTGATGATAAGCTACATACACATTCATAGTTTGTTAAATTTACAATTATCTTGTAATTATATCCGAAATCTAGCGTAAAGGACTAACTGGCAATTTATCTTGACGATATTTTCCTCATTTCTGAAGTCTAGGAAGGGCGGGGCTTATAGTACTGGGAAATTAAAGGTTTCCTGTCCAGTGCAGTCACCGCGATGTTTTGTGGTCTGAGTTTTTATTTAATTCCCGACACACAAATCTTGTTCATTCTACCGGAATTCGAATCGGCATTCTCCTTGATTGGAGCTTGACAAGTTACTGAACCAGACACCATTGAATGACAAACCAATAGTTAACTTCGCTGAATTTAAACCTCTTTGGTCGATGTAATGAAACGAAACTGTTCTTCAAAGATCACGTATATAAACATACACGCATATACTAAACACACACGTATATACTAAACATACACGCATATACTAACCATACACGCACATACTAAACATACACGTATATACTAACCATACACGCATATACTAAACATACACGTATATACTAACCATACACGCATATACTAAACATACACGCATATACTAAACACACACGTATATACTAAACATACACGTATATACTAAACACACATGTATATACTAAACATACACGCATAAACTAAACGTACATGCATCTACTAAACATACACGCACATACTAAACACACACGCATATACTAACCATACACACATATACTAAACATACACCCATATACTAAACACACACGCATATACTAACCATACACGCATATACTAAACACACACGCATTTACTAAACACACACGTATATACTAAACATACACCCATATACTAAACACACACGCATATACTAACCATACACGCATATACTAACCATACACCCATATACTAAACACACACGCATATACTAACCATACACGCATATACTAACCATACACCCATATACTAACCATACACGCATATACTAAACATATACACATACATTTGCTGTACAATACAAACTATCAGTAAACAATCAACGCTTCCACATAAGTCACGGCATGTACAACACAGATCCGCACACCCAAAATATTTGTGTAGCAAAAACAGAAGCAGCCAAACATGAATATATTTGATTACCACAAATATTAATTTGACATAAATTAGACATAAACCTGTACAACGAATTCCTTTGTATTCTCTTCGGCAGTAGCAAGATCCGTTCAGACGATCACACACTCCGGCGCAGCGTGTCGAGCATTGGATGTCGCAATTTAACCCGAAATATCCCATAACGCATTCTAGAAAAAAAAATAAAGAAATATCGCTCTTTATGAGAAAGCATAAATGCAAGCTTTAAATCATTAGTTGTGTTAAACGTCATACAAGCTACACTAGAAGGGTTGTGATAATTTAAGTGCATGTCAATGTCTGGGGCATTATCTAAATTATGACGTAATGTTTTTAAACTTTGTTTTATGTGACTTAATTAACATCCTCTACACAAGAAGTTGAAATGGCTTAAATAACACCCTCTACACAAGAGGTTGAAATGGCTTAAATAACACCCTCTACACAAGAGGTTGAAATGACTTAAATAACACCCTCTACACAAGAAGTTGAAATGGCTTAAATAGCACCCTCTACACAAGAGGTTGAAATGGCTTAAATAACACCCTCTACACAAGAAGTTGAAATGGCTTAAATAACACCCTCTACACAAGAGGTTGAAATGGCTTAAATAACACCCTCTACACAAGAGGTTGAAATGACTTAAATAACACCCTCTACACAAGAAGTTGAAATGGCTTAAATAACACTCTCTACACAAGAGGTTGAAATGGCTTAAATAACACCCTCTACACAAGAGGTTGAAATGGCTTAAATAACATCCTCTACATAAGAGGTTGAAATGGCTTAAATAACACCCTCTACACAAGAGGCTGAAATGGCTTAAATAACACCCTCTACACAAGAGGTTGAAATGGCTTAAATTACACCCTCTACACAAGAGGTTGAAATGGATTAAATAACATGCTCTACATAAGAGGTTGAAATGGCTTAAATAACACCCTCTACACAAGAGGCTGAAATGGCTTAAATAACACCCTCTACACAAGAGGTTGAAATGGCTTAAATTACACCCTCTACACAAGAGGTTGAAATGGCTTAAATAACATCCTCTACATAAGAGGTTGAAATGGCTTAAATTACACCCTCTACACAAGAGGCTGAAATGGCTTAAATAACACCCTCTACACAAGAGGTTGAAATGGCTTAAATTACACCCTCTACACAAGAAGTTGAAATGGCTTAAATTACACCCTCTACACAAGAGGTTGAAATGGCTTAAATAACATGCTCTACTGAAGTGCATGACATGATGGACTTCATTTTTGTCTATACTATCTGAGGTATAGTCGAACCCCTGAACCTCTGATTAGCATAACCCTGTTGTCACTCTTGTGTTATAGATATAGTCGAACCCATGAACCTCTGATTAGCTTAACCCTGTTGTCACTCTTGTGTCTGAGATATAGTCGAACCCATGAACCTCTGATTAGCTCAACCCTGTTGCCACTCTTGTGTCTGAGATATAGTCGAACCCATGAACCTCTGATTAGCTTAACCCTGTTGTCACTCTAGCATCACATATTTAAAATGCATCCACTGCAACTGAGCTCTCACTACCTCTTCTCCATCGTTATGTAACACCTCAGATAAAAAGATTTGGTCACAACATTATGGTTGTACAGGGTAGTATATCCAAAAGCTATTTGAATTGCATTGTCCATCAAACAAGTAAAATGCAAAAAGTACAGTAAAGAGCCCCGTAACGCCAAGTGACGTATATGGACTATAGTGTTTAGTGACCATCATTTTTACAGACCTGCAGCACATTATTTTTGGGGTAATATTGCCAATATTACGCATGTGCCGATTTATTTTACCAGAAAACATCCAGTACCCATTTAAGGCTGGGTGAACCCGGAAGTCGTCGATCAGGATCGAGCTTGACCTCTAGTAGACATACGATTTCAGCATAAATACAATGACACAGTGAGATGTATGTAATGTATTAGGGTATTGATCTACAGCATCATCAAGTACCGGGCCTGCTGGCGTAGGTGATCATGTCTCTCCACAACTTTCAATTTCGGAAGCTATTTATCATTTCTGTTGTTGACCTTCTGCCAAGCCATTCTCTTAAGCTGTCTGTTATTTTTTTATCTTTGCTTCGCTCTATCTCTTCGTCCCTCAATGTTTCCAGTTGTCACAATATATTAAAGTTGTTCTCTTCTCATTACAAGGCCAAAAAATGATGATTGTTTCTTCCTAATATTGGGAATTAGCTCTCTTTATGCTTTCACCTCTCAGAACATCTTCATTACTCTTCTTAGCTGTCCATGGTACTCTCAACATTCTTCTGTAAAACCACATTTCTACAGACTCCAGTGATTTTCTTGTCTGTTGTCCTATTGTCCATGATTCGCATCCATATGTTAAGACTGGATTTACGTAACATTTAAGAACTCTTTTTCTTGCTTCTATTGTAAAAAATGGATTGCATAGTATCTTCCTCATTTTTTGGAAAGGTGCTTTTGCCTGAGCCATTCTACATCTCACCTCTTTTATACATCTTCCGTCTGTAAGCAAAATAAGGATAAAACAAACTCTAAAGATAGGTACTTGGAATGTGAGAACACTCATGCAGAAGAATAAACTAGAAAACACCATGCAAGAAACGAAAAGAATGGGTTTACAATTATTGGGACTATAAGAAATGAGATACACCGGATCAGAGGAGATGTATTCTGATAAACATAAAATAATCTATTCTGGAGGTACTGAACACCAAAGAGGAGTAGGTATCATCTTGGATTAGATGCAGAAAGAGCACAAACAGTGAAAGGCTATTAGCCAATATCTGACAGTCATTTGAGTGAAATTGAATGGAAAGCCAAAAGGCATAAATCTTATTCAAGTTTATGCACCAACAGCAGTCTAGAGGAAACAATTGATAAATTGTACAGCGAGTTAAATGAGGCACTTCCTTCCTAAATGCAAACCACATGAAAACACCATAGTTCTATGGATGTTAATGCACAAGTAGTAGCCAAATACGAGTGGACAAAGAGATACTACAAAGACGATGACGCTGGATATGACACACAGTGCTAAAGCCACCTGAATATATTACATGACATGCCCTTTTTTTAATTATCAGGGGAAGAAACAAGAAAGGAAAATTGAAAAAAAAAAATAAAAAAAATGGTATGGTAAAAGCTTTACGTGATTAGTAGACGATACAGGTTTGAATGACGTTTCGGCCCAATAGGCCTTCAGCAGGAATAAACAAACAACACACACACCCAGGTATGTAAGCAAATAAAACTAATCCTACATAGCTAACTAGTAACGAAACATCCAAAACAAAATAATCGAAATTGGTTAAAGAAAAGAAAAATGACTTTCCTGTGTCGTGGACCGTGGTCAGAACGGGAAAAGGGCGAGTCACACAGGTCTAGCTGTAATTATACCCTCTGGTCAGGTGAAGGGTTCTAAAAATACACGAGCGGGGGGACGCTGTCTAGGTAACCTCGACTGCAAAGACACTGACAATGTCTAAAAGTATCTAAGGGCCCGTAAATACATGTATACACACACAGATGCGTGTATACATATATACACGTACAAACAGACATGCACCTACTTATACAAATCAACATACACCTACATATACATACATATACATATATATATATATATATGCATATATACCTGCACACACATCTATCTATCTATCTATTGACCTTTCGAGCCGTAGCCGGCCCATAGGGCGTAGACCATGACACACCTTCTCCTATCTGAATTTTTGTTCTAGCAGTTTTGCACACACACATACAAGCATGTGTATATATATATATATATATATATATTTATATATATATACCCATACATATGTACACAAACATGCATGTGCACACCCATACAGGGACAATCATATATGTGTAGAAATGTGCGCATAACGCACATATCACCAGAAGAGTACACACCGGGGTCAGTGTGAAAAAAAACAGAGGAGAAAGAATAGAACAGTGGAATAAGAGGTACTCAAAAGGCTGAGAGTGGGGTACAATAAAAACATATGAGGGGTAAGTAGCACAGAAAAAAAAAGGTTGTAGGAGAACACCGAAGTGTTTCAATGGAGACTAGTGGAGGTGAGCTATGAATGGCATGGCATAGTAGACAGACTAAAGAGCCCAAACATGGGCAGTAGAGAAGGCTATGCAAAATGGAAGGAGTAACCGAAATGGAACTATGTGTACGAGTGTGATACATTCATGCCTCGTGGGGTCAGCGAGCCATACTGGACTATGAGGCGGTTCTCCAAAGCGAATCGGCTGCGGTCGCCAGAGTGACAATGGACAATACCAGTGATACGGATGTCGTCTTTGCCCTTGTGATCTGGGGAGTTGAAATGGGAAGACACTGGAGTGCCAGTATTCTGTTGAACATCTCGTAGATGTTCACAAAATCTCACCGCTAATCGCCTTCCACTCTCGCCAATGTACGTCATGTGGCATCGTTGGCATATGATGGCATAAATGATGTTACGGGACACACATGTGAAGCCATGCTTGATCTCGAACCGTCCATTAGGGAATAAGACCGAGTCAGTAGGGAGCACATAGGCACAGACGATACAGTTCCGACCACAAGGGGGCAGTGCCGAAGTGTTGATCGTCGGAGCGAGGGAGATGGCTCCTAACTAAAATATCTCCCAAATTCCTGTCGCGCTTGAAGGCGATCATCGGGGGATCACTAAAACGTAGACGGGTAAAAGAAGAAACAAGAAGGAGGGCAAACTATTTTTGTAGAAGAGAGACGGAAGCAGAGATGAAGATGGTGGAGAAAACATGAACTGATCTTTAAAAAAATGGTAAAAACAGAAAGGTTTGAATAGTGTTTGTTGAATATCTATGCTCCACAGGGAGTTGACAGGTTTAAAAAGAAGAAAAAAGATGAAAGAAAAGGTAAAATATGCAATCACAACAAAAAAAACACATTTAGTCTTCAAAATTCTGTGATATTTGCTGATAGACTGTCAGTTATTAAATATTAGTCGTCGATAGAAATAAGAAAAACGTTTCTAAAGTTTCACATGGAAGCGGCCTTAACAAATGAAATACGGAGTCTGGACAATTGGACAACAGTCATGGCAAGCTTTAGTGGCCGCAGAAAGGTGACATTTACAGAATAATATTGACAACACCAAGGAGAACTGAGAGGATATTGACGAAATTTCAAAGAAGCCAAAGCAAAAATTAAAACTAATTTCGAACTTCAGGAGAGGGAAAACATATGTAGTCACGTCATTGAAAGTCAACAACTTCTATTACTGTAACAATACGAAAAATAAAGTGCAAAAGAGGTAAAGGGAAACGAAGAACAGATACCAGACAGTTTAATAGAGTGATTTATTGCGAAGTCAAAAACATAATACATTGAAATTTATGGAGAGACATGATCACCTACGACAGCATAGTTCTAGATGATGATGATGATGATGATGATGATGATAATGACGCAAATAATGAACTCAATGTACATGAAGTATACTCTAAACCTGTACACATTGCTCCAAAGAATCCTTTACGGCAGGTACAAATTCCAGACATGTGGTTGCACTTATCCTGACAACCCGTCGAGCACGAAATTTTACAACGGTAGCCAAAAGTCCCACCGGCACATTCTAGTGGATAGCAAATAGTGAGGGGTTAAGACAAATAAATGTGTAAAAATGCGAAGCTGCAGTAAAGCTAAATGTGAAAGACAATTAAAAATGAAATAGAAAACATAGTACGGTAAAAAGTGTATGGTATAAATCACGTAAAGCTTTTAACATACCATTTTTTATTTTTTTTTTTCAATTCTTTTTCTCCTATAGCAGATAATTCTTGTTAAAAGTGGACTCCAGCACATATGAAAGAGTAATAATGACATCATAAGAAAGCAATATTCATAATAACTGTACATTGACTAGGGTGGTATAACATGACCGAAATAAGAGGAGGGCAGGGCTAAAACAATTTATTTATCAACATGTCACTGTTATAATAGCCCCAATAGCTTTCAAAGAAACAGAACTTCAACATCTCCTGTCCTTGAATAAAGAATATAATATTAAAAGCATGAAAATTTATACCGAAAAAAAGTTATATCAGTAAAATTACAAAAGAAGACACTAAACATAGCTATAGAACATCAAGTTATAAAACAAGTAACAAACGTTAAATATCTTGGAAGAAAATTCTCAGAAGATGGTAAAATCAATAAAGAAATGGACATACGATGAAACAAGGCAAACGAAATATTCGAACATATATCCCCAATACTTCAATAGAAAGCAATACCTATTGATACCATAAACATCTTATACACAGTATATTTATTCTAAACTTTATGCAACCGATGTCAACAAACATAGGGCTTGTCACATGTCGTATAGTCAAAACACTTACTAATAGTGCTTGTCACATGTCGTATAATCAAAACAGTTACTAATAGAGCTTGTCACATGTCGTATAATCAAACACTTACTAATAGAGCTTGTCACGTGTCGTATAGTCAAAACACTTACTAATAGAGCTTGTCACATGTCGTATAGTCAAAACACTTACTAATAGAGCTTGTCACGTGTCGTATAGTCAAAACACTTACTAATAGAGCTTGCCACATGTCGTATAGTCAAAACACTTACTAATAGAGCTTGACACATGTCGTATAGTCAAAACACTTACTAATGGGTCTTGTCACATGTCGTATAGTCAAAACACTTGAAAATAGGGCTAGCCACATGTCGTATAGTCAAAACACTTGATAATAGGGCTTGCCCTATGTCGTATAGTCAAAACATTTGGTAATAGGACTTGCCACATGTCGCATAATCAAAACACTTGGTAATAGGACTTGCCACATGTCGTATAGTGAAAAACACTTGATAATAGGGTTTGTCACATGTCGTATACTAAAAACACTTGGTAATAGGACTTGCCACATGTCGTATAGTGAAAAACACTTGATAATAGGGCAGGCATATGTCTTATAGTCAAAACAATTGGTAATGGGGCTTACCACATGTCGCATAATCAAAACACTTGGTAATAGGACTATCTAACATGTTGTATAGTGAAAAACACTTGGTAATAGGACTTTCCACATGTCGTATAGTGAAAAACACTTGGTAATAGGGCTTGGCACATGTCGTATAGTCAAAACACTTGGTAATAGGACTTGCCACATGTCGTATAGTGAGAAACACTTGGAAATAAGGCTTCCCACATGTCGTATAGAAAAAACACTTACTAATAGGGCTTGCCATATGTCGTATAGTCAAGATACTTGGTAATAGGGTTTTACACATGTATAGTTACAGCTCTTGGTAATAGGGTATGCTTCATGCCGTAGTGTTAAAAAAACTTAGTGGTAGGGTTTGCTACATTCTGTAGTGTTAAATAAAACATAGTAGTAGTGTTTGCTACATGTCGTAGTGTTAAAAATAAACTTAGTATTAGGGTTTGCTACATGTCGTAGTGGTAAAAATAAACTTAGTAGTCGGGTTTGCTATATGCCGTAGTGTTAAAAAATAAACTTAGTAGTAGGGTTTGCTACATGCCGTAGTGTTAAAAATAAACTTAGTAGTAGGGTTTGCTACATGCCGTAGTGTTAAAAATAAACTTAGTAGTAGGGTTTGCTACATGTCGTAGTGTTAAATAAAACATAGTAGTAGGGTTTGCTACATGTCGTAGTGTTAAAAAAACTTAGTAGTAGAGTTTGCTACATGTCGTAGTGTTAAATTAAACATAGTAGTAGGGTTTGCTACATGCCGTAGTGTTAAAAACTTAGTAGTAGAGTTAGCTACATGTCGTAGTGTTAAATTAAACATAGTAGTAGGGTTTGCTACATGTCGTAGTGCTAAAAAAAACTTAGTAGTAGGGTTTGCTACATGTCGTAGTGTAAAAAAAAACTTAGTAGTAGGGTTTGCTACATGTCGTAGTGTTAAATAAAACATAGTAGTAAGGTTTGCTATATGCCATAGTGTTAAAAATAAACTTAGTAGTATGGTTATATACATGCCGTAATGTTAAAAATTAACTTAGTAGTAGGGTTTGCTACATGTCGTAGTGTTAAATAAAACATAGTTGTAAGGTTTGCTATATGCCGTAGTGTTAAAAATAAACTTAGTAGTAGGGTTTGCTACATGCCGTAGTGTTAAAAATAAACTTAGTAGTAGGGTTTGCTACATGTCGTAGTGTTAAATAAAACATAGTAGTAGGGTTTGCTACATGTCGTAGTGTTAAATAAAACATAGTAGTAGGATTTGCTACATGTCGTAGTGTTAAATTAAACTTAGTAGTAGGGTTTGCTACATGCCGTAGTGTTAAAAATAAACTTAGTAGTAGGGTTTTTAATACATGTCGTAGTGCTAAAAAAAACTTAGTAGTAGGGTTTACTACATGTCGTAGTGTTAAATTAAACATAGTAGTAGTGTTTGCTACATGTCGTAGTGTTAAATTAAACTTAGTAGTAGGGTTTGCTACATGTCGTAGTGTTAAATTAAACTTAGTAGTAGGGTTTGCTACATGTCGTAGTGTTAAATTAAACTAAGTAGTAGGGTGCTTGCTACATGTCGTAGTGTTAAAAAAACTAAGTAGTAGGGTTTGTTACATGTCGTAGTGTAAAAAAAACTAAGTAGTAGGGTTTGCTACATGTCGTAGTGTTAAAAAAACTTAGTAGTAGGGTTTGCTACATGTTATAGTGGTAAAAAAACAACTTAGTTATAGGGTTTTCCACACGCCGCGTAGTCAATCCAGCTGAAAATTAAGTGCATGATCTTTAGACACGGAGATAAATACGTCAAGGAGAGAGATTTAAGTCGTAGTAGCAAAACCAGTTGTGCTTTAGTGTAATGAATGTTCTATACCCTGCATCATAATTGCGGTGGAACTATGGGACTACCTTTATATGTTCTAGTGGTCTTAGTTTAATTGTACGTGCAGAGATGGTACTCTTTGTGTTTTAACTAAACGCGTCATCTAGTAGTTATTTTTGCTGCTGGTATACATTGATCGATTATCCTTGTTATCGATATCACAGCAGCACTCGATATCAGAATACAAACGATTTTGGTGTGAATCTGTTGTGAACTATTCTCATATGAATCTGATAGAAACGCATGAATAAACGTTTACAGTATAACTCAATTCTGATATGAATCTGTTAGAATCTGTTATAGTTTTAATCTGACTAGAACCGTTCATGACCTTGGATAATCGGTTTTATTCGGAACTTATTGTGTATAGTATATAAATATAAATTTGCTAATTGTCTTTGTATTTTGTAACATACATATTCCATTGCGAAATGACAGTAACACACAATCTATCTAATTTAACTCTTTCAGTCCCGGAGCTTGTAATCAATCCAACGGAAGAGATATCAGAGAGAAAACGTGTCATGGTTTTAAAAGTAAATCTGCACATTTATATTATCTAACACATAACATATTATGTGTGCAATTTTAGATAATTGAACAAGGTATTAGATTTCACCAATACCAAGATGATACAAGACATGTAAAAAGAGTAAGGTTAGATGACGGTTCACACTAATCAAATTGAGATGATGCACAGTACGCCGAAACGTACGGAAAGATTAAGGATTTTGATTCTTTCTTCCTGATGTTGAAACTAAACATTCCTTCGGCCTCCTTAAGAACGTCATCATTACTATTTTTAGCTGGCAGTGGAAATCCTCGATATTCATATGTAAAACCACATTTCTCGGCCCACCCATAATTTCCTTTTTCTTTGTTCATGATTCACACCCTTAGCTGTATATAACACTGAAGTATACGTTTTCTTATATCCAGGATGCTAACTATTGTAGACATGCTAAAACAATAAAAATGCTGGAGAAATTAACCATCGATGACAAGCTAGTGTGAATCATAAAAGGAACAACAAGAACAATTTAATCTGAAAGTGACATTCTAGTTCTAATATTTAACATTCAGCATCGTTTATGGATTAAGGTGTCTGGAGTCTAGCACATCACTCCTATTCTTGAATTTGATATTCCGTGGAAGTGGTTTGAATTTATAACACCATCATCATCATCAAGTACCGTTCCTGCTGGCGTAGGTGTTCATGTCTTTCCACAACTTTCGATCTCGACAGCTATTTATTATTTCTGTTGCTGATCTTCTGCCAAGCCTTTCTCTTAAGCTGTCTGGTATCTTTTCTCCTGTCTTCCCTCTATTCCTTCGTCCCTCGATTTTTCCAGTTGTTACAATATATTCCAGCTGTCCCCTTCTCATTGCATAGCCATAAAATGATGATTGTTTCTTCCTAATATTAAATATTAGCTCTCTTTTTGCTATAGCCTCTTTCAGAACATTTTCATTACTCTTCTTAGCTGTCCATGTTATTCTAAACATTCTTCTGTAAAGCCACATTTCTTCCGCCTCCAGTGATTTTCTTAGTGTTGTCCTATTGTCCATGATTCCCATCCATTTGTTAAGACTGGCTCATCATAACATTTAAGAACTCCTTTTCTTGTTTCTTTTTAAGTGACACCACACACAAGAAAAAAAAGGGAGCCGCGATAGCTCAGTGGTTAGTGAACTGGACTACAAAGGACAAGAGGTAGGGTTCGATCCCAACCGACGGCTTCCGGTTCACTAAACCTTTAACGGGCGTAATACCGACCACATTGCCCAAAAAATCCTGTGCCGAAGGTCTGTAACATTTATGATCACTAACACCATATTCCCTATACGCTACTTGGCGTGACGGATCACTAACACCATATTCCCTATACGCCACTTCGCGTGACGGATCACTAACATCATATTCCCTATACGCCACTTGGCGTGACGAATCACTAACACCATATTCCCTATACGCCACTTGGCGTGACGGGGGCGCTTAACGTTTCTTTTTACACGCATAAAAAACGTATCATATTTTTAAAAAGTAATTTTTGGTTTTTGTGTGTGAATGATATTTGAAGAGAATAATGATCGTTATTAAAATATCAAAGTTTGTTAAAAAGAGTTTTAAAACGGTGAAAGATTATGTTTTTTAACGCAAAAGTTGAACCATTTTAAGAATCAGCTTCTTACTAATAACGTTGAATGTTTAATAGATAAAAACAAGTGAGTTTTCCTTTCTGGAAACTCAGATATAAGCGAATCAACTAAAGTATCACGTACAAACAGAATGTGAGTGAGGAAACAGTTTACCGTTCTCGCAATAATCGCCGAAGTATCCAGGCCTGCACCGAGTGCATTTCCCGGAATCGTGCTTGCAATTGCCAACAAAGCACGTTTTACTGCAAGGTGTTAAACAGTTGAGTCCATAGTAGCCTGGTGGACACCCTGGTAAACATGCCCCTGAATGCATGTCGCATATTTCTTGTAGGCCACATGTACAATTTTTATCACATAATACTCCGTAGCGGCCATGCGGACATATGGTCTCTGCAACAACAGCAACAATTAAATCAAAATTTATAAACATCAATTTATTTGTATAGTTTTGTTAGGCAGAAGATCAAAACACAACACAAGTAGCCTTCAATAAACGTTGCGAGAATACCAGACCCAAAACCAGACCACGAAAAAGATGGATCGACGGAATACTTGAACACTAGGAATCATAACAGCAGCAGAGACGAGCAAAAGAGCAAAAGACCGCAAATTATATCTCCTCTGGACGTTGAAAGGCAAATGAGCAATTAAAGTAGAAGAAGAAGAAGAAGTTAAATTTTGTTAATATGTGTGATCATATGTGAGTGCATTGAGGAATCTGGAGTTTAATGTAATTATATGCAGATCACATAATGTTATATACCTTTGTAAAATATAATCAGAAGGGATGTCAGTGTGTTGCATTGTGGGAAGTTTGGTCAGTTAGCGGGAGCCTCTCTCTTTGGCGATATGGAGGAGGTGTGTTTAGCCATAAAGATAGCCATAAAGGTAGCCATAAAGGTAGCCATAAAGGTGGCCATAAAGGTGGCCATAAAGGTAGCCATAAAGATAGCCATAAAGGTAGCCATAAAGGTAGCCATAAAGGTGGCCATAAAGGTGGCCATAAAGGTAGCCATAAAGGTAGCCATAAAGGTGGCCATAAAGGTGGCCATAAAGGTAGTCATAAAGGTGGCCATAAAGGTAGTCATAAAGGTAGCCATAATGGTAGCCATAAAGGTAGCCATAATGGTAGCCATAAAGGTAGCCATAAAGGTAGCCATAAAGGTAGTCATACAGTGGCAACGTGATGAGAAGACACAACAAGAGAATCAATCTAACAGCAAGACCTCATATGAGTAATACTGAAAAGAACACTGAGATAATAGGCAGCAACAGCAGGCATTGTAGTAGGAATGACAAAATATAAGGCTACACTGGACATAGGTTCACAGCAAAATAGGACAAGGGTTATCAGACCAGACAGTGTGGGCGGACACGTGGACGAAGTAGCAAGGAGTGTCCTCAGAAAGGTGTAGGTGTAAAGAAACAAAATAATTTAAATATTTAACAGTAAGTGGGTGGAGAAGAGGGAGTTGCCAGTATACAAACAGACATATAGAGGCAGACGCCATCAGAGAGAGAGAACACACAGAAGGCTAGACACTATGACGGCTGTTTTATTAGTCATATTAATGTATCATCAGTATGTGCCATACCGGTTAAATTAGGCCATCATGTCCTTCCACAATCTTCTATACACAGTGCATCGTATCAATTCTGTTGTTCGCTGTTTTCTATGCCATGACACCGAGCTATCCATTATTTTCTCTCTCTCTGTCGTGTGCGAGCTTTCTTTTACCCTGTATTTTGCCAGTTGTAATCCAGTATTTCAACGTTCCTCATTTCATGATGTTCCCCCAAAATGTTATTTCTTTCTGCTGTTTCTTAGGAGCTCCCTTTTTGTGTCGGCCTCGTTGAGACCTTCTTCATTTGTCTTTTTTAACTGACCAGGGAACTTTCAAAATTCTTGTGAGAAATATCATCTCTGTAGCATCTAATCGTCTTTTCATTTGTTTGTTTACTGTCCATGATTCGCTTCCATTGGTCAAAATTGGCTCTATATAGCACCGATGAACTCTCTTTCTCACTTCTATTGACATAGATTTGTTGCATAAGATATTTTTCATTTTCTGAAATGCTATTTTGGCCTGAGCAATTCTGCTTTTTATTTCTGTGGTGCATCTTCCATCTGATGTTATTATTGTGCCCAAGTATTTGACGCGTTGCACTTGTTTCAGATTTGTCCTGTTTATTTTTATGCTGCATGATGTTGATACTTGTTTCTTCGATATGATAGTTACTTATGTTTTGTAATATTCAGTGACGCCTGACTTCATCGGTATGGATGTCTACACATATAGATTTGAGTAGATCTTCGGGTATGTGTCCAGTGTTATATATGTCATTGAGTAGTTTTGTAATGACTTGTACTCCCAACTCTCCTAACGCATTTATCTCTTCAATTGTAATAATGTTGGGAACTGGAGCTTTGCCTCTTTTCATGTGTTGAATTGCATCCTCCGCTTCACTCTGCATTATTGGCGGTCATGTGTCTTTGTTTGAATTGTTTAGCTCAGGTCTTTCATCATCATAGAGTTGACTGATATATTCTGTTCATATTTCCATTATCTTCTCTTGTCCCATTATTATATTTTCATTCTTTGATTTCACACAACCTGAAACTTTGATTTCTTTACTTCCTGTTAATTCATTTAACTGATTGTGCATACATTTTGAGTCTTTCATTTGTGTTTTTCCATTTCTTCACATTACTGCTTTAACCACCCTTCCTTTGCTTTTCTACATTTGTTTTGGATCTCTTTGTGGAATATTTTGTATATTCGTTCTTCTTTCTTATGTTATCTTCTTTCAAACATCAGTTTTAGTATTTCTTCTGTCATTCATTTCTTTTTGTTAATTCTTTTATTAATGTGTATTACTACTTTCGATATTTGTTGAATTGATTGTTTATCTTTGAATTGGTTCTACTCTAAGCATATCTAGTTCTAATTTCATATTTCATGGGGATTTATGTGTCTTTCGCTGTTTTATTCTAATCTTTTCAACTACTAGTACATGGTCACTATTGCAATCTGCTCTTGGTCTTGTTTTAACAGATGTTAGACAATTCCTGAAGCTTCTCTGTACCAGTATAAAATCAATTTGATTGTGTACTTTTTTGTCTGGGCTTTGCCATGGCCATAGTCGCCTAGGGTGTTGTTTGAACCAGGTGTTACCTATAATCATTTCATGTGTCTTTGCCCAATCTGTCAATCTATCCCCTTTGTTATTGTCTCTCCATGAATATGTCCTCCAGTCACATTACGCACTTTAGCTGTTCCTACGTTTTTGCATTGAAATTCACTATTATAATATTTATTTCTTGGGATCAATACTGTTCCATGGTCAGGTACATTCTGTCATCTGTTGGAATTTAGATTTTCTTGGCTTTAGCTTAATTCCAACAGCGGAATGATGGATGCTATAAAATGCCTTCTGAAACTCCAAGAAGTTTCTTAATGTGTTTAACAATAATGTGCTTTCTCCATGCTTTCGTACTTCTTCATCTTCTATTATTCTATTGAATAATTTTTCTAAAACGTTTGCGTTCAGTCCCGGGTCACTCTTAACATGTCTGCAGAAATTATATCTTCACCAGGTGCTTTGTTACTTATGGTCTGATTAATGGCAGTTTCATTTTCGCTGCAAGTAATCTTCTCTTTCGTCATTTCAAACCGGACAGGCGGCAGGGTACTATAAACTTCACTTACTGGTTCTAATCTGTGGAGAGTTATTTTAAAGTATTCTCCTAAATTTTCAGTTTTTTAGTAATGGATCTCCATGTTTGTTTCGTTCAATGTTGGTAGCATTTTTGTTTTGTACAATGGTAGTAGCATTTTTGTTTCGTACAATGGTAGTAGCATTTTTGTTTCGTACAATAGTAGTAGCATTTTTGTTTTGTACAATGGTAGTAGCATTTTTGTTTCGTACAATATTAATAGCATTTTTGTTTTGTACAATGGTAGTAGCATTTTTGTTTCGTACAATATTAGTAGCATTTTTGTTTTGTACAATAGTAGTAGCATTTTTGTTTTGTACAATGGTAGTAGCATTTTTGTTTCTTACAATGGTAGTAGCATTTTTGTATCGTACAATGGTAGTAGCATTTTTGTATCGTACAAAGGTAGTAGCATTTTTGTTTCGTACAATGGTAGTAGCATTTTTGTTTTGTACAATGGTAGTAGCATATTTGTTTCTTACAATGGTAGTAGCATTTTTGTATCGTACAATGGTAGTAGCATTTTTGTATCGCACAATGGTAGTAGCATTTTTGTTTCTTACAATAGTAGTAGCCTTTTTGATTTGTACAATAGTAGTAGCATTTTTGTATCGTACAATGGTAGTAGCATTTTTGTTTCTTACAATGGAAGTAGCATTTTTGTATCGTACAATGGTAGTAGCATTTTTGTATCGTACAATGGTAGTAGCATTTTTGTTTCGCACAATAGTAGTAGCATTTTTGTATCGTACAATGGTAGTAGCATTTTTGTATCGTACAATGGTAGTAGCATTTTTGTTTCTTACAATAGTAGTAGCATTTTTGTATCGTACACTAGTAGTAGCATTTTTGTATCGTACAATAGTAGTAGCATTTTTGTTTCGTATAATAGTAGTAGCATTTTTGTTTCTTACAATAGTAGTAGCATTTTTGTTTCTTACAATAGTAGTAGCATTTTTGTTTTGTACAATAGTAGTAGCATTTTTGTTTTGTACAATAGTAGTAGCATTTTTGTTTCTGACAATAGTAGTAGCATTTTTGTTTTGTACAATAGTAGTAGCACTTTTGTTTTGTACAATAGTAGTAGCATTTTTGTTTCTTACAATAGTAGTAGCATTTTTGTTTTGTACAATAGTAGTAGCATTTTTGTTTTGTACAATAGTAGTAACATTTTTGTTTTGTACAATAATAGTAGCATTTTTGTATCGTACAATGTTGGTCCCGAACCAGCAGCGATCTGTGCAGACACCGAGGGAGAAAAAATATCTCCAAAAATTGAAAGAAAAGCTGAAGCAAATTTTTAGGTCATAAATACAAACATACTTTGATGATTTTTATGTAACTTTTGACATTTTTAGGTCATAAATACAAACATACTTTGATGATTTTTATGTAACTTTTGACATTTTTAGGTCATACAAAATCCGAGCCCAATTGATTATTTTGTGAACTCTCGATGACGTTTAGTTTGTGTCCTAAGTTATACGTAAAACAAGCGGCATATCAATGTCATGTATGTGAGTATGCTTGACGTCCACGGACCAGCGTGAAGATGCCTATACTCCACGTTAATCCCTACCCAAATCCATTGGATTGGCATTTGTTTTCACCTGTTTAGACAGGCAATTGAATCCACGATAATCTTTAAGCCAATCAAAATTGTAAGTGAGAGACAAGTGGGTGCATTATCAAGGGACAGTCAAACAAAATTACTCACCGCCATATACTTCGACTTCGCGAAGTGTTAATTGTCGGTTTCTATTTGGAATCTCAGCTGACTTTTTGATTTTGATAGCCTTGACCGGATTTCTTGACGGCATGTTACCAAATCTGGGCCACTGCGAGTTGTCTGCGCTCAACTTAAAGCTGCTGCCACTTAAAGCGATTATTTCCACATACAGCTCCTCTATCTCCTGCTGTTTCACCTCTTGTTCTAAACCTGATATGAAAATCGTAAGTAACTTTGATAGTAAATGAGTTCTTTTCCTGAAGACTGCTCGTTGTGTGACAATATATTAAGTCCATATATGGGATAGGGGAGCCGCGATAGCTCAGTGGTTTGTGAAATGGACTACAAAGGACAAGAGGTAGGATTCGATCCCAACCGACGGCTTCCGGTTCACCCAGCCTTAAATGGGTACAGGATTTTTTTCTGGGAAAGTAAAGCGGCACGGGCGTAATACCGATCACATTACCCCAAAAATCATGTGCTGAAGGTCTGTAAAATTTATGGTCACTAACACCATATTCCCCATACGCCACTTGGCGTGACGGGGGCTCTCTACTTTTTTTTAATATATATGGGATAGCCATATAAAATAAATTATCGTACAAGACAGACACTTATACTAAGATAATCAAGACTGCTGTGAAATTGTTTGGGTCGCGTGGAAATATTTGGTAAAACTAATAGAAGAATAGAACAATATAACGTTTCGGCCACAGCCTTTCTTTAGAAAAAAAGACAACAAATAATCACGTTTATAATAAATTCTGAGCTTAAAAGCACTGCGATATTTACAAGGCGCCAAACAGAATGAATGAGCCCTTAGTCAGAAAGTCACTAGAACCAAGGACTTTATGTCTGGTAGTTTCACGTCAAAGGCCATTGAACAGTTTTCTTGTGAGCAGAGCTCGCGAAATAAAGCACACACACTAACACAACAGATTAACAAACTCGCATATTTGGAATGTTCTAACCTTCCATCCACACAGACACATTTACAACACTCTGTGATGAGTGGGTCGATCAATGGCAATACTCGCTTCTTACTGGTATTTACATTATGGAGAGCTTTGGTATTGCAACAAATATTTAGGCAGACCAAAATTTAGGTATAGGGACGTTTGTAAGCGATTCATGAGGAATTTCTCTATCGGTGAATAAGACTGGACTAGTCTGACACATGTTGAGTCAGAAGAGAGAGATACAGAGAGAGAGAGAGAGAGAGAGAGAGAGAGAGAGAGAGAGAGAGAGCAGAAATAAATAGGGACGCAAACAAAAAATATGACAGCCGCTAAAAGTGAAAGGGAAAGTGGTTCACTTTTACTCAACAAAGAATACATATGGCTCCTCCTTCGACCAGACCCCGGATGTAATGTTAGAGTTTCTGCCATGGGAGATATTGGTCATGGAAAGATACATCTGAGAACATTGTATGATATTTATTGATTGCGTGCTGCAGACTGGCTGTCAGGACGATATATTTATTTATAAGTAAATAGAAACACTTTATACAGACCTTCGCATCAGGAGGCAACGTGATCATCAGAAGCAGACCCCATAGAGCAAGTGTTTTGGCCCGTTAGCTTTGTGCCACTCTAAGGGAGACGTGCCCGCTTGGGTCATGACCGAGGAAGAGGTATGTTTACAGCACTCGGAAAAAAATGACAAATAATCAACAACAGAAAAAAAAAACAAAAAACAATATATTGACCAAAGCAGGATCGAAACCGTACTCAGTTGCACAGCGCCTTGCAACGACAAGCCAAACTTTAGGGAACACTACCAACTCGTCTAACTATAAAAGTTTAAAAGTTTAGTTAGCTGAGTTGGCAGTGTTCCCTAAAGTTTGGCTTTTCGTGGCAAGGCGCTGTGCCAAGGAGTAAGGGTTCGATCCTGCTTCGGACCATGTATTGTTCGTTGTTTTTTTTGTTGTTGTTGATTATTTATAATTTTTTCCGAGTGCTGTAAACATACATTTTCCTCTGAATTGACTCGCTGATTATCGCCCCTTAAGTTTCCTTCTATAACAATATTCATCTATACAGATTTCTCTCCTCCTCTCTAGGTCATGACTCGCAGGCGTCGACCTCTTGCTTCATTGAACTTTACAGATTACTACATATATTCGGCACAAATAACTACACATTCTCAACGCAACACGTCTGCTCAAATGTTTCGGCTTCTACGGTATAGGGTTAGGGTCTTCCGACCGACCGACCGACCGACCGACCGACCGACCGACCGACCGACCGACCGACCGACCGACCGACCGACCGACCGACCGACCGACCGACCGACCGACCGACCGACCGACCGACCGACCGACCGACCGACCGACCGACCGACCGACCGACCGACCGACCGACCGACCGACCGACCGACCGACCGACCGACCGACCGACCGACCGACCGACCGACCGACCGACCGACCGACCGACCGACCGACCGACCGACCGACCGACCGACCGACCGACCGACCGACCGACCGACCGACCGACCGACCGACCGACCGACCGACCGACCGACCGACCGACCGACCGACCGACCGACCGACCGACCGACCGACCGACCGACCGACCGACCGACCGACCGACCGACCGACCGACCGACCGACCGACCGACCGACCGACCGACCGACCGACCGACCGACCGACCGACCGACCGACCGACCGACCGACCGACCGACCGACCGACCGACCGACCGACCGACCGACCGACCGACCGACCGACCGACCGACCGACCGACCGACCGACCGACCGACCGACCGACCGACCGACCGACCGACCGACCGACCGACCGACCGACCGACCGACCGACCGACCGACCGACCGACCGACCGACCGACCGACCGACCGACCGACCGACCGACCGACCGACCGACCGACCGACCGACCGACCGACCGACCGACCGACCGACCGACCGACCGACCGACCGACCGACCGACCGACCGACCGACCGACCGACCGACCGACCGACCGACCGACCGACCGACCGACCGACCGACCGACCGACCGACCGACCGACCGACCGACCGACCGACCGACCGACCGACCGACCGACCGACCGACCGACCGACCGACCGACCGACCGACCGACCGACCGACCGACCGACCGACCGACCGACCGACCGACCGACCGACCGACCGACCGACCGACCGACCGACCGACCGACCGACCGACCGACCGACCGACCGACCGACCGACCGACCGACCGACCGACCGATATTCTCATGTTCTCATCATCAGAATGTTCTTCTGGTCACTGCTGCAGTTTTGATGACATCATTTTGTTTTAAAGACGTTATATGTCATTAGCAAGTATCGTGCCTGGTGGCGTAGGTGATCATGTCTCTCCACAACTTTCGATCTCGACAGTTATTTATCATTTCTCTTGTTGACCTTCTACCAAGCCATTCTCTTAAGCTGTCTGGTATCGTTTCCCTTTGCTTCCCTCTATCTCTTCGTCCCTCACTTTTTCCAGTTGTTACAATATATTCCAGCTGTTCCCTTCTCATTGCATGGCCAAAAAAATGACGATTGTTTCTTCCAAATAATGGATACTAGCTCTCTTTTTGTTTTGACCTCTTTCATAACGTTTTCATTTCTCTTCTTATCTGTTCATGGTATTCTCATCATTATTCTGTACAACCACATTTCTACAACCTCCAGTTATTTTCTTGTCTGTTGTCCTAGTGTCCATGATTCACACCCGTATATTAAGACTGTATCTTTACATATATACATATTTACTTATCAAGGCCAATTATAAAACAAAGACCCGATAACTGTGTCAAGTTCCCACTAATGACAATGAAGAGTGTGGTGATATAGGCGCAATATACAGAGAGTAACAGTAACACAGATATCAACTTACCGCTGTGCACTTTGATATAATAAATGTTTGATGGTAACAGAAATTTGAGATGCCACTCTGGCTCGCCCTCCTCAACACTCGTCTGAGATACTTCACCATGTCTGTATCCGTTGACTGCGTGGTGTGGGCCATATCTGATCACGTCTCCATAAAGATTACTCGATTGCTTGGTCGGTTGTTTTAGAGCTAAGTTCCGGCCTGCCGTTGGGGTATACAAATGATGTTCTTCGCTCGTCACTAGTATGTACATGTACTTACGTTAAACAGAAAACAACCGAAATTCACAATCCACACACGGCTGTAGACAACTATGAACGTACAACACACAGCTGGAGTTAAGAACTATATAGGCTACACACGACTAACCAAGAACTCCCCTTTCAAACTCCATATTTTCTCTCGTTGGTAATAATCTGCAACAACACTGGGCAATAAAGTGAGCAGAACAAAGTCACTGAACACGCTTCAACAAAATACATGATCTAACATCCAACGATTGAAGTAGATTTCTTTGTATTTCATCAATATTTAATGTCATTATAAAAAACTTGTCATTGGCTCTAAGCACAGAATGTTTATATGTGTGTGTGTGTGCATGTCTGAGCATGTGTATTGTGTACTTGTACATCTCCTATCATTTGATGTCAGGATGCGTCCCATTACCACCGCGTTTTCTCTCTTCTCATTTCTTCATTCAACATAAGTGGGAGAGGTATGTTTCTACGAGAATATTTCACTTGTTTATTGGTCCCTTCTCCTGTTAAGCTTCTGAGCGAGTCCGTCCGTTGTTTTTTTTTATGATATTCGAAGTTTGTCAATTCTCTAACGTTAACTAATGTCAATGTCAGCGTTGTATTTCTCTTGTAACTGTTTAATCTATTTATAAACTAAACTGTGAATTGATTCCAAATTAATTTCCTCACTAATGTAGTATTTAGTGTTAAACCCATGCCTTGCTAGCAGAATTTTGAGATAAAGATTGTATTCAAGGGTGTTTCTTCATTTCTTTGTTTTGATAAATACGAATTGTTTATAGATCAACAATAGTGCAACTAATCAATAGCTTGACATAGTTTCTATGAATCTCCATACTATCTCCGATCTTCTATACAACAACATGTCACCAAACTGCCTTCTTCTACCTATCATGTTGCTCATAATTTATTTTCATATTTTCCCTTTCTCAGAAAACGCGGGATCAGATCCTAGTAAGGTAAAACATGTTTCTATAGAAGATTAAATAAAAACTCAGACCCGAACACCTCCAGGCAGACCCCAGTAATGTGACAATGTAGTCTGGAGATGTAGGGATGTAAGGAAATAGATGTAGTTTGGCATAGGGTCAAGACAATGGGAGAACCATTGTAGGTAATGTGAGATTTGAGAACCGCCGTGAGTTGAGACAGTGGCCCGGGATAGTGATAGTGTTCAGTGAAGATAGTAAGAAATTCGTGCAATAAGTGAATGATGAGAAACTCTAGAGTGAGTTGTCTTAACATGGGGAGATTGATTTGAATGGCTAAGTGATGACGTAGGTGATCTGTGCTTGGTTGGAATACGAGATACTTAAACGACTGGGGAGATGGAAAGACAAGTTCCAGTTAGGTGGTAGAGTGAAGTCCAGTTTAGTAGGTGGCCGCACCGCTAGCCGCCGGCTCGTCCAGTGGAAATCTATTTTATTTTAGGACAAGTTCCAGCTTAGGTCAGTTTGGTTGGTAGAGGGAAGTTCCAGTTTAGAGATAGATAGTGCCAGTGTAGGATGCGGCCGCGCTGCTTGGCGCCGGCTCGTTCATTGGGAACAGAGTAAACGCTCTTTCGTAAATAAGAGATTAGGTGGAGATTCCAACACTGATAGTAATCAGGTGGGAGTTATAGAAAAGCTAGATAAGTCACCTGTAGGTGTTGGGCGATAGGGAGCCAAAATGGTTGTTAGGCCTACTGGATAGACTGGAGCAGATAGTCAGACCGCCCAGCACATGTAAATAGATTGTTATACTCAGCACCTTGTAAGTAAACCCAGTAAAGTATTGTGTTTATTCATGACTTGTGTGACTTGAATAGTGTACGGCTGTGTAACAGATTGTTCTAGTTGGCCGATTGGGTCGATCAACACAACGCGAAGTAAGAAATAGCACTACCACCAATGCCAGATCAACACAACGCGAAGTAAGAAATAGCACTACCACCAATGCCTGATCAACACAACGCGAAGTAAGAAATAGCACTACCACCAATGCCAGATCAACACAACGCGAATTAAGAAATAGCACTACCACCAATGCCAGATCAACACAACGCGAAGTAAGAAATACCACCACCAATACCAGATCAACACAACGCGAAGTAAGAAATACCACCACCAATGCCAGATCAACACAACGCGAAGTAAGAAATACCACCACCAATGCCAGATCAACACAACACAGAGTAAGAAATACCACCACCACCAATGCCAGATCAACACAACAGAGTAAGAAATACCACCACCACCACCAATGTCAGATCAATACAACGCTAAGTAAGAAATACCATCACCACCAATGTCAGATCAACACAACGCGAAGGAAGAAATACCATCACCATCAATGTCAGATCAACACAACGCGAAGGAAGAAATACCACCACCAAAAATGTCAGACAAACACTACACGAAGTAAGAAATACCACCACCACCAATGTCAGATCAACACAATGCGAAGTAAGAAATACCATTACCAATGTCAGACCAATACAACGCTAAGTAAGAAATACCACTACCACCAATGCCAGATCAACACAACGCTAAGTAAAAAATACCACCACCACCGATGTCAGATCAACACAACGCGAAGTAAGAAATACCACCACCACTAATGTCAGATCAATACAACGCTAAGTAAGAAATACCACCACAACCAATGCCAGATCAACACAACGCTAAGTAAGAAATACCACCACCACCAATGCCAGATCAACACAACGCTAAGTAAGAAATACCACCACCACCACCAATGATAGATCAACACAACGTGAAGTAAGAAATACCACCACCACCAATGCCTGATCAACACAACGCGAAGTAAGAAATACCACTACCACCAATGCCAGATCAACACAACACGATGTAAGAAATACCACCACCACCAACGCCTGATCAACACAACGCGAAGTAAGAAATACCACCACCACCACCAATGCCAGATCAACACAACGCGAAGTAAGAAATACCACCACCACCAACGCCTGATCAACACACGCGAAGTAAGAAATACCACCACCACCAATGTCAGATCAACACAACGCGAAGTAAGAAATACCACCACCACCAAAGCCAGATCAACACAACGCGAAGTAAGAAATACCACCAACGCCTGATCAACACAACGTGAAGTAAGAAATACCACCACCACCAATGTCAGATCAACACAACGCGAAGTAAGAAATACCACCACCACCAATGTCAGATCAACACAACGCGAAGTAAGAAATACCACCACCACCAAAGCCAGATCAACACAACGCGAAGTAAGAAATACCACCACCACCAACGCCTGATCAACACAACGCGAAGTACGCATTATGAGGCGATAAGCACGTGCAGGCGATATGACCAGGTGAGGAGCTAAGTGTCGGGAAGCTCTGAACTTAATTATGGTGGAAGAAGCGAAGAAAGGCCAGACGGTGTCCAGCTGATTCGGGGTGACTAAAGTCACTCGTGTATACAGAAGAGAGCACTGAGGAAACAGGACGCCAATGGTCCTGTTCCCAGTACCCCATTATCAAGAAGCACGAGATAGCAACGAGCGTCGACGGGCATCATCAGGCGGTTTACAAACGAGTCTGTATGTAAACTCAACGGCCCCCTCCACATCAATAAAACGCTGATTCCCTTTTCATCATAAAGATAGATTTTTTTTTCCCTTTCACTGACACCTGACATTATTCGTTCTCATCAGATTGACTTGAGTGCAGTGACCTTTACTTTTTTTTTCTCTCTTGGACACTACATATTTTTATTTTCTGAATTGATGTTTTACTACATATTTCATTCACATATTTCATTCACATATTTCATTCATATATTTCATTCACATATTTTATTCACATATTTCATTCATATATTTCATTCACATATTTCATTCATATATTTCATTCATATATTTCATTCACATATTTCATTCACATATTTCATTCATATATTTCATTCACATATTTCATTCATATATTTCATTCACATATTTCATTTACATATTTCATTCACATATATCATTCACATATTTCCTAAGCTACAGTTTGTTTTATATCTTCTGGCAGCCTGATCAAACTGCTGCACTTGTCTGTCAGACAAACAAACAAAGACTGTCGGTGTAAATTTGTTCTCATGATTTAGACACAGCCACATTTTTGCCAGACTGTCTGACCTGACGATCTCAAATGTCCTCAATATTTAATATCTATGCTCTCTCATGGCCTGACATGTACATTATCTCTGTGGTCGGGTAACTTGATTTTAACGTTACTTTGGAAATACCGTCACTGTGGAGGGAACCATGTGTCCGTGAGATCTTGAAAGGCAGGACACATTTATTTATTCATCTGGGCTTTTCTTGCGTATGTTTCAATGAAAAGGCATGCCACTAGTTGCCTTAATTACCTGGAAACCACCTTGGTATTGACGAGTCAGCTAGCTTTTGCAATCTATGTTGAACGATTTCAGCAAAAAATGTTCTCCAAAAAACTGGGAACGAATGTTCTCAAGGAAATTGTTTCCCATATTCTTCTTCTTGTACAAATTTTCATTTGTCATCTTCTGAGGAGCTACATACCATCAATGGTATATGCCATTGTGTTAGTACATAATCGTCATATTTGTGTATTATTACTGTCACATACTGAGACTTCATTAAAGATAGGCTATTCATTTTTTTTTAAGTAAGCTCGTGTAAAATCAACTGTTTACCGCTCTATGCCATCAGCTCTACTTGATTCATGTACAATGTCTATTCACATGTATCAGTGTTGTGTCTATATATTGAGAAGAAACGAACAGTTCATTGCCAGTATCCACTCTTATATAAAACTCACTGTGTACGATTAGTTATTGTATAATGATGGTCGTCGCGGTAAGTGAGTCTGGCTAGTGATAAAACTCATATTTGATGTTTCTTGTAGCTAATATATCTGGGGTTGTGGGACTGGTTGGTCTCGAGGCAAGACGTCGACCTCGAGACATAGAGGTAGTTGGTTCAAATCCCGGCTGCACCAGTTGGGATTTTTAATTATGAATTCTCTCTGCGGCAAACGCCCCTGGTCTCAGCAGCGAGGCCCGGTTTGAAACGTCAACTACTTACCGACGGAAAAAAATATGAGTACCTCCGAAGACGGAGTTTATCTGCCTGTTCGGCGAGGGAACCCTGTGACCACGGCTACCAGGGAAAAACGGATGAACACGCAAAATTCAGTTTCTAGCCTCTAGGGACTTCGTCAGAGGTCAAAGCTGGCGAACGAAAATAAATATATATATATATATATATATATTTGGGGCTTATACAATGATAAAAGGAGCATGCAATGTAACGAATTATTTGTGTAAATAGATGTAAATATTGTGCTATTACTCAGAATGCTACACTGGAACGAAGTATTAAAGTGCATCGTATCGGCGAAGTCATAGCATTTGGAAGTCAGCGTCCTTTTATAATCGCAGTGCTGTATATCAACTCTTGAAACATGTTTCAAATAATTCTTAAGTTGGATGAAATGGTTGGGGGGTGGGGGGGGGGCGGGCTGATCACTACCTGACTTTCCCATGTTAAATAGTCGGACCAAGGCATTAACCACCACGCTACCGAATTCTCCATTCCGTTTACGAAATAGCGTTCAGCAAATTCACAGACCGGCGTTTGAGAATAAAAACTTCCTCTGATGTTGCTAATCTCCTTTAGCGTTTTCAGACAATGAAACTAATTTATATACACCTTGTTCGCGTCTACTGATGGTAGCAGATGAAATTAGATGAACTAAAATAGGCCGATCTAGAGAAACATCATAGCAAAGAGTGGTAAGACCATTGACCCCAGTATTAGCATAGATAGCCACAGACCAGAACTATAAATAGATACTCAGGGAGTCCAAGAATCGTCCCAACATATCGTTGCACGTGGAGGCGTTACATTGTTTATGTCTGTTCTTCGTGCTATCTTCGTTCAAGGAGAAACTAACAGACTTGTGATGCCTCCACTGATCCATATATTCTCACTGGAACATATATTGCTTGTTATCTCCCCTATAATATTTGTTTTCGTCAGCTTTTACCACTGACGAAGTTCCTAGAGATTGGGAACTGAATTGTGCGTGTTAATCCATTTTTCACTAGCAGCTGTGTGCACAGGTGTCCCTAGCCACACAGGCAGATAACATATTCTTTCCGTCGAAGAGTAATTGACGTTTCAAGCCGGGCCTCGCAGTTGAGACAATAGGTGGTTGCCGCAGAGAAAAATCATGAATGAAAATCCCAACAGGTGCAGCCGGGATTTGAACCCACAGCCTCTCTGTCTCGAGGTCGGCGTCTTGCCCCGAGACCAACCAGTCCCCCAAAACTAACAAACTTGTGAAACTTACCTCCACTGATCCAGATGGAACATATATTGCTTGCTATCTCCCCCATAATTATAAGCCTATCTACAGAAACCATGGCGTCACATGAGACGTCCACAGTTGTGTTGTTGACTGTGATCTTCTTCTCATTGCTGCATGCTTCTGAGTTGTACAGTGTAGTGAATCTTTGCATATGACCTAGAATACATATTGTAATATGTGTAAGTCGATAGTTTGTTCCATGAAACAAGACAACAACTATATTTGCTGTAAGTATAGACATGCTATTTTCATTGCATGAACTAAATTCTCTTTTCAATATAAGCATTTGCATGACATTATTTTAGTAAATTGATGGAGAGACTTGATTTATTCTTTCGACACAAAATACAAAATACAACATACAACATTAAATTAAAGAAAAGTTTATACACAACTGGAAAAGATAAAAATATAAATGAAAGCTTTAGAAATAATGGTAGTTTTAGTAGCAGCTATTGACTATTGCGTGTAACAAAAGAATCAAATGTTTTGGACATCTGCCCAGAAAGCCAAGAAATTGTACATTTCTCCACTCTACAATACTGAACGGCGGGAACATTAGAATAAGAGAAAGGAGACGAGAGAGACTTGGTTATAGAGTGCGTTAGTTAGGCCGGGCTTGGGGTTGTTAGTCTGATTGATGCCGAAAACGTGTTAGGTTGAGACTGAGGTCGACAGTGAGTTACAACACAGAGACTGAGGTCAACAGTGAGTTAACAACACAGAGACTGAGGTCAACAGTGAGTAAACAACACAGAGACTGAGGTCAACAGTGAGTTAACAACACAGAGACTGAGGTCAACAGTGAGTTAACAACACAGAGACTGAGGTCGACAGTGAGTTAACAACACAGAGACTGAGGTCGACAGTGAGTCAACAACACAGAGAATGAGGTCAACATTGAGTTAACAACACAGAGACTGAGGTCGACAGTGAGCTACCTACACCAAGACTGAGGTCGACGATGAGTTGCCTACATTGAGACAGAGATCGACAGTGAGTTATCTACACCGAGACTGACGTCGACAGTAAGTTTCTTACATCGAGAGTAAGGCGAAGTGTGAGCTAAGGAGAGATTAAAGAGCCGAAATCGTTAGACGGGAAAAAAGGTGAATGTTCTTTAGAAAGAAGGATTGATAATGAGAGCTTGTTATATGTAGAGTACTAGTCCTACTACCAAAAATAACGTTTTCCAATCAATGACTTCCTCTTCGTCATCCCATAACCCCGAAGGCTGGGGCACCACTGACGGATGTTCGTCAACCTTTTCCATTTCTCTCTATCTTAAGTCATTCTTTGAAATCGCACAGTCGAGACCATTCCATTCTCTGGTGTTATCGTCCCAAATCTCTCTCTCTCTCTACATACCTCGTCTTCTTGTTCATTTCACAGTTTCTTGCAGAATAGTAAAGTCCATAATAAGCGGCTGAGTAAGAAAAGTTTTTTGAACAATAAAGAAAAGCAAAAATAAATGGTTTCCTCATTCTTTATGACGTATCGGGTGTATTACGTTAGCACTCATAATTTTCAATGAAGAACAGCTCATTTTTACAGTCATGCTATCGCTTTTATGCCAGCTCGCAATACTTTCCCAGAAACATCTGGTACTCATTTAAGATGATGGGTGAACCTAGGAGCCGTTTCACGGAATTGTGTTCGACCTCTGACCTTAGTAGCCCAGTCATTAACCACTGAGATACCTAAGGTACTTCTAGTAAATGACGTCCGTGTTTTACAGAACTAAGAATGCATGATTGTCTCACTCTTTGCTGCATATTACAGAACTAAGAATGCATGATTGTCTCACTCTTTACTGCATATTACAGAACTAAGAATGCATGATTGTCTCACTCTTTAATGCATAACGATGCAAACTTTGCACCATGTACGAGGGGCTTTGATGTAGTTGTTAGTGGTTGGCATTTTAAACAGCTGAACTCGTATAGACGTTCTTTCCGCCTGTCAGGTACATATTTTATTCCACGCTTTCTACTTAAAAGATGAATCAATTCTAAAACAAGATGACGGTCAAATCATCGGACACTATCACCACTAATGTCTAACAAGGAAATAACTCTAGAGGCAATACGGACACTACAGTACAGTCTTCATCCCAACGTTGTGCTATCAATGGCAGTGCTGGACCCTAGATGCAAGAACAATAAGAAAATTAACTAATACTGGTATTAAATGAGTTAAATGAATGATAGTAAAAAGCCTGAGAGATCAAAAATGAAGAACTAAGAAAAAAGCTGGGAATAGTCACCGCCATAGATTAAATCTATTAAAAAGAAACAAATAAAAAGGTTTGACCACGTGATAAGGCAGAAAAAAAAAACGAAAGAGCTGTCTACGAAAAGATGGATCGGAATAGTATATACTCTAGGAAACATAACAACAGTAGGGGCAAAAAGAAGAGCAAAACACCGCAAACTATATCTCCCATCGGCACTGAAAGGCAAATGAAAATGGAAAGAAGGCGAAAAAGAATCATTCTATAACAAGCAGAACGTTATTGGCTGTAATTTGACGTTGTTAATCTTAAATTGACACCTGTGAGTTAATAGTGTTGGGAAAATAATATATTTGTCTATAACGTTTTTTTTTCTGTTCACAAATTGTCTGTCCCTGACAGCGCTATAACTCATCGTTTCCGTGAACTGTGGCCTTTAAGTATTCCTGGAAATCCGTGACTCGACATACCGAAATGATCAAAGCTACTTCTTCTTCCTCTTCTTTTCTTCCTAATTTGCCTTTCACCGTCGAGGGGAGATATAATTTGCGGTCTTTAGCTCTTCTGTTTGCCTCTAATGCTGATATGTTTCCTATTGTTTCTAATATTTGTGAATCCGTCTTTTTCATGGTCGGCCCTTGAGTCTGGTGTTCTCGCAACGTTTATTGAAGGCTTGTTGCATTGTGCTTTGATCATTTAGCTCTATCACGTGACCAAACCTTTTCTCTGTTGTTTCTTTATTTAATCTATGGCGAGGGTTGTTCCTAGCTTTCTCTCAGTTCGTCCTTTCTGATCTTATCTCTCAGTCAGTTTCCTGCCATTCGTCTGACACATTTGATGTCGGTGGTGGTTATTTTTTCTTATTGTTCTTGCGTGTAGGGTCCAGTACTGCTGGCATTGGTAGCACAACGATGGGATGAACATCAAAGACGGGGATGCTTAAAGAGGATTAACGAGGATTAAAGTTGATCAAATGCTACAGTAAGTCATAATAAATCCTAACACATAGAACGTTCATGATGTAGCATGGGAAAACAACATTATAGTAATGAACAAATAAATCAATAATTCAACTTACGATCATCATTCACTACAATCCTGAACCAGGAAAAGACCAAAGGTGTCGTCATCTGCAACACCAAGGACATAGCATCTTGGTCCGGGTTGCATGTATCATCGCTATTGTCGGTCAGGAATGACGGGTTATCGGACGTGGAGATATACGAGTTTAGCAACACTGACAAAATAGTGGAACAGTTGCGAGGTTGGTAAGTGTCATCGTTAGGTTGTTTCTATTTCAATAAATCACATTTCCAGTTTTCTAATTCATTCACTTCAATGCTGTTTTCTATCTAATTCTTCTCTTTTCCTCTCTTTTTTCTTTTTCTTTATGCCTTTTCTCTCTTTCTTCTTCGTCTTGCTCTCTTCCTTCCTTTTCCTATTCTTCGTATGTTTGACTTGTTTTTTTCTTCTCTCTTTTTTAATTCTCATTCACTTCCTCTCCTACTACCTTCGTTTCGTTGTTTCTTCATCTTTCTCTTTGTTTCTTCATCTTTTCTCTTTGTTTCTTCATCCTTTTCTCTTTGTTTCTTCATCCTTTTCTTGTACTCTAATTTCTTCTTCTTTTCTTTTCCCTCTTTTTTCTTCGCTCCTCTTCTTCTTCTCGTGTTCTTCTTCTCTCCTCATCCTCTACCTCTTCTTCTCGTGTTCTTCTCTCCTCATCCTCTACTCTTCTTCTCGTGTTCTTCTTCTCTCTTCTCTACTTCTTCGTGTTCTTCTTCTCTCCTCATCCTCTACCTCTTCTTCTCGTGTTCTTCTTCTCTCCTCATCCTCTACCTCTTCTTCTCGTGTTCTTCTCTCTCATCCTCTACTCTTCTTATCGTTTCTTCTTCTCTCCTCATCCTCTACCTCTTCTTCTCGTGTTCTTCACCCTCTACTTCTTCTTCTCTCCTCATCCTCTACCTCTTCTTCTCGTGTTCTTCTTCTCTCCTCATCCTCTACCTCTTCTTCTCGTGTTCTTCTTCTCTCCTCATCCTCTACCTCTTCTTCTCGTGTTCTTCTTCTCTCCTCATCCTCTACCTCTTCTTCTCGTGTTCTTCTTCTCTCCTCATCCTCTACCTCTTCTTCTCGTGTTCTTCTTCTCTCCTCATCCTCTACCTCTTCTTCTCGTGTTCTTCTCTCTCCTCATCCCTACCTCTTCTTCTCGTGTTCTTCTTCTCTCTTCACCTCTACTTCTTCTTCTCGTGTTCTTCTTCTCTCTTCACCCTCTACTTCTTCTTCTCGTGTTCTTCTTCTCTCCTCATCCTCTACCTCTCTTCTCGTGTTCTTCTTCTCTCCTCATCCTCTACCTCTCTTCTCGTGTTCTTCTTCTCTCCTCATCCTCTACCTCTTCTTCTCGTGTTCTTCTTCTCTCCTCATCCTCTACCTCTTCTTCTCGTGTTCTTCTTCTCTCTCACCTCTACTTCTTCTCGTGTTCTTCTTCTCTCCTCATCCTCTACCTCTTCTTCTCGTGTTCTTCTTCTCTCTTCACCCTCTACTTCTTCTTCTCGTGTTCTTCTTCTCTCCTCATCCTCTACCTCTTCTTCTCGTGTTCTTCTTCTCTCTTCACCCTCTACTTCTTCTTCTCGTGTTCTTCTTCTCTCCTCATCCTCTACCTCTTCTTCTCGTGTTCTTCTTCTCTTCACCCTCTACTTCTTCTTCTCGTGTTCTTCTTCTCTCCTCATCCTCTACCTCTTCTTCTCGTGTTCTTCTTCTCTCCTCATCCTCTACCTCTTCTTCTCGTGTTCTTCTTCTCTCCTCATCCTCTACCTCTTCTTCTCGTGTTCTTCTTCTCTCCTCATCCTCTACCTCTTCTTCTCGTGTTCTTCTTCTCTCTTCACCCTCTACTTCTTCTTCTCTCCTCATCCTCTACCTCTTCTTCTCGTGTTCTTCTTCTCTCCTCATCCTCTACCTCTTCTTCCTTACCTCTTATATTGTGTGCGCCTCTCCAACGAATACACCTCATCGTCCGCCCTTAACAACACATTACATTGAAGTACCTGCCTTCTCTTACCACTTTGAAACCTAGTGCATGTTCTGCACCTTTCGTACATTAAATTATATTGTTAAAAAGACTAAGAATGGCAAAATGTTACGCCTTCTCAATATTCCTGTATGGTGCAGAAACAAGGACATTAGACAAGAAAACAGAACAGAAAATTGAAGCCTTTGAAATGTGGATTTATAGAAGAATAGGTAGAATTGGATGGAAACAAAAGATAACAAGCGATGAAGTTTTAAAACAACTGAAAATAAAAAGAGAACTACTAAATGCAATTAAGACAAGACAAATGAAATTTTTGGGCCATGTTAAAAGACACAACAGCCTACTAAAAGTAATATTGGAAGGAAACATACAAGGTAAACGAGGCAGAGGCAGACCAAGACTAACATGGACGAGTAACATCAAAAGATGGACAATTCAATCTATGTCAGCCTGCACCATCAAAGCAAGAAACAGAGTAGAATGGCGATCCATGGTAGCCAACCTTCGTTGCGGAGAAGGCACGCGATGATGATGTTAAAAAGACAAGTAAAATGTAATTGAGCGTGTACATCCAGATAGTACTTATAGTGTATTCACAGTCTTCGATCTTTTTCGTGCGTTTTCATGTTGTATTAAAATGGTGTATTCATAGTTTATGTACACTAACCATATTGGCACCCGGGACCAAAGTAGCCATCATGACACCCTATATCTGAGGGGCAGTCACCGTTGGTAGCACATTGGTAATCGTCACGACAGTGACACATAAATCTGCATGATGGCCCAAACCAGCCATGGGGACAACCTGAAATAAATAACAGACACCTTATTGCTAGTCATCATCATCATCATCAAGTTCCCTGCCTGCTGGCGTAGGTGATCATGTCTCTCCACAATTTTCGATCTCGACAGTTATTTATTATTTCTGTTGTTGACCTTCTGCCAAGCCATTCTCGTAAGCTGTCTGGTATTTTTTCTCTTTGCTTTCCTCTATCTCTTCGTCCCTCGATTTTCCCAGTTGTCACAATATATTCCAGTTGTTCTCTTCTCATTACATGGCCAAAAAAAAATGATGATTGTTTCTTCCTAATATTAGAAATTAGCTCTCTTTTTGCTTTGGCCTCTTTCAGAACGTTTTCACTACTCTTCTTAGCTGTACATGGTATTCTCAACATTCTTCTGTAAAACCACATTTCTACAGAAACCAGTGATTTTCTTGTTTTTTGTCCTGTTGTCCATGAATCACATCCATACATTAAGACTGGCTCTATATAACATTCAAGAACTCTTTTTCTTGTTTGTTGTCCTATTGTCCATGATTCACATCCATATGTTAAGACTTGTTCTACATAACATTTAAGAACTCTTTTTCTTGTTTCGATTGTCAAAAATGGATTGCATAGTATCGTCGTCCTTTTTTTGGAAAGCTGCTTTTGCCTAAGCCATTCTGCATCTCACTTCTTTTGTACATCTTCCGCTAGAGGTTAACAAAGTTCCCAAATATTTAAATTCATTTACCTGTTTTAATATTGTTCCACTTGTCTTTATTTTGCACCGAGGTGATGTCTTTTGTCTTTGTTGTTACCATTAATTCTGGCTTTTTGCTATTAATGCTATATCTTTTATTTTTGCTTTCTTTCACCATAATGTCTAACATTTCTTTTTTTCAATTCCTATTCATATGTTATATAATATGTTGACCCTGAAATAATTAACGTATTAAAATATACATATATACATTTCACATTATTTCGACTATGAAATAAACACACCTATACAGCTGTTCGTATATTATATTGTCTGTTATATATGTCTACCCTGAAATAAATAACAGATACAGCTATTCTTATATTACATAATATGTCGACCCTGAAATAAATAACAGATACAGCTGTTCATATATTACACAATATGTTGACCCTGAAATATATAATAGATACGATCATATATAAACTTCATAGAACAATTTGGCCTTTAAATAAATAACATTTACAACCATATAATCTATCCCAATTTAAAATGTGGTCTTAAAGCACTAGTAACGCTCATGCTAGATGTAGGGAGCCAGTGGTGGGGTGTAACGCACGCTCCTACAAGGTATGGTGACAGCTTTACAAAATAAAAGAACACACACAAAATACTGACGTTTCGGTCCTCATCAGGAAACGAGAACAACGATAAAACACGATGAGGCACATATAAATATTACTACATCTAGGATGATGGCACAGCTTGATTGTGTTACAACCCGTCTGACCTGTAGTCTAACCAAGTGACTGATTATACCCACGGGTCTAGTAGGTCCTTCATACGGCTTTTGACTTTGATCTCTCTCTGGGAGCTGACGAATCCTGCCTACAGATAAGTCGCAATTTTACATATTAGTCATATTTTTCACATATTATCATTTCTCTAGATATACGTATGCTTCCATATTTCTACACTTCACATACCCTCCAACATGTAGCACATATTTCTCTCTCATTTCATCATCACATCTCTCATTCCTCCGTTCTCTTCTCCTTAACATACCGGACCCAATCATTCTAGATGTATGAATAGTTATCTGTGCCTCATCGTGTGTTGTCGTTGTTCTCGTTGACTAAAGAAGGCCGCAGGCCGAAACGTCAGTATTTTGTTGTGTTCCGTTTTTGTAAAGCTGCCACCATACCTTGTAGGAGTGTACGTTACACCCAACTACTGACTCCTTGTTACCAGCTTTATACCAGCACTGCATTTATTTGCCTGTTCCCATCCTAGATGTAGTAGAGTTTATCTTTATTTCGTTGTCTGTTTGTGTTCTTGATTTCTGAGAAAACCTCATATAGGCCGACACGTCAGTATTTTGTTGTGTTCAATGTTTTCTAAAGCTGTCACCAGACCTTGTAGGAGTGTACGTTACACCCCACCACTTGCTCCTACATCTATCCTAGTATATTGCATTCTCGTCTTGAAGCGAGTCTGTTGTGTGTCTTACCTCACCAGATAAAGTGCTCAAATTCTCGCTGTCCAATAATTCCATGTCTGGTTTTCTAAACGGTTCATAGTTTGTGGGCATTTAGCTGTTGTTCACTTTAAAAAGTCGCTGTTAAGTTCTCTTCTGTCATGTGCTCAAACGAAAAACACCGACATCACGTGACGATTTTACCAGGACACACTTCCGCCATTAACCTTCTAAGCCAACAACCACTTGTCCCTGAAATCGGATCCTTATTAATCCGCACATGGATACCAAGATGCAGTAACGTCGTTCCTTATTTACTCATTCTCATTTGGTCTATGTGTTTTCCTACGATACATCAGATTTATATTTCAATATATGTTTGTTCCTTCTGGTTTAACCAACCACATTTAAATCAAATCAATTAGAACAACATGCTATTATATGTTCAAAATAAAATAAAGAGATGTTATTAAAGTTCGTCTTTTATTTTGTTGTAAACTGTATACATCTTGTGACACGTGTACTTTAGTGTGCCTGTTTTTTTAATGTATAAACATTCGTATATTTTCAACACGTTCGCATAAATCAGAATTTATTGTCATAAATCTGAATTTATTGTCATAAATTTGAATTTATTGTCATAAATCTGAATTTATTGTCATAAATCTGAATATCAATTGTGGTAAACATAGATTACTTTATACCACAGAATGTCGAATTAGTCTTTTATTTTATTAATTATAATTGATAATTGATAATTATATAATCATATCAATAATAATCATAGAATTATAATATGTTTTAAATATATTTCTTATAAGTTTTAATCTACTTCTTATTTTCTTTCCCTCCTTACTTGCCTTTCAGCGTCGAGGGAAGATTTAATCTGCGACATATTGCTCTCCTATTGCCCTGTCCTGCTATTATGTATCCTAGTGTTAATCTACTAAAGACATCATTTACGACAAGCTGAAAACGTGACATGTGCTATGTTAAAAGTTGATAGCACACCCACAAAATATAAATGTTTAGAATGAAAAGGTTGAAGAAGATTCAGGTTATCTTAACTTATATGTCCTTAAAATATAAGACTGTAGTTAAAACGCCATGTTGGCTTTAAAGTAAAAATAGCTGTGATCCAAACAAAGAATATGAGTTTAATCAGAATTAATAAATGGAATCATTACCCACCTTCGCTGAGAACTTGAACCAACAAGAGGTTAAACAGCGCAAGGTTGATACAAGGTAGGAAACGGTGCATTTTTGTATTTGATCACCTTTACCTGTCAACAACAACAATATATCAAATGTTTACTGCTGACCTGTTTGTTTATGTTTACAATACTTGTATTTAACCAAGCTTCTTAGTTATGGAAAGAAAGGTGAGTTAAGCCAGCTAAAGTCGACATTTTTGATCCCCCAGTTGACCATTGTTGTGGGCATTCACATAAGTCGTCTCTAAGAAATAATCAGTGTTTATGGCTCTTTGTCTCGAAGAAATGGTCAGTGTTTATGGCTCTTTGTCTCGAAGAAATGGTCAGTGTTTATGGCTCTTTGTCTCGAAGAAATGGTCAGTGTTTATGGCTCTTTGTCTCGAAGAAATGGTCAGTGTTTATGGCTCTTTGTCTCGAAGAAATGGTCAGTGTTTATGGCTCTTTGTCTCGAAGAAATGGTCAGTGTTTATGGCTCTTTGTCTCGAAGAAATGGTCAGTGTTTATGGCTCTTTGTCTCGAAGAAATGGTCAGTGTTTATGGCTCTTTGTCTCGAAGAAATGGTCAGTGTTTATGGCTATTTTCCTCAAAGAAATGGTCAGTGTGTATGGCTCTTTGTCTCAAAGAAATAATCATTGTTTTTGGCTCTTTATCTCAAATAAATGGTCAGTGTTTATGGGTCTTTTTCTCAAAGATATGGTCAGTGTTTATGACTCTTTGTCTCAAAGAAATGGTCTGTGTTTATGGCGCTTTACCTCAAAGAAATAATCAGTGTTTATGGCGCTTTATCTCAAAGAAATTGGCGCTTTGTCTCAAAGAAATGGTCAGTGTTTATGGCTATTTGTCTCAAAGATTTAGTCAGTGCTTGTCGCTCCTTCTCTCCAAGAAATAATCAATGTTTATGGCTCTTTGCCTCAAAGAAATAATCTGTGTTTATGGCTTTTTATCTCAAAGATATTATCGGTGTTTATGGCTTTTTATCTCAAAGATATGGTCAGTTTTTATGGCTCTTTGGCAACAACAAATAACCAATGTTTTTGACTCTTTCTCAAAGAATTAATCAGTGTTTACTGTTCCTTGTTTGAACGCAATAATTAGTGTTCATGGCTCTTTGTCTCAAAGAAACAATACGTGTTTTTGGCTCTTTTGATCAAAGTAGCATTAAACACAAATGCATGAAAGATACAGTTGAAAAGAGTTTTAGTATAAGTTCTACAGCTTCGTTTTAACTAATGAAATAATTCGAACTATGCTAACGATACAAATTATAGATACATTCTCAGAATGTGTTTTCTTTAATCTTAGGACTAGAATAGCGATGATAGATATGAGACTTAATGGATTTCTGTATAAATATGCATGTCTTCGTTTTATAAATATCAAAAATAGTAAATGACTAAAAGGTTCTTTGCAGACCTAATTTCTTTAAGCACAAAGGACAAGGGGTAGGGCTCGATTCCAACCCACGGCTTCCGGGTTCACCCAGCCTTAAATGGGTACCGGATTTTTTTCTGGGAAAGTAAATCAGCACGGGCGTAATACCGACCACATTACCCCAAAAATCATCAGGTGCTGAAGGTCTGTAAAATATAGGGTCACTAACACCATATTTCCCTATACGCCACTTGGCGTGACGGGGGTACTTTACTTTTTTTTACTCTTATATAAACTACATAGTATATATCACATGCATATTTACATACACTATAAACTATATATCACATACATATTTAAATACACTATAAACTATATATCACATACATATTTAAATACGCTATAAACTATATATCACATACATATTTAAATACACTATAAACTATATATCACATAAAATTAGATAAGCACAAGATGTGTTGTGCTTTCTGAATAGGATTTATGTGTTCAATTTGTGTAATGTACCTGATGAAGATTATTGCTGAAACGATGTAATAGTTTGTCTTGTCTTTCAGTTGGTTAGGCTGTTCAATATAATTTTATGTTTATTTTACGTATGCCACATGAAATAATTTCCTGAAGATATTTCCGAACATGATAAACGGATATTTTGTTTAAACAGTTTCATACAATTTTTAGACCTTCAAAGATTATCACCAAATAAATGTTTTTAATGAAAGGTTACTATCTCGATATACGTAAAGTCACATTTCTCTACGTCCCAAGACATGCGGGAGTACGTGGAAATGAAAGAGCGGACAGGTTGGCTAGTTGTTCTATTGTTGAGGACGGTCACCCAATGGATCGGGTGGACATCATCAATGCCCACCGGCAAGTGGGAAGGACGCAGGACTTTGACAACTATGAGTTCACGTCACTCCTTCGGATGAAAGGGATGGGAGTTAAGATGGGCACAGCCAGAAACGAGAAACTTAGTGGGTGTGTAAGTAGACTTGTCAACCAACTCAGAACTGGAGTCGTCAGTCGCTGGAAACTGCGAGACCTGCTGAGGAGGGGATCCGAGCAGAGCACCTATGGACATGTTCTGAGTACAACGATGATCACACGCTAATAACTCAATACTATCTCGACAGAAAGAGATACCGTTTTTTTTTTATTAAGTTGTAAAAGATGTTATGCAATCATCTTCTTCTACCTTTTAGCTCCCAGTGGAGCATAGGTCTTCAACAAACACTTTCCAAGTCGTTCTGTTTTTTGCAATTCTTTTAAGATCATTCCATGTCTTCCCCATCATCTTCATCTCTGCTTCAATCTGTCTTCTCCAAGAATTCCTTGGTCTTCCTCTTTGTCTTTTCCCCTGGGGATTCCAAAAAAGGGCCTGTTGTGTAATACTCTCAGTTGGTTTCCGTAGTGTGTGTCCTATCCATCGCCATCGTCTTCGCTGTATTTCTTTATCCACTGGTATTTGACCGGTACATTTCCATAATTCCACGTTAGTGACTTTGTCCTGCCATTTCCATCCCTTTATTCTGCGCAAGCATCCATTAATGAAAGTCTGTACCTTCGTGATTGTCAATTTTGTTATTCTCCATGTTTCACAGCCATATAATAGAACCGACTTAACATTGGAGTTGAAAATTTGTATTTTTGTATT
Organism: Megaustenia siamemsis; assembly: GCA_032433765.1. NCBI lineage: Eukaryota > Metazoa > Mollusca > Gastropoda > Stylommatophora > Ariophantidae > Megaustenia > Megaustenia siamemsis. Next base: position 75,487,336 of record JAVIAB010000156.1, on the reverse strand, counting down.
TAGCCTAATTTCTTTGGATTTCCATATGTTTCCCAGTGCAATGAAAGCTCCTCTTGCTTTTGATATCCTTATTTTGGTATCGTTTTCTGTTCCTCCCTCTTTATCTATATTACTGCCCAGATATATATAAGATTGTACGTCTAGTAGAGGTATTTCTCCTAGTTTTATTTGGCTATTGCCAACTGCATTAATTCTCATAATGTTGGTCTTATCTCTATTAATCTTTAGTCCTAGCTGCTGTGATCTCTCATCTAATATACTCATTTTATCTTGCATCTGTTGGTGGCTGTGTGATAGGAGAGCTATGTCATTAGCAAAGTCTAAATCATCAAGTTGTTTGGTCAGTGACCACTGGATCCCATTTCTGTTGTTTTGAGTTATTTTCATAATCCAATCTATGGCCAGTAGAAAGAGAAATGGAGACAGAAGGCATCCTTGCCTTACTCCTGTTCTTATTTCAAATGCTTCTGTAAGCTGTCCTTCATGCACCACACTACATTTTGTTCCTTCATACATTGTTTTTATCAGGTTAATAAACTTTATGGGGATTCCATAATGACTCAGCAACTTCCAAAGCATTCTTCTGTCTAAACTATCAAATGCCTTTTCGTAATCTATGAATCCAATATAAAGTGGGGATTTTAGTTCTAAACTTTGTTCAACTATTATACGTAGAGTAGTTATTTGATCAGCACATGATCTGTTCTTCCTAAAACCTGCTTGTTCATCTCTCAAGTGTTTCTCTATAGCCTCTTTTAGTCTCTCCAGAATGATTCTGCCTAATATTTTTCCTGGCACTGATAGTAGCATAATTCCCCTATAATTTGTGCACTCCTGTAAACTTCCTTTCTTTGGTAGTTTGATCATATAACCTTCTCTCCAGTCTTTAGGTATTTCTTCCCTCTCCCAAATTTTATCCAATAGATTATGTAACATCTTGGTAGAGGTGTTAATATCTGCTTTGATGGCTTCCGAAGGAATTTCATCTGGTCCTGTGGCTTTACCATCTTTTAATAGTTTGATGGCTTTCATTATTTCTTCTTTGCTTGGTTTTCCGCAGTTAACGTGTAATTCTTCTTCTGCTGGTAGTATATCTGGAGGATTATTTGAGCCGGGTCTGTTCAAAAGTTCTTCAAAGTGCTCCTTCCATCTCTCCATTTGTTCCCTTATATTACTAAGCAGATTTCCTTTCTTATCTTTGATAAAGGCGTTGATCTGTTTGTATTTTCCACCTAATTTCTTTGTGCTGTTGTACAGTTCTTTCATATTCCCTTTATTTGCTGCTTCTTCTGCCTCTTTAGCTAATTCATCTATATATTTCCTCTTATCCCTTTTAATGCATCTTCTCACTTCTTTGTTCACCTCTGTGTAAGCTTCCTGTGTCTTGGCTTTATTACTTCTTGTTTTGCTTTTATTTATGTCTGCTTTCTTGTTCTTTCTTTCTTTAATTTTATCCAGGGTCTCTGCTGTCATCCATGCCTTATTCTGGCGTTCTCTTTTCCCCAGTGTTTCTTCGCATGTCTCTTTCCATATATTTTTTACCTGTTTCCAATGATCTTCTATATTTATTGTATTTTCTAGTTGTTGGAGGACTTGGTATTTGTTTGATATTGTGACTGCGAATTTATCTTTAATTCCTTGTTCTTTAAGAAACCCTACATTGAAATACTTTCTGCCCTTATTCGTTGTAGTATACCTTTTTAATTTAATTTTAAGTTTGGCTAACAGAAGATGATGATCAGAAGCTATATCTGCCCCTCTATATACTTTTACATCCTGTAAGGATGACTTAAACTTATTAATAATACATATGTGATCAATTTGGTTTTCCGTTCTATGATCTGGTGACATCCATGTAGCTTTGTGTATTCTTTTATGTTGGAACATTGTTCCTCCTAGGCTCATTTGATTAAGGGCGCAGAAATTCACAAATATCTCTCCATTCTCGTTTATATCTCCAATCCATGTTTTCCCATAATCTCTTCGAAGCCTCTGTTGTCTGATCCTACCTTAGCATTTAGGTCTCCCATCAAGATTATAATATCCTTGGCTCGTCTTGCATCCATCTGGTATTGTAGCTGTTTATAAAAATCATCTTTAACTGAGTCATCTTTATCGTTGGTTGGTGCATAGCATTGTATAATGTGTAATTTTATTTTGTTTTTGGTTGTTCTAAATGTTGCTCTCACCAGTCTTGGTCCCACTGCCTCCCATTCTATTAGTGTCTTCTGTGCATTCTTTGATAGCATTATAGCTACCCCTTCGCTATGTTGTGCTCCTGGTTCCTGGTGTCCTGATGATAAAATCATCTCCCCTGTATTCAATTTTATTCTCAATTTTATTCTCTGGGAGCGGAGAGAATAAAAAAAAAAAAAAAAAATATGCAATCATGCAGCATAAAAATAAACGAGACAAACCTGAAACAAGTGCAACGTTTCAAATACTTGGGCACAATAATAACATCAGATGGGAGATGCACCACAGAAATAAAAAGCAGAATAGATCAGGCCAAAATAGCATTTCAGAAAATGAAAAATATCTTATGCAACAAATCTATGTCAATAAAAATGAGAAAGAGAGTTCATCGGTGCTATATAGAGCCAATTCTGACCTATGGAAGCGAATCATGGACAGTAGACAAACAAATGAAAAGACGATTAGAGGCCACAGAGATGGGATTTCTCAGAAGAATGTTGAAAGTTCCCTGGACAGATCAAAAGACCAATGATGAAGTTCTCAAAGAGGCCAACACAAAAAGGGAGCTCTTAAAAAACATCAGAAAGAAGCAATCAACATTTTTCGGGCACATCATGAGAAGAGGAAAATTGGAATACTTGGTTACAACTGGCAAAATAAAAGGAAAGAGAGATTGCGGACAACAAAGAGAGAAAATACTGGATAGCTTGGTGCCATGGCATGGAAACCATTCAACAACAGAACTGATACGATGCACTGTAGATAGAAGATTGTGGAGGGACATGATCGTCAACGCCAACCGGCAGGGTACATGATGATGAAAAGATGTTAAATTAAAGTGTTAAAATATTATTGCACGTCTACGGGAGAAACAAATACCATTTGATTTGGGACTGTTTGTTGTCCAATTGAAAACACGATTTGTTTATAGACAACACGCCATAAAGTCGATAGTTGCTCCACAGCGCATCTGAATTATGTTTCTCTGTATCCTTGAAAAGATAATAGCATTGAAGAATTAAGTCAGACATTCTCATTATGGACAAGTTCGGAGTGAATGATGATGACCCGCAAATAACTTAATAACTCAGTTCTCACATTCACCTTTAGGCTTTCAGATTTAATGGCAGGCGTGAGACACACATGATTGGCTACATTTAGTAAACACATGACCTGAGGTTTAAATTCGTCATGATGTCCCTTGTTTTTTCTTCCTTTTAAATGTTGTCTGCATGTTTCGTTTTTACCTGTTCATTACAACTCTGTACGTTAGTGGATGCTTGCACAGAATGAAAGGATGGAAATGGCAGGACAAAATCATTAACATAGAATTATGGAAAGGTGCCAGTCAAGTACCAGAGGACAATGAGATACAACGAGGACGATAACACTGGAGAGGACACACAATGCGGAAGCCAAATGAGAGTATTACAAGACAGGCCCATTTTTCGGAATCCTCAGGGGAAATGGCAAAGAGGAGGACCAAAATATTCTTGGAGAAGACAGATGGAAATGGAGATGAAGTTGATGGGGAAGCCATAGAATGATCTTAAAAGAATGGCAGGAAACAGAAGGGCTTGGAAGTGTTTGTTGAAGACCTATGCTCCACATAGTTGAAAGGCAGAAGAATATAACTGTAATTGGTATTCATTTAACATCTCGCTAAATATGATTCTTTTAGTTTCTTTAGTTTTGTCAACAGATCATCTTTGCTGCACATTGGCCAACTTTGCAGTGCTCATGATCTCTTCCCAGCATCGAGCACAGCGTACTGCACTCATGGTAGCGAATGAACTGAACATATTTACAGCTCAGATGTACGAACTCTGCCGCACTGGCGAAGCCGCTGTTGAGCTCGCGCATGGATTGTTTACAACAACCAAGAAACCATATACACTCATATAGCAGCACCCAACATAAGACACTAACCATTGTTGCCAAACTACTGACATATCAAGATTGCTTGCTACCAATCATCTGTGAAGATACCAAAGGCCATGTATATAACCAATAATCTGTGAAGATACCAAAGGCAATGCATATAACAAATAATCTGTGAAGATACCAAAGGTCATGTATATAACCAATAATCTGTGAAGATACCAAAGGTCATGTATATAACCAATCATCTATGAAGACACCAAAGGCCATTTATATATAATACAATGATCGGCTTTTATTGCACTATTTAAACTTGTCAACAAATATGATAGCTAACAGTAAAAGTGGTTTCCTCCTTAGTAATATCATGGATCCATCAAATAAATACAGCGCAGCCAATGCTCAGTGACAATGATGTCATCCGTGTTGCTTGTATCATTTCAAGTTCAAGGGCATAAGACAAATGTAAAACTAGTGGTCACACACGATTCACAATCTTTATCAGTAGTTGTTCCAGCTTAGATAAGTAACCACAAACCAGTCCATGTCTCTGGAAGAATTACCTTTTTCTCTTATTCTTGTGATGCCAGCATCTGTTATGTTTTTAGCTCTCTATGTTGATCATTTGTTTCTGAAGTAATACTTTGGATGGACGTTACAACGGCTTTACATTCTGCATTATTTTTTTTAATGTTTGTGCACGCATGAAGTGATGACATCATTGCTACGTTAGTGATATTTCACGCATATTTCCCATAATTCTACTGTTTAATTGACACCCTATGAAATGTGGATATATAGAACAATAGGTAGAATATGATGGAATGAAAAAAAAAAAAACTTTAGTCTTAAAAAAAATAAAAATGAAAAGAAAACTACTAAAGACAATTCAAACAAGACAAATGCGATTTTTGGGCCATGTTAAAAGACACAACAGCCTATTAAAAGTAATCTTGGAGGGGAAAATACAAAGTAAAATATGCAAACCAAGACCAACGTGTACGAGTAACATCAAAAGATGAACAAGTCAGCCTATGACAACCTGAACCATCGACGCAAGAGACAGAGCGGAATGGCGCTCCATGGTAGCCAACCTTCGATGCGAAGGCGGCACTCGATGATTATGAGTTTACAGATCATTCTCATGGCAGATCATTCTCATGACAGATCATTCTCATGACAGATCATTAACGTCAGACAGATCCATCAGCGATGAGACCCCCTCCGCCTGTATGTCCCTCAGTGTGTAGAGACTGACGACCTTAAGTTCTGTCTTGATTTGTTATTCTTCTCTTTCTCCCCTCGTAGCGTTCCTTCTTGACTAGTCCGGTTGTTCATGTAGTCTGAACATGGCTGTCGATTCAGGATTACTTTTTAGATAATTTCCCCGCCTTGTGAACATTCTGAGGGCATGGAGAATACGAGTCTTGAGTTCTCTAGTGACTCCAATCACTGTCTCCTTCAAGCCCAGTCCCTTTGAATTTCCTGAGCACGCTAATCGAGTCTCTCAGAAAGCATACTTGAGTTACAGGCTGTGTTTTATATAGTCAAGTCATCACTTTAGTTTCTGCCATGGCCAAACTAACTGCAGTTACAGAGCACAGCTATTCTACTTTACTGTTCTACCTTTTGTCTGACCGTGAACGTTTGGACTGTACTGAAAAATAGACATATCAGTGTAAACGAGTGCTGATCCCACAGGTGACTTCTCATCAATAAAAGCTTCCACAATCACAAGGTTGTGTTGTCTGCACTTTTGGATTGAAGTGCTGTAAATGAAAGAAGGACGAAGACCACTCTACTGGCACCCGTAAACAAACGTTTGCTGAAGGCTCGTTGTGTTGTGTTTTGATCTTTCTGCCTTGTCACGTGGCCAAACAATTTATCTGTTGTTTCTTTATATATGTTATGGAGGGGGCTATTCCTAGCTTTTTTCTCAGTTCTTCATTTCTGATCTTATCTCTCAGACTGTTTCCTGTCTCTCGTTTAACACATTTCATCTCAGTAGAGGTTTTTTTTTTAAAATCACATCATAAATAGCATTATTAAATTTGAATGATAAGAAAATGTAAAATGTATATTAAAAAATCAGCAACTGTTCATGAAATCAGATTTCATATTTTTGCATCATTTCCATTTCTACCCTATCACAATTCCCTACCAATTCTTGATGCCACTTCTAGTCGTCCCTACTAGATTTTGAATAAATGCATACCCGCTTCACCCTCCAAGTACACAGGCTGAACCATAACTCTTTTTGATCCCTAGACTCGCCAACACTTCATTGTATACACCCTTGACCAGACCGTTCTGTTCTTTATTTCTTAATAAATTAAGAGTAAACTTGACGATTTTCGCTTCACCAAGAGTCATATCCAACTCAATTCTAGCACCATAAGCTAGTCTATCCAAGAAGCATTCCTTGAATTCCTTCATAAACACAAACGTTAATGCGCTCACTTGTGATCCAACCAAGAGAGTCAGCTTCAAAATACCAACCAATCATTCAACACCTCCCTACATCATATGGCCCTGTGTATGTCAGGAATGGGACTAATAAAAAAATATGTGTTTTTGTTTCTGGCTGCATTTCGTTCTTTTTTAGGGAGGCAACATTTGAGAAAATTCCATTTAGTTGATAGCAAACTGGGTAGTCTAAATGGAGACTTGAGTTGATATATGTCAATGTGGATTTTTGGTCACAAACATACAAACACAGTAACGCACACACGAATGCACAACAGTTTCTCTCTAACAAATACTCCACGCGTGTGTGCCTTAGATTTCTTCATTGTTCATTGATGTTATTTTTATCAACACAACACTTTTGACATCTCATTATCTGTTTGTTTTTTTCTTCAACTGATGACTTAGTGTGTTGCACACTTAACAGTTCCAGTAGTTCAATGGCTGTGCACAAATCTAGCTCCTCCAAGAAGGTTTTCATACCCCCAGTTCGTCGTTTACGCCAAATTGTTTTAGCTCAAGTCTCGTGGTCACTGAAAGCCGCGCAGATTTCCAATCGGTTAACGCCTACACACGCAGCTCTCGTGCATGTAGGCCAGACCAAACACAGATGTGTCCGCAGTCATTAGTCCTTTCATTCTATCAAACCCAACATTAGCTGAAATGTACTCCACGTCCAATTGATTTAGTTTTCAGATTTAATTCGTCATCAACCGGTCCATTCTGTAGTTTTGAAACATTGATGTAGAATCAGTCAAGATAACTGCCACGTTCAAATTTGTCTTTAAAACGAAAGCACTTGTGGAAACGTGTTCACGAAAGAAACACACCCAGTGGAGATGGAGATACCACATCAAGTAGTGAAACACACCCAGTGGACATGGAGATACCACATCAACTAGTGAAACACACCCAGTGGACATGGAGATACCACATCAACTAGTGAAACACACCCAGTGGACATGGAGATACCACATCAACTAGTGAAACACACCCAGTGGACATGGAGATACTACATCAACTAATGAAACACACCTAGTGGACATGGAGATACCACATCAACTAGTGAAAGACAACTGAGAGTTTTACACGACAGGCCTTTTTAAAATCTGTACTTAAGAGGAAATCCAAAGCACACTTTATGACAGGTAGCAGGAGAGATGGAGAATAAATGTTAAGAGATCGGCAACAAATAGGGCGAGTTGGAACAAAATGATTGTTGAAGACCTGTGCTCAAGAGAGCTGAAAGTTGAAAGACGAAAACTCTTTGACAGACCTTCTAAGCTGACAATGTTTAAACAAATCAAAAGTCAGTTTTGAAAAGTTAGTTTAATATATATATTAAACGGAGAGTACAAGCAAACAGAAATCTTTGTACATGATAAAGAGAAGAAAGACTTCTATAGAAATATATTAAGAAAGTATAAAGTGCCACACAAACGAATCTGTAGTGCAGACAGCGTTGACAATTACCACTCTACTTAATACACACTTTACACTTGCCGTTTGTTTAAAATAAAATATCACAGACTACAGCAATATCAATCATTACATTGTAGTGTGCCACAGCACGTGAAGTAAATGTATCTGTCAAATCATTCTGCCAGTTTTCACACTTCTTTTGTCTTTGCTCAAACAGTTTTTGCTCTCTACATTATTCTACGCTTCAATAGCTCTCTAATTGTGTTGCTACAGTATATATGTTTCTGACTGTTCATGCATTATGAGACTATAAGACAGCCAGCGTCCATAAGAACTGTTCTATAGTCAATAACAATATATGAACCTCTCACAGACGAATTAAAGAAACAAACAAAACATGTTAGAGATTTTGTTTAATTGTAGAATACATGTTCCTTCATTGGAACCAAAATATGATGCAAAACTTAGTATTTGCATTATGTAATTTATATCTACTGCAGATATGAGTCATAAATGATAAATGCTATAAAATTTATATTCCGTGGGTAAAAATAATATGCACGACACCGTCCATCTAAATGACCAAGTGAATGAAAATAGAAATGCTATCGTTACCAAATATCATGGGCTCTAACGTTGGTGATCCCATTTCTAGAGAACTTCATGCCTGTACACATGTCGAGTCTCTAATGTCCCTTCTAGACATGCCTATACACATGTCGATTCTCTAATGTCCCTTCTAGACATGCCTATACACATGTCGATTCTTTAATGTCCCTTCTAGGCATGCCTATACACATGTCGATTCTCTAATGTCCCTTCTAGACATGCCTGTACACATGTCGATTCTCTAATGTCCCTTCTAGACATGCCTGTACACATGTCGATTCTCTAATGTCCCTTCTATACATGCCTGTACACATGTCGATTCTCTAATGTCCCTTCTAGACATGCCTATACACATGTCGATTCTCTAATGTCCCTTCTAGACATGCCTGTACACATGTCGATTCTCTAATGTCCCTTCTAGACATGCCTGTACACATGTCGATTCTCTAATGTCCCTTCTAGACTGTCTCACAACATTTGTTCGTGCTTCGCACTATTTCCCTCCAAAGGTTCAAGTATCTTTCAGAAGCAGATGTTGCACTTCCGCCATGTTTGTTTGTCTATACAACGGAAGTTGTGGTCGCTCAGTCAAGCAATGTCTCGGTAGTGAGTGTTTCGAATACTGGTCGCGACATAAAGAGATTAACCACAAACATGTCTATAACCAACCAAACCACCAGGTTAGAGTTCCATCCCTATGGAGTTCGTGCTGGATGTGACGTCAGCCGGGAATCCTGGTCAACTACCGCCTGGCGGTAGCGTACTATAAGGTAAGGCAATGAACAGAAGCTACGATAATTCCACAACTTCCATGATCAGACTCAACACGTCTATATCGTCAGTGCTAGTTACCTCATATCTCATATTTTAAAGTATACTTAACCAGCTATTTAACAACATCTTGATATACCAATTTCTTTGTTAGTCTTAAACCTTATCTTTATCTTCAATTCTTCATTCCCTAATCAACATAATGGACATGCTTTGCATTAGGCTGAAACTGTTGTCCTTTCATTGTTAGCTTTGTAGAGTCTTGAGCTTTCAGAAACTGTATTGTAAACTGAAGTTATGGCAATGATATCAGTTGGCGGAGCTAATGTTAATAACATGAGATTTGCTGATAAGACATTTTAAATAGCAAAAAAAAAGTAAGAGTTATAATGTATTATAAATGAGATAATAAAAGACAGTGAGCACTAAGGACTTAGTCATTTCAGCAAAAAACTCAGAAATATCCGTTATCTCAAATTAACTTTATGTAAAACGTGCATGTCTTTTATCTCTTGTATTGTTATATCACGTGCGTAGACAATTGTGAAATGTTCCTGGTGTCTGTATACTCCATTCTCTGAAATGCTCGCATGCAATTTAACAAGAGGGATAACTGCAATTGTAAGACATTGATCACATCAAGTCAGGCACACCAGCATTCTGAAAAAAAGTATCGTCATAAATGACGCACATCACATAATGTAATGTTTGATACTCTTTGTGAAGATCCAATACAGTGAATGATATACATTTGGACAGATTCATAGTGTCATCTTCAAGGATTTTGTCAATGATGCTCTGCACTCTCTTCTGCATGGCTCCTTGTGGATCTCCGAATACAAAAAAAGATGAGAAGAATGACTATAAGCAAGATTTGCACCGCCAGTATTATATACCAAAGATGGACGTCCTCTGGAAGAGAAAATAATTACAGAAGCTGTTGTCACTTGACTAGGAAAAAAATTAAACAACTCCACTAAGTATACACACGTACAGGCAATCATTGATACATTTACATACATACATACAACCATACATACAAATGCAAAAATACATATACACACAAACAGTGTGTCTTTTAGACTCGACGACGATATACTGTGCAGAAATTCTAGACGGTGTGTGTATATAAAACACTCTTTGAGCGAGACATGATACCCATCATCATTTGCGATACCGGTTGGCGTTGGCGATCATGTCCTTTCACAATCTTCTATCCACTTTGTATCATATCACTTCTGTTGTTGACTGTTTTCCAAGCCATGACACCAAGCTATCTTGTATCTTCTCTTTTTTGTCGTCCTCGAACTCTCTTTCCCTGTATTTCGCCAGTTGTAACCAAGTATTCAAAATTTCCTATTCCTATGATGTGCCCGAAAAATGTTAATTGTTTCTTCCTAATGTTTTTTAGGAGCTCCCTTTTTGTGTTGACCTTTCAGGTATTTCCTCGTTGCTCCACGGAACTGTCCAGGGAAATTTCAACATTCTTCTGAGAAATCCCATCTCGGTGGCCTCTAATCGTCTTTTCATTTGTTCTTTTACTGTCTGTTACGAGAGAGAGAGAGAGAGAGAGAGAGAGAGAGAAAGAGAAAGAATGAGAGAGAGAGATAGTCACAAGTGTATGGCGAAGGTTTGTGAGTGAATCCTGTTTGTGACTAAGTGCCTGTCACCTCTTATATTTTGCCTTGTTTCCATGTTAAAGGTTTAAGGCATATACGTGCATCAGAATGCGAAGCTGCAGTAAATCTGATTAAAAAGGAGGAAAGGGAAAACAAATTGTACATTTTCAGATTTACGTAAATAATAGACAAAACAAAATCGATTGATGTTGCGGCTTATCCGCTGCTACTCACTGTTTGTACAAAACGTTTACTCTAATTCTTACCTTTCTGTGCATGCTTTGTTTATTGTTCCCGCTGAAGGCCTAATGAGCCTATTTAGTTGCTCTACAACTACCGCATGCATAAGGGTAGATAATACATTTGATTTGAAAGTCTTGAACTTTGTTTTCGTACTGATATAAGTCTTTGCTACCTTATGTATATATAAATATAAATATATATACAGCGAGAAAGAGTGGGGAGAGGAAGCAGAAAGAATTAAAGCTGCAGAAATAAAATTAATGCAGAGGTTGTTACAGGAACAATGTAGAACATTTTCTCTTTTTTTTACATGAACCTGCATGGAGTATTAGTAATTTAAACGTGTAAGAGAATGATATAAGATACATTACACACTTGTTAGAATTATAAATAAAACATACTTATTTAAAGTCACATTATATACATATCTACCCATATATATATATATATATATATATATATATATATATATATATATATATATATATATATATGTAATAAATGACATATTTTTCACATCATTAAGGAATAACTTTCATATTAAATGAAATCAACCAACTAAAATAATAGTTTACTCATTAATTACTTTGTTCATTATATAACATTATGTAAGACAATAAACACATGTATAAACCAGGTAGGAGAATCAAGAACAGTGCTCGTTAAAGTGAATGTAGAATATTTGTTAAGGAACATTTTACCTTCATCACAGTAGTCTCCATGGTAACCCCTTATACATTCAAAACATTTGCCTGTCACGATATCACAGTTAGCCAGACATCTCTCAGGACACTTGGTGTTACATCCATGTCCATAGTATTTTGATATGCATTCTACAGGTAATAAATCGTATTATGACAACGAAATTGTCTCAAGCCAAAGATAAAGTAAGAGTATAAAGTAAGAGTATAAAATAAGAGAATTTAGTCATTTCATGAGCCTAACACAACAACATTTAATGATTTAAATTTAAGTTAATGTTTCATTTAAATGTAATCTGGGTAGTTAAAAGGCACAACAGCCTACTAAAAGTAATCCTGGAGGGGAAAATATAAGGTAAAAGAGGCAGAGGCAGACCAAGACTAAAATGGACGGTAACATCAAAAGATGGACAAACCAGCCTATGACAACCTGCGCCATCAGAGCAAGAGACAGAGCAGAATGGCGCTCCACGGTAGCCAACCTTCGTTGCGGAGATGGCACTCGATGATGATGAATTTGAGTAAGTGAACCTGCATATATTACAGCGACAGGTTGTTACCGGACCTGTCTGCATCAAATATATATACGAAATGTTGATCTACTGTTTTGTTTTCTTTGCCCAAACCCTCCCGAATATGTACAGATACAGAAAGAACAATGAAATGTGACTCACTACACATCCACAAAGCATATACACACAATCAGTATATCAAGCACGTAAATAATATGATCATATTTATAGTAGAGCAAATTAGACTTCAGTCAGTGTACGAGAACATCATTTCCTTATTCAATGATCATCACATTATCAATAATAAAATCGATAGGACAAAATCATATGTCAATCTGGAGTCTAAGGCGCGCCTCCCAGCACCAGAGCTGGAAGTTGTCAGCGATCCACAGCTGATGGTTTGCGCCAGGATCGGTGAACCAGAACCATCCAGACTTTGCTCCACCTCTCCGTGGTGCCTCTGGTAACAGACTAACCTGTCTAGTCTGGCCAAGCGAGCAGGGATCGAGGAGGGAAGGCAACCCGGTACTCAAAAATGTCGTGCTGAAGTCGGATGTGTTAGGTCGAAAGGAGCAAATATAACAGTGTTACACTGCAAACCACAACACAACGCAGAGACGTCCACTTAACGTCCTTTTAAGGGCGGATGACGAAGAGGATTTGTACAATCTAATTCATAATTCTAGAATACTTTAGTCATCGGGCGAACGCAAGCAAGCATATGCCAATCTTTGCTCTGAGCTCTAATCTCACACAATGCTCTAAATAAACATGCGTAACCTTCCTTAACACAAACTAGTAGCTTAAATCATCTTTTCTTATTCACACTAATGTTTTCATCTCCAGCCATTTGTTTACCTAGTTTTATATTTCCTTACAGTGCTCAACAATGTCTCCAAATGGCTTATCCTAGTTTCCTTACGAAATTAATGTTTAAAAAAAGACGTCCACCGAACAATATACCTGTCCGTGGAAAAAACATAGCATAACACGGGTAACTGTGCTTAAGAAAAACATAGCATAACACGGGTAACTGTGCTTAAGAAAAACATAGCATAACACGGGTAACTGTGCTTAAGAAAAACATAGCATAACACGGGTAACTGTGCTTAAGAAAAACATAGCATAGCACGGGTAACTGTGCTTAAGAAAAACATAGCATAACACGGGTAACTGTGCTTAAGAAAAACATAGCATAACACGGGTAACTGTGCTTAAGAAAAACATAGCATAACACGGGTAACTGTGCTTAAGAAAAACATAGCATAACACGGGTAACTGTGCTTAAGAAAAACATAGGATAACACGGGTAACTGTACTTAAAAAACATAGGATAACTGTACTTAATACACATAGGATAACACGGGTAACTGTACTTAAAAAAACATTGGATACCACCGGTAATTGTCCTTGGATAAACATATGATACCACGGGTAATTGTCCTTGGAAAAACAAGGATAACACGGGTAACTGTACATAAACATAGGATAACACGAGTAACTGTACATAAACATAGGATAACACGGGTAACTGTACTTAAAAAACATAGGATAACACGAGTAACTGTACTTAGAAAACATAGGATACCACGGGTAACTGTACATAAACATAGGATACCACTAGTAACTGTACTTAGAAAACATAGGATAACACGGGTAACTGTACTTAGAAAACATAGGATACCACTAGTAACTGTACTTAGAAAACATAGGATACCACTAGTAACTGTACTTAGAAAACATAGGATAACACGGGTAACTGTACATAAACATAGGATAACACGGGTAACTGTACATAAACATAGGAAAACACGGGTAACTGTACTTAAAAAAACATAGGATACCACTAGTAACTGTACTTAGAAAACATAGGATAACACGGGTAACTGTACTTAGAAAACATAGGATACCACTAGTAACTGTACTTAGAAAACATAGGATACCACTAGTAACTGTACTTAGAAAACATAGGATAACACGGGTAACTGTACGTAGAAAACATAGGATAACACGAGTAACTGTACTTAAAAAAACATAGGATACCACTAGTAACTGTACTTAGAAAACATAGGATAACACGGGTAACTACGTAAAAAACATAGGATAACACGGGTAACTGTACTTAATACACATAGGATAACACGGGTAACTGTACTTAAAAAAACATTGGATACCACCGGTAATTGTCCTTGGATAAACATATGATACCATGGGTAATTGTCCTTGGAAAAACAAGGATAACACGGGTAACTGTCCTTGAAAAAACAAGGATAACACAGGTAACTGCCCTTGGAAAAACAAGGATAACTCAGATAACTCTCCTTGGAAAAAGCAAGGATAACACAGGTAACTGTCCTTGGAAAGACAAGGATAACACGGGTAACTGTCCTTGGAAAGACAAAGCTAACATGGGGGAATAATTTGTCCAGGGCAAGGAATAACCAACTACACATATTACATTTAGCCTTCAGAAAATACCTACCACGCAAATTACACAAGCTGTATAACAATAAACACTCTAATGGCCCAACTTACACAAGCTGTATAACAATAAACACTCTAATGGCCCACCTTACACATGTTGTATAACAATAAACACTCTAATGGCCCAACTTACACGAGCTGTATAACAATAAACACTCTAATGGCCCAACTTACACGAGCTGTATAACAATAAACACTCTAATGGCCCAACTTACACGAGCTGTATAACAATAAACACTCTAATGGCCTAACTTACACAAGCTGTATAACAATAAACACTCTAATGGCCTAACTTACACAAGCTGTATAACAATAAACACTCCAATGGCCAAACGTACACAAGCTGTATAACAATAAACACTGTAATGGTCAAACTTACACAAGCTGTATAACAATAAACACTGCAATGGTCAAACTTACACAAGCTGTATAACATTAAACACTCTAATGGCCCAAATTACACAAGCTGTATAACAATAAACACTATAATGGCCCAACTTACACAAGCTGTATAACAATAAACACTCTAATGGCCCAACTTACACAAGCTGTATAACAATAAACACTGTAATGACCAAACTTACACGAGCTGTATAACAAAAAACACTCTAATGGCCCAACTTACACAAGCTGTATAACAATAAACACTGTAATGGTCAAACTTACACGAGCTGTATAACAAAAAACACTCTAATGGCCCAACTTACACAAGCTGTATAACAATAAACACTGTAATGGTCAAACTTACACAAGCTGTATAACATTAAACAATCTAATGGCCCAAATTACACAAGCTGTATAACAATAAACACTGTAATGGCCCAACTTACACAAGTTGTATAACAATAAACACTCTAATGGGCCAACTTACACAAGCTGTATAACAATAAACACTCTAATGGCCCAACTTACACAAGCTGTATAACAATAAACACTCTAATGGCCCAACTTACACAAGCTGTATAACAATAAACACTGTAATGGCCTTACTTACACAAGCTGTATAACAATAAACACTGTAATGGCCCAACTTACACAAGCTGTATAACAATAAACACTGTGATGGCCAAACTTACACAAGCTGTATAACAATAAACACTGCAATGGTCAAACTTACACAAGCTGTATAACATTAAACACTCTAATGGCCCAAATTACACAAGCTGTATAACAATAAACACTCTAATGGCCCAACTTACACAAGCTGTATAACAATAAACACTGTAATGGCCTTACTTACAAAAGCTGTATAACAATAAACACTCTAATGGCCCAACTTACACAAGCTGTATAACAATAAACACTGTAATGGTCAAACTTACACAAGCTGTATAACATTAAACACTCTAATGGCCCAAATTACACAAGCTGTATAACAATAAACACTGTAATGGCCCAACTTACACAAGTTGTATAACAATAAACACTCTAATGGGCCAACTTACACAAGTTGTATAACAATAAACACTCTAATGGCCCAACTTACACAAGCTGTATAACAATAAACACTCTAATGGCCCAACTTACACAAGCTGTATAACAATAAACACTGTAATGGCCTTACTTACACAAGCTGTATAACAATAAACACTGTAATGGCCCAACTTACACAAGCTGTATAACAATATACACTCTAATGGCCTTACTTACACAAGCTGTATGACAATATACACTCTAATGGCCAAACTTACACAAGCTGTATAACAATAAACTATCTAATGGCCTTACTTACACAAGCTGTATAACAATAAACTCTGTAATGGCCAAACTTACACAAGCTGTATAACAATAAACACTGTAATGGCCAAACTTAAACAAGCTGTATAACAATAAACACTCTAATGGGTAAACTTACACAAGCTGTATAACAATAAACACTGTAATGGCCCAACTTACACAAGCTGTATAACAATAAACTCTGTAATGGCCAAACTCACACAAGCTCTATAACAATAAACACTGTAATGGCCCAACTTACACAAGCTGTATAACAATAAACACTCTAATGGCCCAAATTACACAAGCTGTATAACAATAAACACTCTAATGGCCCAACTTACACAAGCTGTATAACAATAAACACTCTAATGGCCCAACTTACACAAGCTGTATAACAATAAACTCTATAATGGCCCAACTTACACAAGCTGTATAACAATATACTCTGTAATGGTCCAACTTACACAAGCTGTATAACAATATACTCTGTAATGGTCCAACTTACACAAGCTGTATAACAATATACTCTGTAATGGCCCAACTTACACAAGCTGTATAACAATAAACACTCTAATGGTCCAACTTACACAAGCTGTATAACAATAAACTTTGTAATGGCCCAACTTACACAAGCTGTATAACAATATACTCTGTAATGGTCCAACTTACACAAGCTGTATAACAATATACTCTGTAATGGTCCAACTTACACAAGCTGTATAACAATAAACTTTGTAATGGCCCAACTTACACAAGCTGTATAACAATATACTCTGTAATGGTCCAACTTACACAAGCTGTATAACAATATACTCTGTAATGGTCTAACTTACACAAGCTGTATAACAATATACTCTGTAATGGCCCAACTTACACAAGCTGTATAACAATAAACACTCTAATGGCCTAACTTACACAAGCTGTATAACAATAAACTCTGTAATAGCCAAACGTGTTAGACCGAAAGTTGAAAAGATCGAACTGACAGAACATATTAATAAAGATAAACAAATCTTTTAATTCATTCTTGATCCTTCTGGTGACGTTAGACGTCATATATCACTTTTTTTTTGTTTTTTTTTTTACGCCACCCACCTCTATTCTGGTCGAGATGTTCGATTTTATCTAATGAGTCTTTGCCTGCAAATATTGCTTCTCTTATAAGTGTTATTTTTTAGTGTCTCGTTAGGTTTTCCTCTTTTTCTGTATCCTGATATTTCCATAGAAGACCCTGTTTTGGAATTCTCTTTGTTGTCTCCTCTAAGCACATGTCCGAAGTATGCCCATCTTCTTTCCATTTTTGTAGATGAGGTCTTTTTTGCCATGGCCATTTCTTTTATTCCAATATTAATCATGAATTAATTCTAGTGCTCACGGAGTATTTTTCTTAGACATTAGTCTTCTTAAGTGTTTAGTTTTTGCTCAATCTCTTTTGATGTTTTCCAGCTTTCACGTTTAGATCATTTAATGATTCACATTTAATTCATTGGAGAGTTCTAGATAGTTGTTGAGAAAACATAATGATGGAGAAGAGGGAAATGGACCTATATCATGATAAAGAAGTTAATACAATGTGAGAAAATCTAAGGACAAAAAAAAAAAAAATACTCAAAAAAAAAAAAACGAAAAGAAATTAGTGAAGTAGACAAGGTTCATAAGAGGGCCGCCTATCCAGAAGTGATCGGAGACTTCTGGATCGTGTCGCTTCAAGCATCGAAACTCACGATGCGAGGCGACATTACTCACCTTCCCAGAGTCTACCCTGGCACCCATTTTGCCAGCGGTTGGGTCGACCTTGGGGGTATTTTTTTTTTCCAGCCACGAGTATAACACACTTTGCTTCCAGCAGGAATCGAACACGGGTTGTCCAGGCGTTGGTAGCCAAGTCAAGTGGATTCCCAACTAGGCTACTGAGGCCCTCAGAACAGATAAGAGTGTCCAGCTAATGGCTTATCATCAGCTATGGTATTAAGTATTCGTCTAAAAGAATCTTTGTCAGCGAAGAGTATTTACTTTACAGAAGGTCGGCGGAGGAAATATTAACATTAGGTAATCTATGTGTTCATGAAGATTATTAGTCTGAGAGATAGTAAGCTGAAAGCTATTGATTGAAATAAGTTAGACTGATGGCGGTTCAGCTGTTATTGACCAATGATATTTGGTTAATTTGATTGATCTAAATCTGATGGTATATATGTTGTACAACAATCTCGCTTTCATATTTTGTTGATAGATAAACACGTCACTAGAAAACATGCGACTTCCGTCTCCA
Organism: Megaustenia siamemsis; assembly: GCA_032433765.1. Classification (NCBI taxonomy): domain Eukaryota; kingdom Metazoa; phylum Mollusca; class Gastropoda; order Stylommatophora; family Ariophantidae; genus Megaustenia; species Megaustenia siamemsis. The sequence continues at coordinate 75,468,441 of JAVIAB010000156.1, read as the reverse complement.
AGATGGCGTATCTAGTCCACGTCCTCTCGATGCAGAAGTGCACCCAAGGTCTGATTAATTTCGTATCTCCGTTGCACTTTTCTGCGTTAAAGTAAAAATGATGATATACTTAATACATCTGTGTCGCTAAAGCGAGGTCGTAGGCCGACAACAGTCTGTTTTTGACAAATCAATTGTTGTGAATGGGGCCCTCCACCGTCTAGACTTGATCTGCGCTTTACGTCACATTGGTGCTGTTCATGACCGTTGTTAGAATTCTTTGACGCAAGTTATTTCCATGTTACACACTAATGTAAACTACTTCGTCAGCCGCTGTTTTGTCTCTTTGGGGAAGTTGCTTCGTGTTTTGTTCGTCGTGGGCTGCTTACACTGGAGTGGTCAGAAATCTAAAGGGAGCGAGATTATGTGTTCGACATTGTTGTGTGCTACGTCATCGTAATGGTTTCCTAGACCGGCCGTGCGCTAATATTACTGTCTGCTGTTTGATGTGCGACGGGGAAAATTTGACGTCTTACTGTGTGTCTATATGTTCGGAATTGGAGTCATCAACGATGGCCTAAAATCATCAGGTGCTACGACGATCATCATTTTCAAGAGGACGTGACTTACCGGTATATGGGAATAGGCGGCAGGAACAAATGAAGGCTATGCATGAAAAGTGTTCCTTGTTGCAGTTTCCTCATATTACAAGTCGCATGTCTGTGTTAGTCACCTCTAGTGACTCGGGCAGACGGTGCTCGTAAACTGGGAGGGCCGACCATCTAAGTGCAGAATCCCCCTACAGAAAAGATCATCTCCTGCCTTGCAGGAAGACTGGTGACAAAGGCTAAGGAAAGCAAACCTGAAAAATGCTGGCTGAAATCGGATGCACTGGGCCACTGGCGCAGAACACAGTGCAACGTTTTAACAGATTTTCAAGCGGAGTGGATCTAACAGGCTTAAACAGACAGCTGTCTTCGTGCGAGAGTCTGGAGTCCTACTGTGATTGAGTCTTGATCGCGGAGAGAGAGAGAGAGAGAGAGAGAGAAAACCATACAATCCAACGTTCTACCTCAGCAGCATTGATCAATCATTGTTGGATTTTATTTAACAACTGGCAACTTGGACAAAAGGTCACGCATTTATATTGAAATTACAGATGCGCATAATTACATGTACCACACTTTTTAATACCAAATATCAGGCATGATCTGTTATGTGTGTAAGGTTATTTGGTTCTGGAAGGCCCCGGTATCACTGCAAACGAATTAAAATCCTTAATTGCTCAACCGCCCGTGGCAGCGTAATCATTCGAATTAAAATCTCATCTCCCAAACAAAGAAAGGTAATTGTAGTCCCATCGCAGCAGTCTCAGCATCGCCAAAAAACATAAGGCCTAACATATTTTATTTATGTATTCGCTGACTCCTTGTTTAGTATTATGCTTTCAAAGTGTTTTTGCTGCTTCAAGCTTCCAGTATTTTATATTAAATGGTGTATTTATTTTTCAAATATTGCACCATGATTAACACAATTGTAAAATTATATTTAGTATAATATAAGTAATTGAGGTGAAGGTGCGTGTCAGTACCAGGGCTGAAGGTAGTAAGTGACTCGTAGCTGACTGCTTGTGTCAGGATTGGTTAACCAGAACTATCCGGCTCCTGCTCCATGGAAACAGACTAACCAGTCTTGTCAGGTCACGTGTCTATGGATCAAGAGGGAAGGCAATCCAGTGCTCAAAAATGGCATGTGCTGGGCCGAAAGTCATAAACATCTCAGCTTGATGCAAACCACAAGACCATGCCTCGACAAATACTTATTTACCTTTTTGACATGGTACAAGATAGTGGATAGGCGGCGGGAACAATTGAAGGCTAAGCATGAAAAGTGTTCCTTGTTGCAGTTTCCTCATATTCCAAGTCCGGCTTGTTGCAGGAGCTACTGAGTTAAGAGCTCTGTACACATCGTGAGCTGTGTGTCTCATCCGTTTTGATCATGTGTAAGGTATTGTCTTATATCTCTAGTATTGTTTCGAGGGACTGAGACCTTGCCAGGTTTTCACATTTTTCACACCAGTAGCGATATGCTGAAGTGTTCCTTGCCGCACAGGCTGACATTCTCCGAATTCAGAGGTCGTTGTTTCATTATCGATCGATTTGATATTTTGGGTAGATTTAGTTGCTAATAATTTTACCAATTAAACGCCATGAAGAATATATGGCACAATACTAGCAAGGCAGTACATTTTAAATTGCTGCAAATGACATACGACCTGATGATGACGATTAATTTTGACTTTCAGCCGCTATTTTGGATGGTGCTTTTAGGTTTCTAACTGTCACGGATTAGTAACATACACAGTGTTCACTCGCCGTTATCCGAGGGAGCTAGACATTGGATCATACAATGACTGTGGGAGAGAGCTAGACATTGTATCATACACTGACTGTGGGAGGGAGCTAGACATTGTATCATACACTGACTGTGGGAGGGAGCTAGACATTGTAACATACACTGACTGTGAGAGAGAGCTAGACATTGTATCATACACTGACTGTGGGAGAGAGCTAGACATTGTATCATACACTGACTGTGGGAGAGAGCTAGACATTGTATCATACACTGACTGTGGGAGAGAGCTAGACATTGTATCAATCACTAACTGTGGGAGAGAGCTAGACATTGTATCATACACTGACTGTGAGAGAGAGCTAGACATTGTATCATACACTGACTGTGGGAGAGAGCTAGACATTGTATCATACACTGACTGTGGGAGGGAGCTAGACATTGTATCATACACTGACTGTGGGAGGGAGCTAGACATTGTATCATACACTGACTGTGAGAGAGAGCTAGACATTGTATCATACACTGACTGTGCGAGGGAGCTAGACATTGTATCATACACTGACTGTGGGAGAGAGCTAGACATTGTATCATACACTGACTGTGAGAGGGAGCTAGACATTGTATCATACACTGACTGTGACAGAGAGCTAGACATTGTATCATACACTGACTGTGGGAGAGAGCTAGACATTGTATCATACACTGACTGTGGGAGGGAGCTACACATTGTATCATACACTGACTGTGGGAGAGAGCTAGACATTGTATCATACACTGACTGTGGGAGGGAGCTAGACATTGTATCATACACTGACTGTGAAAGAGAGCTAGACTTTGGATCACATACACTGACTGTGGGAGAGAGCTAGACATTGTATCATACACTGACTGTGAGAGAGAGCTAGACACTGTATCATACACTGACTGTGGGAGAGAGCTAGACATTGTATCATACACTAACTGTGGGAGAGAGCTAGACATTGTACCATACACTAACTGTGGGAGAGAGCTAGACATTGTATCATACACTAACTGTGGGAGAGAGCTAGACATTGTATCATACACTGACTGTGGGAGAGAGCTAGACATTGTATCATACACTGACTGTGGGAGAGAGCTAGACATTGTATCATACACTAACTGTGAGAGAGAGCTAGACATTGTATCATACACTAACTGTGGGAGAGAGCTAGACATTGTATCATACACTGGCTGTGGGAGAGAGCTAGACATTGTACCATACACTAACTGTGGGAGAGAGCTAGACATTGTATCATACACTGACTGTGAGAGGGAGCTAGACATTGTATCATACACTAACTGTGGGAGAGAGCTAGACATTGTATCATACACTAACTGTGGGAGAGAGCTAGACATTGGATCATACACTGACTGTGAGAGAGAGCTAGACATTGTATCATACACTAACTGTGACAGAGAGCTAGACATTAGAACATGCACTGACTGTGGGAGGGAGCTAGACATTGGATCATACACTGACTGTGGGAGGGAACTAGACATTGGATCATACACTGACTGTGAGAGGGAGCTAGACATTGTATCATACACTAACTGTGGGAGAGAGCTAGACATTGTATCATACACTAACTGTGGGAGAGAGCTAGACATTGGATCATACACTAACTGTGACAGAGAGCTAGACATTAGAACATACACTGACTGTGGGAGGGAGCTAGACATTGGATCATACACTGACTGTGGGAGGGAACTAGACATTGGATCATACACTGACTGTGAGAGAGAGCTAGACATTGGATCATACACTGACTGTGAGAGAGAGCTAGACATTGTATCACACACTGACTGTGAGAGGAAACTAGACATTGGAACATACACTGACTGTGAGAGAGAGCTAGACATTGGATCATACACTGACTGTGAGAGGAAACTAGACATTGGAACATACACTGACTGTGAAAGAGAGCTAGACATTGGATCATACACTGACTGTGGGAGGGAACTAGACATTGGAACATACACTGACTGTGGGAGAGAGCTAGACATTGGAACATACACTGACTGTGGGAGGGAGCTAGACATTGGATCATACACTGACTGTGAGAGAAAGCTAGACATTGGATCATACACTGACTGTGAGAGAGAGCTAGACATTGGAACATACACTGACTGTGGGAGGGAGCTAGACATTGGATCATACACTGACTGTGGGAGGAAAAATTGAAAAGAAATATAGAAAAAATGGTATGGTATAAGCTTTACGTGATTAATAGACGACACAAATTTGGACGACATTTCGGTTCAATGGGACTTCAGTAGGAACAAACAAACAAACAACACTCACACAGACAAGTAATTGAATAAAACTAATCCTACGTGGCTAGCTGGTAATGAAACACCCAAAACAAAATAATCGAAACTGGTTTAAGAAAAGAAAAATGACTTTCCTATATGTGGCCGTGACCGTGGCCGAAACGAGAAAGAGAGAGTGACGGGCGTGCAGTGCAATGACACTGCTGGTAGGAGGGTCAAACCGTGTAAGGGTTCTAAAATTATGTGAGTGGGGGGAACACTGTCTAAGTTACCGCGACTACAAATACACTGACAATGTCTATAAGTATTTAAGAGTCCACACATACATGGATTCACTCACGCAAAAATGTGCATATATATACATATACAAACATATCTGCACTTACACATACACATATATATATATATGTGCAGATATGTTTTTTATATGCATATATGCGCATTTCGCGTGAGTGTGTTCATTTATGTGTGGCCTCTTTGATACTTATAGAAATTGCCAGTGTCTTTGTAATCTGGTAACCTAGACAGTGTTTCCCCCACTCCAATATTTTTATAACCCTTACACGGTTTGACCCATTCGACCAGCAGTGTGATTACAGCGTAAAACCGTCTCTCTCTTTCTCATTCTAGCCACGGTCCACGATACAGGGAAGCAATTTTTCTTTTCTTCAACCAGTTTTGATTATTTTGTTTTGGATGTTTCATTACTAGTTAGCTATGTAGGATTAGTTTTATTCAATTACTTGTCTGTGTGTGTGTTGTTTCTTTGTTCCTCCTGAAGGCTGAAGGCTTATTTGTCAAAAAGTCGTTCAAATTTGTGTTGTCTATTAATTACGTAAAGCCATTTTTTTCCAAAAAAAATTTTTCGATTCTCCATCACATTTAGCTTTACTGAGCTTCGCATTTTAATGCATTCATTTGCATTTCTTTGTCTTAACCACTGACTGTGGGAGGGAGTTAGACATTGGATCACAGACTGTGGGAGGGAGTTAGACATTGGATCACTGACTGTGGGAGGGAGTTAGACATTGGATCACTGACTGTGGGAGGGAGCTAGACATTGGATCACTGACTGTGGGAGGGAGCTATACATTGGATCACTGACTGTGGGAGGGAACTAGACATTGGATCACTGACTGTGGGAGAGAGCTAGACATTGGATCACTGACTGTGGGAGGGAACTAGACATTGGATCACTGACTGTGGGAGGGAGCTAGACATTGGATCACTGACTGTGGGAGGGAGCTAGACATTGGATCACTGACTGTGGGAGGGAACTAGACATTAGATCACTGACTGTTGGAGGGAACTAGACATTGGATCACTGACTGTGGGAGAGAACTAGACATTGGATCACTGACTGTGGGAGGGAGCTAGACATTGGATCACTGACTGTGGGAGGGAGCTAGACATTGGATCACTGACTGTGGGAGGGAGCTAGACATTGTATCACAGACTGAAAGAGGGAGCTAGACATTGGATCACTGTCTGAAGGAGGGTGCTAGACATTGTATCACTAACAGTGGGAGGGAACTAGACATTGGATCACTGACTGTGGGAGGGAGCTAGACATTGAACCACCGACTGAAGGAGGGACCTAGACATTGGACCACTGTCTGAAGGAGGGAGCTAGACATTGTTTCACTGACTGTGGGAGGGAGCTAGACATTGGATCACTGAATGTGGGAGTGAGCTAGACATTGGATCACTGAATGTGGGAGGGAGCTAGACATTGGATCTATGACTGTGGGAAGGAAATGGCACGAAGACACCACTGATTCGAATACTAAAATCCACATTACTTGTGTTGAGATTCTAAGACTAAAATCCACGTTACTTGTGTTGAGATTCGAAGACTAAAATCCACGTTACTTGTGTTGAGATTCGAAGACTAAAATCCACATTACTTCTGTTGAGATTCGAAGACTAAAATCCACATTACTTGTGTTGAGATTCGAAGATTAAAATCCACGTTACTTGTGTTGAGATTCGAAGACTAAAATCCACGTTACTTGTGTTGAGATTCGAAGACTAAAATCCACATTACTTGTGTTGAGATTTGAAGACTAAAATCCTTATTACTTGTGTTGAGATTCGAAAGCGAGACCTTCCGGTCCAGAAGTCATAGTGTAAGTCTCCCAACATCCCAATGCTAAGTTTTGATTAGATTAAAGTATCATATTTATATGTTGCACGTGACTGTTCTATTTATCCTAACTGTCAGGCCCGGTACAAGCATTACCTGTACACTTAGGACCCATCCGTCGTGGTACACACTGTAGGCAGTCGCCAGTGACCATGTCACACAGGTTTTCGTGACACAACATTGGACACTCATCATTGCAAGACTCCCCGTACCTTTCGGGTCTACAATCTGATGGAAACAAGCGGAAATAAGTAATCAACACATGTCCAACCATTTTGAGATCATTCATCATTGTTGATAAATTAACGTCAGCTATCAGCGAACAATGGGATAACAATAGCAGAGCTTCTTTTTGCAAGACATTGGCGTCCTCCTTAAAGTTGATGTGGATTGTTTAGACACATGTTCGTGTTAATAAAGCAGGCGAGAGGGAGGATAATTATTTCAGCCTGATATTATTTATTGGCAGACGAGCAGAGACGATTATTAAAGGTAAGGTTATAACCTGTAAAATAGAAGGGAAAAGAGGCAGAGGTAGACCAAGACTAACTTGGACAAGCAACATCTAAAGATGAACAAGTCATCATCTGTTAATCCGCACAATCAAAGCAAGAGAAATTTGATGGGAGACGACACTCAGTAATGATGATGATGATGATGACCTGATGATGATGATGATGCTAACCTGCACGGTGCATTATAATTTTAGCTAAATGTAGAGCGCTCTAAATACATTTTAAAAGACAACACGATATCAGAAATGTTGAGAATTGTGAAGTAGTTTTGATATCTTGCTGTCCACGCTTTTCTAAAATCATATTGGGTTGCTTCAGTCTTACACCACCACCTTGTGCTCTCATCAACACCAAATGAAAAGTCCAGTACCATTATAATGAGAAGTGCTGGCATTTTCAATCCCTAAAGACTAGAATCATCTCCTCCACCAAACACACATATATGATTTTACATCTACAATAAAGTAAGCTAAAACATAACTGTTAGCACTGCAATGTAACAAAGACATATCTGCCTAGAGTGGCAGCCGAAATTGCCGAGAACATTTCATAAGTTATATCCCTTGTATTTGGCCAGTAAGGTTTCTATCTCAATAACTAATTTATCACATTTCGTTTCCTTCATCATTTCTCGACCATAAACGTGGAGTTTCTTATTTTTGTTTTTGTTCATGTTTTAGATCAAGTTGTATGCACTTGTAGTTTGCTGCCTGTATTCATCGTTTCACTGATTTTCAGTAAATTATTTCCAATGTTCATCGACAATTTGTGTCTGGCATCACGTCGACTTCATTTTGAAATATCTGATATTTGTCAAACATTTCAAGATTGTGATGATGACATTAAGAAAAAAACGACGAACGTTCATCATTCATTAACCAAATATGTTTGAGCAAGCTACATTCAGGAACCACAAGTACGATAAATCCTCTAATGTAGGTACAAGTGACAAGAACATCCCTAGATTACGTTATTTCTTTTATAGAAAATCAAATGTACTTATTATAAAATAAAAACTCTGAAATAATGTGTTGTCAGTGTCATGTTAAGAGAACGATATGCTTGTCAATTTGCACCTGCACATTTTCTAATACGTCACTGGTACATGACCTCTACTGGTACATGACCTCTACTGGTACATGACCTCTAATGGTACATGACCTCTACTGGTACATGACCTCTACTGGTACATGACCTCTACAGGTACATGATATCTACTGGTACATGACCTCTACTGGTACATGACCTCTACTGGTACATGACCTCTACTGGTACATGACCTCTACTGGTACATGACCTCTACTGGTACATGACCTCCACTGGTACATGACCTCTACTGGTACATGACCTCTACTGGTACATGACCTCTACTGGTACATGATCTCTACTGGTACATGACCTCTACTGGTACATGACCTCTACTGGTACATGACCTCTACTGGTACATGACCTCTACTGGTACATGATCTCTACTGGTACATGACATCTACTGGTACATGATCTCTGCTGGTACATGACCTCTACTGGTACATAATCTCTACTGGTACATGACATCTACTGGTACATGATCTCTGCTGGTACATGACATCTACTGGTACATGATCTCTACTGGTACATGACCTCTACTGGTACATGATCTCTACTGGTACATGACATCTACTGGTACATGATCTCTACTGGTACATGACCTCTACTGGTACATGACCTCTACTGGTACATGACCTCTACTGGTACAAGATCTCTACTTGTACATGACCTCTACTGGTACATGATCTCTATTGGTACATGACCTAATACTCATAAATGACCTTTGCTGGTGCATGACCTCTACTGGTACATGACCTCTACTGGTACATGACCTCTACTGGTACATGACCTCTACTGGTACATGACATCTACTGGTACATGATCTCTGCTGGTACATGACCTCTACTGGTACATGACCTCTACTGGTACATGATCTCTACTGGTACATGACCTCTACTGGTGCATGATCTCTACTGGTACATGATCTGTATTGGTACATGACCTCTACTGCTACATGACCTCTGCTGGTACATGACCTCTACTGGTACATGACCTCTACTGGTACATGACCTCTACTGGTACATTACCTCTACTGGTACATGATCTCTACTGGTACATGATCTCTACTGGTACATGACCTCTACTGGTACATGACCTCTACTGGTACATGATCTCTACTGGTACATGATCTCTACTGGTGCATGATCTCTACTGGTACATGACCTCTACTGGTACATGATCTCTACTGGTACATGATCTCTACTGGTGCATGATCTCTACTGGTACATGATCTCTACTGGTACATGATCTCTACTGGTACATGACCTCTACTGGTACATGACCTCTACTGGTACATGACCTCTACTGGTACATGATCTCTACTCTTACATGATCTCTACTGGTACATGACCTCTACTGGTACATGATCTCTACTGGTACATTATCTCTACTGGTACATGACCTCTACTGGTACATGACCTCTACTGGTACATGATCTCTACTGGTACATGAACTCTACTGGTACATGACCTCTACTGGTACATGAACTCTACTGGTACATGACCTCTACTGGTACTTGACCTCTACTGGTACATGATCTCTACTGGTACATGATCTCTACTGGTACATGACCTCTACTGGTACATGACCTCTACTGGTAAATGACCTCTACTGGTAAATGATCTCTACTGGTACATGACCACTACTGGTACATGACCTCTACTGGTACATGACCTCTACTGGTACATGACCTCTACTGGTACATGACATCTACTGGTACATGACCTCTACTGGTACATGACCTCTACTGGTACATGACCTCTACTGGTACATGGCCTCTACTGGTACATGATCTCTACTGGTACATGATCTCTACTGGTACATGACCTCTAATGGTACATGATCGCTATTGGTACATGACCTAATACTCATAAAAGACCTTTGCTGGTGCATGACCTCAACTGGTACATGACCTCTACTGGTACATGACCTCTACTGGTACATGACCTCTACTGGTACATGACCTCTACTAGTACATGAGCTCTATTGGTACATGACCTCTATTGGTACATGACGTATACTCATACATGACCTGTGCTGGTGCATGACCTCTACTGGTACATGACCTCTACTGGTACATGACCTCTACTGGTACTTGACCTCTACTGGTACATGACATCTACTGGTACATGACCTATATTGGTATATGTCCTATACTCATACACGACCTATGCTGGTGCATGACCTCTACTCATATATGGCCTGTGATGTACTCTCTCTGGTATGTGACATCTACTAGTACATAACCTCTAATGGTACATGAACTCTAATGGTACATGACCTCTACTGGTACATGACCTCTATTGGTACATGACCTCTATTGGTACATGACCTATACTCATACATGACCTGTGCTGGTCCATGACATCTACTGGTACATGACCTCTACTCTTACATGACCTCTACTGGTACATGACCTCTACTGGTACATGACCTCTACTGGTACATGACCTCTGCTGGTGCATGACCTCTAATGGTACATGACCTCTACTGGTACATGACCTCTACTAGTACATGACCTCTACTGGTACATGACCTCTTCTGGTACATGACCTCTATTGGTACATGACCTATACTCATACATGACCTGTGCTGGTGCATGACCTCTACTGGTACATGACCTCTACTGGTACATGACTTCTACTGGTACATGACCTCTACTGGTACATGACCTCTACTGGTACATGATCTCTGTTGGTACATGACCTATACTCATACACGACCTGTGCTGGTGTATGACCTCTACTCATATATGGCCTCTGATGTACTCTCTCTGGTATGTGACATTTACTAGTACATAACCTCTAATGGTACATGAACTCTAATGGTACATGGTCTCTACTTTTACATGACCTTTACTTGTACGTGACCTCTACTAGTATAATGTCACTAGTGGGGCATGACCTCTACTGCTACGTAATCTCTACTGGTAAATGATTTTTACTTGTATATGTCCACTACTGGTGCATGATCTCTACTGATACATATTCTCTACTGGCAAATGATTTCTACTTACACATGTCCTTAACTTCTACATGTCCTCTACTAGTACATAATCTCTAATGGTAAATGAATTCTACTTACATATGTCCTGTTCTTGTACATGTCCACTACTTGTACATGTCCTCTACTTCTACATATCCTCTACTGATACATAATCTCTACTGGTAAATGATGTACACATGTCCCCTACTTGTAGATGCCCTCTACATGGTCTCTACTGGTAAATGACTTCTACTTGTACATGTCCTCCACTGATACATGACTTCTACTTGTGCGTGGCATCGCTGGTACATGACCTTTGCTAATACATGACGTCTGCTGGTACATGAACTGTCTAGTACATGACCTCTGATGGTACATGTCTTCTACTGGTACATGACCTTTGCTCGTACATAACCTCTACATGATCTCTACTGGTACATGATCTTTATTGGTACATAACCTCTACTGGTACATAATCTCTATTGGTACATGATCTCTATTGGTACATAACCTCTACTGGTACATGATCTCATTTGGTACATAACCTCTACTGGTACATGATCTCTATTGGTACATAACCTCTATTGGTACATGATCTTTATTGGTACATGACCTGTACTGGTACATGATCTCTATTGGCACATGACCTCTACTGGTACATGATCTCTATTGGTACATGACCTCTACTGGTACATGATCTCTACTGGTACATGGCCTCTACTGGTACATGATCTCTACTGGTACATGACCTCTACTGGTACATGATCTCTATTGGTACATGATCTCTATTGGTACATGATCTCTATTGGTACATGACCCCTACTGGTACTTGACCTCTGCTGGTGCATGCCTTCTACTGGTACATGAACTCTAATGGTAAATTACCTTTTCTCGTACATGACCGAACTGGTAGATGACCTCTACTGTTTCACACCTCTACTGGTACCTCACCTCTACAGGTACATGCCTTTAACGGTAAACTACTTCTACTTGTACATGACATCTACTGATTCAAGGCGTCTACTTGTTCATGACTTCACTGGTACATGTAATATGTTAATACATGACTTCTGCTGGTACATGACCTGCCTAGTACATGACTTCCGCTGGTGCATGACCTCTGTTAATACATGACATCAGCTGGTACACGACCTACCAAGTACATGACCTCTGCTGGTACATGACTTCAACTAGTACATTACCTCTGCTGGTACATCACAATCTCTGCTGGTACATGACCTCTGGTGGTACATAATCTCTGCTAGTAAATAACCTCAGCTGGTACATAATCTCTGCTAGTAAATAACCTCGCTGGTACATCACCTCTGCCTCATTTTATGTGTACCTTTCTATGACAATCGTTATTCATTGTTCTGTATAGTGGTTTAAACGAGTGAAAGATATTTGTATTCAGTTAAAGACATTGTTCTTTCCTCAAGAAACACCATCAACGATTTACAAACAGAATGAAATGTCATGAATAATAAATAGTATCTCAATGACCCGACATTACCTTCACATCGAATGCCGACTCGGTTTGGCACACAAGAGAAGCAGTCACCAGTGTTTCTGTCACATACGTTTCCAAAACAGTAGTTGGGACAACTCTTAGTACAATTCTCTCCGTAAAACCCTTCAGAACAAGCTGATTGAGGGAAAAGGACACAATCAATGAAACCAACACAGATATAGTCAATTAAGATATGATCAGTGTCCTCACATGATAGGTATCAACATCAGGGATTTACTGACAACGTGAAGAAATTAGTGGAATCTTGTAGTATCACATATCGATTTTTTTCTTTCTGATGTTTTTAAGAACTAATTTTTTGTTTTGGCCTTTTTAAGAATTTTCCTCTTTGTTTTTTTTTTTTAGCTGTCCAGGAAACTCTCAACATTCTTACGAGAAGTTCTATCTCTGTAATTGTCTAATTGTCTTTTCATTTGTTTGTCTACTGTCCATGATTCGCTGCTAAAGACAATAATTGGCTCTATAAAGTTCTCTCTCTCTCTTTCTCTCTTTCTCTCTCTCTCTCTATATAGTCTTTTGACAAAGAGTTTTTGCACAAGAGGTTCTTCATTTTCTGAAATGCTACTTTGGCCTGTGATATTCTGCTTTTTATTAAGCAGTGAACACTCCGGCTGATATTGTTATTGTGCCCGAGACTCTATCAACACTAATCCCTATGCTTAGTAGTCGCCCCAGCGAACAGATGAGAATGGACAACTTCGTTATTCTGAGGAACAACTTCCTCTGTGCTAACCTTTGATTTTATATGCTGAACTCTTAGTTACTGTCCGTACTCTTGTAGCATTGATATTCTGGAATATCTCCTTCCTACCCCAGCTTGTACCTTTCCTTACCAAAGCTTATCTTATTTCTACCGCAGCTTGTCTCCTTCCTACCCCAGCTTGAAACCTTTCCTTACCAAAGCTTATCTTATTTCTACCGCAGCTTATCTCCTTCCTATCCCAACTTATCTCCTTCCTATCCCAACTTATCTCCTTCCTATCCCAACTTATCTCCTTCCTATCCCAACTTATCTCCTTCCTACCCATGCGTGTTTCCCTCCTATCTCAGTCTGTCTAATTTCTATCCATGATTGTCTCCTTCCTATCCCTGCTAGTCTCATTCTTATCTCAGCTTGTCTCCTTACCACCCCAGCTCAGCTCCTTCCGTCCCAATCCCATCTCCTTTCTGTCCAAGCATATTTTCTCCCTATCCAAGCTTATCTCCTTCCTATCCCAGATTACCTCCTCCCTATCCAAGCTTATCTCCTTTCTATCCCAGATTATCTCCTTCCTATCCAAGCTCATCTCCTTCCTATCCCAGATTATCTCCTTCCTATCCAAGCTTATCTCCATCCTATCCCAGATTATCTCCTGCCTATCCAAGCGTATCTCCTTCCTATCCCAGATTATCTCCTTCCTATCCAAGATTAAAAAAACAACCGAATGCAAAAACAAACCAAAGAGCTGCACCATTCATAGTATGTGAAAGTGCAATTATGTGATGTTATGTACATACATATCCCCCCCCCTACTGTTTATAACATACATGGACCATATATGCAAGTTAGTCAACCCAACAGAGACAGAGGAGATCAACGAGCTTCTATTTGCAGACGATCAGGCACTAATACATGAAACAATAGAAGACATACAAGAACACTTAAACAAACTCAACATCTCAGGCACAAAATACAACATGAAAATCAACAAAACTGAAGTCATGAATGTCGCCAAAAATAAACAGAACATCAACATAACTATAGAAGGCAGACAACTAAAACAAGTAGAGGAATTCAAATACCTAGGAAGTCTACTGACAAACGATAATTCTCAAACGGCAGAAATAGAATCAAGATGCAACAAAGCTTGTCAAATCATCGGACAGTTATAACCACTATTGTCCAACAAGGAAATAACTCTGGAGGCAAAACGAGCACTATACAATACAGTCTTCATCCCAACGTTGTGCTACCAATGCCAGACCTGGACCCTAGATGTAAGAACAATAAGAAAATAACCTCTACAGAGATGAAATGTGTTAGACGAATGACAGGAAACAGTCTGAGAGACAAGATCAGAAATGAAGAACTGAGAAAAAAGCTAGGAATAGCCCTCGCCATAGAATATATAAGGAAACAACAGATAAAATGGTTTGGCCACGTGACAAGGCAGAAAGAACAAAACACAACACAACGAATCTTCAAAAAACGTTGTGAGAACACAAGACCCAAGTGTTGACCACGAAAAAGATGGGTCGATGGAATATTAGAAGCACTAGGAAACATAACAGCAGCAGAGGCGAACAGAAGAGCAAAAGACCGCAAATTATATCTCCGCTCGACGCTGAAAGGCAGATGAGGAAGGAAAGAAGAAGAAGACGTACATACGTCTAGACCTACATCTTAACATGTTCAGATACTACAAAACCCGCTGTTTACTCGCGTGTTTTTATGAGAGCTTTACTCAGTTATTCAAATATTTCTCTGATTAAATTGAACTAATATTTCCGTCCCCTGCCATTCAGTATCGATTTGCTAAGAAATCGAGATCACATAGGTAATAGATGAAAGGATATCAGTTATCTCTACATAAGCAGAAGCGGCGACAACAACAAGAAGTTTCTAATGATCTAACTCTACCCGTGCAGGTAGGGCCAGCCAAATTGTTGTCACAAGAGACGCAGTCACCAGTCAGCTGATCGCACAAGTTTCCCTTGCAAGTTTTAGGGCACTCGCTGGTGCAGGTCCTTCCGTGTGATCCTACAGGACATTCTGATGGAAAAATAACAACAAATAAGGGCAAACATTGTCATTGAGGAATTATGAAAGTTAATATGAGAGCATGGTTAGAAGCAGTTATCTTTTTGTAAAACACATTATGGTAAGTGAAATGTATTAGTAGTATCATATAAAGCAATCGTGTAGAATAATACATAACACATGCGTAATACAACAGTTGAATTCCCAAACAAATATTATAAGGGGAGCAAACTGCCTACGTATAGACCAAAATGGAGATATACAAACATCAGCAAGGAATTGTTGAGTGAAATTCCATAGCGTTAAGAATTGAGAAAAGTGGGCAGATGATCATCCGCATAGTACAGGGTGTTTATAAAGTCTCACTACACTTGGTATCTAGGTCAATTTGAAAAAAAAATGTTTATGACGTCATCACAATATGTGCTCCCACTGTCAATGAAATTTGTTGAATAAGTTTATTGCTACTGGAAATGTGGAAGATGCTCCACGATCTGGTAGGCCTGCTGTGAATGATGAAATATGTTTAGATATCCAAGACAGAATCCTTAAAAGTCCAGACAAGTCATTAAGAAAACTGTCGCAACAAGTGAACTTACCATTGAGCACATATTGTGATGACGTCATAAACATATTTTTCAAATTGACCTAGATACCAAGTGTAGTGAGACTTTATAAACACCCTATATATAAGCTGAGGTAAAGGTTAAGAAAAAAAAACTAGGCAACAAATAATAGATACAGAAGGACAGAGAGAGTTACACAGACAGAAAGACAGGCAGACAAATATATAATTATATATATATAATTATATATATATATAGATAGATGTATAGATACATAGATATAAAGATAGACAGACAGGCAGACAGACTGACAGATAGATAGATAGATAGATAGATAGATAGATAGATAGATAGATAGACAGATAGATAGATAGATAGATAGATAGATAGATAGATAGATAGATAGATAGATAGATAGATAGATAGATAGATAGATAGATAGATAGATAGATAGATAGATAGATAGATAGATAGATAGATAGATAGATAGATAGATAGATAGATAGATAGATAGATAGATAGATAGATAGATAGATAGATAGATAGATAGATAGATAGATAGATAGAAAGATAGATAGATAGATAGATAGATAGATAGATAGATAGATAGATAGATAGATAGATAGATAGATAGATAGATAGATAGATAGATAGATAGATAGATAGATAGATAGATAGATAGATAGATAGAGAGAGAGATAGATAGATAGATAGATAGATAGATAGATAGATAGATAGATAGATAGATAGATAGATAGATAGATAGATAGATAGATAGATAGATAGATAGATAGATAGATAGATAGATAGATAGATAGATAGATAGATAGATAGATAGATAGATAGATAGATAGATAGATAGATAGATAGATAGATAGATAGATAGATAGATAGATAGATAGATAGACGTATGTATAAATGGATGGATGAAGGGATGGATGGATGGGAGGATGGATGGGAGGATGGATGGGTGGATAGATGGAAGGATAGATGGATGGATGGATAGATGGATAGATGGATGGATGATGGAAAGATTTCACGTTGCCATAGAACAGAAACCAACATATAAGATAAATCAAAACAGAAGTGGAATGCAGTTTCAATTAGCATTTGTCTTACACGGACTCATCAAGCTAATTTAAAAGTGAATGATGAGCTACACAAGTCAGCTTGGAATAGAGAGTAGCAGCAACACCGATTAGAGAAGACTACATAACGATGTCTGAACGATTCTTTACATCCGAAGACAGAGTACGTGTGAAACGTCTATTTAACAGATGTTTGTTCAGTCCAAGCGACACAAGTAAATCAGATGGTTCTAATCAACAAGCGACACAAGTAAATCAGATGGTTCTAATCAACAAGCGACACAAGTAAATCAGATGGTTCTAATCAACAAGCGACACAAGTAAATCAGATATTCTGTTATGTTTAATTTGAAAAGAGGTTTCTGTGCAATTAGAACAAGACAAATGACATTTTGGGGCATCTTAAAAGACACAATAGCCTACTAAAGGTAATATTGGAAGGGAAAATACAAGGTAAAAGATGCAGAGGCAGACCAAGACTAACATGGACGAGTAACAAAAAAAGATGGACAAATCAACCTGTGACAATCTGCACATCCAAAGCAAGAGACAGAGTGGAATTGCGCTCCATGGTAGCCAACTTTCGGTGCGGAGACGGCACTCAATGCTGATGATAAGATTTATGTGTATCACAGTAGTCAGGTTATCATTAAATAAAACGAGATACTGGTTATCATGATATTAATAGCTTGATGTGTAGAACATGGTGACTCCAACTTCATTATAGAGACATTTTTCTCCAGCTAGCAAGGTATACAAACCTGAATGTTGTTTATTTGTCATTTTTCCTGAATGTTGTAAAACATACCTCTTCCTCCTATGACTCGCTATACAAACCTGAACAAGTTCCAGTTGCGTAGTTACATGCGGGGGTCAAACATTTGGCACTGCATTGGGTTCCACAATTGGAGCCATAGAAGCCGTCCGGACAAACTCTGGTACACATCCCACTGTAGATGTTACAAGCCTCGGCTGGACTACATGAACATTTCACACAGTCTGGTCCGTATGTGCCTACCGGGCAAATAGTGTCTGGGAGAACGTAGAAGAGAATTGTTGTTTTCTTTTTCTTTATCTCTTGGTGACTGTTATTTTGATTGAATCAACATTAACAATGAAAATCTTAATGAAATGATAAATAAACTTGAGCACTCAGCAATGTATAGTCAATTACCACCGCTTTATTTTTAGAAGATTTCCACATTTTCTGAAAAAAACTGGAAAGGAAAAGGACATAAATAATGAAGGAAACGTGTTCATTGCTTGTATTTTGTAATTAAATATTGAGAAATGTCGATTTTGTAATAACAAACAGAGGAAATTCCATTGTGTTATCAAAATTTGAGGAAATTCCACTGTGTTATCAAAATTTGAGGAAATTCCACTGTGTTATCAAAATTTGAGGAAATTCCACTGTGTTATCAACAATTGAGGAAATTCTGAAGTAATATTACAATAACTTTCATTCTAACACAAACGATAAATTAATCAGACACAATGTCTAGTTTTCTGTGCTCTATCATGAATGTTGTTTATATTTACACGACCCTACCCAAATAAATGAACATAAGAAGATATAATTTTGGAAAGTATTTATTTCTGGCTCGTAGATATCCGTTAAGAAATAATATTTTTGGTATCCGAAATTCGAACTCTAGTCGATGAAATTGGGCAACTAAATGCAATTTGATGTACTTGTGTATATATAACCAGGCAGAGGTACTGTTCGTTACTCAGCCATAATCATTAACCACATTAATTTTGAGAGTTCATACGTCCATATAATGCACACACACTAAAAATACATTATTTTTCGGAACTCAGATAATGAAAGAAAACGAAGGGGTATAATTTATCGCTAAAGTGCAGGACATTTAATCAAGTAGAAGCACATTTTAAAAATGATTTATTTGGCAATATATTCCTTCTATAGCATAAACACACACCAAGAAGTGAAAATTAGAAATTGAAACACTAATGACATAAAAATGAGTACTATGCATTGATAACACTCATTAACACTCATCCACTTTGTGAAACATAGAAACGTGTAAATGTGCAGCGTATTTGTGCACATGACGAACTACATGAAAAATAAGAAAAGAAAAGACAAGACAAGAAAACTATGGTAGCTAAAATACAATGCTATAACACGTCTTACATCTATTTTAATTACGGGTCTTTTGTTTTTTTCAATTTTTGCAGCAATATTGAAAGTTGTGGAGAGACATGATCACCTAAACCAGCTAGCATGGTAATTGGTGATTGAAAGTGCACATTGAAATCGTTTACAATTGACAGTTTTGCTACGTAATTAATTCTATTTGAAGCTCACTGTAGAGCCCTGGTATATTTTGATTATTTTCAGTTCTAACAACACACTACCACAATTCTCCAGTAGCTTCCACTTTTCTACACACGCTGACACGTACCTAGAACTTTTCTGCTAACAATTTGTGTTATACTTTGTTTTATTTCATCCATAAAAAAATGTAAATTACCCCCGTCATGCCAAGTGGCGTATAGGGAGTATGGTGTTAGTGACCATAAATTGTACAGACCTTCGGCACATGATTTTTGGGGTAATGTGGTCGGTATTACGCCCGTACCGCTTTACTTTCCCAGAAAAAAATCCGGTACCCATTAAAGGCTAGGTGAACCTGAAGCCGTCGGTTGGGATCGAACACTACCTCTTGTCCTGTGTAGTCCAGTTCACTAACCACTGAGCTATCGCGGCTCCCTTATTTCATCCATACTCTTATCAATTGCTTCCTGTTGCTATCAGGTTCCCGTTACAGTCAGGTTCCAGTCTTCGACAGGTTCCAGTTGCTGGCAGGTTCCAGTTGTTGTTAGGTTCCTGTATGTTTCGTATTTGAGTATTTTTTACTGTTGGAACTAGCAGCTACGTTTATTTCGGACCAAATAGAACCAAATGTTTCTACGTGTGTACAGTTAGTTGTAATCATTTAGTAACAGCAGGCAGGCCAGAGCACCAGTAACTTCGGTCAGTACTGGCCTTCCAAAATGAAAAAAAATGGAAATGATAATAGAGCATGTAAACTAACATACTTTCTGCATCACTCTCTTTTCGGAGATTTATTTTGGTCACATCGTTAATTACTTCTATAACTTCTTCGGTCGTAGGCGTACAGCTTCATGCTTATGATCCTAGTCGTGTCACTCGGTCACTCAAAGTGAATTGGTAAATGACCCCAAGAATAACTCAGGGAAGGGGGAGGACCGAGATTGAGAATAACAAGAGTGTACACATTTTCCCCAATGCTAATGAGTCACAGATTGTGTCCAAGCACCAAATGTATGCAAATTAGCAAGATTAATCAGGGGCGCTAGTCCACATGTATATGTGGCTAAGGTGTCGATCTTGAATTATGTATACACGTAACTATGAAGGCGATTGTGTCCTGTTCTGAAGCTTTGAAGCGAACTATAACAACAATACTCAAAAACTGCTTTGGGATTGTCAACCAAAACAATCTTTGTGTACAACACGCATAACATTAATGTGTCAAATCATATGTATAGTGTGTGTTTAGCTCAGCAGTGCTTGAGCTGACACAATCTGCATACAACGACATATGGTAAATCTTCTTTGTAATGACATCAGCTAAGTTGTCCACGGACAATGTTAATGAAAGAAGATAGTGTTGGCTTTGATATCTTTAACTCTCTCAGTACGGAAAGTTAATGTTGGCTTTGATATCTTTAACTCTCTCAGTACGGACAGTTAGTGTTGGCTTTGATATCTTTAACTCTTTCAGTACGGACAGTTAGTGTTGGCTTTGATATCTTTAACTCTTTCAGTACGGACAGTTAGTGTTGGCTTTGATATCTTTAACTCTTTCAGTACGGAAAGTTAGTGTTGGCTTTGATATCTTTAACTCTTTCAGTACGGAAAGTTAGTGTTGACTTTGATATCTTTAACTCTTTCAGTACGGAAAGTTAGTGTTGGCTTTGATATCTTTAACTCTTTCAGTACGGACAGTTTTATAAATTTAGCGGTAGAGATTTCAGAGACGAAATTGTTCGTGTTTAAACATATGATTCTACATGTTTATATTTATCTAACACTAATCATATTATATATGAATTTTTTGAAAGTTAAATAAGGAATTAGATTTCACCAATACCAAGATGATACAAGACATATAAACAGAATATGGTTTGATGACGGTTTACACTAAGCAATTGAGAGTGACGCACTGTACGGCGAAACGTGCGGAAAGAGTTAATTTGGACAGAATGAATCATGTTTGACATTTAGTCAGTGTGAGGTATCCAGAGTGTTATCGAAAAGGATATCAAAATACTTGGTCCAGTTATTGAACAATGGCAGTTCTACTTCTTCTTCTTCTTTCCTTCCTCATCTGCCTTTCAGAGTCGAGGGGATATATAATGTGTGGTCTATTGCTCTTGTTTGCCTCTGCTGCTGTTATGTCTCCTAGTGCTTCTAATATTCCATCGATCCATCTTTTTCGTGGTCGACCCTTGGGTCTGGTGTTCTCACAACGTTTGTTGAAGGCTCGTTGTGTTGTGTTTTAATCTTTCTGTCTTGTCACGTGGCCAAACCATTTTATCTGTTGTTTCCTTATATATTCTATGGCGAGGGCTATTCCTAGCTTTTTTTCTCAGTTCTTCATTTCTGATCTTATCTCTCAGACTGTTTCCTGTCATTCGTCTAACACATTTCATCTCTGTAGAGGTTATTTTTCTTATTGTTCTTGCATTTAGGGTCCAGGTCTGGCATTGGTAGCACAACGTTGGGATGAAGATTGTGTTGTATAGTGCTCGTTTTGCCTCCAGAGTTATTTCCTTGTTGGACAATAGTGGTGATAACTGTCCGATGATTTGACAAGCTTAGTTGCATCTTGATTCTATCTCTGCTGTTTGAGAATTATCGTTTGTCATTAGACTTCCTAGGTATTTAAATTCCTCTACTTGTTTTAGTTGTCCGCCTTCTATCGTTATGTTGATGTTCTGTTTATTTTTGGCGACATTCATGACTTCTGTTTTGTTGATGTTTATTTTCATGTTGTATTTTGTGCATGTGCTGTTTATTCTATTTTAGTGTTCTTGTAGGTCTTCTATCTTTTCATGTATTAGTGCCTGATCGTGTGCAAATAAATGGCAGTTCTACTGTGATCACCAAATAGGCTGATCAAATCATCATGGCTCTCTGAAGACAACAAGCTATACGCCCACTTATCCATTATGATGATGCTATTTGGCAGCTGTCATATTTGGCTAGTAACTTGAAAATATCCTGTAAATGTCCACACTTACCATCGTGCTTAGAAATTCTTAGCGATCACGTAAGTCTAAGATCTGCATGGCTGGATTTAACACACAATCACATTTTCCTGGCTAATATCTTGGTCAGATGCAACACACAATCACATTTTCCTGGCTAATATCTTGGCTAGATACAACATTCAATCACATTTTCCTGGCTAATATCTTGGCTAGATACAACATTCAATCACATTTTCGTGGCTAATATCTTGGCTAGATACAACATTCAATCACATTTTCCTGGCTAATATCTTGGCTAGATACAACATTCAATCACATTTTCCTGGCTAATATCTTGGCTAGATACAACATTCAATCACATTTTCTTGGCTAATATCTTAGTTAGATACAACACTCAATCACATTTTCATGGCTAATATCTTGGCCAGATAAAATACTCAATCACATTTTTCTGGCTAATATCTTGGTTACATACAACACTCAATCACATTTTCCTGGCTAATATCTTGGCCAGATAAAATACTCAATCACATTTTCCTGGCTAATATCTTGGCCAGATAAAATACTCAATCACATTTTTCTGGCTTATATCTTGGTTAGATACAACACTCAATCACAATTTCCTGGCTAATATCTTGGTTAGATACAACACTCAATCACATTTTCCTGGCTAATATCTTGGCTAGATACAACATTCAATCACATTTTCCTGGCTAATATCTTGGTTAGATGCAACACACAATCACATGTTCCTGACTAATATCTTGGTTAGATACAACACTCAATCACATTTTCCTGGTTAATATCTTGGCTAGATACAACATTCAATCACATTTTCCTGGCTAATATCTTAACTAGATACAACATTCAATCACATTTTCCTGGCTAATATCTTGGCTAGATACAACACTCAATCACATTTTCCTGGCTAATATCATGGCTAGATACAATATTCAATCACATTTTCCTGGCTAATATCTTGGCTAGATACAACATTCAATCACATTTTCCTGGCTAATATCTTGGTTAGATACAACACTCAATCACATTTTCCTGGCTAATATCTTGGCCAGATAAAATACTCAATCACATTTTCATGGCTAATATCTTGGTTAGATACAACACTCAATCACATTTTCCTGGCTAATATCTTGGCTAGATACAACATTCAATCACATTTTCCTGGCTAATATCTTGGCCAGATAAAATACTCAATCACATTTTTCTGGCTTATATCTTGGTTAGATACAACACTCAATCACATTTTCCTGGCTAATATCTTGGTTAGATACAACACTCAATCACATTTTCCTGGCTAATATCTTGGCTAGATACAACATTCAATCACATTTTCCTGGCTAATATCTTGGCTAGATACAACATTCAATCACATTTTCCTGGCTAATATCTTGGCCATATAAAATACTCAATCACATTTTTCTGGCTAATATCTTGGTTAGATACAACATTCAATCACATTTTCCTGGCTAATATCTTGGCTAGAAACAACATTCAATCACATTTTCCTGGCTAATATCTTGGCTAGATACAACACTCAATCACATTTTCCTGGCTAAAATCTTGGCTAGATACTACACTCTATCACATTTTCCTGGCTAATATCTTGGTTAGATACATCACACAATCACATTTTCCTGGCTAATATCTTGGTTAGATGCAACACTCAATCACATTTTCCTGGCTAATATCTTGGTTAGATACAACACTCAATCACATTTTCCTGGCTAATATCTTGGTTAGATACAATACACAATCACATTTTCCTGGCTAATATCTTGGCTAGATACAACACTCAATCACATTTCCCTAGCTACGATTGGCTTATATTTCTCATGTGACCTCTGTTGTACAAACTGATCTACAACAATAATGTTTTCTTCCTGCAGCTGTCATCCACATAATTTCAAGTGGCAAATGCTCGGAAATAATAATAATTGCGCATATTGCTCTAGTAAAGTAAGCGTTTAGTTTTCATTATGGATTAATACACTTTTATTCATATAAACAGATTTTCTCTTTGTCTCCGCAAGACAAGATAATGAAAACAGCATGCAATACAGTTTAGGGGGGGAAAAAAAACAGCAACTAAATCTTTAATATAACCTCATCATTGTCAAATGTCATAAATGAAAGTATAAAATTAGTCAAAATATAAATACGGTTTCTTTTATAAAATTGTAATCTACTTAAAATATAACTATGGTTATGGTTATGGAAGGCCCCGGTATCACTGCAAACAAATTAAAATCTATAATTGCTGAACAACCCGTGCCAGTTGAATCATCCGAAATAATATATAATTTCCTAAACAAAGAAAGGTAGCTGCAGTCCCCATCATAGCACCTCAGCACACGCCAAAAAACATAAGGCGAAACCGCACAGAAAGTGAACACAGCCAACTATTCCCCGTCATACGCTATCATCATTCATCGTAAGCAAATCGGAATATCGAAACACGATCAAAACGGATAAAGCGCACAGTTCACGGTGTGCACTTAACTTAGTAGCTCTCAGCAGTAAAATATCATTAATACCAAAAGAAAAAATGGTTGGAAAGTGATATTTGTGTTTTACATCAGGAATGTCACAATCTCATGAAACGACAGTTTAAGGAACGAGTTGGCAACTCATCCTGACCACACAAGCTGCAACGTTCCGAGAATTTCAACTAAAATGGAATTTTCAGATCGAAACATACAACTGCGGATCCTGTGCATTGTCTGACACTTAAATAGCAAATATCGTAGAACAACGAGAGTGTGAAATTGGTCTACCCTATGTGACTTCTTTACAAGGGGTAGGGTTCGATTCCAACCGACGTTTTCCGGGTTCACCCAGCCTTAAATGGGTACCGGATTTTTTTCTGGGAAAGTAAAGCAGCACGGGCGTAATACCGACCACATTACCCCAAAAATCATGTGCTGAAGGTCTGTAAAATATAGGGTCACTAACACCATATTTCCCTATACGCCACTTGGCGTGACGGGGGTACTTTACTTTTTTTACTTTACTATGGGACTTCTTTGGTTTGAAAGGCTAAAAGATAAATAGATCATTTCACATGTAGTCGTACAATACGTACATGAGTTAATAATAAATAACATAAATGTGGATTTATAGAAGAATATGTAGAATTGGATGGAAAGAAAAGGAAACAAACGATGACGTTTTAAAACAACTAAAAATAAAAAGAGAAATACTAAATACAATTAAGACAAGACAAATGAAATTTTTGGGGCATGTTAAAAGGCACAACAGCCTACTAAAAGTAATATTGGAAGGGAAAATACAAGGTAAAAAAGGCAGAGGCAGACCAAGACTAACATGGACGAGTAACATCAAAAGATGGACAAGTAATTCTATGACAACCTGTACCATCAAAGCAAGAAACAGAGTGGAATGGCGATCCATGGTAGCCAACCTTCGTTGCGGAGACGGCACTTGATGGTGATGATGATGATGATCAACATAAATTGTAGAGTACATGATACAAAATATCACATATGGCACAGCACAGTCAAGTCATTACACAGGACTTAGTGTGCTCATGACTTGGACACAGTTCACGCAGACAAAAGATTCCTTCTACGCCTAAAGACGTATGGAGAATATGGTAGCAGTGCCCATATTGTTAAATATCTAACAGCACATTTTAAGGGCGATGTGGTCAGCATCACACCCAGTCGCCATACATTCTAGGAAGAAAAATCCCATACCCACTTAAGACCTGATGAACCTTAACAACGTCGATCTGGATGAAGTTCGGCCTCTAATGAACCCCATTTAAACTCGCACATTGTGAACCCCATTTAAACTCGCACATTGTGAACCCCATTTAAACTCGCACATTGTGAACCCCATTTAAACTCGCACATTGTGAACCCCATTTAAACTCGCACATTGTGAACCCCATTTAAACTCGCACATTGTGAACTCCATTTAAACTCGCACATTGTGAACCCCATTTAAACTCGCATATTGTGAACCCTGTTAACGTCCTGTGAACTCCAGTTAAACTCACATCCTGTGAACCCCATTTAAACTCGCACCATGTGAACCCCACCTAAACATACACCCCGTGAACCCCAATTAAACTCACATCCTGTGAACCCCATTTAAACTCACATCCTGTGAACCCCAATTAAACTCACATCCTGTGAACCCCATTTAAACTCACATCCTGTGAACCCCATTTAAACTCACACTCTGTGAACCCCACTTAAACTCACACCCTGTGAACCCAATTAAACTCACATCCTGTGAACCCCATTTAAACTCACACCCTGTGAACCCCACTTAAACTCACACCCTGTGAACCCAATTAAACTCACATCCTGTGAACCCCACTTAAACTCACACCCTGTGAACCCCATTTAAACTCACTCCATGTGAACCCCCAGTTAAACTCACCGCCGTAAATGACTGCTTCACATATCGTTAACATTCTGTCTTCGGGGGGAACATACGATGCTTGTTTAATCGACACGGCACTAGATAAGATTTGCGATTCAAAATGAAAAAGCATGCGTCGGTTGACCAGTCGTGTATATTCCCTACAGATCCTCATTTTCCCGGCATCATCATACAGCTCGACATTCATCCCACTCAGCCTGTTTTGATGGCCTGAAGAAAATAATTTTAAAAAATGAATAATGTGCGCATATTTTTTTACAATGCTTCGACGCTAGACTCAAGAACAATAAAAACAAATAATCACAGTGAAATGAAATGTGCTAGACGAAACATAGGAAACAGCTGATAAGATCAAATGTAAGTAAGAAGATAAAAACATTAGGGAATAATTCCCGCCATTGAATACACAAACATTAGAACAGAGTGTAACAGTAATGGTGAACACCTACTAAATATTTGTGCAGAACATGATCTTTATATAACAAACACGTGTAATCAGCACAAATATAACCAAATACTTACTTGGTATAAATGGAATGACACGGACAAGGCCTCCCAAATCGATTTTATTTTGACTAGAAGACATCAAAGGAGGGACATAACAGACTCAAGATCTAAACCAAATGCAATATTAGATACAGACCATAAGCCTGTTTTACTATGGCAGAAAAATGGGTTAGGAAACTACAGATGACAAGACCTCAGGCACAAAGAATCGATCTAAAAGCAATAAAGAATGTAAACATACAGAAAGAAACAGAAGAATCCGTAACCAACAAATACCTAACCCGAATACAACCAACAAACATAGAAGAAGCATGGAAACAGTTTAAAGAAGGTCTAATAGAGTCAACACAAGAGAAATGCGGTCTGAAAAATATAGGAAAGAGCAGAAAGAAACTTACAAGATGGTGGAATGAAGTAGTAAAATCAGCAGTGAAACACAAGAAAGAAAAGTATAAAACGTGGCAGAAGACAAAAACAACAGAAGACTACAATCACTATAGACAAGCCAGAAATGATAGCAAAAAGATCCTACAACAAACAAAAGCAGACTCTTGGAAAGCATTTGGTGAAGAATTAGCAAAAACATGCAGAGAAGAACCAAGAGAATTTTTCAAAAGTGTAAAAGCAATGAGAGTAAGAAATAATGATTATAACCAAACCACTATAATAAACGATAAGAACGGTAGACCAATCAGCAGCAGGAAAAACATAATAATCAGATGGAGAAAATACTTCAAGGAACTATTAAATCAGGGAAATACAAACGGAAATACAGAGTTTAAACATAGGCAGTGTGATGAACAGGAACCGAATATACTTAAAGCAGAAGTAGAATGGGCATTGAAACAGAATAAAAAGAACAAAGCAGCTGGTATAGATGGAATAACAACAGAAATGCTACTAGCCTGTAAGGAAACAGCTATAGATTGGCTTACTATCATATTCAATATGGCTTGGGAAGAAAGAAAAGTCCCAGACGATTGGCAAAAAGCTATCATTGTCCCATTTTGGAAGAATAAAGGAAGTAAAAGGGAGTGTGAAATGTACAGAGGAATATCCCTATTGAGTCAAGTTGGTAAAATGTTTACTAAAATATTGGAGAGGAGAGTAAGATACATAACAGAACCAAGGTGAACGTTCACAGACGCTCCAGCATGGAAGATATGAGCTAAAGGGAAGCAACTCTTTGTGAATTAATGTCACAACACAGAAGTTATCTACAGAGATTGGGTCAACAACAGTTGCAGTGAGAGTTACCGTGAGAGTTCCAATCGAAGAATCACAGTTGACAAAGGTACAGCTGAAGAGAAGGCATTGTGGATTATAGTAAGGAGATCTCAATAGTTATTGTAAAGGAAAGAATGATTTGCAAGCAGATCTAGACGTATGAGCCTACCATACTGTGCTCCACCTAATGTTAGAATGTGAGTTGGTCATCATTCAGTCGTGAATACATAGGGAGTCAGTGAAAGTGGGAGTAGGGTTTTAGAGAGCTCTGTGGATCGGAGCAGTGCCCTAGAGCGATAGAGAACAGCAATTAACCATTCAGAACACAATAACAGCTTACAGATTTCGTGAAGTAAAGCAAAAACACATAAGAACGAATGACGTAGCAGGAGGTGAAATTTTAACTAACTACAGTGAGTGATTGTTTGAGATGAGACAGAAGTATAGAAGAGTTAAGCGTAAATGTAGTTAGAAGACAACTGGGGATTAATTGTAATCAAAGATAAGTTTATCCATTAGCCTTGATCAAACTCTTCTCAAATAAATGCGGCTGGAAGAGCTCAATAATTACAATATACATAATTATAATATGTTTGTGCAACGTATCTAAAGCCTGCACAGAGTAAGAGATAGTTGAGATGGTGATTTGTTAATCTTGAAGCAAACTATATTTTAACAGACATCAAATCACATACGTTCATATCATCTTGTGAAGCCGTCGATGAAGAGCTTTGAGCTATGGCAAGGGTTTAAGAGTTGCTCTAAGATTTAGTGTATGAGAGACGGTAGCGAAGTGTTGCATGGTCATACAGTGACTCAATAACGTTCGATTTGATGAGCAATGAGCATTCAATAAATGTTGCGAGAATACCAGAACCAAGGGACGACCACGAAAAAGATGATTGACGGAATATTAGAAGCACATAACAGCAGCAGAGGCGAAGAGAAGAGCAAATGACCGCAAATTATATCTCCTCTCTACGCTGAAAGGCAAATGAGTAAGGAACGACGAATATTTGATGTATCCTCTACTTCTCCATCAGGCTAAAGAAAGTAACAAGCGAAACAGTTTCTTACTGTCTCTGCCGAAGATGCTGATCAAATAAATGATGTGGGGTCTGTCAAAGGTGATGCTCCACTCTGGTTGGTCGGTTTGAAAATCACTGGATGAACAATGTTTCTCATTGTAGTCTCCTAAAGTGTTGGAGTCCACAGCAAGATGTGACCCACATTCGATCTCATCAGAGCAGGCACTACTGGACTGCCACGTACGTTGGTTTTTTAGTGCTATATTTCTGCCTGTAAACAATCAATGAAATGTACGAATGATAGGAGACGATAACAACATTTTCACTTGTGAAAGGAAATAAGATTAAGCAGTTCAAGTGATAAACTATATCCCATCTATTAACATAAAACTGGTAATGGTAGAGCCGCTCTCCATCCACGTTAGGCAACCAGATAAGTCCAGCAACACTCATTTTAATGAATAGTTACTCACTTTCAATTGGACAAGATGTAGTGAATATTATTGCGTGTGTGACACACATTCAACTAACTTCTGAAAATAATTTTAAATCAGCTTAGCAGCTAAATATTTTTTTCTAAGACTACTTGATATCACTTGGCTAATTCAATCTCTACCTGTATAAACTAACCCCTAAACACATTTCTCAAATCCCATAAACTGTGCACAGCTTGGATTAGAACTCTCTGTAAAACGCAACTCCTGGAGCTTGCATTACCCAGGGACATTCTGCCCGATCTTTGCTCTCAAACCCTGAACTTAATCTACAACGGTTTCATAATTGTCCTCAAGGCCCTGCCAACGATCAGGTGTTCAGAGGAGTTCTACCATCTCATATATCTTAAGTCAGTCTGCCAATGGTGTACCCACAAATTATGTAGGGACTGTCTATTTTCCTTCTCTTAAAAATCCCTTTTCCCATGACTGTCAGCAATGTATCATCTTACACAGAAATTCGGTTTGAAAGACCGCTCTAACTCCATTACAGCATAACAGCTGTCCTTTGTTCCCTGAGAACAGTGGAGGTGGACTCATCGCTACCTGTCGGACGAGATAACAAGGTTGTAAAATGATGTGTGAGATGTAGTCAAGCGTGACACAGGTAATCACTAGAGATAAGGAAATGTATATATGCAGTGAAAACGAGCAAAGCCGAACGTTACACAATGAACGTGGCACTAAATGAGGCGTAATTGTGGGGAGGGGATAATCAAGGATTGGCGATGTAGGGTGGTCGAAAGTTAGTCAAGAGTAGTGAAGCAACTCTAAAATTGGAAAAAAAGGGGAAATTAAGGTAAAACTGGAATATAAAATGGCGGAATATACATTTATAAGGACAATAATGTACGTGGAGAACATGGAAACAATAGCAACACTGCTATAATTATACATAAAGTTGGTAAATAGAGATCATAATGCCAATGGAAGGGTGGCAACGTACTTACATATATGTAACATAGACAATGAATATCGCTTGGTGAGATCACGTCATTGGGGGGAACACAACAGGAGAAGGGGATGGAAGAAAGAAGAGGAGATGGGGGAACGGATGGGAAATGTGAGTGAAAGAAGGAAATGGGGAGGTGAAGATGGGGGAAAAGAGAGGGGTAATAGATTACCTGTGAGAAGGGGATACATTGATGTCCCGTGGGGTGTGGCAACCCAAATGGACGATTTGACGATTGTCTAAAGTGAATCGGATGCAGCTGTCAGAAGAACATGACAACAGGCCAGCAACTTGGACATCCGCCTTACCATGATGACCCTTAGAGTTGAAGTGGGATGCTATTGCATCTCGCGTGATGTAATACAGATATTGCAGGCATAAACTCTGAGACGGCATCATAATTCGCCTATGTAGGTCATATTGCATCCTTTACATATGATGGCATAGATAATGTTGCGCGATGTACAAGTGAATCCCCTCTCTGATCTCAAAAGGCCATTAGGGAAGAGAACCGTATCTATCTGGAGGTCATAGTTACAAGTCTTACGTTGAATATCATTGCAACGGATAGTGCCCCGATGGCTGTGGAGGGAGACAGGAAGGCGGCTCCTGACCAGGATGTGACGAAGGTTGCGAACACAATTAAAGGCAACTAATTGACAAGGGGGGGGGGGTGTCAGAGAAGAGTTGACGGGTTTGGAGTCGGAGCGGATATTTGCTCTAACACAGGGACATTTCTAACACAGGGACATTTCTAACACAGGGACAGTTCTAACACAGGGACATTTCTAACACAGGGACAGTTCTAACACAGGGACAGTTCTAACACAGGGACCTTTCTAACACAGGGACAGTTCTAACACAGGGACAGTTCTAACACAGGGACCTTTCTAACACAGGGACATTTCTAACACAGGGACAGTTCTAACACAGGGACAGTTCTAACACAGGGACCTTTCTAACACAGGGACATTTCTAACACAGGGACAGTTCTAACACAGGGACAGTTCTAACACAGGGACAGCTCTAACACAGGGACAGTTCTAACACAGGGACAGCTGTAACACAGAGACAGTTCTAACACAGGGACAGCTCTAACACAGGGACAGTTCTAACACAGGGACAGTTCTAACACAGGGACAGCTCTAACACAGGGACAGTTCTAATACAGGGACAGCTCTAACACAGGGACAGTTCTAACACAGGGACAGTTCTAACACAGGGACAGCTCTAACACAGGGACAGTTCTAATACAGGGACAGTTCTAACACAGGGACAGTTCTAACACAGGGACAGTTCTAACACAGTGACAGCTCTAACACAGGGACAGCTCTAACACAGTGACAGCTCTAACACAGAGACAGTTCTAACACAGGGACAGTTCTAACACAGGGAAAGTTCTAATACAGGGACAGTTCTAACACAGGGACAGTTCTAACACAGGGACAGTTCTAACATAGGGACAGTTCTAACACAGGGACAGTTCTAAAACAGGGACAGTTCTAACACAGGGACAGTTCTAACACAGTGACAGCTCTAACACAGGGACAGTTCTAACACAGGGACAGTTCTAACACAGGGACAGTTCTAACACAGTGACAGCTCTAACACAGGGACAGTTCTAACACAGGGACAGTTCTAACATAGGGACAGTTATAACACATGGACAGTTCTAACACATGGACAGTTCTAACACAGGGACAGTTCTAACATAGGGACAGTTCTAACACATGGACAGTTCTAACACATGGACAGTTCTAACACATGGACAGTTCTAACACATGGACAGTTCTAACACATGGACAGTTCTAACACATGGACAGTTCTAACACAGGAACAGCTCTAACATAGGGACAGTTCTAACACATGGACAGTTCTAACACATGGACAGTTCTAACATAGGGACAGCTTTAAAGAGGGACAGCTCTAACACAGGGACAGCTCTAACACAGGGACAGCTCTAACACAGGGACAGTTCTAACATAGGGACAGTTCTAACACATGGACAGTTCTAACACAGGGACAGTTCTAACACATGGACAGTTCTAACATAGGGACAGCTTTAACACAGGGACAGTTCTAACATAGGGACAGTTCTAACACATGGACAGTTCTAACACAGGGACAGTTCTAACACATGGACAGTTCTAACACAGGGACAGTTCTAACACATGGACAGTTCTAACATAGGGACAGCTTTAACACAGGGACAGTTCTAACACAGGGACAGTTCTAACACAGGGACAGTTCTAACACATGGACAGTTCTAACACAGGGACAGTTCTAACACAGGGACAGTTCTAACACATGGACAGTTCTAACATAGGGACAGTTCTAACATAAGGACAGCTCTAACACAGGGACAGCTCTAACACAGTGACAGTTCTAACATAGGGACAGTTCTAACATAAGGACAGCTCTAACACATGGTCAGTTCTAACACATGGACAGTTCTAACATAGGGACAGTTCTAACATAAGGACAGCTCTAACACAGGGACAGCTCTAACACAGGGACAGCTCTAACACAGGGACAGCTCTAACACAGGGACAGCTCTAACACGTGGACAGTTCTAACACAGGGAAAGTTCTAACACAGGGACAGTTCTAATACAGTGACAGCTCTAACACATGGGCAGTTCTAACACATGGACAGTTCTAACACAGGTAAAGTTCTAACATAGGGACAGTTCTAACACGTGGACAGTTCTAGCACAGGGACAGTTCTAACACAGGGACAGTTCTAACACAGTGACAGCTCTAACACAGTGACAGCTCTAACACATGGACAGTTCTAATACAGTGACAGCTCTAACACATGGACAGTTCTAACATAGGGACAGTTCTAACACATGGACAGTTCTAACACAGGGACAGAGTTAACACAGGGACAGTTCTAACATAGGGACAGTTCTAACACATTGACAGTTCTAACATAGGGACAATTTTAACACAGGGACAGTTCTAACATAGGGACAATTCTAACACAGGGACAGTTCTAATATAGGGACAATTCTAACACAGGGACAGTTCTAACATAGGGACAGTTCTAACACATGGACAGTTCTAACACATGGACAGTTCTTACACAGGTGAAGTTCTAACATAGGGACAGTTCTAACACAGGGACAATTCTAACACAGGGACAGTTCTAACATAGGGACAGTTCTAACACAGGGACAGTTCTAACATAGGGACAATTCTAATATAGGGACAGTTCTAACACAGGTGAAGTTCTAACATAGGGACAGTTCTAACACAGGGACAGTTCTAACATAGGGACAGTTCTAACATAGGGACAGTTCTAACATAGGGACAGTTCTAATACAGTGACAGCTCTAACACATGGACAGTTCTAACATAGGGACAATTCTAACGCAGGGACAGTTCTAACATAGAAACAATTCTAACACAGGGACAGTTCTAACATAGGGACAATTCTAACACATGGACAGTTCTAACATAGGGACAGTTCTAACACATGGACAGTTCTAACACATGGACAGTTCTAACACAGGTGAAGTTCTAACATAGGGACAGTTCTAACACAGGGACAGTTCTTACACAGGGACAGTTCTAACACATAGAGCTGCATTCGTTCATGTCATTACAACTACAACAGTCACATCAGGACAGAAATAACCACAAATATAGAGAGATTACAATGAGAAGGGACGTGACTTCAAATTATACACACTCGACATAACGGTGGTGACATGTTTATTCGAAGCCATTGGAATGTTGATAGCACTAATAATTTAGATTTGATTCAAAGAAAACAACAAACCCAGTCACCGCTGAATAAAAACCAATATAAGAAGCGTTGTCAGACAGTATTAGAACCAAACAAGAGAGAAGACAAACCTAGAGAGCCTTACAAGAGAAGATATCCCCATGTAAGGTTGGACAGAATAGAACTGTTGAGCAGGACAATACATAAACAAACAGAAACTAGTCGTACAGTGGTTGGAGGTGGTAACTTCCCATTATTTAAAGAAACAAAGAAAATTCACTTAAAATCGGTGAAAGATGTTACATTTGCAGGTGTAGACTTATTTTGTGCTCTTCATATTTATCCTTTCACTGTTGGGAGTTATATTGCATTCTATCTGAGTGGACAAACTATTTTATTACCACTCTATGTTATTTATAAAGTTATTCTTTGTTGTTTTCTTTCATAATACCATTTCTAGTTACTTTCTCAGTTCATAGGAACGACATCAGAACCTGTTGAACATCATGAAAGATATATGCTTTCCAACACACTTAACAAAGCTTATCGAATCACTATATTACTAACAGTAAGCAGCTATGGGAATAGCGAAATACAACGTCGGTACACTAAAAGATAAAAAAATTAAAAATAATTGGCTTATAAACAACCATTCCACAGAAGAAATTAAAATACTATGGCCACGCTAAAAGTCACAGTGGGCTAGAATGAACAATAATGGAAGGCATGGTTCCTGGACGACGCATCAGGCGCAGACCAAGAAGAAGGCGGTATTAAGACATCAAAAAGACCTTGAAGATAACAACAAAAGAAGTGGGATATCTTGCTAGAGACAGGGATTTTTTCAGATAGGCTGTGGCGAATGCAACGTTCTGCAATGGACATGCGACATGAAGATGATTCAGATTTGTTTAGTCACTCTGGTTGCTTTCCATAAGAATCCATTGTCCTCAGTCATTCATTTGTAATGTACGCCACAATTGCAGAACCATCAGTGTTGTCAGCCATCCAGTTAAAGTAATGTTAAATATCACATCCAGCAAATTATAACTAGAATGAAAAGTTACCTTTGCAGAGGGACACGACTTGCGGGTCGAAGTACAACAGAACAGGCTACAACATTTAACAGAGTTTGATATGCAGCTCTAAGGGTGACGATGGTGGTGAACAACTTTGGTGCCACCATAGGTTTCTGCATCTCTGCATGGAATATTTAGAAATTAAAACCGAAGGGAATGGTTTAGAACAACAGTTGCAGTCCAACAAGGCTGCATACTCTCTCTCCTACTTTATTCAACATCTTCTTGGAAAGAATCATGATGGATGCTCTAGAAGACCTTGAGATGCTGTCATTATAAGTGGCGGAACCATTAACTTGCTGCTGCCAGCAACGATAGCAGAACCATTAACAAGCTGCTGTCAGTAACCATAACAGAGCCATTAACAAGTTGATGCCAGCAACGATAGCAGAACCATTAACAAGTTGATGCCAGCAACGATAGTAGAACCATTAACAAGCTGCTGTCAGTAATAATAACAGAGCCATTAACAAGTTGATGTCAGCAACGATAGCAGAACCATTAACAAGCTGCTGTCAGTAGCGATAACAGAGCCATTAACAAGTTGATGCCAGCAACGATATCAAAACCATTAACAAGCTGCTGTCAGTAGCGATAACAGAGCCATTAACAAGTTGATGCCAGCAACGATAGCAGAACCATTAACAAGCTGCTGTCAGTAGCGATAACAGAGTCATTAACAAGTTGATACCAGCAACGATAGCAGAACCATTAACAAGCTGCTGTCAGTAGCGATAGCAGAACCATTAACAAGCTGTTGTCAGTAGCGATAACAGAACCATTAACAAGCTGCTGCCAGCGATGAAAGCAGAACCATTAACAAGCTGTTGTCAGTAGCGATAACAGAGTCATTAACAAGTTGATACCAGCAACGATAGCAGAACCATTAACAAGCTGTTGTCAGTACCGATAGCAGAACCATTAACAAGCTGTTGTCAGTAGCGATAACAGAACCATTAACAAGCTGCTGCCAGCGATGAAAGCAGAACCATTAACAAGCTGTTGTCAGTAGCGATAACAGAACCATTAACAAGCTGCTGTCAGTAGCGATAACAGAGCCATTAACAAGCTGCTGTCAGTAGCGATAACAGAGCCATTAACAAGTTGATGCCAGCAACGATAGCAGAACCATTAACAAGCTGTTGTCAGTAGCGATAACAGAGCCATTAACAAGCTGCTGCCAGCAACGATAGCAGAACCATTAAAAAGCTGCTGTCATTACCGATAGCAGAACCATTAACAAGCTGCTGTTAGTACCGATAGCAGAACCATTAACAAGCTGCTGTTAGTACCGGTAGCAGAACCATTAACACGCTGCTGTCAGTAACAATAACAGAGCCATTAACAAGTTGATGCCAGCAACGATAGCAGAACCATTAACAAGCTGCTGTCAGTACCGATAGCAGAACCATTAACAAGCTGCTGTCAGTAACGATAACAGAGCCATTAACAAGCTGCTGCCAGCAACGATAGCAGAACCATTAACAAGCTGCTGTTAGTAACGATAGCAGAAACATTAGCACGCTGCTGTCAGTATAGGTGGCAGAACCATTAACAAGCTGATGTCAGTATAGGCGGCAGAAGCATTAACAAGCTGATGTCAGTATAGGCGGCAGAAGCATTAACACGCCGCTGTCAGTATAGATGGCAGAACCATTAACACGCTATTGTTAGCTGCTGATATGGGTCGTATGGCAGGAACTGAGCCAGGAATAACAAACCTGATGCAACAAACAGAATCAACATCTGCAGCATATGGCATGGTGATCAATGCTGAAAATACACAATTGATAACCAGTGACACTTGGGGGGGGGGGGGGGGGTAACCTAGGCTAACCCAAAGAGACAATGAAAAGAACATTGATCAGAGAGGCTAGAGCAGCAGGAATCGGTTCACTCAATGAGATAGAGTTGCTTGCACAGAACAGAGACAAATGCCGAAATTTGATAAAAGATTTAAAAAATATATTTTTTTTTAATTGTAGAGGACCTGACGTTGAAGAGTAATAAAGAATGACTCTAGACAGAGAGAAATGGAGAAGGCTGACGAAGTATGTCAGTAGTGTTACTAGGGTAATGGGATGAAGAAGAAGTAGAAGATTCCCCTATAATTTGGTTTGACATCTGGCACTGATAGATAACACTATTTGATTGTCATATAAATGATTAGCAGGAGATGCTACTTTGCGTTGACCATCAGTTTGTGTTACTAGAAAGGCTGGCCAGCTATTCTAACGTTAGCTTTACTTGAGTGCATTTGTTGCTAAATTCAGTTTGACAATCTTCATTAAATGTAGTTCTGTTCGTTTGAAATAGTTATTTCTTATCATCATGTGCCATACCGGTTGGCGTAGGCGATAATGTCCTTCCACAATCTTGTATCTACAGTGCATCGATTCAGTTCTGTTGTTGACTGTTTTCCATGCCATGCCACCAGTATTTTCTCACTTTGTCGTCCGCGATATCTCATTCCTTTTATTTTGCCAGTTGTAACCAAGTATTCCAATTTTCCTCTTCTCATGATGTGCCCGAAAAGTATTGATTGTTTCTTTCTGATGTTTTTAGGACCTGATTTTTGTGTTGGCCTCTTTGAGAACTTCCTCATTGGTCTTTTTAGCTGTCCAGGGAACTTTCATATCGTTATCGAAAGTTATTTCTACAATGTAACAAATACAAATATATCAGTGCTTCACTTCCTTGCGGACATTTTGAAAACGGATAAGAGATATGTTCATATCAGCGCTGTTGTATGAAGGTGTACTAACCTGGTACTAAATCAAATAGCACGCTGAAACATTTGTGGCGATGCTAGTCAATAACGCTTCTCGTAAACTGCCACTCTGCTCAGGAAAAAACTGGGGACGAGGAGAAACATCAATAGTCATGTGAGAGGCCAAACCTCAAACACGACATTGAATGTTTTAATGTGAGAGGCCAAGCCTCAAACACGACATTGAATGTTTTCCTGTGAGAGGCCAAACCTCAAACACGACATTGAATGTTTTCCTGTGAGAGGCCAAACCTCAAACACGACATTGAATGTTTTCCTGTAAGAGGCCAAACCTCAAACACGACATTGAATGTTTTACTGTGAGAGGCCAAACCTCAAACACGACATTGAATGTTTTCCTGTGAGAGGCCAAACCTCAAACACGACATTGAATGTTTTCCTGTGAGAGGCCAAACCTCAAACACGACATTGAATGTTTTCCTGTGAGAGGCCAAACCTCAAACACGACATTGAATGTTTTCCTGTGAGAGGCCAAACCTCAAACACGACATTGAATGTTTTCCTGTGAGAGGCCAAACCTCCAACACGACATTGAATGTTTTACTGTGAGAGGCCAAACCTCAAACACGACATTGAATGTTTTCCTGTGAGAGGCCAAACCTCAAACACGACATTGAATGTTTTACTGTGAGAGGCCAAACCTCAAACACCACATTGAATGTTTTCCTGTGAGAGGCCAAACTTCAAACACGACATTGAATGTTTTACTGTGAGAGGCCAAACCTCAAACACGACATTGAATGTTTTCCTGTGAGAGGCCAAACCTCAAACACGACATTGAATGTTTTCCTGTAAGAGGCCAAACCTCAAACACGACATTGAATGTTTTCCTGTGAGAGGCCAAACCTCAAACACGACATTGAATGTTTTACTGTGAGAGGCCAAACCTCAAACACGACATTGAATGTTTTCCTGTGAGAGGCCAAACTTCAAACACGACATTGAATGTTTTACTGTGAGAGGCCAAACCTCAAACACGACATTGAATGTTTTCCTGTGAGAGGCCAAACCTCAAACACGACATTGAATGTTTTCCTGTGAGAGGCCAAACCTCAAACACGACATTGAATGTTTTCCTGTGAGAGGCCAAACCTCAAACACGACATTGAATGTTTTCCTGTGAGAGGCCAAACCTCAAACACGACATTGAATGTTTTCCTGTGAGAGGCCAAACCTCAAACACGACATTGAATGTTTTCCTGTGAGAGGCCAAACCTCAAACACGACATTGAATGTTCTCCTGTGAGAGGCCAAACCTCAAACACGACATTGAATGTTTTCCTGTGAGAGGCCAAACCTCAAACACGACATTGAATGTTTTCCTGTGAGAGGCCAAACCTCAAACACGACATTGAATGTTTTCCTGTGAGAGGCCAAACCTCAAACACGACATTGAATGTTTTCCTGTGAGAGGCCAAACCTCAAACACGACATTGAATGTTTTCCTGTGAGAGGCCAAACCTCAAACACGACATTGAATGTTTTCGATGAAAAAAAAATGTCCATGTTATTGTCGATGAGGCAAAAACTGCGTGATTGACAGTTAATGTTTGTGAGATGCCACACAGAATCTACTCAATCCTGATATCTTTTCCTGTTTAATCACGAGAAGAAAAAGTATGTTTCATCTCTTCTCTAACATCAATTCACGTCTCCTTCATGACGTTTCATGCAACATCTTCTCTAACATCAATTCACGTCTCCTTCATGACGTTTCATGCAACATCCTCTCTTCCTTGCTATTGCTCCCTACTTCCAGATTTCTTCGTCCCCCTACCACAGTCCCCTTTCTTTACAGATAGAAGCACTCTTTCATATCGCTACACACACTCCCATGTAACGATCCAGTGCCTGCACCAGTGGCGTAGCCTTCATTTTATTTCCTGCACCCAAATAGTCATAGTAAGATGCTTCCCTCTTCTGAAACTATTATTATTTGTGATCTATTTTATTTCTATTAGTTCCTCATCAAAGAACTATTTGGTTGATCGAAACATTGGGAATATTCCAGTTCCGTCCTTATTCTAAAAAAATTGTAATATATATATAATTTTTATTTTTGTTTTCTTCAAAATATTTACATTATAGCAGTGCTACTTAATTATTCGTGTTCTCATGCCTACCGTTACTCAAAGGGCAATAATCAGTCTTGACAAAAAAACACAGTTTTTATATGTCTAACCTACCTCTACTGATGTATAGAGAGCACATTTTCCCAACTAAAGGTCCTTTAATTTCGAAATATTTCATTCCGACATGATCCTCGCAGGTGACGTCAACAGTTCGCTTGTCAACAATAAACTTCTTCTGTTGTCTGCAGGCCTTGTTTCCATCCGTGAACGCTGTAAAGTCCAACAGGTCACCTGGGCAGAAATAACGGAACAGGTCCAATTTAAGAACTCAATGCGCTTATCTTTAAATGTGCAAAGATGCACCTTCAAGGAGGCACACAGAAATTTGAATCAGAATAATAAAGGCGGGAATGGCTTTCAGAAACCTTGATAAAATATAGAACAAGAAAATAAAAAAAAACAGAAACAAGGATCATTATTTTCAAATAAATTTACTATCCACCCTTACTTAGGCGTGGCAGAGCTAGAAAACAACTAAAGAAATAGAAAATAAATTAGATGCATGTGAAAAAAACAGTCTCGGGAATTTGCTTCGTATACCATGGAATGAATTCAAGACCAGTACAGAAATAAGAGAAATGTCAAAGCAGTGACAAACAAAATCATATATAATCAAGAGAAGAAAGTGGTCATAGGTTGGCCATATGATGAGAACAGACAAGAAGAGAATATCAAAGCAAGACCTCAAATGGGAACCTGAGGGTAAAAGAAAACTCACAAATAAAAGAACACCAAGGAGAGGAAAAAACAGCAGACATCAGCTCCATTTCCGATGTTAAAATGTCCAGAACTAGGACGTTTGGCGAGATTCATCTTCTTCTTCTGTCCTTCCTCATTTGCCTTTCAGCGTCGAGGGGAGATATAATTTGCGGTCCTTTGCTCTTCTGTTCGCCTCTGCTGCTGTTATGTTTCCCAGTGCTTCTAATATTCCATCGATCCGTCTTTTTCGTGGTCGACCCTTGGGTCTGGTATAACGCTTATTGAGGGCTCGTTGTGTTGTGTCTGCCGTGTCACGTGGCCAAACCATTGTATCTGTTGTTTCCTTATATATTCTATGGCGGGGGCTATTCCAAGTTTTTTTTCTCAGTTCTTCATTTCTGGTCTTGTCTCTCAGACTGTTTCCTGTTATTCGTCTGACACATTTCATCTCAGTTTAGATAATATTTCTTATTGTTCTTGCATCTAAGATCCAGGACTGGCATTGGTAGCACAACGTTGGAGTGAAGATTGTGTTGTAGAATGCCCTTTTGCCTCTAGAGTTATTTCCTTGATGGACATTAATGGTGATACCCGTCCGATGATTGGACAAGCTTTGATGCATCTTGAGTCTATCTCTGCTGTTTGTGAATTATCGTTTGTCACAAAACTTCCTAGGTATTTGACTTCCTCTACTTATTTTTGTTATCTGCCGTCTATATGTTTCTCTTTTACCATATTCATGACTTCTGTTTTGTTGATGTTTATATTTATGTTGTATTTTGTGCATGTGCTGTTGAGTCTATTTAAGCGTTCTTGTGGGTATTCCATCGTTTCATGTATGGATTGTCTGCAAATAAAAGCTCGTTGATCTCCTCTATCTCTGATGGGTTGGCTAGCTTGCATATATGGTCCATGTATGTAATAAACAGTAGAGGGGATAGCACGTATTCCTGTCTTACCCCTTATCTAATTTCAAAGTGGTCCGTGTAGCCACGGACTACTGTTCTGACTGTGCAGCTGCTGTTGATGTAGAGACTTTTAAGTAGGTTGGTTAGATGTTGGTTTACTCCATATGTTATTAGTTTAGTATCTCCCACAGTTGTTCTCTGTTTACTCTATCGAATGCTTTTTCCTGGTCAATGAAAGATACGTATACATTTTGATTGTGTTCTGCCTCTTTTTCTGCTAGCTGTTTTAATATGATTAGGGTGTCAGTACATCCTCTTTTTTGTTTAATCCATCTTTAAGAATCGCTTAACTTTATCTATTAATGGTCTCAGCCTTTTTTCCACGATCTTGGCGTATAGCTTTCCTACATGGCTGAGAAGAGATATACCTCTATATTAATTGCAGTCTCTTTTGCTACCTTTCTTTTTCCATATTGCTACGATGATTGTCTGTTGCCAGTATTCTGGGGCTTCTTGTTGGTGCCATGCTGCATTGAATATTCTGTGTAGCCATGTCACTCCTGTTTCTCCTGTTGCTGCTATTATTTCTATTGGTATGTTATTGATCCCCGGTGCTTTATTTCTTGGTCCATATTTGATTACTTCTTCGATTTCCTCTTTCATGAAGTTGGGTTCAGCATTGGTGCATTCTAGTATGGT
Source organism: Megaustenia siamemsis (assembly GCA_032433765.1). Taxonomy (NCBI): domain Eukaryota; kingdom Metazoa; phylum Mollusca; class Gastropoda; order Stylommatophora; family Ariophantidae; genus Megaustenia; species Megaustenia siamemsis. The sequence continues at coordinate 75,425,205 of JAVIAB010000156.1, read as the reverse complement.
TTTTGTTGTCTTATTGGTAATTGTTATGTTTAACATGTCTTCAAAATATTCTTTCCATTTCTTTTGCATATGTTGTTTATTTGATATTGGCTGTCTGTCTTTGTCATTTATGTGCTCAGTAGGATCATTGTTCTCTTTTATCACTCTTGTGGCGAGATGCCTGGTCAGAAAAAAATAGTTTGACACTAAATAGCAACGATTGTCTGACATAGGGAGCCTAGAATGTTTTTCATGTGTCGTCTTAAACTTGAAAAAACAAAAGATAAATAGATAGGCCATCTTAGATTCGTCCAGTAAGTCTAGTAGTTCTTCTTATGTAAAGACAAATTATAATTATGACATTATAATACATCCTAAATTATGTTATCATATTTTTAAAATAAATATTGTATATTAAAAAATACGCATTTTTTCTCTTCATCCGTTAAGACTATAATTCTCCCTTCGTCAATTTTTAATCTAAGTTATTTCCCTCGACCATTCAACAGTTTTCATTCCAATTGTAATATTTAAATTTATCGTGCCAAACAGGCAACCCATATTTTGAAAGTGGTTTACCCCAACTATGAAGGCCTTGAAGGTTTTCTTCTCAAATGTCGATCCCTGATAATTGCCTTAGATCGATACAGTCATCATTTCGCACCATACCGCTGGACGTAGTTATCATGTCTATCCACAATATTCTTTTCTGAGTGCATCGTATCAATTCTGTTGTTGTCAGACTATCGTCCCAGGACATCAAGGAATCTAGTAGTCTATCTTTGTCGTCCGCGATATTTTGTGTCCTTGTATTTTGTCAATTGTAACCAAGTACTTCAACTTTCCTCTTCTCATAATGTGGCTAAAAAGCGTTGATGGATTTCTTCTGATGCTTTAAGGGTATATTTTTATATTTGCCTCCAAAAATTCCGGACGTTTTAATAGAAATAAAAGGATTTTTTTACACCGAAAAATCAGGATGTGAGAATGTGGCACCTTCTTTTATAACTTTGTATAATAGGATGAAAGCTGGTCGGACCCTGGTATGACAAGAAAGTAGGACATGTCTGGCAAAATAATCCTGACGCCAGGTAGCGTCTATTAACGTATCTTTCTGTTTGCTTGTCCCGTCTTCAAGTGCTCTGTCCGTTTTGTTTATTCTGATTGTTTTGCCCATATACATGCACGTCTGTCTATTGGTCAATCTATTAATCAGCCTATCATAGTGTTTCATCAGTCATTTTGTATGTTTGTCAATCAATTAGATTGTTCGAGTTCTTTCTTCCTGTTAGTTTTCTTTTGTTAGTTTTGTACTTTTATTCTACTGGCTTTCAGCCTATTGTAAATGTCTTGGTATTCTTTTAATTTTTTTTTCTCGTCTTTTAAACAAAAATATGTTCTGAGTTTCTTCCAGTGTCTCCAGCAAACATTGAATATTTACTCACGAACATCAACAATAAAAAATGTAGAAAACTGATCTTACTGTTTTGCTGCGCCACAATTCTGAACCAAGTTAGCGGGAAAGCTATTGTGTATGATACTGCAATAGACGTGTCGTCAGGAACCGGATTGCAAGTGGAGTCGTCCCTATCCTTTAAAAAGCTGTCCACCTTGGCTGTGATGTTTTTCAGTTGAAAACTGTCAACTGTAAATAGTTTAACATTAGAATATGTAATAGTATATTTATTGTTTCTTGTTTCTGATATTATATTATAACTTGACAGCACAGTACATTTATTTTAGTTGATTACAACAGGTAAATCATGACAGACTCTTTCTCTCCCATTATCTAATCATAATCAGTTTATTGATCTCTAGGCACAATGATCGATTAGTGGTTGATGCACTTATCTTAAATTAATGTGAATTAATTCTGGACACTCAAGAGACTATCGTCGTTGACTATTTGAATGTCCTCAAGTGCATATCTTGCAAACAACAGTATTCAACTTACGTTCATGAGGAATGTGAAACACAAATTGAAATACTCTTAAAAACACTCACAGCTTAAGTTCATAATACTCTCTATCAACTCTCGATCAATAATAACTTCTCAACTAACTTGAACTACAACTTGGAGATTCCAACTTCCTAACTAATTGGCTTCACTTTCTAATCTTAACTTTTCTAACTGTTCTGACTATACTAACTCTATCTAACTGCCTTCGGCAGCTTCGGACTAAGCTTACTTAGTCTACATCTTGACTATTCTCACTCCTGACTAATTATCTGACTCTCTAATCTCCTGACTCGAACTGTTGACTTTATTCCTAACTAAATCATCTCTGACTGTAACTTAATCCTGACTAATTCTCTGACTGTCTAATCCCGGACTCGAACTGTCTTAAACCTATTGTGTTGAAGTTTAAATACTCCAACCACTCTCTTCACCTGAAAATTAGTAGCAAATAAAATTGTCGCGAAGTGACAAATAGCGACCCCCTCCAGATCACTTGCAGCCTTGTGTCCGAGACTTGAATTCTACAACTTGGCCTGTGCCAACAACAGTCCAAGACTTTGACAATAACATATTATTTTCGTGACTTCTATAACCTATTTAAAATAATGGTTACCTCATGACAATGACCTCTCCTGGTTTGATGAAAACACCTTGTTTTCGTGAATCTCTATGACCCATTTGTTGGATGACCACTCATTTATCATATGAACAAAGTCATGGGATCAATGCATGCGCTAGTGCGTCTATGGTCACTTCCACAACAACCTGGTTGAAGTGAAAACCCGCATGGAAATTTCCATTAACTATTATGTCCAGGATAATTCTGGACCTTTCTACCTTAGCTTCCTCCCCTTGTGTGTCCACTACCCACTCTAAACTTTTACTCCCTTAACTTTGTTTCTACCACTTGTTATTCTGGAAAATTTCCATTCCCCAACTTCATGTCCTAACAACTGCTGGTCGCTACCATTTGTTACTGCTATTGTCTATTGAGAAGCGGGTAACAACTAAGTTAACTGCCCCCATTCTCTCACTAGCTCACGCTATTATATATATATATATATATATATATATATATATATATATATTATATATATAATAAACATTAAATGGTATGAAGCAGCTAAACTGAAAGAAAGACAAGCCAAACTATGACGTTTCGGAAAAAGCCTTCATCAGGTTTAACAAAGAAAATTATGGAAGTTAAACACATAAATTCAAGCCAGAAAAACACAACGATCTAAAAAAATGGCGGAGAAATACTGTGGTCAGGATTTACGTAAAGTCGTTAAAATATTGCTAAACAATAGGGCAGGTAGAATTTCAATTCTACCAAAAGAAACTAAACAGTAAATAGCTGGAAAAATGAAGGGAGACTTACTTGAGGTAAGAAGAAAGCGAGAAGAAGATGAAGAGAGAGAGAGAGAGAGAGAGAGAGAGAGAGAGATAGAGTGTATGGGTGGCAATGGGGAAGACGGGGAAGAGGGGTAATAAAGATAACGCAGGGATGAATATGGATAGAACACAAGAAAGGAAAGGAGAGAAAACCAGTAATGAAAAAATAAAAGAGGAGACCAGTAATGAAAGAATAGAAAAGGAGACCAGTAATGAAAGAATAGAAAAGGAGACCAGTAATGAAAGAATAGAAAAGGAGACCAGTAATGAAAGAATAGAAAAGGAGACCAGTAATGAAAGAATAGAAAAGGAGACCAGTAATGAAAGAATAGAAAAGGAGACCAGTAATGAAAGAATAGAAAAGGAGACCAGTAATGAAAGAATAGAAAAGGAGACCAGTAATGAAAGAATAGAAAAGGAGACCAGTAATGAAAGAATAGAAAAGGAGACCAGTAATGAAAGAATAGAAAAGGAGACCAGTAATGAAAGAATAGAAAAGGAGACCAGTAATGGAAGAAAAGTGAGACCAGTAATGAAAGAAAAGAAGAGGAGATCAGTAATGAAAAAGGGAGAGGAGACCATTAGTGAAAGAAAAGGAGAGGAGAACAATAATGAAAGAAAAGAGAGGAGACGAAATATTAAAAAAAAAGAAGAGGAGAGCAGTAATCAAAGAAAAGAGAGGCGACCTGTAATAATAGAAAGGAACAGTAGATCAGTAATGAAAGCAAAGGTAAGGAGAACAATAATGAAAGAAATAGAAGAGGAGACAACTAATGAAAGAAAGGGAAATAAGACCTGTAATGAAAAAAAAGAAATGGAGACCAGTAATAAAAGAAACGGAGAGGAGACCAGTAAAGAAAGAAACGAGTGAAAAGAGCGTAATCATCTCGGTTGGAGAAAGATCAAGCGGGCTATAAGTCAGTTCATTAGAATAAGGTTTAGCAAAGTTTTGAGCAGGACGTCTTTGGTTATAGTTACTGGAGGTTTTTGTTCACTGAAATAACTAACGCGTTTAATTATTTCAGTTCAGTTTGTTCAATTGTATGATTACATGTGGGACAAGAGACAGGACAGGGCTGTACGTACATATGAAGTGAATTATAAGTAACAGCTAACACGATGTTATCTTTGCTCAGTGAATGATAAGTAACAGCTAACGCGATGTTATCTTTGCTCGGTGAATGATAAGTAACAGCTAACGCGATGTTGTCCTTGCTCAGTGAATGATAAGTAACAGCTAATGTGATGTTATCTTTGCTCAGTGAATGATAAGTAACAGCTAGCGAGATGTTATCTTTGCTCAGTGAATGATAAGTAACAGCTAACACGATGTTATCTTTGCTCAGTGAATGATAAGTAACAGCTAGCGAGATGTTATCTTTGCTCAGTGAATGATAAGTAACAGCTAATGTGATGTTATCTTCGCTCAGTGAATGATAAGTAACAGCTAGCGAGATGTTATCTTTGCTCAGTGAATGATAAGTAACAGCTAACGAGATGTTATCTTTGCTCAGTGAATGATAAGTAACAGCTAATGTGATGTTATCTTCGCTCAGTGAATGATAAGTAACAGCTAGCGAGATGTTATCTTTGCTCAGTGAATGATAAGTAACAGCTAACGCGATGTTATCTTTGCTCAGTGAATGATAAGTAACAGTTAACGCGATGTTATCTTTGCTCAGTGAATGATAAGTAACAGCTAAAGTGATGTTATCTTTGTTCAGTGAATGATAGGTAACAGCTAATGTGATGTTATCTTTGCTCAGTGAATGATAAGTAACAGTTAACGAGGTGTTATCTTTGCTCAGTGAATGATAAGCCTGTTACAAACTAGAGCAACACTAATGTATGCATATATATATATATATATATATATATATATATATTATATGTATATGTATGTAAGTATGTATGTATGTATGTATGTATGTATGTATGTGTGTGTATGTATGTGTCTGTATGTATGTGTATGTATGTATGTATGTATGCCTTCATACATACTGCAGCCTACAAAAAGTAATCTTGGAAGAGGAAATATAAAGTAAAAGAGGCAGAGACAGACCAAGACTAACGTGGAAGAGTAACGTCACAAGATGGACAAGTCTGCCTATGACAACCTGCACCATCAAAGCAAGAGCGTCAAACTTCGTGGCGGAGACAGCACTCAATGATGATAACGATAATGATGATGATGGGATTACCAAACTGACAGCCTGGGCCGAACCATATTTTACTGCATGGAACATGATTAAGACAGTCTCCATTGTTAGTGCACCTAGAATCTTGGCAACGACACTTATACCTGCAGTTAGGTCCCCACCAACTATCATCACAGGCTGAAACACGGACATATTTTGTTAGACAAAAAAATGACACATTTGATCAATACTAAATTATAATCGAGACGGTAAAGACAACTCTTTATTCATAGATGGATCAAAACTAATATAAATTGTCATTTTGCCAGATTATAGTAGCCTCCGTCAGTCATAGTTGAGTATGGGTTTTTTCAGCGTTTACTAGAAGTGTTTTTTTTTCTTTTCTTTCGGCGTGCAATCTCTTTTTCTATGAATCTGTCTGCCTCATGTTTGAGTTGGAGCTTTAGAGTGTGTTTTCAAAGATTACGGTCTGCAGCTATCACTTCCCAGGCTGCAGGGTTTATGTTCACAGTCTTTTAGAGTCTTTTAGAGTCTTCATATCGCGTTTACACACGTTTACAAATCTAAGTTTTTGGCGCCCATTAATTCTTTTGCCATCTGCTAGTTGCCCGTAGAATATAACTTTTGGTATGCAGCCATCATTCATACGGTGTACATGGGCAAGCCAGCGTGACTTACGTTGTTTGAGCAGCGTGTAGATGTTCGGGAAGCCTGTGCGAGTCATGACTTCCACTTTTGTCACTTTACCCTTCCAGAAGATATCAAGAATACGGCGCAGACATCATATATGGAATGCATTTAGCCTTCTCTCCTGCTTTGCATAAACTGTCCACGATTCGCTGCCATACAGCAGGATACTAATGATTCATTATTAACTGTCAATTTGCTGTGTTGCCTAACACGTCTAGAAAGTTGGGCGAAATTTGGGAGCAGCTTTACTAATGTGGGTGTCAATTTCTGTATCTACCAATAGTTTATCGTTGATGATGGACCCCAGGTAGCTATACTGCTGCACGACATAGAGTTTATAGTTGTCGATAAAGATTGCAGATGTTGCTTCGAAGTCCTGACCGAGTATATTATTTTTCTGCAAGTTGATGGTTAGACCTAAGTTTTTGCAGGTATGCGAGAAGCGATGAACCATCATCTAGAGTTCTTTCTGACTTTCCGTGACAAGTACTGCGTCGTCACCAAATAACAAGTCTCTAATAGATATATATCTGATTTTAGACCTTGCCTTTAGCCTTGCAAAATTGAACAACCGACCATCAGATCAAATATGAAGACATACTCCTTCGTTCGCTTTTGAGGATGCATGTTTTAACATAACAGCGAAGAATATTTAAAATAGGGTCTGAGCAAGAATACATCCCTGCTTGACACAGCTGCGTATGTTGAAAGGTTGTGATGTGCTGCCGTCGTATTGAGGGGTGCATTTAGTATCCCCATGAAACGATATGACTAGCGTCAGGAGAGTATGTGGGCAACCTATTTTAGATATTTTTTTTAAAAGATCGTCCCTGCTGACAAGATCAAATGCCTTTGTAAGGTCGATAAAAGCGAAATGAAGAGAGCCTTATCTGCTCTCTAGATTTTTCTTTGAGCAGACGTAGAGAAAGACAAGCCTGCAGTTGATCTTCCGGATCTAGAGCCGCATTGCGATTCAGGATATACGCGCTCTGCGAGTTTTTGTAGCCTTCCTAAGATGACTCTGGCGAAGGTCTTGCCGACGATGCTGAGTAAGGAGATGCCTCTGTAGTTGTTGCAGTCGCTTCTACCTCCTTTATTTTTGTCGAGAGTTACAATCACGGAGTCTCTCATATCTTGAGGTATGGTTTTATCTTTCCAGCATTGATGTAATGCTTCAAGCAGGGGATGTAACAGAGCACTTGTGCAGAATTTTATCGGATCCCATCTTGTCCTGGCACCATGCTGGGGGCCAAGCTATATATGGCCTTGCTAAGTTCTTCTGCATTTAGTTAAATGTATAACTTACATAGGTGGGGAACATTGCATGGCGTCAAGGGCGTTTGGTGTAACAGTGTTTTGTGTTTAATAAAGTTGTAATAGTTTTGTTACATGTTATTTATCTTTCTTGTTTATGTTAGACTTTATATTTAGATCCATCACAGCACATTTACAATCAACAACGTTAACCATCACAGACTATACTCAGTCATAATTCATATTCAAGTTTATTGATCTTAAACGTGGCACGTGATACATCATAGTGGAAGCACTTCTCTTTGAATTACTGTTCTTAATAATTCTAGAAAATTCAGGAGACTAACGCTGAATATTTATTGAAATGTCCACAAGTGCATATTGTAAAAATCTCTCTATTACAACTTACTTACGACTTTGTCCTCTGAAGCACAACTTGAAGTACACTTAAAAACACTTTCACAACTAAATGTTCCCTATATTCTAATTCACTTGCCCTGGTTCTGTCTACTGCACAACTAATTGTTACTAGTCTACTAACTCTGTTGCTTACTACTTCTTACTACCTAACTCTCTTATCTGCTCGTTATTAACTTGACTGACTCCTGTACGTAACTGACTTCCTTTCGTCCTAACTGTTTAAAACTGAAAACTACTAACTGTACCAACTGACTGCCTTCGGCAGTTCGGCCGAAACGACTAAGGTTACTATAGTCCGTTCTGAAATTCATAATTACACCTGAATTAGTTTTGCGGCATTACCGCTTGTTATTTTGGTTTCAAATTTTGCATGCAATCTTAGAATATTGATGACGCAAAGATTTTGGTATTTTTTATTCCACAAACACAACAGATTTTGCACATCAGCGAATTCCGTTGATCTTTTATGACGATATCACACAAGTGGATTCAAATTTTAGAGTTTACAGTAATCGTGTTAAATTTTCCAGTTACTGCAATTCTTGTCAGAGGCGTATCTACATAGTGCTTAATTGTGGGTGTTATTCTTTATGTGTATTTGCAAACATGAATTCAATTGGTTACAATTAGAACGGACTATAGTCTACTGTCATCACTAAGCCTTGTGTCTAACTACTTGTCAGTTCTAAATTGCGTGCCTAACTACTGGAAAACATATTGTGTCCAAGCTTAAATAGCCATACATAAATCTGCGTGTGAAATACCTGCATCCAATGAAATTATCGCGAAGTTACGCCGTTACTTCCGCCTTCAAACTATCACAACAGCCAACATCTTGGTACTTTAAGCGAACTCTTAAGTTTTAGGATGGTCCACACAGGCTTTTTTGTGACTCCAAAGTAGCCTCTGGTCAACTTAACCGATCCCGAGTTTCATAATAATGATGTTTACTTCATGATTCCTTGTCCTGTCCTGGAAGTTTATTAACCTATTTACCTGACGGATCAAGCCATGTGTTGACTCACACTTTCACAAAAACTATCACATTTTCATTCTCCCTAAACATGTGTCTGACTACTACCCTTCCTTCATCCCCCACCTACACATCCATTAACAACTACGAGAATTTTAATTCGCACAACTTTCCATTCTTTTCCATTGCCTTTCCATTGATTACGTACCGTCACTAACTACTGATGACCGCTATTTTATGCTACTCTTATTAGCTGCTAAGAAATGGTTGAGGGCTAAGTTACCTGACCCATGCTTTAATCACATATACTGTTACAAAATGATGAATAATACTCCCACCCATCTTCCCATATGTTTGCCTCTATCACTTATTGTCTCCCCCGTGGATACCTTTAATGAGGCAATAGTATATGTTGTTGATTCGAGGTCTTTTTTTTATGCCATCATACATTGCTTTTGTACTATTTCATGATCAAAGGGACAAGAAATCAGTTATAAAATGTACATCAGGCTAAAAAATCTTAAAATCTGAGGTGGAAAAAGCTATAAAAACAATGAAAAGGGGAAAAGCAGCAGGACCTGAAAGCATACAGATAGAGATGATACAGGCACTTGAAGATTTTGGCATTGAAGTGATTACAGACATATGCAACGACATATACCACACAGGATACATACCAAATGAACTAAAAACATCAACTTTCATTGCATTGCCTAAAAAGAATGGTGCAGTTGAATGCAGTGACTTTAGAACAATAAGCCTAATGAGCCATGTTACAAAAATCTTGCTAAAAGTTATACAAGGAAGGATTCAGAATAAAATCAATACTGAATTAGATGAGCAGCAATTTGAATTTAGGAAAAATAGCGGGACAAAAGAAGCCATATTCTGCATGAGAACATTAATCGAAAAATACACAGAAGTAAACAAACCAATATATGCCTGCTTCATAGACTACACCAAAGCTTTTGATAGAGTACACCACAAACAACTTATAGAATGCCTAAAAGAGATACATCTAGATGACATGGATATACGACTAATATGCAATCTATACTGGGAGCAAACAGCAATAATAAAATATAACAAAGAGTTCTCTACACCCATTGATATAAAAAGAGGAGTAAGACAAGGATGCATCCTATCACCAAGCTTGTTCAATCTATACACTGAGCAAATCTTTAAAAACATCATAGAGATGCCAGGCCTACAAATTAATGGAAAGATAATCAATAACCTAAGATATGCTGACGATACTGTACTACTAGCAGAAAATCCTAAAGACCTACAACAATTACTTAATGAAATAAACACGACAAGCAAAAAATATGGACTAGATATGAATATCAAAAAGACTAAAACTATGATCATAAACAAAGAAAATACCCAAAACCCACAAGTGGATATCAAAATTGAAGGAATAGACCTTGAGACAGTTCAGAACTATAACTACCTTGGACATACTATAACCAGTGATGGAAAATGTACAACTGAAATAAACAAAAGAATAGGAATGGCAAAAAGTAATTTTAATGTCATGAAGGACATACTAACATCAAAACAAATAACACCAGAGCTAAAACTAAGAATAGCAAAATGTTACATCTTCTCAATATTCCTATATGGTGCTGAAACATGGACATTAGACAAGAAAACAGAACAGAGAATTGAAGCCTTTGAAATGTGGATATATAGAAGAATAGGTAGAATTGGATGGAAGGAAAAGAAAACAAATGACAAAGTCTTAAAACAACTAAAAATGAAAAGAGAACTTCTGAACACAATTAGAACAAGACAAATGCGATTCTTAGGCCATGTTAAAAGACACAACAGCCTACTGAAAGTGATCCTGGAGGGGAAAATACAAGGTAAAAGAGGCAGAGGCAGACCAAGATTAACATGGACGAGTAACATCAAAAGATGGACAAATCAACCGATGACAACCTGCACCATCAAAGCAAGAGATAGAGCAAAATGGCGCTCCATGGTAGCCAACCTTCGTTGCAGAGACGGCACTCAATGATGATGATGATGACATTGCTTTTAAGTTCCCGGTTTGAGATGTAATCGGGATGCTGTCGCTAAGCTGGAGCCAATACTCAATTGCGCAGCGTCCAACTGTCTTAAGAGCCAGAAGAGTATTCGCATTAGGTGTGCACTTGTGATCTAAGAAGGCCGCACGTTTAGCTTCGATTACGGGTGTCATAGCATGAGAGCTAGCTTCAAACCGATAGTGAGACTTAAATTTCAGTTTCCCAAAGATGATAACCGCGTTGTTGTAGATGACGTTGCGGAGATGTTCCCATTTTTCATTAGAGCTATTCCCGTGTTAATGAGTGTTTAACGACCCCTTCAGGGTCTTGTTAAACTGTTCGACCTATCCAGAATATTTTAGGTTGCTAGTGTCTATACGTGGTTTCTTCTTTACATGCCTGGCATAGGGGGACCTCCTGGGCTGTAGCTTGATTTGGCAACAGATTAGTGCATGATCCGAGTGGTAGTCTGCACTGGGTTATGATCATGTCAGATTTGAGGGAAGGGTGTCTGACAAGTATCAAGTCCAGCTGGTGCCAGTGTTTAGATCGTTGGTGTCTGACAAGTATCAAGTCCAGCTGGTGCCAGTGTTTAGATTGTTGGTGTCTGACAAGTATCAAGTCTAGCTGGTGCCAGTGTTTAGATCGTGGGTGTCTGACAAGTATCAAGTCTAGCTGGTGCCAGTGTTTAGATTGTGGGTGTTTGACAAGTATCAAGTCTAGCTGGTGCCAGTGTTTAGATTGTGGGTGTCTGACAAGTATCAAGTCCAGCTGGTGCCAGTGTTTAGATCGTTGGTGTCTGACAAGTATCAAGTCTAGCTGGTGCCAGTGTTTAGATCGTGGGTGTCTGACAAGTATCAAGTCTAGCTGGTGCCAGTGTTTAGATCGTGGGTGTCTGACAAGTATCAAGTCTAGCTGGTGCCAGTGTTTAGATTGTGGGTGTTTGACAAGTATCAAGTCTAGCTGGTGCCAGTGTTTAGATCGTGGGTGTCTGACAAGTATCAAGTCTAGCTGGTGCCAGTGTTTAGATCGTGGGTGTCTGACAAGTATCAAGTCTAGCTGGTGCCAGTGTTTAGATCGTGGGTGTCTGACAAGTATCAAGTCTAGCTGGTGCCAGTGTTTAGATTGTGGGTGTTTGACAAGTATCAAGTCCAGCTGGTGCCAGTGTTTCGATCGTGGGTGTCTCCAGGATACTTCATGTTGAGGCTTGGTTTTGAAAAAAAAAATGTTGTCACACACAGTGGTAGGCGCACAACTCTAAAAAAAATTTCGTAAAAATTGTCCTTGGTTTTAGATGAAAGGCACAAGGTCGGACCGTATACGCTTATGATGATAAATGGTGCTGCTGTTGTATTAAGGCGAAGTGTTATTATCCGCTCTGATACCTTCTGGCAAAGTGTAACAACATTTTGTTTTAATTTTTTTCCACAGCAAATCCCACGCTGTGTTCTCTGATATCGTCGCTGCCCTTTCCTTACCAATAGAACACGTAGTCCACCTCCTTCAGCAAACCAGAGCCTGTCAAACGGGTTTCTGCAAGTGCAGATATATCTACCAGAAGTCATTTCAGTTCGTCATTGATTATGGCTGTCTTTCTGGCGTCGTTTATGTCATGCAGATTGTCAGATAGGCCACCTGGCATAGTGAGGACGTTCCAGTAAACGTAGGTTAAGTTTCTTGGTTGTTGATTTCACTTGAGTAGCAGGTGTGGATGGTAACAGTCTGCCTTTCGGGTTTTCCCTTATCCCCGAACACCCTATGGGGAAAGCAGGCTGTGACGAGATAGCACCTTAGTGGCTGGGAACTGCCCAGCGAAAGCGGGTGTTAGCTATCCAATGAAGTAGATGGACTTCTCCCACTGTCGAAAGCAACCCCTGACGTCATGCCGTACGCCAAATGGCCAGAATGACTTATAACCGGTAACTGCAACTTCTCGTGTTGTTGTTGTTTTTCGTCTTTCCTTCCTCATCTGTCTTTCAGCGTCGAGGGGGGATATAATTTGCGGTCTTTTGCTCGTATGTTCGCCTCTGCTGCTGTTATGTTTCCTAGTGCTTCTAATATTACATCGATCTATCTTTTTCGTGGTCGACCCTTGGGTCTGGTGTTCTCACAACGTTTGTTGAAGGCTCGTTGTGTTGTGTTTTGTTCTTTCTGCCTTGCCACGTGGACAAACCATTTTATCTGTTGTTTCCTTATATATTCTATGGCGGTGACTATTCCTAGCTTTGTTCTCAGGTCTTCATTTCTGATCTTATCTCTCAGACTGTTTCCTGTCATTCGTCTAACACATCTCATCCTTGTAGTGGTTATTTTCCTTATGGTTCTCATGTTGTGCCGACACCAAAATGGCGAAGGTGGAGTACCCTCTCCAGGGCGCGAGCTTAGGTAGAAAAAAGGAAGAGACTAGGTGTTGCCCATACAAGATGTTTCCTCTCTCCACGCAGCCGAGCGATTTAAAGATCTAGCAGAGAAAGAACAGATTGGTAGCAGTTGTGTCCCATGAGTTGTCAGAGCAATGTTGAAATGACACAGAACTGCATCTCCAGATTTTTCCTCAAGGTTTACTCACGAAGTCTTTTTTTGTGAACGGTAGACCCGATAGACCCCAGGGGTTTACAATCGGAGTTGGCCTTCTTGATGCTTTGCCAGATTGTACAAACACAAATTTAACTGCTTCAGGGCGCCTTTTTGATTAGAATTTGTGTGATTTCTGGATATAATTTATATTTATTCTTCTGTTTTTCTTTACCAATCTACTAACAAAGTAGGCATTCATCTATATCTCTTCTGGTATTTTTCAGGATAAATATAACAATCTCATTTCTTCAGTAACCATCCATCCTATGAAAGTTGTCATGTCTCGCACCCATTTTTATCTTCGTTTCAACCTCGTCACAAACTGTCCGTTACTGTCATGTCAGTCTCGTCCTCCTAGATCCACAAGTGCCTCGCAGTACGACGACTTCTTGGTTCACTTAGTCTTAAATGGGCATCGGATTTTTTCTGAGAAAGGAAAGCGTCACGGGCGTAATACCGATCACATTACTCCAAAAATCATGTGCCGAAGGTCTGTAAAATTTATAGTCAATAACACCATATTCCCTATACGCCATATATGGCATGATGGGCCTCTTCACTTGTTACTATACATTTCAAAGTCTGTGTGGTTTTAATTGTAGATATCCTTATATAATTTTCCTGTAAAAGTGTTACTTAGTGGTCAATGGGCAAAGCTTGAAAGGAATTTACGTTTAAAATTAATTTACGTTATAAAAAAAAAGTAAAGTACCCCCGTCACGCCAAGTGGCGTATAGGGAATATGGTGTTAGTGGCCATACATTTTACAGACCTTCGGCACATGATTTTTTGGGTAATGTGGTCGATACTACGCCCGTGCCGCTTCACTTTCCCAGAAAAAGATATGGTACCACATTAAAGGCTGGGTGAACCGGACCGTCGGTTGAGATCGAACCCTACCTCTTTCTATTCAATTTCACTAACCACTTAGCTATCACGGCTCCCAATATAAACAATATTAGCATACATTTCATGCTAACGGTATTTATTATTACCTTGAGAGAAGACCAATAGCCGTGTGAGCATAACAGTAAATGCACATCTTAGTAGTTGAGAACAGTTAACCGTTAATGAATGAACTGGTCTGCAAAGTTCCCTGATCGTGGTCATAGTCTTCTGTAGGGGGGGGGGGGGGGGGAATAAACAAACTGGACAAGTTGGTATTGTAATAAATGAGTTTTTTTTGCTATACTTAACTAACTTTCCATAGCTACTCTGGCAGGAATATACATTTATAGGGCTGTTACTGATGTCTCTACTTGATTCCATATTTTTACATTTATAGGGCTGTTACTGATGTCTCTACTTGATTCCATATTTTTACATTTATAGGGCTGTTACTGATGTCTCTACTTGATTCCATATTTTTACATTTATAGGGCTGTTACTGATGTCTCTACTTGATTCCATATTTTTACATTTATAGGGCTGTTACTGATGTCTCTACTTGATTCCATATTTTTACATTTATAGGGCTGTTACTGATGTCTCTACTTGATTCCATATTTTTACATTTATAGGGCTGTTACTGATGTCTCTACTTGATTCCATATTTTTACATTTATAGGGCTGTTACTGATGTCTCTACTTGATTCCATATTTTTACATTTATATGGCTGTTACTGATGTCTTTACTTGATTCCATATATTTACATGTATAGAGTCGATACAAATGTCTGCACTTGGTAGCATATACAATTATGAAGTTGATACTGATGTCTGCACTTGGTAGCATATACAATGATGAAGTTGATACTGATGTCTGCACTTGGTAGCATATACAATTATGAAGTTTATACTGATGTCTGCAATTGGTAGCATGTACAATTATGAAGTTGATACTGATGTCTGTACTAGGTGACATATACAATTATGATGTTGATATTGATGTCTGCACTTGGTGACATATAAAATTATGATGTTGATATTGATGTCTGCACTTGGTGACATATACATTTATGACGTCGATACAAATGTCTGCACTTGGTGACATATACAATTATGACGTCGAAACAAATGTCTGCACGTGGTGACATATAAAATTATAACGTCGATAAAGGTGTCTGCACTTGGTGACATATACAATTATGACGTCGATACAAATGTCTGCACTTGGTGACATATAAAATTATGAAGTTGATACTGTTGTCTGCACTTGGTGACATATAAATTTATGACGTTGATACTGTTGTCTGCACTTGGTGACATATACAATTATGACGTTGATACTGTTGTCTGCACTTGGTGACATATAAAATTATAACGTTCATACTGATGTCTGCACATGGTGACATATATAATTATGACAATGATACTGTTGTCTGCACTTGGTGACATATAAAATTATGACGTTGATACTGATGTCTGCATTTGATGACATATAAAATTATGACGTTGATACTGATGTCTGCATTTGATGACATATAAAATTGTGATGTTGATACTGATGTCTGCACTTGGCGACATATACAATTATGATGTTGATGCTGATGTCTGCACTTGGTGACATAAAATTATGACGTTGATACTGTTGTCTGCACTTGGTGACAATTAAATTTATGGCGTCGATAGAAATGTCTGCACTTGGTGACATATACAATTATAACGTTGATAATGATGTCTGTACTTGGTGGCATATAAAATTATAACGTCTATACAAATATCTGCACTGGGTGACATATACAATTATGACGTTGATATTGATGTCTGCACTTGGTGACATATACAATTATGACATCGATACAAATGTCTGCACTTGGTGACATAAAATTATGAAATTGATACTGATGTCTGCACTTGGTGACATATAAAATTATGAAGTTGATGCTGATGTCTGCACTTGGTGACATATAAAATTATGACGTTGATACTGTTGTCTGCACTTGGTGACGTGTACAATTATGAAGTTGATACTGATGACTGCACTTGGTGACATATAAAATTATGACGTCGATACTGTTGTCTGCGCTTGGTGACATATACAATTATGACGTTGATACTGATGTCTGCACTTGGTGACATAAAATTATTACGTTGATACTGATGTCTGCACTTGGTGACATATAAAATTGTGATGTTGATACTGATGTCTGCACTTGGTGACATATGTAATTATGACGTTGAAACTGATGTCTGCACTTGGTGACATAAAATTATGACGTTGATACTGATGTCTGTACTTGGTGACATATAAAATTATGACGTTGATACTGATGTCTTCACTTGGTGGCATATAAAATTATGATGTTGATACTGATACCTGCACTGGGTGACATATACAATTATGACTTTGATACTGATGTCTGCACTTGGTGACATAAAATTATGACGTTGATACTAATGTCTACACTGTGTGACATATAACATTACGATGTTGATGCTGATGTCTGCACTGGGTGACATATACAATTATGAAGTTGATACTGATGTGTGAACTGGGTGATATATATACATTTATGAAGTTGATACTGATGTCTTCACTTGGTGACATATACAATTATTAAGTTGATACTGATGTCTGCACTTGGTGACATATACAATTATGACTTTGATACTGATGTCCGCACTGTGTGACATATATCATTATGGCGTTGATACAAGTGTCTGAATTTTGTGGCATATAAAATTGTGGCGTTGATACAAATGGCTGCACTTGATGGCATATAAAATTATGACGTTGATACAAATGTCTGCACTTAGTGACATATAAAATTATGACGTTGATACAAATGTCTGCACTTGGTGACATATAAAATTATATAAACTTATGAAGTTGATACTGAATTATGCACTCTGTGACATATATAACACAGTGTAAGTAATTCGAGCATCTCTGCATTTTGGCACGCAAGGTTTCTGTTTTTGAGATTGTGGTTCTCCCCTATGTGCCATCTTCGGCTCAAAAGGACAATAGATATAAGTAATTCGAAGGAATAGAACAAGAAAGTCGAGTCAAAGAGGTCAAGGAATTAACGATCGAAGGACGGCGATTGTACGTATGTCGGCATATTTTAACAGAGAGATCGCGAGACAGATTATAAAATATTTGGAGATAACCAGATAAGGAAGTTAATGTATCCACCGTACAAGTAGGGAGACGGAGATCTCGCTAGCATTCCAAGAACACAGGGAGAAGACGACGTAACTAACAGTTAGAAGCGTAGAAGATGTCTCAGGGAGTCCGGCCGGTTAGGATCGAACTGAAGGATACAAGGGCCGAAGACATACTCTGATGTCCAGCGGTGATGGTAACCATGAACAGTTCTCTGATGTCCAGCGGTGGTGGTAGACATGAAAAGTTCTCTGATGCCAGCGGTGGTGGTAGACAAGAAAAGTTCTTTGATGCCAGCGGTGGTAGACATGAAAAGTTCTTTGATGCCAGCGGTGGTGGTAGACATGAAAAGTTATTTGATGCCAGCGGTGGTGGTAGACATGGAAAGTTCTTTGATGCCAGCGGTGGTGGTAGACATGAAAAGTTCTTTGATGCCAGCGGTGGTGGTAGACAAGAAAAGTTCTTTGATGCCAGCGGTGGTAGACATGAAAAGTTCTTTGATGCCAGCGGTGGTGGTAGACATGAAAAGTTCTTTGATGCCAGCGGTGGTGGTAGACATGAAAAGTTCTTTGATGCCAGCGGTGGTGGTAGACATGAAAAGATCTTTGATGCCAGTGGTGGTAGACATGAAAAGTTATTTGATGCCAGCGGTGGTAGACATGAAAAGTTCTTTGATGCCAGCGGTGGTAGACATGAAAAGTTCTTTGATGCCAGCGGTGGTAGACATGAAAAGTTATTTGATGCCAGCGGTGGTAGACAAGAAAAGTTCTTTGATGCCAGTGGTGGTAGACATGAAAAGTTATTTGATGCCAGCGGTGGTGGTAGACATGAAAAGTTATTTGATGCCAGCGGTGGTGGTAGACATGAAAAGTTATTTGATGCCAGCGGTGGTGGTAGACATGAAAAGTTATTTGATGCCAGCGGTGGTGGTAGACATGAAAAGTTCTTTGATGCCAGCGGTGGTAGACATGAAAAGTTCTTTGATGCCAGTGGTGGTAGACATGAAAAGTTATTTGATGCCAGCGGTGGTGGTAGACATGAAAAGTTATTTGATGCCAGCGGTGGTGGTAGACATGAAAAGTTATTTGATGCCAGCGGTGGTGGTAGTCATGAAAAGTTCTCTGATGCCAGCGGTGGTAGACATGAAAAGTTCTTTGATGCCAGCGGTGGTAGACAAGAAAAGTTCTTTGATGCCAGCGGTGGTGGTAGACATGAAAAGTTATTTGATGCCAGCGGTGGTGGTAGACATGAAAAGTTCTTTGATGCCAGCGGTGGTAGACATGAAAAGTTATTTGATGCCAGCGGTGGTAGACATGACAAGTTCTTTGATGCCAGCGGTGGTGGTAGACATGAAAAGTTATTTGATGCCAGCGGTGGTAGACATGAAAAGTTCTTTGATGCCAGCGGTGGTAGACATGAAAAGTTCTTTGATGCCAGCGGTGGTAGACATGAAAAGTTATTTGATGCCAGCGGTGGTAGACATGAAAAGTTCTTTGATGCCAGCGGTGGTGGTAGTCATGAAAAGTTCTCTGATGCCAGCGGTGGTAGACATGAAAAGTTCTTTGATGCCAGCGGTGGTAGACAAGAAAAGTTCTTTGATGCCAGCGGTGGTGGTAGACATGAAAAGTTATTTGATGCCAGCGGTGGTGGTAGACATGAAAAGTTCTTTGATGCCAGCGGTGGTAGACATGAAAAGTTATTTGATGCCAGCGGTGGTAGACATGACAAGTTCTTTGATGCCAGCGGTGGTGGTAGACATGAAAAGTTATTTGATGCCAGCGGTGGTGGTAGACATGAAAAGTTATTTGATGCCAGCGGTGGTAGACATGAAAAGTTCTTTGATGCCAGCGGTGGTAGACAAGAAAAGTTCTTTGATGCCAGCTTTGGTGGTAGACAAGAAAAGTTCTTTGATGCCAGCGGTGGTAGACATGAAAAGTTCTTTGATGCCAGCGGTGGTAGACATGAAAAGTTCTTTGATGCCAGCTTTGGTGGTAGACAAGGAAAGTTCTTTGATGCCAGCGGTGGTAGACATGAAAAGTTCTTTGATGCCAGCTTTGGTTGTTGACAAGAAAAGTTCTTTGATGCCAGCGGTGGTAGACATGAAAAGTTCTTTGATTCCAGCGGTGGTAGACATGAAAAGTTCTCTGATGCCAGCGGTGGTGGTAGACATGAAAAGTTCTTTGATTCCAGCGGTGGTAGACATGAAAAGTTCTTTTATGTCAGCGGTGGTGGTAGACATGAAAAGTTCTTTGATGCCAGTGGTGGTGGTAGACATGAAAAGTTCTTTGATGCCAGCGGTGGTAGACATGAATAGTTCTTTGATGCCAGCGGTGGTAGACATGAAAAGTTCTTTCATGCCAGCGGTGGTGGTAGACAAGAAAAGTTCTTTGATGCCAGCGGTGGTAGACATGAATAGTTCTTTGATGCCAGCGGTGGTAGACATGAAAAGTTCTTTGATGCCAGCTGTGGTAAACATGAAAAGTTCTTTGATGCCAGCTTTGGTGGTAGACATGAAAAGTTCTTTGATGCCAGCTTTGGTGGTAGACATGAAAAGTTCTTTGATGCCAGCGGTGGTAGACAAGAAAAGTTCTTTTATGCCAGCTTTGGTGGTAGACAAGAAAAGTTCTTTGATGCCAGCGGTGGTAGACATGAAAAGTTCTTTGATGCCAGCGGTGGTAGACAAGAAAAGTTCCTTGATGCCAGCTTTGGTGGTAGACAAGAAAAGTTCTTTGATGCCAGCGGTGGTAGACATGAAAAGTTCTTTGATGCCAGCGGTGGTAGACAAGAAAAGTTCTTTGATGCCAGCTTTGGTGGTAGACAAGAAAAGTTCTTTGATGCCAGCGGTGGTAGACATGAAAACTTCTTTGATGCCAGCTTTGGTGGTAGACATGAAAAATTCTTTGATTCCAGCGGTGGTAGACATGAAAAGTTCTCTGATGCCAGCGGTGGTGGTAGACATGAAAAGTTCTTTGATTCCAGCGGTGGTAGACATGAAAAGTTCTTTGATGCCAGCTTTGGTGGTAGACATGAAAAGTTCTTTGATTCCAGCGGTGGTAGACATGAATAGTTCTTTGATGCCAGCGGTGGTAGACATGAAAAGTTATTTCATGCCAGCGGTGGTGGTAGACAAGAAAAGTTCTTTGATGCCAGCGGTGGTAGACATGAATAGTTCTTTGATGCCAGCGGTGGTAGACATGAAAAGTTCTTTGATGCCAGCTGTGGTAAACATGAAAAGTTCTTTGATGCCAGCTTTGGTGGTAGACATGAAAAGTTCTTTGATGCCAGCTTTGGTGGTAGACATGAAAAGTTCTTTGATGCCAGCGGTGGTAGACAAGAAAAGTTCTTTTATGCCAGCTTTGGTGGTAGACAAGAAAAGTTCTTTGATGCCAGCGGTGGTAGACATGAAAAGTTCTTTGATGCCAGCGGTGGTAGACAAGAAAAGTTCTTTGATGCCAGCTTTGGTGGTAGACAAGAAAAGTTCTTTGATGCCAGCGGTGGTAGACATGAAAAGTTCTTTGATGCCAGCGGTGGTAGACAAGAAAAGTTCTTTGATGCCAGCTTTGGTGGTAGACAAGAAAAGTTCTTTGATGCCAGCGGTGGTAGACATGAAAACTTCTTTGATGCCAGCTTTGGTGGTAGACAAGAAAAGTTCTCTGATGTCAGCGGTGGTAGACAAGAAAAGTTCTTTGATGCCAGCGGTGGTAGACATGAAAAGTTCTTTGATGCCAGCTTTGGTGGTAGACAAGAAAAGTTCTTTGATGCCAGCGGTGGTAGACAAGAAAAGTTCTCTGATGTCCAGCGGTGATGGTAGACATGAAAAGTTCTTTGATGCCAGCGGTGGTAGACATGAAAAGTTCTTTGATGCCAGCGGTGGTAGACATGAAAAGTTCTCTGATGCCAGCGGTGGTGGTAGACATGAAATGTTCTTTCATGCAAGCGGTGGTGGTAGACATGAAATGTTCTTTGATGTCAGCGAAAGTGAACAAGATCAAAATATTTCAAGATATAATCTGGGTAATAGATAACAATCAAGGACAGCTTTGTTTTTAGGAGTCAACTGGAATGAGTGATTGACAGATGTTTGTCAAGACCTCTCATTAAATGATATGCGATTGACAAGCAATCAGTAAGTGGGATGAGTATTTTAGGATTGTAAGGCGGAGTTCCCAGGACTGACCGCGCCAGATACCCAGAATGCCCAAGAAATAGCAGAAGCTTAGATAACAAGAAATACGTCAAGCAGAGACTTTCTGGATAATTATGAGTTACTCCTACGAAGAAGATACGATGATGATGTAAAATTAGGCGGATTTAGGAACCTGCCTCAAGGTAGAGCAATATAGATAGTTAGATAATTAGAATGTATTAGAAGTTATCAGCAGATTTGTAGAACCTTTAGAATAGTAATAGAGTCAGAAGGAGATATTGAAGTTATCAGTAAGTTCCAGAACCATGGAGAAAATTGTCTACAGAATTCCTAAGGAGATTGCTAACTGAGTTGTGCAAGCAAACGTCAAGCTAGATATGATAGAACATAAGAACATTCAGAGAAGTTCGATATGCCACGTCCACTGCATGGTCCCATATACACCGTCGATTGACTAAGCGGGCCCACACAATTCTAATTTAGTATAGCAGAGATATGATTCCATTGCTTTGTGATTTGTTATGTCCAGACTTGTAGACATAAGAATAAAGACTGGTGTTGATCTTGTTCTAAACATTGTGAGTTATCATCCATGAATGTGCTAATCGTAATGCAATGTATTATGAGAGTAATCTTCTCCTGTGATAGCTCATTGTCCATGATAACGATTAACAGAACTAGGAATAATAGTCCGAAGGCAAAATAACAAGAATACTGTTATATATAAACTTACAGAGCTGATACTGATTGGTGGCAGAGAAAGTTATAAAATATCTCCCATACAGGTTTCTCGAGATTTACGGCTTCTATATATGTCAGGAATTCCACATATCCGCTCCACAATTTATGACAGCGTTTCTAGAAATGCATCGGTAAATTATGTTGACAAGACCGCTCCGAGCTTGTCCTACTCTACAGCACAGGCGATAATTGCAAACATTCTTAGTCGCTTCTGACGACATGTGTGGCAGGTACATTGGCTCTATTCGTTACTCCCCTAACCGCGTGGGCCCCGGTAATCACACCGACCTTTCATGTCCAATTTTTCGATTCTTTGCCTTTATACGTAATTCTTTGTTTGTATCAAAATCAGCGCATTTTGGTTGTTTCATCGAAACGCACATGATTACAGCACTCTTTGTTTTGCTATGTTTGTTTCTCATACTTGAGATGCTTTCAGAGTAAGCTCTACTCGACTTTGTCCTGGACTCTTTAAGTAATATGCTGCATTTCAACTTCAGGCCTTGTAAAACCTTAAGACAGAAAAATAAATTACAGAACACAATCAAAATGTGTAAATAGCTTTCATTGACCAGGAAAAACGTAAATTGAGAACAACTGTGGGAGATACTAACAACAAACGGAGTAAACCAGCATCTAACCAACCTATCAATAGCAGCTGCACAGTCACAACAGCAGCAGGCTACACGTACCAATTTGAAGTTAGATTATGTGTAAGACAGGGTTGCGTACTGTTTATTACATACATGGACTATATATGCCCGTTAGCCAACCCATCTGAGGAGATCAACGAGCTTTTATTTCCACAGACGATCAGGCACTAATACATGGAAAAATATAAGACCTACAAGAACAATTAAATAGACTCAACATCACTGGCATAAAATACAACATGAAAATCAACATAAAAAAAAACAAATGTCACGATTGTCGCCAAAAATAAACAGAACATCAACATAACTATAGAAGGTAGCAAACTAAAACAAGTAGAGGAATTCAAATACCTAGGACATCTAGTGACAAACGATAACTCATAAACAGCAAAGATAGAATCAAGATGAAACAAAGCCTGTTAAATATTTGGACAGCTATCACCACTATTGTCCAACAAGGAAATAACTGTAGAGGCAAAACGGGCACTCTACAACACAATCTTCATCCCAACGTTGTGCTACCAATGCCAGACCTGGACCCTAGATGCAAGAACAATAAGAAATCCTCTACTGAGATGAAATGTGTTAGATGAATAACAGGAAACAGCCTGAGAGACAAGATCTAAAATGAATTACTGAGAGAAAAGCTAGGAACAGCGCCTGCCATATAATATAAAGAAACAACAGATAAAATGGTTTAGCCACGTGACAAGGCCGAGTGATCAAAACACAACACAACGAGCCCTCAACAAACGTTGTGAGAACACCAGACCCAAGGGTCGACCACGAAAAAGATGGATCGATGAAATATTAGAAGCACTAGGAAACATAACAGCAGCAGAGGCGAACAGAAGAGCAAAAGACCGCAAATTATATCTCCCCTCGACGCTGAAAGGCAAAGGAGGAAGGAAAGGAGAAGAAGAAGTAGAAGTTTTGTAACATGCAATCTTGATATTGATACTTCCAGTGTCGCTAGACGTCGCAAAGGGTTCCTAGTGTTTTTCGATCCACCCATTTCTGTTCTTAGTGAAATGTTCGATTTTATCTAATGAGTAAAATAAGCCTGCCAACTTTGCCTCTCTTATAAGTGTTCTTTTAGTCTCTCTCCATGTCTTTCTCCTTGTCTGTATCCTGACGTTTCCCATAGAAAAACATGTTTTTATATTCCTTCGTTGTCAATTTTCAACATATGTCCGACATATGTCCATCTTCTCTTCCTAATTGTTAATGAGATATTTGCTTGCATGATCCATTTCTCTTATTTCTATATCAGTCTTGAAATCATTTTATTGTACTTCAAGCAGTCTTCTTAGATATTAATCTTTAAAAGCATTTAGTTTTTTTCTCAATCTCTTTCCTTGTTTTCCAGCTTTCACATGCCTATGTAAGTGTTGCTAATTCGTTAGAGTTGAGTATTCTAAGTTTAGTTTTCTTGTATAAACATAGAATAGTCAATGTATATATCAGTTATGTATAAACGTATTAATTAATCGTCAGATAGCTTTCAACAATTGACAGGGTTTGTGCGATTATTGATAAGTTATGGGTCAATAGCGGATGATAATGTTTGAGTGGATGATGGAGACATACAGGGTTGTTTACATTGTTTAGCTTCATCGACATCATTTGATGAAGCGACAGTTGAATATATGTTTCAAAATACCAGAACAAATGAATCATCATCATCAAGTACCACGCTTGCAAGCGTAGGTCTCTTCACAACTCTCAATCTCGACAGTTATTTATAATTTCTATTGATGACCTTCTGGCACGTTGTTCTCATGGACTGTCTGGTATTTTTTTCATTTTGTTTCCCTCTGTCTCTGCGTCCCTCAATGTTCCCAGTTGTTACAATATATTCCAGCTGTTCACTTCTATTTGCGTGGCAAAAAATGATGATTGCTTCTTCCTAATATTGGATAATTGTAGTCTCCTTTCTTTGGCCTCTTTCAGAACGATTTTATTACTCTTCTTAGCTGTCCAAGGTATTCTCAACATTCTTCTGTAGAGCCACAATTCTACAGACTCCAGTGATTTTTCTTGTCTCTTGCCCTATTGTTTATGATTCATATCCATATGTTAAATAACATTTAAGAACTATTTTTCTTGTTTCCATTGTCAAAAATTGGTTGCACAACATCTTCATCACTTTTTTTGGAAAGCTGATGTTGCCTGAGCCATTCTGCATCTCCTCACCTCTGTTGTACATATAACATCTGAGATATACGATGTTCCCATATATTAAAATTAATTTAGAAAATGATAGAGAAATTGAGTGGACGAATGCACACAGAAGAACAAAAGTGATACATACACACTCACGTATGGTAGAAGAAACTGTTTGCTTTGGTTTGTGCTCACTCAAGTTTTTGTGTGGCCTTACATTCGGCCATAAATAACGTGAAGTCGTGACGTCACGCTTACGTTTTACAACAGTACGAAGGGGTGCAGCACATAAGACGACTCAACATTTGTAGTTACAGTTGACTGTGAATGTTCATTGAACACTTCTTCACCATTTCCTTTTTGTTATATCGATCAAAAAGATGACCATGCTACTCACGTATTAAGACGACGCCATATCAGCGAAAGGAGAGACGATTCATGATCGTAACATATAAAACTGAAGAGATTGTATATTTCATCACTTTGAAGGGCACTTCTTGTTCTCAACAATTAAAACCTCGAAGGGAGGCGAAGGCGCGACTCCCAGCACCAGAGCTGGAAGTTGTCAGCGACCCACAGCTGATGGCTTGCGCCAGGATCGGTGAACCAAAATCATCCAGACCTTGCTCCACTTCTCTGTGGTGCCTCCAGTAACAGACTAACCTGTCTAGTCTGGTCAAGCGAGCAGGGATTGAAGAGGGAAGACAACCCGATACTCAAAAATGTCATGGTGGAGTCGGATGTGTTGGGCCGAAAGGCGCAAATATAACAATTATACTGCAAACCACAACACAACGCAGACACGTCCACATAACATCCTTTTAAGGGGGGATGACGAAGAGAAATTATACAGTCTACGAATACTCTAGAATACTTTAGTCATCGGGCAAACGCAAGCAAGCAAACCTCGAACAACGGAGTTTTGTTCATGATTTTGCAGCCCCTGTGTGACTTCCGGAGTTTCATTTTGGTCAGGAGGTATGTTGTCTAGATTCAAGAGGGCTACTGTGAGATCGAGGGTAGACTTGTGAGCAAGTTTATCATTTCACAAATTCACATTGCTGGGAAGATCTGAGCACTTGTGGACGATGTACGTTGAAGATAATCCGACGAATATCTGTGTTTCATGTGCTCGGATTTTGAGACAAAAACGATGTCCTAACATCATCAAGCGCTATATATTTAAAAAAATACGACGATCAACAATTTCAAGTAGACGTGAACTTCCGGTCAATATTGCGGATAAGCGACAAGAACTGCTAAAGGCTGTGTCCGAAATGTGTTCCTTGTTGCAGTTTCTCCATATTTCAAGTGCGGCTTTGTACCGGAGTTTAGTGCTCTGTGCACCCCGTGACTGTGCCTTTCATCCGTTTTGATCGTGTTTCGATATTCCGATTGCTTACTATGAATGATGATATCGTATGACGGGGCAGATGGCTGCGATCACTTTCTGTGTAGTTTTGACTTATGCCTTTTGGCGTGTGCTGAGATTGCTATGATGGGGACTGCAGCAACCTTTCTTAGTTTGGGAAATGAGATATTAATTCGGATGATTCCAATGGCACAAGCGGTTGAGCAATTATGGATTTTAATTCGTTTGCACTAATACCTTCCATAACCATAATCATATAAACAAACCATAGTTCAAAACCTATTGATGATGGGCCACCATCTTTCCACAACGACAAGCCAGCACTTTCTATAATTGTACCCACTAGTCATCAGTTCTATTTACCCCTTTACCAAAACTCCATCAAACACACATAATCTTTAGTCTTTAGTTCGGACTGGCGACATCGCGGAATCAAAAACAGTACCAACCTATGGGGCATTTTTACTATCGCGAACTGTGGCATGGCAGGGGTAATGGATGTAAGTTACACTGTAAATCTGAGATACGACAAATCTTTTCGTTCACTCTCTGCGTAGCGTCTATTCTTCTCAAACAGACGAAACACGCTTTGTGAGTCCGTCTATGTGACCGCATGCGTTCAAGTTCTGTTAATCGGCATTAAGAAAATTAATAAAATGAAATATAAAAGACGTAACAAAAGTAAAAAGTCTGTCACCCCAAGTGGCGGTAGGGAATATGGTGTTAGTGACCATAATTTTTAAAGACCTTCGGCACATGATTTTGGGGTAACCCGTGTCGCTTTACTTTCCCAGAAAAAATCCGGTGCCCGTTTAAGGCTGGGTGAACTCGGAAGCCGTCGGTAAGGATCGAACCAGACCTCTTGTCCGTTGTAGTCCTGTTCACTAACCACTGAGTTATCGCGGCTCAAAATGAAATATGGCAATTCTAAATGAAAATACAATTGTTTATATCTTTTCGTAATGCGTCAATGGATGCTTTTCTTGTAACTCTTAATTCACATTTTGTTCAGTCTGGGGATTTCATTTTTTTTCTGTAGAACCGTTGTTCTGTAACGAAAAAAAGACTGTCTTATTTGTTGTGATTCACTGCTACATGTCCATGACTCAATGCTACATGTGCAGGATTCACTGCTACATGGCCAGGATTCACTGCTACATGTGCAGGATTCACTGCTACATGTCCAGGATTCACTGCTACATGTCCAGGATTCACTGCTACATGTCCAGGACTCACTGCCACATGTCCAAGACTCACTGCTACATGTCCAGGATTCACAGCCACATGTCCAGGATTCACTGCTACATATCCAGGATTCACTGCAACATGACAGGACAGAGTATATATAGCCATACAAAGCTCTGTTTCTTGCTGTCATCGACAAAGATAGACTTATATATATATAATAACCAACTTAACTGTCCTGCAACGTGCTAAGACCCTAACAATCATGTCGATGCTCAGAAGTCGAAGGCTAAGATGGCTGGGGCATGTCCAACGGATGGAAGAAAAACGCATTCCTAGGCAAATACTATATGGTGAGCTAAAACACGGAAAAAGACAAATCGGCAGACCTAAACTACGATATAGAGATATCTTCAAATCATCTCTGAAAGACTTCTCCATTTGTGAAAACGACTGGCAACATCTGGCAAGTGATCGCACATCATGGAGAGCATGTATAAGGAACGGTATAACAACATTTGAGACTGTGCTAAGACAGGACTTAGAAGAGAAGAGACTCATGAAAAAGGATGGTAAACCTTGTGGATCAGCGAGCCTGACCTGTTCATTATGTGACCGCGTGTGTTTGTCAAACATTGGTAGAATTAGCCACGAGAGAAGCTGTTCGGCAAAAACAATACCTCAAAAAAATACGCAATAGCCTCCACTAGACAACTGACAAGACGAAAAGGGCCATATACATATATATATATATATATATATATATATATATATATATATATATATATATATATTATATCTGTTCTGTACTAGTCTTAAGGAAACAACTGATTTGCACAAGAAAACGTACTACTACTCTTAAGGAAACTATTGGTTCTCCACAAGAAAACGTACTACTACTCTTAAGGAAACTAGCGGTTCTCGAAAAGATGGTGTACTACTACTTTTAAGGAAACTACTGTTTCTCCACAAGATAGTGTACTACTACTCTTAAGGAAACTACTGGTTCTCCACAAAAAAGTGTACTACCATTTTGAAGGAAACTACTGGTTCTCCACAAGATAGTATACTACTACTCTTAATGAAAAGCCGCGATAGCTCAGTGGTTAGTGAACTGGACTACAAAGGACAAGGGGTAGGGTTCGATCCCAACCGACGGCTTCCGGGTTCACCCAGCCTTAAAATGGGTACCTGATTTTTTCTGGGAAAGTAAAGCAGCACGGGCGTAATACCGACCACATTACCCCAAAAATGATGTGCTGAAGGTCTGTAAAATATAGGGTCACTAATACCATATTTCCCTATACGCCACTTGGCGTGACGGGGGTACTTTACTTTTTTTTTACTCTTAAGGAAACTACTGGTTCTCCTTAAGAGAAGTATACTACTACTCTTAAGGAAACTACTTAATCTCCACAAGAAAAAGTACTAATACTAATAAGGAAACTAGTGGTTCTCCACAAGAGAATATACTATACACTTAAGGAAATTACTGGTTCTCCACAAGAAGATGCTCTACTACTATTAAGAAAACTACTGAATCTCCACACGATGGTGTACTACTACTTTTAAGGAAACTTCTGGTTCTGCACAAGAAGATGCTCTACTACTATTAAGGAAACTACTGATTCTCCACAAGAAAGCGTACTACTACTCTTAAGAAAACTATTGGTTCTCCACAAGAAAGCGTACTACTCTTAAGAAAACTATTGGTTCTCCACAAAAAAGCGTACTACTACTCTTAAGTAGACTTGTGGTTCTACTCACGCGCGTGTCTATCCCCACAATACATTGTATGTTCCCCCATGAATGATTCACCTTAAACTTGTGTTCTGTTTCCTGTAAAGAAATTCTACTGACCTCTTAATGTATTGCTGATCTACTTTAAGAACACTTGTTATAAAGCAGTGTTACGTATTACGAGCTTGGATTTGTGTGTTTTTATTTCAGAATAATATGTGTTTTGTACTTGATGAAGTCTTTTGCCGTAACGGCGTATTTTGTTTTGTCTCGCTATTAGTTTAGCTACTTTATACAATGTTGTTCTTAATTTACATATTTTCTCTACTCTGACAGTGCCCTATTCCTCCTCAAAGGAAATGTCCTGGTCATGTGATGGAACTACTGATTCTCCTCAAAGAAGCACACTAGTTCTCCTGAATGAAGTCCATAGATTCTCCTCAAAACAGCACATTAGTTCTCCTGAAGGAAGTCCATAGATTCTCCTCAAAACAGCACATTAGTTCTCCTGAAGGAAGTCCATAGATTCTCCTCAAAACAGCACATTAGTTCTCCTGAAGGAAGTCCATAGATTCTCCTCAAAACAGCACATTAGTTCTCCTGAATGAAGTCCATAGAATCTCCTCAAAACAGCACATTAGTTCTCCTGAAGGAAGTCCATAGATTCTCCTCAAAACAGCACATTAGTTCTCCTGAAGGAAGTCCATAGATTCTCCTCAAGGAAGCCCATTAGCTCTCCTGAAGTAAGTCCAAATATTCTCCTCAAGACAACCCACTAGTTATCCTGAAGGAAGTCCAAAGATTCTCCTCAAGACTGGACACTAGTTCTCCTGAAGAAAGTCCAGAGATCCACCTCAAGGAAGCGCACCCCCTCCTCACTTAATGAAGAGCAACACTTGTTCTTGTTAATTAGTGTTCCTAGGGCGTATTCCCAAACAAATATTGTATGGCGAACTTTAGGACGGAAAGAGACCAGAGGGCAGGACGGTGATGAGATATAAGGATGTTTGCCGTGCTTCCTTGAGCGAATTCTCTATCCGTGAATGAAACTGGGAAAATATGGCTGAAGATTGTAGCACACAGAGAACACAAATTTAAAAGAAGGCAGCACATCAATATTTGAGGCATTTCTGATATCAAATTTCGAAGACAAAAAGCACAAGAGAAAGTGTGCGGGGCAAATCTCCACGAGAACATCTTGCTCGTTCTGTGGCCTGATCTATCTATGCCATATTGACATACTCAGCCATGAGAGAAGCTGTTCAGCAAATCAGCATCATGCATAAGACACTATAATTTCAGATATATAATCAAAATACGGACTTATCATGATTGCTTCCTACCAACCGTCAGTCAAAAGGCCACACACACACACACACACACACTCACGCACACGCACACGCACAAACACACACACACACAGGCACGCACACACACACACACATATATATATATATTAAGAAATATATATATGTATATTTCCTAGGGTACATGACAAGTCATAAATGCAGAAATCATAGCTAAATATATGGCAATTATAAGTTAGATCTTGCAGGTATTTTTTGGGGGTTTTTTAAAACATAGCTGGTAATATGACGAGCTTTTACTGAGATGAAACCATACTGACTGCCACAATAACTCGTTATCACGCATTCAGATAAAGGTTTTGAGCAGCGCTGTCCAAAACATCACCTGTCCCAGTAGATAAGCATGTTGGATAACTTTGAGAACAACTCGAAAATTACAGCGTTGCTGCTTTAGCAACATTTCTGAACATCGCAGACTTAGTTAAGGACAGTGACATCAGCAATTGTGGATACTTCAGACATGATAAGTATGACTAGAATAGTAAAGAATAATAGATTAGAGATCAGGGAGTCTTCAAGAAGAATGTTGAAGACTAACAGTATATTCTTCTTCTACCTTTCAGCTCCCTGTGGAGCATAAGTCTTCAACAAACATTTTCCAAGCAGTTCTGTTTCTTGTCATTCATTTAAGATCTTTCTATGTCTTCCCCATCATCTTCATCTCTGCTTCCATTTGTCTTCTCCAATAATAGTTTGATTTTCCTCTTTGTATTTTTCCTTGGGGATTAAAAAAAGGCCTGTTGTGTAATACTCTCGTTAGCTTCCGCAGTGTGTGTCCTATCCAGCGCCATTGTCTACGCTGTATCTCTTTACCCACAGATATTTGACTGGTAATTTTACTATAGTCCGTTCAGATTCGTTTGCCTAGACATTAATTAATTTTTTTCAAAAACTTATTGTTCATTTGCATTGATCTTTTGAAGTTAGGTTTAGAATACTAATGTCGCTATAAAAATATTTTTTTATCAAAGAAATGTGATCCAGTTTCAAAGATGCCTTATTTAACCTATATTAAAAAAAAGTTAATCGATATTATAAACACCGGCGGGATTATGTAGATGCTTACATCTCACAGCTGATTCTTTAACATATAGGTATGACCTTCACGGCTGAATGCGCACCGTCCTAAAATAGTTATGTTTCCACTATAAATTTTTATAAAGAAATGTTACATATGAAATTTCCCGTTTAGCACAAAATGACATTTTAGCCGAAACCGGAAATTATGTGACGTCAAAATCACGGCCGTAGACTCGAGTTCGAGTCATAATTCAGAGGCAAATCTCAATATTTACAGAAAGGAGGCGGCACTATCCATATTATCTTCTGCAAGTCTATGTGAGAATGAATATAAAGGCAAAATATTTTACTGAGCATAACATTGCTATAAAGATTTATCAATACTTCTGCAGAGAGCGTAAAAAGGGACATCTTTATTGTTCTTTATCAAACCCTGAGAAGAGAACAATGCATATTTTAGGTTTGTGTAAACGTTCATTTGATCGAATAGTTAAAGGAAGCGGATATTTATTGCCAACAAATGCAAGAAAGCAAGTAAGGAAAGAAACGTTAGACAGTTTTGATAAGGACCTAGTAAAAAGAGAAATCTGTCGAATGTTTGATATAAACGAAGAAGTGACACTTAGAAAGTTGAAGCTTTGGCTGAAAACTAACAACGACATTGAAATATCAAAAACTTCATTATGGAAAATATTAAGAAGTGCAGGCTTCACCTTTAGAAAGTATGCTGGTGGAAAAAAACATTATTTGTGAGAAGCCACATCTAGTAGCTCTTAGAAGCAAGTATTTACGTGAAGTGAAGGAAATGCGCGAAAATAATTATGATATTGTTTATTTAGATGAAACTTGGATCAACGCTCATCATACAAATGAAAAGGAATGGCAGTTAGCAGATGGAAGTATTAAAAGATCAGTACCAAGCAGTAAAGGGCAACGTTTGATAGTTGCACATGCAGGTAGCAGACATAATGGGTTGTTGCAGAATGCTCATCTCGTTTTCATTTCAAAATCCATAGACAATAGAGACTACCACTCCGAAATGAATGGGCACATATTTAAAGACTGGATCGAGAAAAGTATCCTTCCAATATTAGATCGACCTTCTTGTCTGATAATGGACAATGCTTTATACCATAACGTAGTTAACGTAGAAGATAGAATCCCAACATCATCAAGTACAAAAGATGCAATCAAAACGTGGCTCATAAAAGAGCACATACAAGTTAACGACAGCTACTTGAAACCCGAATTGCTTAGCCTTGTAAAACAGACACAACGTACAAAGATATTTAAAATAGACAAGTTAATTCAAGAACATGGCCATAGATGTTTGAGACTACCTCCATATCATGCACACTTAAATCCTATAGAACTAGTTTGGGCAAAAGTTAAAGGACACGTAGCATATACAAATAAAACTTTCAAATTATGCGATGTTGAGACACTTACAAATCAGGCTCTATCAAATATAAATAAAGACTACTGGGTAAAATGTGAGGATCATGTGTTACGACAAGAAGAGGAATATTGGAAAAAGGATGGTTTGTTGTTTGTTCAGCCGAAAGCAGTAATCGACCTATTTGACTCGTCTGATTCTGAATGATCATTACTCTGATTAAGTCTACAGATAAATAGTTTGATTTGCAAAATTTCCTAGTTGATTTGTTAAACAGTTTATTGTTCAAGACCACCCAAACAATCAAAAATATGTTATAAGCAAACCAACAACCATTACTTTGAATGGAAGCCTGCTTGAGTCAGTACAGAAGTTCAGCTATCTTGGATCCACTATTACAGCCACACTTTCCTTAGATGAGGAACTAAATGTACGTATTTGAAAGGCAGCGACAACATTTGGGAAACTCACACCAAGAGCATGGAACTATATCAAATTGACTCTACGAACAAAAGTTCTATATATAATTTAAAATTTGTATACTTGCCACCAAGTAAAATTTTATGGACACGCCTATGGGTCATCGTTGCACTAGATTACTGTAAAACATTTTGATTAGGGTCAAAATAATAGTTACATGGGCAAAGATCAAAGGAATTCGCCGCTTTAAGAAAACCGTTATAGCTAGACATCGAGTAACACATATGTTCTCGTGACATGGACATTTTAACACCGTATGCCAAAAATCATGTGAAATCATCAAGAACTTTTTGAATTATAAATCATAACATCTCGGCAAACGAATCTGAACGGACTATAGCAGAAAATCCTAAAGATCTACAACAATTACTTAATGAAATAAACATCACAAGCAAAAAATATGGACTAGATATGAATATCAAAAAGACTAAAACTTTGATCATAAACAATGAAAATACTCAAAAACCACAAGTGGATATCAAAATTGAAGGAATAGACCTGGAGACAGTTCAGAACTACAAGTACCTTGGACATACTATAACCAGTGATGGAAAATGTACAACTGAAAAAAAAAACAAAAGAATGTAAATGGCAACAAGTTATTTTAATGTCATAAAGAACATACTAACATCAAAACAAATAACACCAGGGCTAAAACTAAGAATAGCAAATTGTTACATCTACTCAGTATTCCTATATGGTGCAGAAACATGGACATTAGACAAGAAAACAGAACAAATTGAAGCCTTTGAAATGTGGATATATAGAAGAATAGGTAGAATTGGGTGGAAGGAAAGAAAACAAACGATGAAGTCTTAAAACAACTAAAAATGAACAGAGAACTACTAAACACAATTCAAACAAAACAAATGAGACTTTTGGGCCATGTTAAAAGACACAACAGCCTACTAAAAGTAATCCTGGAGGGGAAAATACAAGGCAAAAGAGGCAGACCAAGACTCACATGGACGAGTAACATCAAAAGATGGACAAATCAGCCTATGACAACCTGCACGATCAAAGCAAGAGACAGAGCAGAATGGCGATCCATGGTAGCCAACCTTCGTTGCGGAGACGGCACTCGATGATGAGTTTCCCAAATTTATTGAGTCACTCTGCAATATTTGAATGGAGATAATTTCCATAATTTATTGAGGTACTTTGCAACATTTGACGCAGATAGTTTTTCATTATTTTTTTAATCACTCTGAAACATTTGACAGAGAAAGTTTCACTAATTTATTGAGTCACTCTGCAACATGTGACGGATATATTTTTCTAAAATATTGAGTCACTCTGCAACATTGGACGGAGATTGTTTTCCTAATTTAGAGAGTCACTGCCTAAGAGTAGGCCATAAGAGTAGGCCAAAAGAGTAATGCATAAGTGTAGGCCATAAGAATAGGCCAAAAGAGTAATCCATAAGTGTAGGCAATAAGAGTAGGCCAAAAGAGTAGGTCATAAGAGTAGGCCATAGATAGGCCATAAGAGTAGGCCATAGAGTAGGCCGTAAGAGTAGGCCATAAGAGTAGGCTATAAGAGTAGGCCATAGATAGGGCAAAAGAGTAGGCCATAAGTATAGGCCATAAAAGTAGGTCATAAGAGTGGCCATAAGAGTAGGTCATAAGAGTAGGCCATAAGAGTAGGCCATAAGAGTAAGCTATAGATAGGGCAAAAGAGTAGGCCATAAGAGTAGGCTATAAGAGTAGGCCATAGATAGGGCAAAAGAGTAGGCCATAAGTATAAGCCATAAAAGTAGGTCATAAGAGTGGGCCATAAGAGTAGTCCGTAAGAATCGGCCATTGTTCAAGCAAAAGTGTTAGCAAAACCTACCGACACCGTGGATCCCACGCGAGAGTCATGCACGTGTGTCAGGGTGGGATTTTATTGACCATCTCGATGGGGGATATTGACACACATAGAGACTCGTCCGTGTGCGGTGATAATTACTCTCACACAAATAAACAGAGTAAAACATGTGGGTTAGCTATTCTTCGTGTCGTTATCCGTTCCTGTGTTTTCTGAAGAAAATCGTATGTAGGCTGAAACGTTATGATTTTGTTTCTGTCTTTTTTTGAAAAGCTGTCATTTTGTAGGAGTGTACGTTACACCCCACCACTGGCTCCCTGAGATGGTACCCTTCACATAGGCTTACCACAATTTTAAATAGAAACCTGATAGGATGTGAAGTCAATATGATGATTTTTGTATGAAGATAATCACTAAAGCTCGGAATTTTATGCCATGGCGTATTTGTTTTTCTTGACATCTATTTTTTTTTTCATTTAAAATCGAAATTAATGTCAACATAATGTATGCTTTTGTGAACACAAGCACGCTGTTTTATTATAATTCGTAACATTGCACAGTTTGACCATAATTTAGGCTTAAATCATGTTTTCACCAAGTTAGTTGCGTAAATGGATACTTTTGGTTATATTTGGTCATATCTGTCGTCATTTTAGGTCCCATTAAACTTTCAATTAGATGTCCCTTTATTAACGCTTTCAGTACGGCAAGTTGTTATCAATTTAGTGGTCGAGATTTCAGAGACAAAATTGTTCATGCTTTTAAATATTAATCTACATGTTTATATTTATCTAACACACAACAAATTATAGATGAATGTTTAGATAATTAAATAAGGATTTATATTACAGTAGTACAAAGATGATACAATACTTATTTTTTAAATATGGTTTGATGGCAATTTACACTAATCAAATTGAGAATGACGCACTGTGCGGCTAAATGTACATGACCGAAATCGATATGGCGCATGGTGCGTCGAAACGTACGGAATGAGTTAAACGGAAATAAATTGGTTTTTAATTGTAGTGCTAAGAAACATGTAAACTTGGCTGAATTAATACAACGTGTCTATAATTCAGACAAAATGATTCAAAATAAATATTCAGATGGATAATTACAGACCCCTGTCAGCTAATTTAGCCTATGTCAGGATACACCTATCATCTACGATTCTAAAAATTGATAATTACACGTCATTTCAAATAGCAATTGAGTTATTAATTTATATCATATTTTGGTCTAATTTCATTTTTAACTCATATTTTGCCTTCTCTAGGAGGGATAAACGCAAATATTTTTTGCTTAATTTTAGATCATATTTGACATTACTTAGGTCATAAACATTCGTGCTTTAATACTCAGAAAAGCAAATTCATAAACCATGAAACGTGTTTCAGATTATAGCATACAGAAAAATGCGTGGCTTCAACTAATTAAACACAACAAATTATTGCTTTTTCTTTCAGTGGAACTCTTGCAAAATTCTTCAAACTTGGAAACTTTTCCATTTCTCATTGACATGAATGATTCAACATGCAATACAAACATTAGTCAGACTACGATGACTCTAAAGCTATCTGGCAACCCATTATTTTCATGGTTAAGGTTGGTCACGAGGGAGAATGGTAAGAATGTGTTTATATTTTATCATATTTATTTTTACAAAATATGATAATCGCTATCCACCAGTAATAGGACCATCCACCAGTAATAGGACCATCCGCCAGTAATAGAACCATCCACCAGTAATAGAACCATCCGCCAGTAATAGGACCATCCACCAGTAATAGGACCATCCGCCAGTAATAGAACCATCCACCAGTAATAGGACCATCCACCAGTAATAGAACCATCCGCCAGTAATAGGACCATCCACCAGTAATAGAACCATCCGCCAGTAATAGGACCATCCACCAGTAATAGGACCATCCACCAGTAATAGGACCATCCACCAGTAATAGGACCATCCACCAGTAATAGGACCATCCACCAGTAATAGAACCATCCACCAGTAATAGGACCATCCACCAGTAATAGAACCATCCACCAGTAATAGAACCATCCGCCAGTAATAGGACCATCCACCAGTAATAGGACCATCCACCAGTAATAGGACCATCCACCAGTAATAGGACCATCCACCAGTAATAGAACCATCCGCCAGTAATAGGACCATCCACCAGTAATAGAACCATCCACCAGTAATAGGACCATCCACCAGTAATAGAACCATCCGCCAGTAATAGGACCATCCACCAGTAATAGGACCATCCACCAGTAATAGGACCATCCACCAGTAATAGGACCATCCACCAGTAATAGGACCATCCACCAGTAATAGAACCATCCGCCAGTAATAGGACCATCCACCAGTAATAGAACCATCCGCCAGTAATAGGACCATCCACCAGTAATAGGACCATCCACCAGTAATATAACCATCCACCTGTAATAGGACCATCCGCCAGTAATAGAACCATCCATCTGTAATAGGACCATCCACCAGTAATAGGACCATCCGCCAGTAATAGAACCATCCATCTGTAATAGGACCATCCACCAGTAATAGAACCATCCACCAGTAATAGGACCATCCACCAGTAATAGGACCATCCACCAGTAATAGGACCATCCACCAGTAATAGAACCATCCGCCAGTAATAGGACCATCCACCAGTAATAGAACCATCCACCTGTGATAGGATCATCCACCAGTAATAGGACCATCCACCAGTAATAGCACCATCCACCAGTAATAGGACCATCCGCCAGTAATAGGACCATCCACCAGTAATAGAACCATCCACCTGTAATAGGACCATCCACCAGTAATAGGACCATCCACCAGTAATAGGACCATCCACCAGTAATAGAACCATCCACCAGTAATAGGACCATCCACCTGTAATAGGACCATCCACCAGTAATAGGACCATCCACCTGTAATAGGACCATCCACCAGTAATAGGACCATCCACCTGTAATAGGACCATCCACCTGTGATAGGACATCCAACTGTGATAGGACCATCCACCTGTAATAGGACCATCCACCTGTAATAGGACCATCCACCTGTAATAGGACCGTCCACCAGTAATAGGACCGTCCACCAGTAATAGGACCATCCACCAGTAATAGGACCGTCCACCAGTAATAGGACCGTCCACCAGTAATAGAACCATCCACCAGTAATAGGACCGTTTAGACGTGATGAGGAATGTCTAGACGTGGCGAGGAATATCTGGACATGATGGGGAATGTCTAGACGTGACTAGGAATATCTGGACATGATGGGGAATGTCTAGACGTGACTAGGAATATCTGGACATGATGGGGAATGTCTAGACGTGACGAGGAATATCTGGACGTGATGAGGAATGTCTAGTCGTGACGAGGAATATCTGGACATGATGAGGAATGTCTAGACGTGACGAGGAATATCTGGACATGATGAGGATTGTCTAGACGGGACGAGGAATATCTGGACATGATGAGGAATGTACCTTTCCATAATTCTATGTTAGTGATTTTGTCCTGCCATTTCCATCCTTTTATTCTGCGCAAACATCCATTAATGGAGGTCTGTATCTTCATGACTGTCATTTTTTTTTTGTTCTCCATGTTTCATAGCAATATAATAGGACTGACTTAACATTGGAGTTGAATATTTTTATTTTTGTATTTAACCTATATGTTTTTATTTCCATGTGTTTTCCAGTGTAACGAAAGCTCCTCTTGCTTTTGATATATTTATTTTATTATCATACTCTGTTCCTCCCTCTTTGTCTATATTACTGCCCTGATATTATAAGATTGTACGTCTAGTGGATGTATTTCTCCTATTGTTATTTGGTTATTTTCGACCACATTAATTCTCATAATTGTGGTTATTTATTTCCAGTCACAGCTGTTGTGATCTCTCATCAAGTATGCTAATTTTATCTTGATGATTATGTGATAGGAGAGCTGTGTCATCAGCAAAGTCTTATGTCATCAAGTGGTTTGATTGATTACCACTGGCACTGGATTCCATTTCTGTTGTTTTGAGTTATTCTCACAATATAATCTATGGCCAATAGAAAGAGAAATGGAGATAGAATGCATCGCTACCTTACTTCTGTACATATTACAAATGCTTCTGTAAGCTGTCCTCAGTGATCAATAGTACATTTCATTCCTTCATACATTGTTCTTACCAGGTTAATAAACTTTATGGGACTCCATAATAACATTGTTCTGTAAATTAAGCTTTGTTCAACTGTTATACGTAAGGTAGTTATTTGATCAGCGCATGGTCTGTTTTTCCTAAATCCTACTTCTTCATCTCTCAGATGTTTCTCTATTCCTATTTTAGTCTCTCTAGAATGTTTCTGCTTAGTATCTTCTCTGACATTGATAGTATAATAATACCCTTTTAATGTGTGCACTCTTGTAAACTTCATTTCTTTTGGTTGTTTGACGAATCATATAACCCTCTATCCATCTTTTAGGTATTTCTTCCTGTTCCCATATTTTATCTAGTAGATTAGATCATGTAACATCTTGATAGAAGTGTTAATATTTCCTTTCATGGCTTCTGAAGGAATTTCATCTGGTCCTGTGGTTTTACAATTTTTTAATAGTTTTATGGATTTCATTATTTCTTCTTTGCTTGGCTTTCCGTAACACGTAACTCTTCCTCTACTTCCTCTTCTTTCCTTCCTCATCTGCCTTTCAGCGTCGAGGGGAGATATAATTTGTAGTCTTTTGCTCTTCTGTTCGCCTCTGCTGCTGTTACGTTTCCTAGTGCTTCTAATATTCCCTCGACACATCTTTTTCGTGGTCGACTCTTGGGTCTGGTGTTCTCACAACGTTTGTTGAAGGCTTGTTTTGTTGTTCTTTTTGTTCTTTTTGTCTTGTCACGTGGCCAAAACATTTTATCTGTTGTTTCCTTATATATTCTATGGCGGGGTCTATTTCTAGTTTTTTCTCAATTCTTCATTTCAGATCTTGTCTATCAGACTGTTTCCTGTCATTCGTCTAACACATTTCATCTCTGTAGAGGTTATTTTTCTTATTGTTCTTACATCTAGGGTCCAGGTCTGGCATTGGTAGCACAACGTTGAGAAGAAGATTGTATTTTATAGTACTCGTTTTGCCTCCAGAGTTATTTCCTTGTTGGACAATAGTGGCGATAACTGTCCAATGATTTGACAAGCTTTGTTGCATCTTGATTCTATCTCTGCTGTTTGAGAATTATCGTTTGTCATTAGACTTCCTAGGTATTTGAATTCCTCTACTTGTTTTAGTTGTCTGCCTTCTATAGTTATGTTGATGTTCTGTTTATTTTTGGAGACATTCATGACTTCTGTTTTGTTGGTGTTGATTTTCAAGTTGTATTTTGTGCCTGAGATGTTGAGTTTGTTTAAGTGTTCTTGTAGGTCTTCTATTGTTTCATGTATTAGTGCCTGATCTCCTCTGTCTCTGATGGGTTGGCTAGCTTGCATATATGGTCCATGTATATAATAAACAGTAGGGGGGATAGTACGCACCCCTGTCTTACACCTGATCTAACTTCGAAGTGGTCTGTGTAGCCTGCTGCTGTTCTGACTCTGCAGCTGCTGTTGATGTAGAGACTTTCAATAAAATTGGTTAGATGTTCGCTTGCTCAGTATGTTGTTAGTATCTCCCACAGTTGTTCTCTGTTTACTCTATCAAATGCTTTTTCTTGGTCAATGAAGGCTATGTATAAGTTTTGATTGTGTTCTGTCGTTTTTTCTGCAAGCTGTTTTAATGTGAATAGTGCGTCAGTACATCCTCTGTTTTTTCGGAACCCCATTTGAGTTCTACTCTTCTTCTGCTGATAGTATATCTGGAGGATTATTTGGGCCGGGTCCGTTCAAGAGTTCTTCAAGGTACTTCTTACATCTCTTCGTTTGTTCCCTTATTGCCCTAAGCAGATTACTTTTCTGATCTTTAATGAAGGCATTGCTGTTTGTGTATGTTGCGCTTAATTTCTTTGTGTTGTACAGTTCTTTCATATTTTTTAAAAATTTCCGCTTCTTCTGCCTCTTTAGCTAGTTCATCTATAATATTTCCTCTTATCCCTTTTAATGCACATTCTCACTTCTTTGTTCACCTCTGTCTATATTTCCTGTGTATTGGCTTTAGTACATCTCATTTTCTTTTATTTATGTCGGCTTTCTTAGTCTTTCATTCATTAATTTTCTCCAGGGTCTCTGCTGTCATCCATGCCTTATACGGGGGTTCTCTTTTCCCCAGAGGTTCTTCACATGTCTCCTTCCATATAAAAGTTACTAACAGTATAGAGACCAGTAAAGTGTTGTATATAATCTTATTCTTAATCTTTCCTTCTTCATTTGCCTTTTAGCATCGATGGGAGATACAATTTGCGGCTTTTTGCAGTTTTATTGTCCTCTGCTGCTGTTATCTTTCTAGCGTTTCCAATATTCCATCAATTTAACTTTTTCGTGGTGGGTCCTGGAGTCTGGTACTGTGAAGATATGGCCTAAGATCTATCTAGAACCGAGAAACTGATGAACATGACTACAAGTGTCATGCAATGACATGAGAAGAAAGACAAGGTAGAGGAAAAGCTACTTGGCTGTAAGACTGAACAAACAGGTAGAGCACGACACGGTACCTAATATGGAAAGATTTTCAAGAACAATTTACACCAAGCACTTCTTGATACTGGAGCCTCGTGGCCGAGTGGTTAGAGTGCTTCTTTTCTGATCAGATGGGTCTGAGTTCGATTCGGAGAAGTGACGGATTTTTTTTTCTGACCGAAAAGGCTCCGAAGTTCACCCAGCCTTTAAAAAATAGGTACAAGAGATTTTTATGGCAAGTAAAGGCGGCCTGACGTGATATTGAACAACCACATACATGTTCCGTTGTAATGGAAAAATATGATGGTTATCACCATATTCCCCATACACCTAGCAGGAGTGGAGGGAACATTGACTTTTACTTCTTGCTAAAGTCAGTCCGTACACAAAGTTTGTAACATTTCTATTAACAAATATCTCTGGATGTAGACACAATCTTTAATGTAAAACAGTATTTTATTATTTATAATTCATCGCTGATATCTTCTGATCCATCTTCATCATTCTTGATTGTTGGTATGCAAAACATCAACAGCAACCCGAATGGTATTATGGACATGGGAGCAAGCCAGAGAACAGGTTTTTCTGCAACTGTCGACAAATAAAACAACGTGAACATACCAGTTAGTAATGTTTAAAAATATCGTGTTACATAATCTAATGTGATGTTCAGATTGTAAAATAATTGTATTACAAAACCTGCAATCATTATTACTAACACAATCAGCATTGGCACTGTTGCTACAATCTATGAAACTACAATTACTACATTTGAAAGTATTACTTCAACATAAATTACAGTTACTACACATTCCAATGATATTACTACAGCAATCAATTCTTTAACTGCAGACACTACTATTACTACTACACCTCTACTACTACAACTACTATTACTAGTCCCACTAATCTTATTGTTATTTACGCCTAATTCTATTACCAAAAATTCCAAGTTTTATCAAAACTGCTAATTACTTTCATAATTATCCTTCCTGCTACTGAATCAACAAATACAATATTATAATTACTACTATTACTACTACTAATACTACTACTACTGCTACTACTACTACTACTACTACTAAAACAACTTTTACTACTAATAATGCTACTTCTACTACTACTACTACTACAACTACTGTAAATACTGCTACTAATGCTACAAATGCAGCTACAA
Source organism: Megaustenia siamemsis (assembly GCA_032433765.1). NCBI lineage: Eukaryota > Metazoa > Mollusca > Gastropoda > Stylommatophora > Ariophantidae > Megaustenia > Megaustenia siamemsis. Next base: position 75,381,850 of record JAVIAB010000156.1, on the reverse strand, counting down.
TTACATCTACTACTAATACTACTGTTACTAATATAACTAATGCTGCTACAACTACACCTACTACTAATACTACTGTTACTAATATAACTAATGCTACTACTACTACTACTACTACTACTATTACTACTACTACTACTACTACTAATACTATTGCTACTAATACCAGTACTGCTTTTTGAATCCAGATCTATCACTACCACAATTATAGATATTAAATGTGCAACCAGTAATCTACTAAAAAACTACAGAAATACAATTACTATTACAATTACAACCACTCCTACAATTACTGTTCATTCCAAGTACGGGAACATTATTAATTTTCAAGCTTCCTATAATCCAAGTTATTGAATTCCTCTAAGATCTAGTTTCAGTGACCGAGCAAGTGTAAATGGTCAAATCAGATGAAAAACTACACCTTGAAGACAACCGAAAGAGAATATTCAGACATAATGTGTTTAAGAGCAACAGTTAGCGATTACAATTCTTGAAAATGCAATTACCACAAAAGACCAATCTTTTGCACTTGAAACCAAATAAACAACTAGCACCAGTGAAACATGAAATCATAACGAAATCATGACAGTGATATGTGTTCTAAATTTTTTTTCTGATTAGTTAATTGTAAAGTGGCAAGTGCTAGAAATTTGTAAAATTTCTCAATTGCAATGGAAGTTTTTGTACAATATGATGGAGACTAATGTTTGTTTGTGAACACATCCACATGGACGTTGTTGTACAATATGATGGAGAATAATGTTTGTTTGTGAACACATCCACATGGACGTTGTTGTACATTAAGATCGGGAATAATGTTTGTTTGTTAACACATCCACAATGACGTTGTTGTACTATATGATGGAGACTAATGTTTGTTTGTGAACACATCCACATGGACGTTGTTGTACAATATGATGGAGAATAATGTTTGTTTGTGAACACATCCACATGGACGTTGTTGTACATTAAGATCGGGAAAAATGTTTGTTTGTTAACACATCCACAATGACTTTGTTGTACTATATGATGGAGAATAATGTTTGTTTGTGAACACATCCACATGGACGTTGTTGTACAATAAGACGGGGGATAGTGTGTATTTGTGTACACTTCTACTTGGACACCAAATTTGTGACACTACATACAAAATGTGAAATGTTTTAGTTGTAAGTAAATGTTTGTATGTGAACGCTATTTCTGAATTTAGTACTTGTAACAAAAATATAGAATATTGGGGAATAGAGAGTTTAAGGGAGATGCAATAATCATTTTATTCTCAGATATGTTTTTAAGTGTAAAGATATAACGTCTTCTAATGGATTGTATAAGAAGAAGCAATTTTATCTTATCGTCCAAGAAAGACATACATGAGAAATTCCACTCATAGAAATCTGCGTCAAACAACTATGACAGAGGCTAGACCCAGTTAAAGAGAGTGTAAATAAATATAAAAATAGGAAAATTGATGAAGCAACTTTGAAATATTATCTAAATCTTGAAACAGTTATCTTTAAACTTCATACGTATCTGACACAGCTCTCCTTTGTAGCCTTTGGTACAGCGAGCGCAAATTCCAGTCATGGTATTGCAAGTTTCATTGTAGCAGTACTTGGAGCACTTCATCTCACATTGTAGCCCATAATGGTTGTCCTCACAACCTAGATCATGGGATTACAATGAGACCTCTAGATTGTAGTGAGAGAAAAGCGTTTACATAATTAAAATATAAATTTTACCATTTTAATATTAATGGATTTGCCCAGTTTATGTTATTGTTTGGATATCGGTTTTGTGGGATGCATTCTCGTAGTACATTATACTTTGTAAAGCAGTTGGAACATTTTGTTTAAAAACGAAAGCAAATTAGAATCCACGGTGTGTTATATGTATAGCCCACATTGGTGATAATAATAAATGTTTGGAAGCATGAAGCAACAATGACAAACTACAGTAAGAAATGTATTAACCTTCCCTAAATGAGTATTAAAATTGTATGTAGATCCAGTCTTATCACTGAGTTATTGAATTATTTGCGGGTCATAATCATTGGGCTCCGAACATGCCCATTGGTGCTTAGATTCCCTTCTCAGCAATTCTCGCAGCGCCCAGGGACTGACGACTCCAATCAATTCTGTGTTGGTTGATAAGTCTTCTCACATATCCACTAAGTTTCTCGTTCTGGCTGTGTCCAACTTAACTCCTATCGTTTTCATCCGAAGAAGTGACGTGGACTCCTTATGATTGTCGAAGTCATGTGCTCTTTCCACATCTCAGAAGGCATTGATGTAGAAGAATGTCCTGGTCACTGCCATCATCTCCATCGTCACGCTACTCATGATCATGACGTATGCACTTCTGTCTTATTTGGCTACTTTGCCTGCCGAGCGTACTGTAAATGCCCATGCACTTATAGGGTGTCGTATTACAGATCCGTCTGTATAGATAACTGCATCTTTTTCATCGAGTTATTTTATATATATATATATATATATATATATATATATATATATATATATATATATATATATATATATATATATAATAAAATTTATTATATATAAAATATAATTTAAAGTGCATCATTTTTGGGACCCATTCTTTGAGGCGCTTTAAGAGCTCAGGTTGTGTTCTTCCATTCCCTCAGGCTTTGTGCCATGTCTTGCCTGTTTGTCTCTTGTACCGCAAAGTTTCCTGCCGCGATAGCCCAGTGGTTAGCGAACTGGACTACAAAGAACAAGAAGTAGGGTTATCCTGACTGACGACTTCCGGGCTCACCCAACCTTAAATGGGTACCAGATTTTTCGGGGTCCTCGGTACCCTAGTTTGGAAAACCACCCGACTGGACTACCGACGTCCGGACAACCCGTGTTCGATTCCCGCTGGGAGCAGTGTGAATTGTACTCGTGGTTGGAACCTCTACGTTCCACCAGGGTGGCTGCGTCCATCTCTCCTGCCTCCTGTAATGGACTCCTGTTTCCTATGTAAGATTTTGCTCATGACGTCCTGGTTGGTTTTCTCATAGTGGAATGTGTGGGGGTTTTCCTTTCTAGCTTCTATTTCTTCCTTTCTCATCTCAATTAGGAGGACACATTGATAGTGATCACTTCCGTGGAATCCCAGTACACTTCACCTGCAAACCGGTGTGAAGGCGGAAGACACCAGTGCCATGTTTATGATGCTATCAGAGTCCCCTGTTCGAGTGGCCATTATGGTTCCATCATTGAAGCACACTTAATCAACCAACACCAGTGCATTCTCTAAGGCTTCTCCCTGCTTGTTGGTTACGACACTACCCCCCTAGTTGCTTCTAGCATTAACGTCTCCGCAGTAAATGACGTTCTCCACGAACGCGAAGAGATTCTGCCGATGCGGTGTGTCCACAGTCCCATTACAGGCATACATATTTACAAAAACTAAGGAACTGTGGTCTGCACCCTAACCTCATGTCCCACGCAAACATATCAACCTCAGCTGCCACCATATTGTTTCGCACACGGATGGCCTGCCTAAGGTGTCGTCTATTGTAGAAATGGTGAAAATCAGGTGCATTAACCGTCCTATCACTACGATGTGTTATTTGCAAAATCATTATGTCGACGCCGCACAGTAGCTTATAAAGAATGTTTCGTCGTTGATTTAAGGAAGCACAGTTACAATATGTGAAGGACGGTCAGACAGAGAGACGGACGGATAAATCGACAGATTATACAGACAGACAGACAGGCAGGCAGGCAAACAGACAGGCAGACAGGCAGACAGGCAGACAGACAGGCAGACAGACAGACAGACAGACAGACAGACAGACAAATAGACAGATAGACAGACAGATAGATAGATAGATAGATAGATAGATAGATAGATAGATAGATAGATAGATAGATAGATAGATAGATAGATAGATAGATAGATAGATAGATAGATAGATAGATAGATAGATAGATAGATAGATAGATAGATAGATAGATAGATAGATAGATAGATAGATAGATAGATAGATAGATAGATAGATAGATAGATAGATAGATAGATAGATAGATAGATAGATAGATAGATAGATAGATAGATAGATAGATAGAGAGATAGATAGATAGATAGATAGATAGATAGATAGATAGATAGATAGATAGATAGATAGATAGATAGATAGATAGATAGATAGATAGATAGATAGATAGATAGATAGATAGATAGATAGATAGATAGATAGATAGATAGATAGATAGATAGATAGATAGATAGATAGATAGATAGATAGATAGATAGATAGATAGATAGATAGATAGATAGATAGATAGATAGATAGATAGATAGATAGATAGATAGATAGATAGATAGATAGATAGATAGATAGATAGATAGATAGATAGATAGATAGATAGATAGATAGATAGATAGATAGATAGATAGAGAGAGAGATAGATAGATAGATAGATAGATAGATAGATAGATAGATAGATAGATAGATAGATAGATAGATAGATAGATAGATAGATAGATAGATAGATAGATAGATAGATAGATAGATAGATAGATAGATAGATAGATAGATAGATAGATAGATAGATAGATAGATAGATAGATAGATAGATAGATAGATAGATAGATAGATAGATAGATAGATAGATAGATAGATAGATAGATAGATAGATAGATAGATAGATAGATAGATAGATAGATAGATAGATAGATAGATAGATAGATAGATAGATAGATAGATAGATAGATAGATAGATAGATAGATAGATAGATAGATAGATAGATAGATAGATAGATAGATAGATAGATAGATAGATAGATAGATGATTGCAGTGTTCATACTTGACAATTTTAATAAGCTGTTTGGCTGCATGGTGTATACATTAAAATGAACCATAACAGTACAATTATGTTCCCATTTCTATTTTAAGAAGGCGATTGTCCAATTCACCACGTTTTTTTCAGCACGTGCAATCAGTTTTTAATTGTTCCTTCATCAAACTAGGTAGTTGATTTATATGTCAAGTTTCGAATATGAGGTGATCCAACAAGTACCGCCTGGGGGGAATGGGAGGGGCGGATGGACTTTACTGTGCTTCATAAAAATATATGCAGTACAGAGGACGGTGAGCTGTACACTTCCTTGTTACTAAAATCAAGACAGATATTTCTTGGTCAGGTACCTCTTCTTTAATTCAATGAATGTCAGGCTTGAAATGAAACGCTTAAATGAGTGTTATCGAATCAACACGTTACTGAGTAAAGTAAGTAATTAGCCCCGTCACGCCAAGTGGCGTATAGAAAATATAGTGTTAGTGACCACAATGGTTATAGACCTTCGACACATGATTTTGGGTATAAATGGTCGATATTACGCTCGTGCCGCTTTACTTTCCCAGACAAAAATCCGGTACCCAATTAAGGTTGCGTGAACTCTGAAGCTGTAGATATTAAGTTGTGTTTTGACATAATTATGCTAGGCAATATACGAAGGTAGTTTGTCATAAAAGACCAATGATGAAGTTCTCAAAGAGGCCAACACAAAAAGGGAGCTCTTAAAAAACATCAGAAAGAAGCAATCAACATTTTTTGGGCACATCATGAGAAGAGGAAAGTTGGAATACTTGGTTACAACTGGCAAAATAAAAGGAAAGAGAGATCGCGGACGACAAAGAGAGAAAATACTGGATAGCTTGGTGTCATGGCATGGAAAACAGTCAACAACAGAACTGATACTATGCACTGTAGATAGAAGATTGTGGAGGGACATGATCGCCTACGCCAACAACAGGGTACATGATGATGATGATGAGTTTGTCATTCCTTTCCTTCTTGGCAGAGACTGTACTAGTCGGAGATCGCAGCAATTGTCTCTATACATGAGATCCTCTGTCTGCCATCACGGATTGGGACCATAACCGGCACTACTTGTAAAGACGATTAGAGGCCACAGAGATGGGATTTCTCAGAAGAATGTTGAAAGTTCCCTGGACAGCTACAAAGAGGAATGAGGAAATTCTCAAAAAGGCCAACACTAAAATGGAGCTACTAAAAAACATCAGAAAGAAACATTCAACATTTTTTTGGCATAGCATGAAACGAAGAAAGTTGGAATACTTGGTTACAAATAGCAAAATAAAAGGTAAGCGAGATCGCGGACGACAAAGAGAGAACATACTGGATAGCTTTGTGTCATGACATGGAAAACAGTCAACAACAGAATCAACACGATGCACTGTAGATGGAAGTTTGTGGAAGGACATGATCGCCTACGCCAACCGGTATGGCACATGATGATGATGATGACGAACTCGGAAGTCGTAGGTAGAGAATAATAGAACAAAGAAGTATGTGTTAGCACTCGGAAAAATTGACAGACAAACAACAATAGAAAAAAACGAAGAACAATATATGGTCCGAAGTGGGATCGAACCCGTACTCAGTGGCACCGCGCCTTGCCACGAGAAGCCGAACGCTTGGTACACTGCCACACAGCCAACTAAAAAATTGGCTATTGCAGTAGTGTCTTCCACGAAAGGCGATCTCAATGACTATAGCATAGGGTAACGATCACAGACCGGAAATAAATTGTATATTTGTACTTTCCTATTAATGCAAGTATCTCCCAGTAGGGCTGAATACTTGTGTTGTAGACAAACATTTATTGGACGAAACAGCACGAATAGTAGTTCCCAGTGGTTATATACTGGGTACAAATAATAATACATAAATATTATTATATGGGGAACTTCCGAGGCGATAATAGGGAATAATAGAACAAAGAAGTATGTGTTAGCACTCGGAAAAATTGACAGACAAACAACAATAGAAAAAAACGAAGAACAATATATGGTCCGAAGTGGGATCGAACCCGTACTCAGTGGCACCGCGCCTTGCCACGAGAAGCCGAACGCTTGGTACACTGCCACGCAGCCAACTAAAAAATTGGCTATTGCAGTAGTGTCTTCCACGAAAGGCGATCTCAATGACTATAGCATAGGGTAACGATCACAGACCGGAAATAAATTGTATCTGTGATCGTTACCCTATGCTATAGTCATTGAGATCGCCTTTCGTGGAAGACACTACTGCAATAGCCAATTTTTTAGTTGGCTGCGTGGCAGTGTACCAAGCGTTCGGCTTCTCGTGGCAAGGCGCGGTGCCACTGAGTACGGGTTCGATCCCACTTCGGACCATATATTGTTCTTCGTTTTTTTCTATTGTTGTTTGTCTGTCAATTTTTCCGAGTGCTAACACATACTTCTTTGTTCTATTATTCCCTATTATCGCCTCGGAAGTTCCCCATATAATAATATTTATGTATTATTATTTGTACCCAGTCGTAGGTAGAGATTGAACCCGACCTCTTTGTCCGTTGTAGTCCAGTTCACTAGCCACTGAGCTATCGCGGTTTACACGTCACAGAAGCTCTCACAAAATATGAGTGCCAATTAAGACGGTTTGGTAAATATAATATTTCCCATAATAAACAAAAGTGAACGTCACTCATCGTTAACACTCCTCAACTGGTTCCGTTATAATAACTCTCCTGACATTGATAGCTCTAACAGCAATAACGATTGACTTAGGTAAGCAAACATTCACTCGAATGGTGTATTGTAATGTGACAACGAAAGATAATGGTTTTGGGGCCAATAAGAGAAACCAAATATTTCTGACTACGTAAAGGCGGAAACAAATTATGTATACAATAAGAGCGTTCTCCTAAGAGTGGTAAAGACTAATAGCACAGAAAAAAAAAAACGACAGAGACCAGCAATTTGTACCTTCACAATAGGTTCCTACACGGTTGCCGAAACATTTGAAACATTTCCCAGTAAATCTGTCGCATATTTTGTTATTGCAAAATTTTGAGCAAATCTCAGTACAATTCTCCTCATAGAATCCTGGAAGACAATCTGGAATAAAAGAAGACACAGTTTAATTGTGGACAATTATTCAACAACTCACGTTATGAAATCCGCACTTATGCATAGACAAAGAGAAGACCGACAAGATTACTTAAACAGGCTTAACAGCACAAGCAACCAATAGAACATGAAAGTCAACATCAACAAAACGGTAGTTATGAATATCCAAAAGAGAAACAGAACACTCCTACAAGGTACGGTGACAGCTTTACACAATAGGAACACAACAAAGTAATGACGCTTCGGCCTACATGCGGCCTTCCTCAGTAAACGAGAACACTAACGAACAACGAAATAAAGTCAACACTGCTACATCTAGGATGAGCGGTGCAAGTAAATCAAGGAGAAACAAACAGGGAGGTAAGAGATGAAATGATTAAACGAAAGAGAGATGTGCTACATGTCGTAGGATATAAACATTAGTAAGCTAAAATATATAACATTAAAGCGAGACTTAACAGAGACAATATGTGCTGATATGTCTGAAAACTATAAAAGGTACAGATTGCACTAGTGGTAATGTACGAGGTGGTAGAAACCTTACAGTTAAATTAAAAACGGTGAAAAGTGTCTCAATTAATATCAAATTTAATTAAGATCTATTCAAATCAGTCAAGAGGATACAAGACAAATCAGAACAGTTACATCACAATTCAGAACAGGCACAACACAATAGAGAAGATATAAAGTACTGATACATAGTGGGAAATGCTGAAAGAATCCATGCAGCAAAAAACTTCAAAAGAGTTCCATACCACAAGTGAGGACAAATTAATAAAAAGAAATAGATAACATAAATTTTACAGCTAATGGATACAAGAAAAAGAAATAAGGACAACAAAGAGGAGTATAAGAGAGTAAATAAGGACATTGTAATAAAATGCAATAAAGAAAAAAAAAGTATGGCTAAAACAGAGATGCATAGCAATTGAAAGGTAAAGGAGTGCTACATTTATATACAAACGCATTGAAATAGAAGGTTAAACATATATATTCATATATATATATATATATATATATATATATATATATATATATATATATGAATATGTATATATATCTCATAAATTATACCAAACATTTGACAACGTAAAGCACCAAGAAATAACCACCATTTTAGAAGGTATAATTTGGCAGCAAAGAATAATAAAGAACATTTACAGGCATCAAATAACGGCCTGAACTGGAAATCAGTTGGGAATGTTTCATCAAATAAAAACAAGATGTTAGAGAAGGTTGTATGCTGTCACCAGATCTATTTAATATGTACAATGAGATTGTTTTAAGATCTATAAAGGGCATATCTGGAATAATAATTTGATAGGTCATAATATAAATAATCTAAGATATACTGATGATACAGTCTTAATCGCTAAGAGTAAAAATGAGTTACAAGAAATGTTAGACATTATAATGAAGGACAGCAAAAATAAAGGACTCGGCCTTAATAGAAGAAAGACAGTAGTAATGGTAGAAACAAATAGAAAAAAACACCACCGTAAAGCACAATAAAGACAAGTAGAGCAGTATTAAAACAGGTACATGAATTTAAATATCTGGGAACAATGTTAACCTCAGATTGTAGATGTACAACACTGGTGAGATGCATAATGGCTAAGACAAAAGCAGCTTTCCAAAAAATGAGGAAGATATTGTGCAATCAATTGACAAAAGAAGCAAGAAAAAGAGTTATTAAATGTGATGTAATGTAGATCAATCTTAACATATAGATGTGAATCATGGACAATAGGGCAGCAAACAAGAAGATCACGGGGGGGGGGGGGGGTTGAATAAATGTGGATTATGGAAGAATGTTGAGAATAGCAAGGACAGCTAAGACGAGTCATGAGTACATTATGGAAGAGGTCAAATCAAAAAGAGCTAATATCCAATATTAGGAAGAAGCAATCATCATTTGTTGGTCATGGAAAGAGAATAGAAAAATTGCTACATATTGTAGCAACTGGGAAAATTGAGAGACGAAGAGAAAGAGGGATGCAAAGAGAAAAGATACCAGGCAGTTTAAGAGAATGGCTTGGCAGGAGGTCAAAAAAAGAAATGATAAATAACTGTCGTGATCGAAAGTTGTGGAGACACATAATCACCTCCGCCAGCAGGCATGGTACTTTATGATGATGATGCTTTCTCTTACACTGCTCGATACACTTATCCAATGTTTTAATTTCACTGTATTCCGCCGTTTAGGCAGGATTGGTTAAGTCTACAATTCGATGTGTACCGAATCGAGAAGTCATCAATAGAACTGTTTAGTCCAGTTCGCTAACAACTGAGCTACTACGGCTCCCACAATACAATTACTGGAACAAAATACAACGATTATCTCTACAAAGAGTACCAATTTTAATAAAATTATCAATATAAGATTTAACAATGTAACTAATAATACCTTCGCAATATTTCCCTCTATGGTTTCCAACACAGGCCAAGCATTCACCAGAGTCTCTATCACAAATTTTATCGCTGCAGAATTCTGGACAGACTTGTGTACAGTTCTCACCATAAACACCGACAGAACAGTCTAAACAAAATAGAAAAATTAAAATTAACTAAATAATAATAGCCGCCCATAGCTGCCGGAAGCAACAACAATGTCAGTTCTATGTAATTACACAGTTGTTTGTTTTCTTTACGTTGTGGTATTTTAGTTCGACACTTGGAAATGTTGCAGTTTTTATGGTTGATGATGTCATGAGTTTAGAACTCCCTCCTCATTCTTAAAACTGATTCATTATGGAAGTCTTTTAACCAGACAACCAGACATTAAAAACACAAGACATTTTTGACAACAGACATTTGTGACACCAGGCATTTGTGACAACAGACATTTGTGACAGCAAATAAATGTGACACCAAACGTAAAATTTTTAATTAAAGTAAACATGTATGTTTGGACAGCAAGCACTATAGTAGTTAATGGTGGTAAAGAAACATTTACACATTTAAGAGTTTCAGAGGATGTAATATTACATTTGCTACCTCAAAAGTGTCAGAACTGAAGAAAAAAACAGGTTTCTCTAATTATTGTATAATAGAAGAAACATGTGAATCTTATCTTTCTGTAAAAACGCAAATTATCAAATGAACTAAAGTATCGATGACAAAACACATGTCAGCACCGTTGTTCTATTTGATAAAGTGACGGTAAAATTAGAACATTGGTTCTCCCTCCCCTTGTAGAAAGTAATGCAAGAAGAAAGAAGTTTTTCTCTTCTCACCTGTGTCTGATTTATATTTTCTGACTGCCTTTTATGCCACATCCGACCATTGCTTTCCTACCTTCTTTGGATGCAAGACTATTTAGTGCTGCTTCTACCTCAATATGGTCAATCTTGCAAAAATGTTCTTTTTACGTTATTGTCATTTCTCCTCCCATCATTACCTTGTGCCATGCTAATTGCCGATGTCTAATATATATATATATATATATATATATATATATATATATATATATATATATATATATATATATATAATAATCATCATCATCAAGTACCGGGCTTGCTGTTTTGTATCTTTTCTCTTTGCTTCCCTCTATCTCTTCGTCCCTCTATGGGAGCCGCGATAGCTCAATGTTAGTGAACTGGACTACAAAGGTTCAAGAGGTCGGGTTTGGTTCGTGATCGACGGCGTCCGGGTTCACCCAGCCTTAAATGGGTAATAATAAAAATTTTTTCTGGGAAAGTAAAGTGGCACGCGCGTAATAATAAATCATGTCTCTCCACAACTTTGGATCACGACAGTTATTTATCATTTCTGTTGTTGACCTTCTGCCTGACCATCCTCTTAAGCTGCCTGGTATCTTTTTTCTTTGCTTCCCTCTATCTCTTCGTCCCTCAATTTTCCCAGTTGTTACAATATATTCCAGTTTTTCTCTTCTCATTACATGGCCAAAAAATGATGATTTTTTCATCCTAATTTTGGAAATTAGCACTCTTTTTGCTTTTGCCTCTTTCAGAACGTTTTCATTACTCTTCTTTGCTGTCTATGATATTCTATACATTCTTCTGCAAAAACCACATTTCTACAGACTCCAGTGATTTTCTTGTCTGTTGTCCTATTGTCCGTGATTCACACACACACATATATATATATATATATATATATATATATATATATATATATATATATATATATATATATCACGAATGTAGAAAACGTAAGGAAAACAGCCCTCATCGACATGGAGCTGCAAAATACACATTGCTTGTTCTGTGGATGGATCTGTCTGTCCAGGATTGGAAAATTCCGCCACGAGAGAAGATGTTCATTAAAGCAGCATCCAGTATGAGACACTAATGCTTTACCAAACTACTGACTTATCGTGATTGCTTGCCACCAACCGTCTGTCAAGATGCCAAAGGCCATACATACACACACACACACACACATATATATATATATATGTGTATATGTGAGTGAGTGTATGTGCTAGACTCTTTAAAGTTTGTATTTCTTACTTCAGTTTTTTTCTCCGGATCAAACTTATAAGTATTGCTCTTTTCACCCGGTCATCTTTGACTGACCAGACGACACTCAGAAATAAGTAATATCATTGTGGTGCAACAGATGTTTGAAAAAATTTCTATAATGCTTAACACTGAATATGTTTCATGTTTGTGCAACTTCCGGTGATTGCATTTATCTATTTATTTGTTTTATAACTTTAAGAAAATCATTTTAAAAATCCACGTTTAACAAATAATAAAACGATTCTATGTTGTATTTGTAGCGTGTCCTTGTTGTTCTGAATGTTATTTAATGAGCTCTTGTATGATGTTCCAATGAAAGGTTTTACTCTACCTGCGCATTTAGGACCCGACCAGCCTGGCTCACAAGAGAAGCAAACACCGGTGATATTGTTGCACAATTTTCCATTGCAATTTGTAGGGCACTCGTCACTACAGTTCTGTCCGTAAAAACCTACAGCGCAATCTGATTAGGTAGAACAATCACAATCAACATAACAAGTTCTAATCTGATTGGTGCATAGAAGTTGCATGATAGTTTGACGGGAAATGTATTTTTAACTCTGAGATACTGAATTAACAAAATTGTTGAGTTACCTTGCTGCATCAACAAAGAAGAAGGGAAAAGAAAATAAATTCAGTGGAATTTCAGTCTTTTGTATTTGGTAATTCGAGAAAAGATGCTGTAATGATAGAAACATAGCGTTCCATGATGAAAGTTGTAAACAAACAAAGCATCATCCTCTTAAACAAAAACGGTCGAGTAAGATTGCCCGGTGATTTGCTAATTAGCAGCGTTTCTTTCGGATGTGATGTACGTATATTGAGCAGAAACGTCATTCGGGGGCCTCAGTAGCCAGGTTGGGAAAACCACCCGACTGGACTACCGACGTTCGGACAACCCGTGTTCGATTCCCGATGGGAGCAGTGTGAATTGTACTCGTTGTTGGAAAAAAAAAATACCCCCACGGTCGACCCAGCCGTTGGCAGAAATGGGTACCAGGGTTTTACCCTGGGAAGGTGAGGAATGTCGCTTCGCATCTGAGTTTCGATGCTTGAGCAACACTATACAGAAATATGCGAACATTTCTGGATAGGCGGCCGAGCACATATGGGTGTAAACTCGCGAGCTAAGATAGGCGGCCGAGCACATATGGGTGTAAACTCACGAGCTAAGACAGGCGGCCGAACACATATGGGTGGAAACTCGCGAGCTAAGATAGGCAGCCGAGCACATATGGGTGTAAACTCGCGAGCTAAGATATTGGCGGCCGAGCACATATGGGTGTAAACTCGCGAGCTAAGATAGGCGGCCGAGCACATATGGGTGTAAACTCGCGAGCTAAGATAGGCGGCCGAGCACATATGGGTGGAAACTCGCGAGCTAAGATAGGCGGCCGAGCACATATGGGTGTAAACTCGCGAGCTAAGATAGGCGGCCGAGCACATATGGGTGGAAACTCGCGAGCTAAGACGCCGGTTCAAGTCTTGTACTTTATCTTTACCTTTACCTTTTACCTTTACTTAATTAGCAAATGAGGTGTACCATTTTATGGATTTCTCCTTACAACAGTCAATATGATCGTTTCTTTTTAAAATATTAAACCACCTTATTGCTATTTGATCCATTTAAGTGACCCTGCATTTACAATCCTGGATATATCTATCTATCAATCTATTTACATATCTACCTACCTACCTACCTACCTATCTACCTACCTATCTACCTATCTCCCTACCTATCTACATATCTATCTACATATCTATCCATCTAACTACCTATCTACCTATATACCTATCTAACTATCTACATATCTACATATATATCTACCTACATACCTACCTACCTACCTACCTACCTACCTACCTACCTACCTACCTACCTACCTATCTACCTATCTATCTATCTATCTATCTATCTATCTATCTATCTATCTATCTATCTATCTATCTATCTATCTATCTATCTATCTATCTATCTATCTATCTATCTATCTATCTATCTATCTATCTATCTATCTATCTATCTATCTATCTATCTATCTATCTATCTATCTATCTATCTATCTATCTGTCTATCTGTCTATCTGTCTATCTGTCTATCTGTCTATCTGTCTATCTATCTATCTATCTATCTATCTATCTATCTATCTATCTATCTATCTATCTATCTATCTATCTATCTATCTATCTATCTATCTATCTATCTATCTATCTATCTATCTATCTGTCTGTCTGTCTGTCTGTCTCTCTGTCTCTCTGTCTATCTGTCTATCTGTCTCTCTGTCTCTCTGTCTGTCTGTCTGTCTGTCTGTCTATCTATCTATCTATCTATCTATCTATCTATCTATCTATCTATCTATCTATCTATCTATCTATCTATCTATCTATCTATCTATCTATCTATCTATCTATCTATCTATCTATCTATCTATCTATCTATCTATCTGTATTTCTGTCTGTCTGTCTGTCTGTCTATATCTGTGTCTGTCTGTATGTCTGTCTGACTGTCTGTCTGGCTGTCTGTCTGACTGTCTTCTGTATGTCTGTCTATCTATCTATGTATATAGCGCAAATTATATCTCCCCTCGACACTGAAAGACAAATAAAGAAGGAAAGAAGAAGCTACACTGACCGAAAATAGATAATACCGCCCACCTAAATCGTAATGCTACACCTAAACACTTTCTTACAAACGTTTTACTCACACGCTCTTCTACAAGCTACATTTCTTGAGTTGATATAAATAAATACTTGCCTGTTTCCCTATCTTATGTCATCATCAGATGTCCATTGTGGATTTATAATTATTATATGTTACAATTTTTAGCTTGAGTGAAGTGAAGTGAAGTGAAGACAACAATGGATCAAGTCAGGAAAACATAATGAAGAGATTTAAATTGCAAATTTAAGCCAAAAGAGTTTAGACAAAGGCAGCAAACATTGGCAGACCAAGCTATTCTGAATCAGAACAAGTCGCTGTGATCTCAGAGCACACATAGACAAGATAGGACACAGTGACTTTTCAAGATGGGACTGCGGTGCATCCAAACTCCAGTGCATATCCTATAGGACTGCATCACTCTGAACACACTAAGAACACACACATTGCAAAGAACACACATTGTGCAAATAACACACATATTGCAATTAACATACATATTGCAAATAACACATATATTGCAAATAACACACATATTGCAATCATAACAAGCTACTGGAAATGGATGCAACCCTTAAACGCACAGTCTTGTTCTCGTCCCAAGCTGGTCTGAATGTATAAACGCATATCAATAAGTGAGCGCTGAGGTTTGTCGGAGTCCAAGTTCTCTCTAGTCATTTGTTCCTTTTTGTTTATTTTTGTGAGTATCTTACTTCACATCATCTTATGTTATTGATCAGCCACATACATTTACATGGTAATCAAAATTTACTGTTGCCACAAAGATTCTTTTCTGTCTTTTCTATGCTGAACTTTTTTGAATGCGATTATTTCTATATTATTGTTATAGGGTATGGAACAATCAAGATTAATTATTTTAAATAAACTGTATTTATTATATGTTTTATATACTATGTTTTTTTAGTACATTTTTATTTCTCAATTGCCTTTCAAACACGTGATATTTCACGAAGTTCATTTGCAAATATCGCTCACCTGTGCACTGAGAACTGGACCAGTTTTCCACACAAGAGAAGCAATTACCGGTGTTCCTGTCACACAAGCTTCCATTGCAATATGTAGGACACGCTTCACTACAGTGATCTCCGTAAAAACCTACAACACAGTCTGATTGGGAAAGAAAGCGACATGAAATCTCAATTGATTGTTCTGTGGTCATGTGTTTGCTTGTCGAGAAGTGTTGTGCTCATTTTTAAACAAATTTGGTAAGTAAATTTACTGCAGCATGTAACAAGTGCGAAAAGAACAGTAATTTCAGAGGATTTGGCCTTTCGTATATGATAATTCCTTGAAAATTAATGCATTGCTGGACAAATATCCTGGAAAACGAAGATGTTAGTTGTATGCAAATACAGCACAAATATTCACCAGAATATCATTAACAAAAGAAAGCTAGAGAGAGCCAAATGCATTCCATATTCGATGTCAGCCCCGTATTCTTGGTATCACATGGAAAGACAATTTCACAAAAAACGTGCATTTTCTCACTCACACAGGCTTGTCACACATCTACACGCTGCTCAAACAACGTAAGTTACACTAGTTTGGTCACTTACACCTTATAAAACATGGCCGCATACCAAATGATATACTTTACGAATTACTAGCAGATGGCAAAAGAATTAGGGAACACCCAAAACTCCGATTTTTACATTTACATAAGTGTGACATGAAAACTCTGAACATAAACCCTGCGGCCTGGGAAGAAATTTCTGCTGACCGCAATCTTTATAAACACACTCTAAATTTCCAACACAAACAAGGAGATAGATTCAAAGAAAAAATGTACACGGCGAAAGAAAATAAGAAATAACGTTTCCTAGCAGTGCAACAAATTCCATAGTCAACTGTGACTGACGGAGGGTAGTATTTGAAATAGGATTGCCCGGCACTGGGCGAATTATCTGCGATACTTGATAAGGTACTGTACGCATATTAAACACAAAAGCATCACTAGCAAGAAAAAAAAGATGTACTATTTTATTGTCTTCAGGCAATCACATTCGGTTTGTTCGTTTTTTTATTTTTTATTTAAAATAATAAACACTATTTCTTTCGGTCTATTTCAATGTTCCTTCCCTGATCTAGTACTGGAGATTTCATGACTTCAAATTTTACCTCTATCACACTCTCTCTCTATTTACTTTAAGAATCTTTTATTTTGAAACCTATATCCATGTACAGGATATAAAACACTTTGTTTACTGGTGCATTCACCGTCCACTGAGGCTGGACTAATAGACCGCAACTTCCTTTCTTGTTTCATACATTCACCCATCCGTTCAAGTTTCCTCCTATCGCCACATGACGCATCCGTATATAAAATCATTCTCCCTTCCTTGTTCGGGTGTGCTAACATTGGTATCATTGTCATCCCCCTTTTAATGTGTCAAATGCTTCCTGACACCTTGGGGACTACCCAAATTTCACAAATTTCTTTATTAATGTGGTTAATGGTTCTTCTTCTGCAAATCTTGGTATAAATTTCCGATAGTATCCACACATACCCTGAAAACTACAAACTTTTCTAACTCTTGTTGGTGCTCCAATCTTCTTGATTGCCTGAATCTTCTCCTTATCCGGTATGATACCTTCACTGTTTACAATAAATCCTAAATATTTTACTTCCTTTCTCAAAAACTGGCATTTCTTTAATTTTAACTTTATCTTATGCTGTCTTAACTAATCGAATGCCTGTGTAATGTGTTGTAGGTATTGTTCTTTCGTTCCTTTGGGGAAAATGGTTATATCATCGACGTATGCTTGCGCAAATCTCTCTAGCCCTTGGAACACTTGGTTCATCGGATCTATATATGTCGTCGGTGAGCTCTTCAACCCAAATGGCATTATGTTCCATCTAAATGTCCATATGTGTGTATTAAACGCTATTTTCTATTTGGTATTGTGTTTTACTTTTATTGTCCAGTAACCGGATATGTAATCTATAGTCGCAAAGTAATCTGTAACCTGGAACAACCCCACGTTATCATCGACCCTCGACATTTGATAACTAATGTCCTTAGTGAGCTTATTCAACGCACAATAATCACAGCAAAATCTTTTTGATCCATCCTTTTTAATTTCACCGTTTGTGTTCTGCATAGCTCGAAATCCGTCAACGCAAACTATTTTCTGTATTTGTTGCTTATCTGCCTGGTTTGTCTGCATCTGCCTGACTAATTCCTTGTTCCCTTCTTCAGTTAACTGTATTGGTCTTTCTTCTATGTTTTCCTCCACCTACCATTAATTCTTATTTCCTCCTGACCTGCTCTCTCCTTACCTCCACTCCTCTGTCTCCCCCATTGTGTGTGATTCTGTCTTTTGTCTTCTGGCCTTTCTTCTTTCGCCCTATTCTGTTCAATCCACCTTCCTTTCCGCTTGTCCTTTCTTTCTTCTCTCCTATATGTGGCTATAAGTTTACAATGCCGTGTCTGTTGTATTCGTGCTATCACCTTACCCTTGTATATTTGTATCGTTTTTCCCGGATAGTTAATTAACATTACTGCAACGATATTGTCCCTAGCTATTGCGACGATACTATCTATAACCCTTATGTTCGGCTCCTCCATTATTTCAAGTTTAGCTCTAGTCGTTTCTACTGTCATCCCTGGTCTAACATAATCGTTTATTATTATTTTCGCTAACGTGATATGCACTCTATGAGGTTTCAAAATTACATCCTCCTTCGCTAAAGCCGATGTGACAATATGGATATCATCCTCCATCTGTACCTCCGTTTTTCCTTAATGTAATTTTTGCGTCTTGTAGTTCACTATTATCTTGTTCTTCTTCATCCAATCCCTTCCCAAAACCATGACTATTCATTCCTCTGACTACCATAAACATTTGTTTCATTCTGTACTTTGCTACTTTAATTTGTATCATTGTCTCCCCTATTACCTCTAGCACTTGTCCACTTATAGACTGAAGGTTATTATCTGTTCTGTACAACTTCTTTCTCCCCTTTACGGACCTATAGGCACTCTCCTTGATTACACTCACACATGCTCCTGTGTCCACAATTGCTATAAAAGTTTGATTACTCTTGAGGCTGTGGACAGGAATGCTCAGTGTAATAATGTGAGCTACTATCTATCACCATAGTTTAAGTTCTTTACTTGATACGTTGAACAGTCTCTTTACCAGCGGAATAGAATGTTTGTTGCCTTTTAACTGAATTAAATAATCTGTTAACATCTGGAGTAAAGATCATCATCATCGAGTGCCTTCTCCGCATCGAAGGTTGGCTACCATGGATCGCCATTCTACTCTTTTTCTTGCTTTGATGGTGCAGGCTGTCATAGATTGTCTTCTCCATCTTTTGATGTTACTCGTTCATGTTAGTCTTGGTCTGCATCTGCCTCTTTTACCTTGTATTTTTCCTTCCAATATTACTTTTAGTAGGTTATTGTGTCTTTTAACATGACCCAAAAATTTCATTTGTCTTGTCTTAATTGTATTTAGTAGTTCTCTTTTTATTTTCAGTTGTTTTAAAACTTCATCGTTTGTTATCATTTTGTTTCCAATCCAATTCTACCAATTCTTCTATAAATCCTCATTTCAAAGGCTTCAATTTTCTGTTCTGTTTTCTTGTCTAATGTCCATGTTTCTGCACCATACATGAATATTGAGAAGATTTAACATTTTGCCATTCTTAGTTTCAGCCCTGTTGATATTTGTTTTGTTTTTAGTATATTTTTCATTGCATTAAAATTACTTTTTGCCGTACCTGTTCTTTTGTTTATTTCAATTTTGCATTTTCCATCATTGGTTATAGTATGTCCCAGGTAGTTGTAGCTCTGGACTGTCTCCATATGTATTCCCTGAACTGTGATATTTAATTGTAAGTCTTGAGAATTTTCTTTGTTTATAATCATAGTTTTAATCTTTTTGATATCCATTTGTAGTCCATATTTTTTGCTTGTTATGTTTATCACATTAAGCAGTTGTTGTAGGTCTTTAGGATTTTCTGCTAGTAGAACAGTATCATCAGCATATCTTAGGTTATTGATTATCTTTCCATTAATGTTTAGGCCTGGTATCTCTGAGGGTTTTTAAAGATGTGCACAGTGTATAGATTGAACAAGCTTGGTGATATGATGCATCCTTGTCTTACTCCTCCTTTTATGTCCATGGGTGTAGAGTTCTCCTTGTTATATCTTATTATTGCTGTTTGCTCCCAGTACAAATTACATATTAGTCGTATGTCTGTGTCGTCTAGATTTATATCCTTTAGGCAGACTATGAGTTGGTTATGGTGTATTCTATCGAAAGCTTTGGTGTAGTCTATAAAGCAGGCATATATTGGTTTGTTTACTTCTGTGTACTTTTCAATCAATGTTCTCATGCTGAATATGGCTTCTTTTGTCCCACTTTTTTCCTGAATCCAAATTGTTGCTCATCTAATTCAGTATTGATTTTATTCTGAATCCTTCCCCGTATAACTTTTAGTAAAATTTTTGTTACCTGGCTCATTAGGCTTATTGTTCTGAAATTACTGCATTCAACTGCACCATTCTTTTAAGGCAATGCAATGAAAGTTGATGTTTTTAGATCGTTTGGTATGTATCCTGTATGGTAAATGTCATTGCACAGGTCTGTGATCACTTCGATGCCAAACTCTTCTAGAGCCAGTATCATCTCTATCTGTATATTGTCAGGATCTGCTGTCTTTTCCTTTTTCATTGTTTTTATAGCTTTTTCTACTTCAGATGTCAGGATTTTATAGTTGTATGTACATTTTATGTCTGGCTTTTTGTCCCTTTCGTCATGAAATAATTATGCTATATATTCTTGCCATCTATCTATTATATCTTTGTTGTCTGTTAGCATTCTTCCCTCTTTGTTTGCAGTACATCCGCTTTATACAGCTTTTTTGTCTTTATTCGTTATTATCTTTATTTCTGTGTGCATCTCTCTTAAGTTTTGTTTACTTTCCATAGTTTCGACTTCTAGACATCTTTGGTTGAGCCAGTCTTCTTTTGCCTTTTTGCACATTCTCCGTATTTCATTGTCTATATCCTTGTATCTGGCAGTGTTTTTCGCTTGTCTTCTTTCTTCCATTTTTTCTAAGATTTTGTCAGTTATCCATTTTTATTTTTGTTACTTTCCTTTTTGGGCAAAGTGTTGCAGGATTCAAACATGCTGTTTTTTTATGCATTGCCCTTTTGTTGTGACTTTTTCCTCAGGATTTTCACTTCTGTACTGCTCAATCCGCTCTTCTAGTATCTTCTGATATGTGTTCTTTACTTGTACAGTATAAGTATCTTTTGCATCTTTCTGGTTTAACGCTGTGATATCTATTGGTGTTGCTGAATTAGTTTTTTGTTTGTTTCTCTTTAAATTGATTTTCATTTTTATCATTACAGGATTGTGGTGAATTAATATCTGCTCCTGTGTAGGTTTTGGCTTTCTTGACGCTGTTCCTAAATCTGTCTTTTATCATTATGTAATCGATTTGATTTCTCTTCTTGTCTCCAGGGCTTTTCCATGTGTGTAATTTCCTTTTCTCTTGCTCAAAGAAGGTGTTGCATATTATCAGTCTGTTTTCTTAACAAAATTGTATTAATCTTTCTCCTCTGTTATTCCTTTTTCCTAGACCATGATTTCATATAATGGTCTTATATTTACCTTTTCCTACTTTAGCGTTCATATCACCCATTATAACCAAGGTGTCTGATGATTTCACTTGCTTCATAACTGTGTTTAGATCTTCATAGTATGCCTCTATTTGTTCATCTGTATAGTCTTGAGCAAGTGCGTATGTCTGTATTATTGCTATGTCCAATGGTTTTGCTTTCATTTTAAATAGTATAATCCTATCATTGTATGTCAAGTGGGTATTTATATATTTTTGTAGCTCTCGTTTTATTAGAATGCCTACTCCTCTTTGATCTTCTTTTGTGTTACCTGAATATATAAATGTATATTTATCGTCTTGTATGTATCCACTTTATTTCCATCTTGTTTCTGATATGCCCAAGATATATATGTTTAATCGCTCTGCTTCTACCATTAGTTTTTTCTAATTTTCCTTGTTGGTATAAGGTCCTAACATTCCATGTAGCTATTTTTAATTCGTTCTTAATAATACAGTAGTTAGAATTTCTCTCCATGGCTTTCTTTGGAGTGTTACGTGATGAGGTTCCAAACTCTTTCACGGTGGTCTGCCATATTCGTCTTTCGTGTTTTCGCCTTCTGGGCCGTTGATCATTTTCGATTCCTCCGCCCCATCCACCGACACATACTTTTTATATTCGGGTTGAACATACCCGGCGGCGACATTTTTTTGTCGAACCATGTGCTTGACTATTGAACCGCGAACACACGACACAAAGAAGAATAAATCATATTCCACTTAAATATCGGTAATCACAGTTTATCCACACGTCTGAAATAAAACATACTCCAAACGGGGAATAACAACACACAATTTCATAACTCGACTGTCACGCAAATCATTTAAATATATCGGCAAGAGCCGAAATATAAAAACGACTGCACGTAGCCGCCATGACACCGGAAGATATCATAGAAAATCAAAAATCAAAAAGAAGAATTAATTTAGTAACACCGTGTCACGCAGTCATCTGGAATGTGTTACGAAATAAGGAAAGAGGAAGGTAATATTTAGCGAATGGTCCCAGCAGCTTCATGTGAGCGAGAATAGAAAAAGACAGGGTGTGGTTTGAACTCTGTACCAAGGTTGCATTAATGTACCAGTAAGATACCTGATCAGATCAAAAAGAAGAAAATGTTCCATTCACGGAGTACATGCGAGGCTGGTGCCCCATATTTTTAATTACGCGTTTTTTAAATGGAGATGAGACCGATTAATGACCGACCTGACTGATCGACGACCGATTAATGACCGACCTGACTGATCGACGACCGATTAACGACCGACCAGACTCATCAACGACTAACGACCTAGACGTTTCGGAAGGAGAAAACGAAGATGCGAAATTTGATAGTAAAGAAGGAAGTAATTTTGTTCAGTTTACACTCGCAAGATAAATGGCAGCGAAGAGTAAGTGCCAATGAATGGTTACACAGGTGAGAACAGATTGACAACAACAATTGGACACGACTGACGGTCATTTTAATTTTTAAACAGAAAACGAAGTTCCTCTGCCTTACATAATGAAGGATAAAACGACAGTCACATCGATCTGACAGAATGAGACTTCAATCGACAATCATATTCGGTCTGACAGAATGAGACATCAAATGACACTTACATCGGTCTTACAGTTTAAGACATCAAATGACAGTCGCATCGGTCTGACAGAATGAGACATCAAATGACACTTACATCGGTCTTACAGTTTAAGACATCAAATGACAGTCGCATCGGTCTGACAGAATGAAACATCAAATGACAGTCTCATCGGTCTGACAGAATGAGACATCAAATGAGAGTCCCATCGGTCTGACAGAATGAGACATCAAATGAGAGTCTTATCGGTCTGATAGAATGAGGCTTCAATCGACAGTCATATCGGTCTGGCAGAATGAGACATCAGATGAGAGTCTCAGAATGAGTCATCAAACGATAGTAACATCATCATCATCATCATCATCATCATGTGCCATACCGGTTGGCGTAGGTGATCATGTCCCTCCACAATCTTCTATCTACAGTGCATCATATGACTTCTGTTGTTGACTGTTTTCCATGCCATGACACCAAGCTATCCAGTATTTTCTCTCTTTGTCGCCCACGATCTCTCTTTCCTTTTATTTTGCCAGTTGTAACCAAGTATTCCAACTTTCCTCTTCTCATGATGTGCCAGAAAAATGTTGATTGCTTCTTTCTGATGTTTTTTAAGAGCTCCCTTTTTGTGTTGGCCTCTTTGAGAACTTCCTCATTGGTCTTTTTAGCTGTCAAGGAACTTTCAACATTCTTCTGAGAAATCCCTTCTCTGTGGCCTCTAATCGTCTTTTCATTTGTTTGTCTACTGTCCATGATCCGATTCCATAGGTCAGAATTGGTTCTATATAGCACTGATGAACTCTCTTTCTCATTTTTATTGACATAGATTTGTTGCATAAGATATTTTTCATTTTCTGAAATGCCATTTTGGCCTGAACTATTCTGCTTTTTATTTCTGTGGTGCATCTCCCATCTGATGTAATTATTGTGCCCAAGTATTTGAAACGTTGTACTTGTTTCAGATTTGTCTTGTTTATTTTTATGCTGCTTGATGGTGGTGATTGTTTCTTCGATATAACCATTACTTCTGTTTTCTTACTATTCAGACTGAGACCTTTCTTGTTGCTTTCTTGTACTATTATGTCTATCATTTCTTGTAGTTCGTTCTCTGTCTCTGATATTAAGACTGTGTCATCCGCATATCGCAAATTATTTATGTTGTGACCGTTGACTTCAATTCCATTTTTTGTCTACTATTGATCTTATAATATATTCGCTGTAAAGTGAAAACAAATCCGGCGACAGAACACAGCCTTGTCTGACGACTTGCTTTATATATTGGAATTGTCCTGTTTGGTTGTTAATTCGTATCGCTGATGTTTGTTGCCAGTACATGTTTTTTATGATTCGCAGATCCTTGCCATCAATGTTTAATTTTTCCAGCATATTGATTATTTCCACATGCTTTACTTTGTCAAATGCTTTCGTGTAATCTATAAAGCACATATATTGATCTTTCTTTACCTCTATAGATCTTTCTATCAATGTTCTTAAGGTGTATATTGCATTATTGGTGCCCTTTCCTTCCACAAATCCAGATTGTTCCTCACTTATTTCTGGTTTTATTTTGTTCCTTTCACGTCTCATGATTATTCTTAGTAATATTTTAGTCATATGGCTCGTGAGACTAATAGTGCGATGGTCTTCACAATCAGTGGCTCTTGACTTCTTCGGTATGGCTACAAAGATAGATTTTAGTAGATCTTCCGGTATGTGTCCAGTGTTATATATGTCATTGAGTAATTTTGTTATGACTTGTACTCCCAGCTCTCCTAATGCATTAATCTCTTCGATTGTTATATTGTCAGGACCTGGAGCGTTGCCTCTTTTCATGTGTTGAATTGCGTCCTCCACTTCACTCTGCATTATTGGTGGTCCTGTGTCTTCATTTGAATTGTTTAATTCTGGTCTTTTATGAATGGTTTAATTCTGGACAGTAACATCGGCCTGACAGAATAAGACATAAAAACGACAGTCACATCGGCCTGAGAGAATGAGACATCAAACGACAATCACATCGGGCTGACGGAATTAGACTCGCATTACAGTCGCAAAATAGTTAAGCATGCGTAATTTAAATGAAATAACATTGCAATAATGGTCACCATTCTATAAACTATGTGCAGTGCTGGATTTACGTAAAGACCAGGTAAGCAGAAACCTAGGACCTATATTCTAAGAGTTCTCCGATATACCATTTTCTAAAAACTCCCTCTTATTGCACCCACATTATCTTTACACAGTTTGGTTTCTGCAACAAAAAATTCACCGCACTCATTTAAATATAAATTGATTATTTCTCAAAATATTATGATTGTGATAATAATAAAGTATGTCCTTCAAATTGAGAACTGTGAACAATGTAATTTTACTTATTTGTCTTTATCTTTGATTTAACATAGATTTCTTTTAAAATGTTGTTCAACCTACATCTAGTCTCAAATCTGGGATAAATATCAGAGGTTCTCACAAGTGTAATAGACTATTGCCTCTCATCACCTACATCCTGCCCTGACTATGCGGACACGAATCACATAAACTACCACATATGTACTATTACGCCTGGTAGCCAGGTTTACCGACCGAGACATGTTCCACTTTTGTAAGAACAGATGTTGTGTAAACAGTTTTTACTGCACGGGCTTGCACATGTGTAACCATAGAAACCCACTGGACAAGCTACAGCACACATTCCTGTGTAGGCGTTACACACTTCTGTTACAGAGCAAGTGCAGTTCTCACAATGAAGTCCGTATGTGTCTTCGGGACAAACAATCTCTGAAACAATGTACAAACATACATTATTAGTTACTATTTCCCCAGCTCATTTATCCTAATTTGAATCACAGTAATAAAGATATTGTCAAAACAAAAAAAGCCAAATGTGAGTTTACAATTCAATGTGCAATCAGGTAAATAAAATGACTTCGATTTTTAAAACGTCGAGTTTCATGAAATTATCTGGCAATGAAATAATTAAAATTTGTGTAGGGAAAAGAATAACAAACTGATGCGCAAACAATGTGTTCCAACGTTTTGTTAGACGAGGGCCAATCAGATCAAACAGACAAGGGAGCTCGTCCCATTATATATATATATATATATATATATATATATATATATATATATATATATATATATATGTATGTATGAAGGTAGGTAACAAAAGCTTACATGTAGACATGCACTTTGTTGGCAGTAAATGAGAACGTCAAAAATGTACTCACGGTCTTCTAATTTCTTTTTTCTCTGAACGTGAAAGCTGCAAACTTTCAAAACTAAAACTATTTAAAAAATAATCTTCTGGTTGTAATTCAAATAGACTGTGCATAAAGGTGCCTGTTGATGTTGTTGTCTTGCAGGTCTTGACTACCTTTTAGCAGAACACAATGTGGTCAACATCAGATTAAATATTTTAGCTTATATAAGACCACAAGTGCCTTCCAATTATGAAAAATACTTTTTGCTTTAAATGTCTGACAACTACTTTGACATTTAGTTTTATAGTTTTTTTTTTTTTTCTGGTACCTCCCTTACCTAACATTCATGACGATACGTCGTAATCTGTTGCTCAGTCACCTTCATTAGCCCCTCCCAACAATTGTAAAGCTTTTTCCAGTTTCTATCCGTTGTATCAAAAGGAGTCAATCAACTGTTTATGAGTCGTCTTTGAAGTCCAGATTTTCCTGATTAAAGCGTCATCATTAAGTTAGAGGCCTCATTGATTGATTTTCCTCTAGGGCCGAAGACAGCACAAGGGGCGGAAGTTATAGTTCTCCAGGATTGTCCATCTGCAACGACTTTTTGTATTTCTTGCTTGTTTCTTAATCCCATTTTGAGTCTTCCCTATCAATTGTTTTGCGTAGCGATTCTTATGGTCAATCTTGTTTTCCATTACCAGATTTTTTCCACATGAATGACTGAGCGGGGAGTCTTTCTCTATTCATTCTCAGCACATGATCGATGTATTTCCAAAACCTTCTTGTCTAGACCTTGTGATATAAGAAATAAACTGGTAGTTCTCATAGATATGTAATGAAACCACAGACTAACTCACCTCCATAAACGCATACTTCACATAAAGTTAATATTCTGTCTTCAGCTGCAGTGGTCGATGATTGTTTGATCGATAACACAGTGGATGGGTTTGGTGATGGAAAAAATATTCTTATAACATCACCGGTTTCCTGGTTATATTGCAAAAAACTCGTCCTGTTTCCGGCTGCATCGAATTGTGCAATATCCAATTTATTAAGCCTGTGTTTGTAAACTGTAAAGCAAATACATATTAATGATGAACTCACACGATCAATTACTTATAAAGTAGACATACAGTTAGTTCATTTAGCCATTATAGTGTCTCTGAGTGAAAATGTGCTTCTTATTATTCTGATCAAGGCAAGGGATACCACTAGTGTCAGATACATTCGAGTGACCTCCATTGTACTATGTCTAATTAACTAATCATTGACGGTGCTCATTATTTATCAGAGCTTGTGAGTCTAAATTATAAATTGCAACAAGTTTGCCCTATATTTATTTCGTCTCTGTCATAGACATGATTCATTGAGGGTATACTTAAGGCATCAAGTTAGTGTTAATCGAGGTCAATGTGTTTGATTTCTCGACGACATAAAACCTGAAGCAGGTCATGCTTATATGTTGAATAATAGAACACGTAATAAATGTGACGTATATGAATGTGTCGCGAGAAAGATAACAAATAAAGTAAGTGTAACACCCACTCGAAGAAATATAATTTTGATCTCAGTACAATGTATGTCCACCTTGTGCTATTATCTCTGTTTGACGGCGCCTTCTCATCGAGCCAGTGTGATGCTGGATCGGCTTTTGTGGCATGTTATTCCATTCTTCTTGCAACGGTTGTGGTAACTGATGGTGGTTTTCAGAATAATTTTATCTTTTTTTGTAGCCTACGCTCCAGTTCGTGCCACACATGCAAGTAAAAATGCCGGTCATTGTAAGGCATTAATCAGCTTTTGATGAAAGTGGCCCATGACATCACGTGTCATATGTGAACGATCACAGTCTTATTGAAATATCACATCTGGCACATTAGGGTTGAGGAAAGCCTCTACGTGCTGTGTGACGATGTCATCTCTGTATCCTAAACCCGTCAGGTTGTCATTGAAGATAGCGGGGTTTGCTTTGGCAGCATAATAAATCCAGTCCTCAATAATTACATTACATCTTCTTCCCCCGTTTCTCTGTAGGACACTATTATCTGTAAAACGTTCTACTTGACGCTGCCCATCATTGCTTTACAAGCAGCATCTTGGCTCGAGAGAGAACACTATTTTGATCTATTGATGATAGAACACAATAATGCTTATCGTGCACGCAATCTTTAATAGAACTTTGACAATCCCCACTCATCTGCTCTTGGATGTAAAGCAGTTTTGACTGGCCTAAATCTTGGAACTATTTCACTTATAGTTAATATTGTACTTTGCCTGAAATGGGCGGTAAAAAAATCATGTATACACATATTAAGAGTGGATTTGGAATGTGAAGGATAAAGGCAGGGGTGGGTGGCCGAGCGGTAAGACATTGGTCTCTGTAAAGAAAGTCAAGGTTCAACACTCGTCACTGAAAAGCGAAGGCCAAAACTGTGAATGAAATTGTTCAGCGATAAAAATCTATAATCCCAGCCTATCTTCCCCACTTTCAAGGTTGCGGTCAACGCTTGAGATAATCACTATTAATCACACTCATTCCCGTGGTGTGTCGAAGTATGAACAAGAATAACCAGTGTGCACACCTTGCGCTGGCTGTTGGTTGCACTCATTCCCGTGGTGTGTCGAAGTATGAACAAGAATAACCAGTGTGCACACCTTGCGCTGGCTGTTGGTTGCACTCATTCCCGTGGTGTGTCAAAGTATGAACAAGAATAACCAGTGGGCACACCTTGCGCTGGCTGTTGGTTGCACTCATTCCCGTGGTGTGTCGAAGTATGAACAAGAATCACCAGCGTGCACACCTTGCGCTGGCTGTTGGTTGCACTCATTCCCGTGTTGTGTCGAAGTATGAACAAGAATAACCAGCGTGCACACCTTGCGCTGGCTGTTGGTTGCACTCATTCCCGTGGTGTGTCGAAGTATGAACAAGAACCACCAGTGTGCACACCTTGCGCTGGCTGTTGGTTGCACTCATTCCCGTGGTGTGTCGAAGTATGAACAAGAATCACCAGTGGGCACACCTTGCGCTGGCTGTTGGTTGCACTCATTCCCGTGGTGTCTCGAAGTATGAACAAGAATAACCAGTGTGCACACCTTGCGCTGGCTGTTGGTTGCACTCATTCCCGTGGTGTGTCGAAGTATGAACAAGAATCACCAGTGTGCACACCTTGCGCTGGCTGTTGGTTGCACTCATTCCCGTGGTGTGTCGAAGTATGAACAAGAATCACCAGTGTGCACACCTTGCGCTGGCTGTTGGTTGCACTCATTCCCGTGGTGTGTCGAAGTATGAACAAGAATAACCAGTGTGCACACCTTGCGCTGGCTGTTGGTTGCACTCATTCCCGTGGTGTGTCGAAGTATGAACAAGAATAACCAGTGTGCACACCTTGCGCTGGCTGTTGGTTGCACTCATTCCCGTGGTGTGTCGAAGTATGAACAAGAATCACCAGTGTGCACACCTTGCGCTGGCTGTTGGTTGCACTCATTCCCGTGGTGTCTCGAAGTATGAACAAGAATCACCAGTGTGCACACCTTGCGCTGGCTGTTGGTTGCACTCATTCCCGTGGTGTGTCGAAGTATGAACAAGAACCACCAGTGTGCACACCTTGCGCTGGCTGTTGGTTGCACTCATTCCCGTGGTGTGTCGAATTATGAACAAGAATCACCAGTGTGCACACCTTGCGCTGGCTGTTGGTTGCACTCATTCCCGTGGTGTGTCGAAGTATGAACAAGAATCACCAGTGTGCACACCTTGCGCTGGCTGTTGGTTGCACTCATTCCCGTGGTGTGTCGAAGTATGAACAAGAATAACCAGTGTGCACACCTTGCGCTGGCTGTTGGTTGCACTCATTCCCGTGGTGTGTCGAAGTATGAACAAGAATCACCAGTGTGCACACCTTGCGCAGGCTATTGGTTGCACTCATTCCCGTGGTGTGTCGAAGTATGAACAAGAATCACCAGTGTGCACACCTTGCGCTGGCTGTTGGTTGCACTCATTTCCGTGGTGTGTCGAAGTATGAACAAGAATCACCAGTGTACACACCTTGCGCTGGCTGTTGGTTGCACTCATTCCCGTGGTGTGTCGAAGTATGAACAAGAATAACCAGTGTGCACACCTTGCGCTGGCTGTTGGTTGCACTCATTCCCGTGGTGTGTCGAAGTATGAACAAGAATCACCAGTGTGCACACCTTGCGCTGGCTGTTGGTTGCATTCATTCCCGTGGTGTGTCGAAGTATGAACAAGAATCACCAGTGTGCACACCTTGCGCTGGCTGTTGGTTGCACTCATTCCCGTGGTGTGTCGAAGAATGAACAAGAATCACCAGTGTGCACACCTTGCGCTGGCTGTTGGTTGCACTCATTCCCGTGGTGTGTCGAAGTATGAACAAGAATCACCAGTGTGCACACCTTGCGCTGGCTATTGGTTGCACTCATTCCCGTGGTGTGTCGAAGTATGAACAAGAACCACCAGTGTGCACACCTTGCGCTGGCTATTGGTTGCACTCATTCCCGTGGTGTGTCGAAGTATTAACAAGAATCACCAGTGTACACACCTTGCGCTGGCTGTTGGTTGCACTCATTCCCGTGGTGTGTCGAAGTATAAACAAGAACCACCAGTGTGCACACCTTGCGCTGGCTATTGGTTGCACTCATTCCCGTGGTGTGTCGAAGTATTAACAAGAATCACCAGTGTACACACCTTGCGCTGGCTGTTGGTTGCACTCATTCCCGTGGTGTGTCGAAGTATGAACAAGAATCACCAGTGTACACACCTTGCGCTGGCTGTTGGTTGCACTCATTCCCGTGGTGTGTCGAAGTATTAACAAGAACCACCAGTGTACATACCTTGCGCTGGCTGTTGGTTGCACTCATTCCCGTGGTGTGTCGAAGTATGAACAAGAATCACCAGTGTACATACCTTGCGCTGGCTGTTGGTTGCACTCATTCCCGTGGTGTGTCGAAGTATGAACAAGAATCACCAGTGTACATACCTTGCGCTGGCTGTTGGTTGCACTCATTCCCGTGGTGTGTCGAAGTATGTACAAGAATCACCAGTGTACATACCTTGCGCTGGCTGTTGGTTGCACTCATTCCCGTGGTGTGTCGAAGTATGAACAAGAATCACCAGTGTACATACCTTGCGCTGGCTGTTGGTTGCACTCATTCCCGTGGTGTGTCGAAGTATGAACAAGAATCACCAGTGTGCACACCTTGCGCTGGCTATTGGTTGCACTCATTCCCGTGGTGTGTCGAAGTATGAACAAGAATCACCAGTGTGCACACCTTGCGCTGGCTATTGGTTGCACTCATTCCCGTGGTGTGTCGAAGTATGAACAAGAATAACCAGTGTGTATTGTCGGTGTAAGTAAAAGGACGACCCCCAGGGTACATAACTCGCGCTAGGTTTTTGAAAGAACGGTAGAGCGAATGTGTTCTAAATGTAGTTTCGGTGCCTCGTGAAACGAAGCCCAATAAACTACTATAACATTTGCATTTAATTAAATGTGAAGAAAGCAAAATGAATCACATAACAATAAGCACATTTTGTATTTCGTACCTATTATGTTGATTGAATTAATTGCATGTGGTCGGTCAAAAGTAATGCGCCACTCTGGTTGATCTTTCTGCCAAGCGGTGGACGAACAGTGGTGCATGTTTAAATCGCCATCGTCGTTTCCGTCCACGGCAAGATGTGACCCACATTCATTTAAGTTGGTGCACATATTACTGGACTGCCATGTTGTATTACTTCGAAGTGCAACACTTCTGCCTGCAATATATGAATTATTATGATAATTGAGAATAAAAACACATATCAACTGCATGAAAGCTGACGTACGGTGTTCGAAGCTCGCGGTAGACAGAAATGATTTTTTCTATCGGGGGTGAAATAAAAAATCCTGAGTCTCACACTTCGTAATGACTGCTTGACCAAGCGGCCTTTATCCCTCTGGTTCCATCGTTGCCCCTCGACATACACCAGCAATGGTACTATGTGTCGTAAAGATAGTTTTTTTTTTTATCAACTGCATTGAGACAAGCAAATGAAAATCCTCATAAGAAATCGAAGGCAAATTCATTCAAAAGACCAGCTACATGCTCATGAGGACAGTAGTTACAACTGGCCATCAGAACAGCATTACATCTCTACTTGCAACTGACCACAAACTCTACTCGCAATACAAACTAAAAACTCCACTCACATTAAATCTATAAATTCCACACGGAATTACAGTTATTAACCCTATCAACACAAGGTAATAGAGGCAGAGGCAGACAAAGACTAACGTGGACGAGTAACATCAAAAGACGGACAAATCAATCTATGACAATCTACACCATCAAAGCAAGAGACAGGGTGGAATGGCGCTCCTTGATATCCAACCGTCGATGCGAGACGGCACTCAATGATGCTGATGAATCCCATAAAGGACACAAGTTGAAGAATTCAGTAACATAAGACATGGTCGTTACGAATGATGTTTACACCTGGGGCATTTTAGGAGTTGTACTTACATTTCATTTGTATTCTTTCTTTCTTTGATTGATGTGTTCGGAAATTTCTAAGCCTTCCCAATATTAAAAATCGTTTATATTGCATTTGGTCAATATTATTATTTCTGACACACCAATGATATAGTTTGTGAGGCGTAAAGAAATAACACAACATCATCATAACAATTTTATTCCCAATTCAATTAAACTTCAACATGGTTTCCTTTTTTAAATTTCCCTAAACAAAAGACACAAGCACGTGATTTGTATTTGCAAAATGTATTCATTCGCGTGACATCAAAGACAAATTTATGTTTTCTTGTGAACTTGGGGCTTTTGTTTAAGGGCAGTGATATTTTTAGACTCTTGAAATCCCATCTCTTGAAATCCCATCTCTTGAAATCCCATCTCTTGAAATTGAAGGACCATGGTAAAAAACGTCTATTGGATTTGTAAACTTCATTAGTAACTACACTCTATAATACGTTAAGCGCTCATAGTAAACACGACATAAATTATTCCAAAGCAAGAGGTATTCCTTTCATGCCTTATACACTAATATATTGAAACAACATATTAAAACATGTATCACAGTAATGCCTGAGTTAAGAAAACGCAAACAGTCTCAATTTGTTTATTGTTCTTGGCTTACCGCTGCTGATGTATATAGAGCAGATGTTCGCTGCTAACGGACCCTCAATTTTGAATTTAATTATTCCAGTATGACCACCACACGTGACGTCCACAGTTCGTTTATTAACAATAAACCTGGTTTCGTTTATACACGGTGACGTATCGTTCATTAACGTGGAAAAGTTGAGCAAGTTGCCTGTGATTATAATGTTGTAGAATATTATTGTAATGTGATAATTATCATATGGAAAATATGTTTTCAACATTTCAATTTCCACCTGCTTATATTATATTGTTCTGCTTTTCCCATAATTTTGGTATTTTCTTTTCCAAATAATTCTCTTATTTTCTAATAAAATGAGTCGGGGTAATTAAACGTTGATCCCCGCTTTTATCATCATAAGTGAATTGTGTACGTTTATATCTTAAAGATATATTATTTAACGTTACAACAAGAATAAAACATATTTGTATAGCTTCCAACACGATTTCATGTATTTTTTTGTTTTTTACCTTGATTTCTTTTTTTTTCGTATATAAATTCTGTCTGTTTTGTTTAATTTTATTTATGTTTCAATCATGAAATAAAATAAACACAAATAAATTCTTACTGTTCTCTTTTGCCACTATTCTGAACCAAGATATCGGGATAGGCATTTTATAGGTAGCCTCAATATAAGTATCAGTAGTGTCTGGGTTACATGTCGAGTCGTCCTCATCCTTTACAAAGTTGTCCACTGCTTGAACATATAGAGAGTGAAAACTATCAACTGAAAAGAGTTCATCATAAGAACAACTATTATCCAAGATTTCAAGAATAAATCTTTTTGTGTATGCAAGCATTCATTCCTTCATTATAAATCTTCTATCCATAAGAAATAAAATGAGAAATGAAATTCAGAGATAATTGCTAACGTCAAATAAAATCAACGGAAAATCAACGACGACGTTCGGGCCACACAAATTAAACAATTATTATAAAATACTCAAGTTTCAAAAACGCAAAAATATTCGTGTACAATCACCCGTTCTCCTATCCACCCAGACATTAATGTATCCAAGCATTGACTAATTCACTCTTTCATTCCTGCCTTCATAAATCTTCTTTCCACAATTGTATCCACTGTCTAGCTATAGAACCATTAATTCATGTAGAAATCATCCATCCATCTTCAGCCTGCATGTAGTCCGCCAACCTTATCTTTGGTTCTTCGAGCCCTCTTCTACAGTTCTAATAGAGGATAAACGACTAGCGCATTTTAACAAATAATAATTATTGGAAACATTCAACAATATATTCTCCATATTATATAGTTTCCGTTACATGTTATTCTTATGTATTCGTGTAACAGTGTAGCCCCATTTACAAGAAATGTAACAAGTGATCGTACTTCAGACAAAATATTCAAATCACTTTGTACAAAGACTTTTACAGGAAAATTGCACTTTTTGTCTCTCCTCAGATGAATTTCTCGTTTGTAGATTTTGACTACAGCAAATGAACTTTTATTCTGAGAAAGTATGTGTCCAGAACTTTTATGTTGGATATAAGCACAGAAATGGTGACCAGGATTTACCTAGTCTTTTTCTTCCTGTCTATTTTTCAGATCATTGTTACTGAACCTAACAGCGAGAGGAAATCGATGAAGTAATCAAGTAAACACCACAAAATAAAGCACCGGAGATAGATAACATACCAGTAGAAATAATAACAGCAACAGAAGAAACATGAGTTACCTGCTGCACAGAATATTCAATGTAGCATGGCAGCAATAAAAAGCCCCAGAAAACTGACAAAAGACAATCACTGTACCAATATGGAAAAAGAAAGGCAGCAAGATAGACTGCAATCTATGAAAAATGTTTCGTTTTTCAGCCATGAAGGGAGATTAAATGGCGTTAGGCGAATGGCAGGAAACAACATGAGAGATAAGATCAGAAATGAGGAACTGAGAAAAAAGATAGGAATAAACATCGCCATAGAATATACAAAGAAATAACAGATAAAATGGTTTGGTCACGTGACAAAGCACAGTGGTCAAATCATAACACAACGAGCCATGAACACCAGACCCAAAGGCCAACCCCGTAAAAGATGCATTTGCGGAATATTAGAAACACAAGGCAACATAACAGCAAATGAGCTTTTGTTAGCTGAGTGGCGGTGTTCCTCAGCGTTTGGCTTTTCGTGGCAAGGCGCTGTGCCACTGAGTACGGGTTCGATTCTGCTTTGGTCCATATATTGTTCTTTGTTTATTTTCTGATTATTTGTCATTTTTCCGATGTAAACATACCTCTTCATCTAAATTGATTCGCTGATTATCGCCTCGGAAGTTTCCCTCTATAATAATATTCATTTACTATTATTTGTCTCCAACATAACAGCAGCAGAGGCAAACAGAAGAGGTAAAGATGGAAAATCTCCCCTAGACGCTGAAATGCAAATGAGGAATGAAAATAGAAGAAGTTTGTTAGTGTTTAGGTTTCATGTTTGCAATTATGTGCTCATTTTTGAATACATTTTGTGTTGCGCCCTGATTAACGCTTTTGTCGAAACGTCGCAGCCTGTCTCATCCATCTATTAGTTGTTTTTTTTTTTTTTGCTTTATATCATCGTGTGTTAATTTTACTTTCAAGATGACTGGAGATTCTGGGATGAAATGATCGAAATAATTTCATGGGTCTGCCTGCTACTGTAAAGCACACCCAGATCAGCGTTTCATGTTTCGTTTCCAAGCATCCAATAATGTGGCTTTTTTCCGAATAAGCTGGTTGGTAATGACAATGGCTTAGAAAGAAATCTTTGATTTCCTGAATCTGACACAAGAGTCTCATGTAAGGGCGTTGACTGAAAACACGATGTAAGCGCAAGTCTAATAAATTATCAGATGGTCTTTGAAACAGTATTTAAACAGCCACGTAGTATGGAGCTTTCAGTTAAAGATGATTGAGTGTTTAGACTTTTATTTTGGAAGTTCACGGAAAGATTTTGAGTTCAGAGCTGATGGTATGTGGGTGCTCTATTTGACAGCTCTCGCTGAAAATTTTTCTTTAAAATAATACGAAAATAGTATTAGGAAATTAATAATATATGAAAATGGATTCAGGAATGTCAGAATTTCTATTTTTATCGACCCCCGGTGAAGGAAAAGTGGTTTTTTTTGCCACTTGTTGATTGTGAAAAGTGAGTTCTGTAGATCGGTGTAACACTTGTTAAATGTGGTAAATTCCAGGTGAATTTATTTTGCCACTTGTCGAATATTTCAGGTTTTATCAATAATTAATTAGGTCAAATTTAGGTTCTCTTTAACCAGTTGTTGAACGCTTTGGGTTCTCTTTAACCACTTGTTAAATGTTTTGAGTGCTCCTAACCACATTTTTAAGGTGAATGTTTAACACTTGTTGAATGTAGGTCAAGTGGGATAATCAAAGTAAAGGGTTTATTGTTCCGAGTTAATGTTTAGAGTAAGAGTATAGGTTCTTTGTTCAGCAAATGGGTTTAAATTTATAGTTAATGAATATAATCTGAGTTAGGGTTATGGTGTAGGTTTAGAAATAGATTCAGGTTAGGGTTTAGGTTAAGAATTCATGATTCAGGTTGTGGTATTATGGCAAGGATTAGTGTTGAAGGTTAGGGTTCGTAATTTGGTTCAGTGTTACGGTATAGTGTAGAGGTTCAGGGTCAGTGTAACTAATTAAGTTGAGTAGCCATGGTTCATTGTTCTGTTTAGTGTTTAGGTTAAGGTTTCAAGGTTAGAAATTAAGTTAAGGATTAGGGTTTAGGTTAGGGATTAATTTAAAGGTTCAGCGTAAGGGATTAGGTTTCAGAATCAGGGTTCAGGGCTACGGTTAGATTTTAGGGTTAAGGAACATTAGGTCAATAAATAATGGCTAATACAAGCAGCCTTTAATTTACAAAGCCTTTGCGATTGGAAAGAAAATCACTTTTCATTTTTAAGAACGACTCAAACGACTAATTCAGAATCGAAGTATTAAAATGTATGGTCTATGTACTTAAATTAAGAGTCTGAAATTAAGGAAACACAATTTTCTGAAATTTAATTATTTAATTTTTTAAAACCACTTTGGTAAAAATGTTTAAAAACATTCCACATAAAATAAACTGCTCAAAAGCCTGATGTGTCTTTTAGTGTTGTCATCGATACAATAGCACCCTCCGAGAAGGCCCGCTGTGTATATTATAGCTGTTTGTTCAATACAATAGCATCTGCTTGGCTGTGGAATGCAGTTAATATAAAGCAACATGCCGCTGAGGTATTTGTCATTTTCGCTACTGGGTTGGTTCATTCCATTTGTTGGTAATATTAAATAAAACACTGGTATTTCATTAATTATATAATTTAAAGGTCGTGAGAGTTACTAAACTCTAACTTATCTAAATAGAGAGGTCGGTATTAGTTTCCAGCTGGGTAAACGTTAACTATAAGACTAACTATCATCTTGTGCCTTTCTAGTGTCCATCATATTTTACTGAAGCAGTATTATCATTTCCAGAGGCGTATCTAACCTTTTTACATAAAATAACTATCGCATTGTGTTATTTTTGTACTACTAACTATTCATTTCCAGTGACGTATCTAATCTTTTCCAATAAACCTAATTATCATCCTGTATCATTTTAGTAGACTCGAAGTATTCATTTTCAGAGGCATAACTAACCTTTTAGTATATGCCTAACTATCAGCTTGTTCCAATTTAGTAGACTCACAGTATCAATTTCAAGAGTCGTATCTATCCTTTTGCCATAAATTAACTATAATTATTTGTCTTTTCAATGACGTGGAAGTATTTATTTCCATAGTGATAGCCTTTTGATATTAAAAAAAGTAGATTACCCCCGTCACGCCAAGTGGCGGATATGGTGTTAGTGACCCTACATTCTCCAGACCTTCGGCACATGATTTTTCGGGTAAAGTGGTTGGTATTACGCCCGTGCTGCTTTACTTTCCCAGAAAAAAAATATCCGGTACCCATTTAAGGCTTGTTGAACTCGGAAGCCGTCGGTTGGGATCGAACCCTACCCCTTGTCCTTTGTAGTCCAGTTCACTAAACAATGAGCTATCCCGGCTCCTTTTGCTATAAACCTTTCTATAATCCTTGTCATTTTAGTAGACTCGAAGTATTTATTTGTAGATGTGTATCAACATTTTTTCATGGACTAACTATCGGTATTTTACTAGAATCGGATTATTTTTAGCAGCATTTCAAAATGTTTAATGATATTCACTTCGATGGTAGACTCAAGAAATGAGTGGCAACTTGTGAGATTGATTAAAATGAGTTTCTTTCTTTACACAAATGTTTCAGCAGTCACATTTTTGCCAATTTACTACACTTGACCCGAACTGTCTCCAACAGATGTTGACGGTCAAGTTTTTTGGATCCATCAAAAAGAAATTTCCAGCTGAAAGAAAGGTTAGAAATCTACGGGTAGGGAAAAAAAATGACCTTACCTTATATCTTTCCATAATTTTTGGCCAATTTCGCTAGCACCAAGGTTGAAAAAAATATTTATCGCAGGAGATGAAAACGTGGGTTGAAAAAATATTGACTTTGCCTGATATCTTTCCATCAATTTTGGCAAATGTCACTGGCATCAATGTTGACAGGAAGCCGCGATAGCTCAGGGGTTAGTGAACCGGACTACAAAGGACAAGGGGTAGGGTTCGATCCCAACCGACGGCTTCCGGGTTCACCCAGCCTTAAATGGGTACCGGATTTTTTTTCTGGGAAAGTGAAGCGGCACGGGCGTAATACCGACCACATTACCCCAAAAAATCATGTGCCGAAGGTCTGTAAAATTTATGGTCACTAACACCATATTTCCTATACGCCACGTGGCGTGACGGGGGTACTTTACTTTTTTTTTTTAATCAATGCTGATAAGAACATTTACCAGTGAAAAAAAAAGTAAAAAAATGTTGACTTTGTTTTATATCTTTCCATCACTGATATCAAGGACGAAAAAATAAATCCTAAACTTATCCCTAACTTGAACCCTAATAGTAAACTTATTCCTGGACCTAACCCTAAGCCCTAAACTAACCCAAACCTAAACTTAGGTCGAACAAATGTCTAGTCATGTCATCTGAAGTCGAATTGTTTTTATTGTTGGTGGTCATCGTAACTTTCTATAGTAGCGATAAAACCCCATCAAAATTACTTTCCGTCTTATTCTGGATCAGTTACTTCACGTGATACCACTCTCTCCTTTTATTGTATCAAAAGTATTTTGCTATTTGAGATTTTGTTCACAGTGTTCCAACGAGAAACTTTATGTTTTCCTTTAATTTTTCGTTTCTCATGCCACTTGTAGAAAATTTAATTTAGAAGGATGTAGACTGACCAAAGTTTCACCTTTACCTAAATGACGAACCGGAATTTTCTTATTTTTTTATTTTTTTTTAGCAGTCAAATTTAGAGTGTTATACATTTCATTAAGCTTTAGACTTTTTCCGAAATGGCGAAAGATAAAAAAATATTTCTTCCATATTTCGTTTAGCGTTACAATGTATGCTCTTGTGGTTTTTATTAATAGGTTACGATAAATGAACAGTGATTGTATTTAACTTTAGTGCCTTCGGGCGTTAGACCTGGAGTTTGGCTACAATTCTTTATGTCATCATCATCATCGAGTGCCATCTCCGTAACGAAGGTTGGCTACCATGGAGCGCCATTCTGCGCTGTCTCTTGCTTTGATGGTGCAGGTTGTCTTAGGCTGTTTTGTCCATCTTGTGATTTTACTTGTCCATGTTAGTCTTGATCTGCCACAGCCTCTTTTACCTTGTATTTTCCCCTCCAGGATTACTTTTAGTAGGCTGGTGTGTTTTTAACATGGCCCAAAAATCGCATTTGTCTTCTTTGAATTGTGTTTAGTAGTTATCTTTTCATTTTTATTTGTTTTAAGATTTCATCGTTTGTTTTCTTTTCCTTCCATCAAATTCTCCCTGTTCTTCTATAGGTCCAAATTTCAAAGGCTTCAGTTCTCTGTTCTGTTTTCTTGTCTAATGTACATGTTTCTGCACCATATTAGAATGTTGAGAAGACATACCATTTTGCTATTCTTAATTTTAGCCCTGGTGTTATTTGTTTTGATGTTAATGCTAATGGTTCTTCATGACATTAAAATTACTTTTTGCCATTCCTATTCATTTGTTTATTTCCGTTTTACATTTACATCCCTGGTTATAGTATGTCCAAGGTAGTTGTAGTTCTGAACTGTCTCCAGGTCTATTCCTTCAATTCTGATATCCACTTGTGGGTTTTGATTATTTTCTTTGTTTATGATCATAGTTTTAGTCTTTTTGATATTCATATCTAGTCCATATTTTTTGCTTGTCATGTTTATTTCATTAAGTAATTGTTGTAGATCTTTAGGATTTTCTGCTAGTAGTACAGTATCGTCAGCATATCTTAGGTTATTGATTATCTTTCTATTAATTTGTAGACCTGGCATCTCTGTGATGTTTTT
This sequence comes from Megaustenia siamemsis, assembly GCA_032433765.1. NCBI lineage: Eukaryota > Metazoa > Mollusca > Gastropoda > Stylommatophora > Ariophantidae > Megaustenia > Megaustenia siamemsis. Next base: position 75,340,738 of record JAVIAB010000156.1, on the reverse strand, counting down.
AAAGATTTGCTCAGTGTATAGATTGAACAAGCTTGGTGATAGCATGCATCACTGTATTACTCCTCTTTTTATATCAATGGGTGTAGAGTTTTCTTTTTTATATTTTATTATTGTTGTTTGATCCGAGTATAGATTGCATATTAATCTTTTTTCCATGTCATCTAGATGTATCTCTTTTAGGCATTATATAAGTTGTTTGTGGTGCACTCTATTAAAATCTTTGGTGTAGTCTATGAAGCAGGCATGTGTTGGTTTGTTTACTTCTGTGTACTTTTCAATTAATGTTCTCATGCAGAATATGGCTTCTTTTGTCCCTCTATTTTTCCTAAATCCAAATTGCTGCTCATCTAATTCAGTATTGATTTTATTCTGAATCCTTCCTTGTATAACTTTTAGCAAGATTTTTGTAACATGGCTCATTAGGCTTATTGTTCTAAAGTCACTGTATTCAACTGCACCATTCTTTTTAGGCAATGCAATGAAAGTTGATGTTTTTAGTTCATTTGGTATGTATACTGTAATGTATATGTCGTTCCATATGTCTGTAATCACTTCAATGCCAAAATCTTCTAGTGTCTGTATCATCTCTATCTGAATATTGTCAGGTCCTGCTGCTTTTTCCTTTTTCATTGTTTTTATAGCTTTTGCCACCTTAGATTTTAAGATTTTATAGCCCGATGTACATTTTATAATTGTTTTCTTGTCCCTTTGATCATGAAATAGTTTTGTTATATATTCCTGCCATCTATCTATTATATCTTTATTGTCTGTTAGCATTTTTAATTTTTCGTCTGCCACCTTATGTGGCTTTTTTTTATTTTTATTAGTCATTTCTTTATGTATTCAAGAAAATACAATAATTTATTTTGGATTATTTGTGCACTTTCCTCCTCGTTATTTCATCGTGTAATTATATTTTTTCATGTACATCATCGTGTAAATATTGTTAACAAATTTAATGGACAAATAAAGAAATTTTGAATTCCACATTTTGTGTCTGTTATATTTTATATTATATTTTGTGTGTGTTATATCTGTATAACAAAAGTATAAAATAATTTACTACTTATCCACTATATTTCTTTTAAACTTGATCACAACACCTTCCACCTGTACTTTCTTCCAATCCACAACATTACCTTTGTTTCAACCACTAAATCAACTTTACTTCATCTAATAAACGCTAATATCCCAACTTTTTTCCCCTAAAAAAAACAACGCCACGGCCATTTTTCTTATTCGCCTAAAAGTATTTAATAATAATGCTTCTCTCTACCTATACTATCTGGTTTCTCTCTGCCTTTATTTTTCTGCTTCTCCCTGTCTCTATTTATCTGCTTCCCTCTGCCTCTATTGTTCTGCTTCTCTCTACCTATACTATCTGGTTTCTCTCTGCCTTTATTTTCCTGCTTCTCCCTGTCTCTATTTATCTGCTTCCCTCTGTCTCTATTGTTCTGCTTCTCTCTACCCCTTATGTTTCTGTTTCTCTCTGCCTCTATTTTCTCTTTAACACTTTTACCTTCATTTATGGATTTGTACATTATTACCTATTTTCACATCTACTGTTTTAGGAGTCTGCATACGTGTCCGAGCGGCAATAGCTTAACGGTTAATGAACCAGCCTTAAATGAATTTCTCGTTTTGTGTGGAAAAGAAGGACAGCACAAGCTTAATGCCGACCACATTATCCAAAATATAATGCATTGAAGGTCTATGTGCAATCAAGCCATATTCCTTTTATGCCACAAGAGGGTTCATCGTTTCTTTCTGTCTGCGTGTCTACTCGTCTATGGGTCTGATTTTACTTCCATCTGTCTATTTCCATATCTAGACTAACATGAGTTATATAATTACATAGACGAAATAATAATTCTTTAGGATTGAAGGAAATTGAAACATAATTACATTAACTTCATTAACATAACACAGCTTCCACATTAAATGTCAGATTTAAAGGAAATAATGTATCTACATTGACGGGAATTGCATTGTGATAATGGTAGTACTTGACATAATGCGTTTAATCCCAGAACATTGACATAAGATTTAGTTCACTTATTTAGGGTGTAATTTTTTATATTAACTTACAAAATTGACAGCCTGGACCAAAGAAATGAGGGTAGCACGCTGCATTGTTCAAACAATCTCCATTTATGTTACACATATCATATTCGCAGAGACACATATATCTACAGTCCTTTCCCCACCATTTATTTTCACACGCTGAAAAAAAACACACATTTGTTACAAGTTATAATGTCAATTTTTCCGATGAAAATGATTACTTATTTATGTTTTTTTCAGCTGCTGCATCTTATGATTAGCGTATTTGTTTGCTAGACTATATTCCTGAAGCGTTAGACATTCGTAGAGTGGGCCAAAAATGCTTGGGAACACTTGTTTAGCCTAAAAAAAGTTAGTAACTTCCTCTTTATTGAAATAATATTATTTATTTATGTACGATTCCTTCTTTGCCGCTGAGTGTGCCATTCAGTTATTTGCTGAAAACATTAGGCTAGAGTCTAACACTTTGCATTTCTCAAGTCGAGTTGTACACATAATTTGTAGAATTACCAAGTTTGTTTCCAATTAGGCTAGAGTCTAACACTTTGCATTTCTCAAGTCGAGTTGTACACATAATTTGTAGAATTACCAAGTTTGTTTCCAATTAGGCTAGAGTCTAACACTTTACATTTCTCAAGTCGAGTTGTACACATAATTTGTAGAATTACCAAGTTTGTTTCCAATTAGGCTAGAGTCTAACACTTTACATTTCTCAAGTCGAGTTGTACACATAATTTGTAGAATTACAAAGTTTGTTTCCAACTGTTGTATATTTGTTTGAACAGTTGCGTGCTTGATTGTTCTTCATCTCCTGAATCTTTAGCCTCGCCACATGAATGAAAGACATGCATTTTTAAAAATGCTTTTATTTCATGAATTTTGTCAGAACTGGAGTCCTGTACAACTCCAAAGTCTGCAGCATTTGACAAGGTTATTCTTTTAGCTACGGTGGCTCTTAAGTTGTTTCATAATTTACTTGATTGAAAAAAAAATGAAATTACAGCAGACAAATTATGTAACCGCCTCTGGCTTTCCCGCTTTGTGCTAGTCTTCATCTACTAAGCAATGTTCAAGAACCAAAATCTAAGATTCATTGAACCGAGTCAGTATCCGCCGATTTCCCCAACATATTTTGTGTTGATAACTAATTGAAGAAAAGCTATCTTACCATACCCTAACATTTCGATACACAGATTTCTTCGTGACATCCATGGAAATCCTCTCCATTAGTGAAAAAGCCTGTGATCAAGGCAGAAGAATGTGGACCTTCGGACTTGTACATCAATTGAAATATAAAGAGAAGAAGGCAGTGTTGGGTTCTGTGAAAATGGCGCGCCTTAACGTTTATACGGTTCTACTGAACGAGTTGTTATACGCTTTGTAGTGTTCGACACAAGTTTTACCCAACCTTATTTTTCACATTCTTGATATCTCTGCTGGCTCATCAATATGATTTTATCTTTGCATCTAAATATACTTCTATTTCCTGCTGCAATATCCTGGATCTTTATTGGCGCTGAGTTCAGCTCTATGGTTTCTATCTTTTTAATGTTAATCTTCCAGTTATACAGGTTTACTACAAAGTGCTTTAATGTTCTTTCTTTTGTGATACTTCCCTTTGTAGCTGACTCTTTTTATAGTTTATAAACTGACGACAAAGAAGGTATCTCACAATTATTTTGATGTCTTTTGAATTGCTATTTGTCTCTTTGCTTCTCAAGTTCAACAACAGTCTTTACCCCGATGAATAAACTCATGCACTTTTATTACAGCTTTAAATGTGTATCTGTCACGGCGCTGATTAAAACAGGTTATATTCATTGAATAATTGATTATATACTTTAATTGTTCATTATAAGTATTTAAATAGCAATTTTTTTATCCTTTGACTTATGAAACCTCTCATTTAATCTACGATTGATAACGCTCAAGGTGACTATTGGAAGAAAAACAGGGATACAATATCTGTCTACAAAAATTGTGTTTCACATATGAAATAATTCACATCCTTTGGGCTGTAGCACAAGATGACACTATCTGAGATAACCAATGCTTAATTAGAAAGAATAAAATTATTATTAAGCAAATAGAGAACATATCTAGTCATGGATGTCTCTAAAAGTGAATTGCAATATATAAATGCGTTAAAAGGGCATGAACTTAAAATTACATACATACATACATACATACATATTTATATATATGGTAGCCGTGATAGTTCTGTAGTTAGTGAACTAGACTACCATGGACAAGAGGTTGGGTTCGATCCTGAACAACGGATTCCAGGTTCACCCAGCCTTAATGGGGATCTGATTTTTTCTAGGGAAGCTTTTTTTTTATTTGTTATTTTATTTTGTTGTAGTTTTTTGTTTTTTATTCGTTCGCCAGCTTTTATCCCTGACGAACTCTCTAGAGACTAGGAACTGAATTTCGCATGTTAATCCGTTTTTCCCCGGCAGCCGTGTGCACATGGGTCAATCGCCGCACAGGCAGATAACTCCGTCTTCTCAGATATTCATATTTTTTTTTGGTCCATGAATAATTGACGTTTCAAGCCGGACCTCATTGCTGAGACCAGGAGTTGTTGCCGTAGAAAGATAAATCATAAATAAAAATCCCAACTGGTGCAGCCGGAATTTGAACCCACATCATCTATGTCTCGAGGCCGGCGTCTTGCCTTGAGACCAACTAGTCCCTCTTCTGCTGAAGTAAAGCGGCACGGGCTTAATATCGATCACATTAACCTAAAAATCATGTGCTTAAATGTCTGGACAAATTATGGTCACTAACACCATATATCTTATACACCACTTAGCGTGACGGGACACTTTATATATATATATATATATATATATACACACTCATATATACGTATGTGCATAAATATTTTCGTATAACTGTATACATCACTCACTCCACGGCGATATGCGTGGTAACGCACACATTTTAATTTCAGTTCATATCATACAGAAAATTAAATTCTGCAAACTGCACTGCAAACGAATAAAAATCAATAATTGCTCAACTGCCCGTGCCAGAGGAATCATTCACATTCATATCTCATCTCCCAAACAGGTAGCTAGTGTCCCCATCATAGTAGTCTCAGCACACGCCAAAAGACATAAGGCGAAACATCACGGAAATATAAAACAGCCATCTGTTTCTCGTCATACGATATCATCATTCATCGTAAGCAATCAGAGTATCGAGCCACGATCAAAACGGATGAAACGCACAGCTCACGGTGTGCACCGAACACTTCATTCGTTAGCTGCTGCAAGAAGCCGAACTTGGAATATGAGGAAACTGCAACAATGAACATTTTTTTCACACACAGCCTTTAACGGTTCCTGACGTCTATCCGCCATATTGACCGGCAGTTCACGTCTCTTGAAAATGTTGACTTTAATACTTTTAAAAATAATGAATAGCGCTTGATGATTAGGATATCGTTGTGTTTTCTCCAAATCCGAAAATATGAAACACGGGTATTCGCCGAATTATTCTTATCGTACATCGAACAACAGTCCGTGAGCGTTCACATCTGTAATGTGAATTTGTGAAATGATAAACCTGTTCACACAGGGGCTGCAAAGTCATGAACAAAACTCCTGCATTTCTTCATTATAAGCGTAAGCGTACGGCAGGTTTAGGGGTATACAATCAGAATTCATAATGAATACAAAGACAACAATGAACGCGCCCACAAATGACCGACTAATCTAGTCAATGCAGCCACCAAGGCAAAATTAAACATATAATCTCACAACGCAAGATCACGTTCTAATGTTATACCTTGACTAAGGATAAATTGCCTTGTGAGCAGAACAATGAGAAGAAAGACTGGAGGAGAGACACACTTAATTGTCAACGACTGGACAAGGCTCCACTGTTGTCTGATACTGATCATAGATTCCTGTGAATAAAAGCAAACACAAACATCTAATTAGAACTAACATTTGATTACCTGCAGCTGGTGAGAAAAAGCGCTATCATTAGATTGTGTGCATCTCTTACTTAGATCGTGTTACAAACGAAGAAGTTTGCACAGGATGCAACTAACAATCGGGGTACATTATGACTATTGGACTACTGCAAGAAAGCGTAAAATATAAACATATTTGTGTTATTTGTCGTGTCCTGTAGTGTAATCTTGATCATTACAGTGAAACGCTAGAAAAACAACATGAATTGACTTTAGAAAAGAAATGAGGAGTATCCATTCTAAACTTGTGCTGAAAAAAACCACCGCTGCATATAGAGAAACAGGGGGTCTATCAAGTGAGTCAGGTTTGTGGAGCTCAGGTAGCATGTAATAGCAAGGTTTATCTAAGCCGCAGTCAAGGATGATAAGGTTGAAAGCTTTTGGAAGGGGGGGGGGGGACAAATAGGCTATGGATAAATCAGTGGCCGACCAATACAGCAAGTTCTTGATGATGACTGTGATATCGTTTGTACATGGACTAGAATTTGGCTTTTGAGAATTATAACTAACTCACACATTTACATTACAGCCTTGATATCTGTGGTTAACGTTAGATGAGATGGACAGGGAATTGGAGATCTGTCAGTCTTCATTTCCTCTTGTACCCGTCCGTGTGTCTAGAGAGACACCACGTTCTGGTTCTCGTTCTTTTGTCGGCTCCTCTCATTGTCATTTGATCTTGTAGTGATTCTTTGATGCCTATCCATCTTACTCTTCTGTCTTCTCCTCTTTTAATACATGCTTTGTTTGGTACGGAACCGATTGAAATTCTTTCTAGACGGGCAAGCCAATTTATTTGTTGTTTCTATATGTAGTTTAAGACTGGTTCAATGCATAATATGTCTTTTATAATGTAATCTTCTTATTTAATTCAATCTCATTACTCCAAGCACTTTTCTCAGACATCTCATCTCTGTCGTGCCAAGCTTTCATTTTTGCTTAGTCGTAAGTGACAATGTTTGGCATTGGAAGAATAATGTTTGAATACATTTACTATGTAAAAGATGTTTATTGGTGGTAATAGGTGTTCATCATCATCATCATTGAGTGCCGTCTCCGCAACGAAGGTTGGCTACCATGGAGCGCCATTCTGCTCTATCTCTTGCTTTGATGGTGCAGGTTGTCATCGGTTGATTTGTCCATCTTTTGATGTTAATCGTTCATGTTAATCTTGGTCTGCCTCTGCCTCTTTTACCTTGTATTTTCCCCTTCAGGATTACTTTCAGTAGGCTGTTGTGTCTTTTAACATGGCCCAAGAATCGCATTTGTCTTGTTCTAATTGTGTTGAGAAGTTCTCTTTTCATTTTTAGTTGTTTTAAGACTTCATCGTTTGTTTTCTTTTCCTTCCATCCAATCATACCTATTCTTCTATATATTCACATTTCAAAGGCTTCAATTCTCTGTTCTGTTTTCTTGTCTAATGTCCATGTTTCAGCACCATATAGGAATAATGAGAAGATGTAACATTTTGCTATTCTTAGTTTTAGCTCTGGTGTTATTTGTTTTGATGTTAGTATGTCCTTCATGACATTAAAATTACTTTTTGCCATTCCTATTCTTTTGTTTATTTCAGTTGTACATTTTCCATCACTGGTTATAGTATGTCCAAGGTAGTTATAGTTCTGAACTGTCTCAAGGTCTATTCCTTCAATTTGATATCCACTTGTGGGTTTTGAGCATTTTCTTTGTTTATGATCATAGTTTTAGTCTTTTTGATATCCATATCTAGTCCATATTTTTTGCTTGTCGTGTTTATTTCATTAATTAATTGTTGTAGGTCTTTAGGATTTTCTGCTAGTAGAACAGTATCGTCAGCATATCTTAGGTTATTAATTATCTTTCCATTAATTTGTAGGCCTGGCATCTCTATGATGTTTTTAAAGATTTGCTCAGTGTATAGATTGAACAAGCTTGGTGATAGGATGCATCCTTGTTTTACTCCTCTTTTTATATCAATGGGTGTAGAGAACTCTTTGTTATATTTTATTATTACTGTAGGCTCCCAGTATAGATTGCATATTAGTCGTATATCCATGTCATCTAGATATATCTCTTTTAGGCATTCTATAAGTTATTTGTGGTGTACTATATCAAAGCTTTGGTGTAGTCTATGAAGCAGGCATATATTGGTTTGTTTACTTTTGTGTATTTTTCTATTAATGTTGTCAGACAGAATATGGCTTCTTTTGTCCCGCTATTTTTCCTAAATCCAAATTGCTGCTCATCTAATTCAGTATTGATTTTATTCTGAATCCTTCCTTGTATAACTTTTAGCAAGATTTTTGTAACATGGCTCATTAGGCTTATTGTTCTAAAGTCACTGCATTCAACTGCACCATTCTTTTTAGGCAATGCAATGAAAGTTGATGTTTTTAGTTCATTTGGTATGTATCCTATGTGGTATATGTCGTTGCATATGTCTGTAATTACTTCAATGCCAAAATCTTCAAGTGCCTGTATCATCTCTATCTGTATGCTTTCAGGTCCTGCTGCTTTTCCCCTTTTCAAAGTTTTTATAGCTTTTTCCACCTCAGATTTTAAGATTGTATAGCCTGATGTACATTTTATAACTGGTTTCTTGTCCCTTTCATCATGAAATAGTTCTGTTATATATTCCTGCCATCTATCTATAATATCCTTATTGTCTGTTAGCATTTTTCCTTTTTTGTCTGCAATGCATCCACCTTCTGTGGCTTTTTTATTTTTATTAGTCATTCTCTTTATTTCTGTGTGCATTCCTCTTAGGTCTTGTTTGCTTTCCATAGTTTCTATTTCTATACATTTTTGGCTGAGCCAGTCTTCTTTTGCCTTTTTGCACATTTTGCGTATCTCATTATCTATTTTATTGTATTGGGCAGTGTTCTTCGCTTGTCTTCTTCCATTTTTTTCTAAGATGGTGTTAGATTGTTGCTTTGTGTTAAAGAATAAAGGGATATCTGTCCTAATATTTGGTTTGTCTTGTTGCATCGCTTTTCTATTGCTTTGTCGACTGCACCATTTTCAGAGAATGTTTTTCCCACATATTGAAAATGTGTTACTTGTTTTATAACTTGTTGTTCTGTAGCTATGTTTAACATCTTCTTTGGCAGATGGGTGGTAAAGAACAAAACCTGGAGAACCCCTGCACTATTTTTGGTGAAGTGATGACCAACATCTTTAAGGGGTCACTGTAAATAAACAGACAGAGAAAAGCCTCTTAGAATTGGAACCTATAAATCCACGAATAGTACAAGCTAGATTCTACTCAAGGTTCGCAACGACAACCATGTCCCAGTGGGACAGGCAACAGAGGGTCAAAAGAATGACTTCTGTGAATGTCTGCAGGACCAGATCAACTAGACGCCATGACATGACATTTTACTTGTAATTGGAGATTTGAATGCTACAGCTGCTGAATCTCATAATGAAGTTTATGAATAGTGAATGGGGATACATGATGAAGCAAATATGAACTACAATGGAAAACAATTTGGTGATCTATCCATACTGAATAAACTTACTAAAAGGGGCACTATTTTTCAACATCAACGCATTCACAAAACAACGAGGACATCACCGGATGGAAAAAACAACTAAATTGACGACATTGCATTGGGAAGACATTTGATAATCACAATACGATGCTATGCAAAACAAGATTAAAATTGAAAAATACATTTACAAGGCAAAGTGCAAAGCAGACATTTAATTAACAACGGTTGAATAACACGACAATCAAGTCCCAGTACGTCATAAACATTATTAACATATCTCAAGAGCCCTTCTAGATATACCAGAAAAAGCGGTAGATGAACAGCTTCAAAGGTTACACAATATATATGGAAATGTTAGTAAATTCTTGGACATCGTCCCAGGGCAAGGAAGTATTTGATCACACACGATTCATGGACCTTGGTTCAAGAAAGAAAGATTATAAAAAAATAATGATATTTTGTAGGGAGGATGACAAGGTCAAGTTAATAGAGGACTAAAAAGATAAGAACTTGCCAATGAGAACATGAGGTAAGATAAAAAGACAGTATATTGAGACTCTGGCAACAGAAGTTCAAGAAGCATTTGAGAAAGGGTTTAGCAGAACTGTTGACAAGGTCACAAAGATCCTCTCTGGTGGCTTTAACAATGGTGCCACCATTGTACAAAGCAAACATTGAGAGCCAATAGTCAAAGAAGATGAAATTCTGAAAATATGTGAAGAATACTTTAAAGAAACTATAAATAGATCACCAGTCAAGTAAAATGTATACTTCCACACCACATGTTCGGTTTAAATGAAGAAATGGAAAATTACATGCCACGAGATTGAACTTATCACAGACCAAAAGTAACAAATCACATCATCTTTTGATCCTGCGCTGCTTTTAATTCAGGTGAAGATAGAATTTCTTCAGACATGCTAAAGATAGACCCAAGACTAATCGCAAACGTTTTAGAAAAATAATAACATAAGGAAAGATGAAAACGGACCAAAAGCCCGGAAGAGAAGCATTAGTGTCAAAATTCCTAAGATAGGGAATCTTAGTTGCTGTGAAAATTAAACTGCAGTGGTATAAATCTGTTGTCAGAGCCTGTGAAAATTAAACTGCAGTGGTATAAATCTGTTGTCAGAGCCTGTGAAAATTAAACTGCAGTGGTATAAATCAGTTGTCAGAGCCTGTGAAAATATATTCGGATGAAACGTTCTAAAGGATATGTACGATGGCAACCAATGATGTGTAAGGATATACATAGAGATCTAAATACATGGCGATAATTTGCGTGACTATCAACTGATATTTATTCCAGTTGAGATCCTACTTTGACGAAACGTCCTTTTACTTTTATTTTGTTTCTCACCTACGTAAAGTTGTTACCATACCACTTTTCCCTATTTTACGATTTCTTTCATTATTAATTAATATATGTACGCTACCTGGCAAACAAAGAAGAGGCAGACCTTTGGGAACATGGCGACGTACAAGGATGAAATGATAAAGGCTGGCAGGTGCTGGGGAGAGCTCTCCATAATTGCTCCAGATTGGACTGGGTGGAGATCTCTTTTGAATGTTCTATTGCTCCGATCGTAATTCAGATGATTAAGAGGGCGAAAAAGAAGTTTCTATTCTATTCTATTCTATTATATTCTATTCTATTCTATTCTATTCTATTCTATTAAAGAAATCAGTTTTATTGCAGTCGAGCCATCTCCATATCTACTCCACCGCCTGTCTCAGCATTTTTAGAAGCGCGTGTGCAGACTGATTGTTCCTGTAAGGTGTTGATTGTACATACATCCGCTTTTCCTACAATGCACTCCGGATCGACCAGACCCTCTTTCAGACTCCTCATTCTCTCAATGTATACATCGTTGTACCACCCATGCATCTCCTCTTCTCTTAACTCTTTCAGTACGGAAAGTTTTTTTTATCAATTTAGCGGTAGAGATTTCAGAGACACAATTTTTCATATTTTATAAATATTATCCACATGATTATATTTATCTGACAATTAATATATTATATATTACATTTTAGATAATTAAACAAGGAATTATAATTCACTAACACCAAGATGATACAAGACATATAAAAAGATTATGGTTTGATGACGATTTACATTAATCAATTTGAGAGTGACACACTGTGTGGCTAAAACGTACATGACCGAAATCGACATGGCGCATGGAAACGTACGGAAGGAGTTCAGAAATGCAGATGAAATTTGACGATGTTTTCTTGTCCAGAGTCAGGCCACACTCAGTGCCAGGGTTGCGAGTAAGCTTATCAACTATTTCATTGCCATGTACACCAGCATGCAATGCACAGTAAACCAGGTTAACACGCTCACTAGACATATCTAAGAACTGTATCCACTCCTGCAGCAGACACTGTGTGTGCATAAGTAAGAGAAGATAATACATTTGAATTGAAATACTTCGGCTGTAATTATGTGATTAGTACATTTGATTTCGAAATGTTCAAGATTTGTGTCATGCTAACTTTGTAAATTTGATGTTCATTCCTTTCTTAGTGTCTCCTTAAGCAATGCAACTTCCGAGATAAGAAAAGATCTTCTTCGAGTTCAACTGAGATTTCTCTGAAGTATTGTTCTCATTCTTGATGAAATAGATTTGTTTCAAATTTGTCATGCCTGTCGTCTTTTCTTGATTGATCAAAGTTCATGTTCCGTTTTCGTTCATCATTTTATTCACACCGTTGCACACATTTCCTTCCACGTCGAGTGAGTGTCCAGGGACAAAAATGAAACCTGTACCAGTCAGTTCTGAGTTCTTTATTAACACAAACCACTCTCTTTGAAGCCAAGCCCCTTCGATCTTATTGAGCATGCTCATCGAGTCACTCAGAATACATGAAGTCAAAAGTTGAGTAAAAGGTTGTGTTTCGAGCAAGGCAATCGCTTGTGTTACTGCCATGATCTTTATGGTCACACTGCTTGACATTGCTGCAAAAGCAGCGCTCACGAGATTTCTTAGTTAATTAAAATTCGTGCTCTGTTACGATATTTGGGGAATATAATTTGATCGAAGTCTTGCTTTCTCCCAGCACATAGACCAAATTTTAATGAAGGTCAAGGAATGACCTCTCTAATGGCTGCAGACTGCAAACAGCATCTTCTTGTCCCTCTAAATGAGGAACTAATCGTTCCGGTTATTGAGTACGCTCCGGCGATTCTAATTAATAGCCTCACGAAGAGTGAAAGTGTGGAACGAATACAAAAAGAGGCACATACTATTTAAGGCAATGTGGTATCCCCTCGACTTTCCCACCATAGCAGACAAAATAATATCTCGTGCACGTTCCTACTTCCGAGGTAGGGCTGATGTACATCACACATGATGATCATTTACACAATGAGATTAGGAAGAGAATTGACAGCAGTCTTAAAAGAGGCAAATCATGGGTGTCGCGAGCTGAGGACATTGTTGAAACAGATTAGTGGAAGACTTTTAGCTGGGGGGTGGGGGGGGGTGGTGGGGGATACGGGCACCAGCAATAAGGTCTGCGCCTGTTTCTGTTTACATCACGTTGAAAACAAAATGCAGGCTAAAAAAATATTCCAGCAGTCATTTACACTAATGGGTCGGAGGAGAGCGGTGCTTTCCGGGCAATTACAAGTAGTAAGACCATATAGATCAAATCAGTAATTAAGCGATGGCCTGGCTGGAAACAAAACCATGTACTGTGAGTGACTTGATGAGCATGCTCAAGGAGATCGAAGGTGGCTGCTTTATAAGACAGTGATCGATGTTACTCAGGTATGACTGGTATATGTTTCATTTTAGTCCCTGGACACTCGGGTGTGAAATGAACAAGCTGGCAGCATTGCTGGAATGGCCTTGGATGGCGGACATTCAATGGACCGGACTGACATTCTGAATGCACTGAAAGAATTAGGGCGAGCTAATAATTCAGACAATGATCATGAATCTACAACCATGTCAAGAATTCATGAACATCAGGTCAAAACTGGAGACGTCAGCAATGTGAGCTATGCGGGAAGACACAGAAGAATAACAAATCAACACAGAACTGGAATAATCAGTCATCACATTCTGAGGAATGTACTGGGGAAATGATCTGATCACTTTTGGAAGTGTCCAATGCACTTTGAGAATGATATCATAATATGTTAACTAAACTAGACTATTTTACAAATACATGTGTATACCAAACATAATATCTAAAAAAATATGATAAAAACTACGTTCTTACGTTTAGGAGAAAAACTTGGTTGCTCATAAATGTCAAACACAAACAGCTTATTTCCTGTACTTCAATCAGCAGGAACTTCCAGCTGACATTTATAGCAAGTTGTCCTGAACAAAGTAACGACAACTTAATTACGTCACGATTTCATGAACCACGGATGAACACATTCTGTAGCGGTACAACACGGTGCCGATAACAGGATGTATATTTATCATACTAGCAACAGGTCAATGTTTTAAAATATATTGAAAAGATGCTAACTTTGCATAATAGATGTGCAGCAAGGGTCTAACGCAGAACACGAATTACAATGAGTATCTAATATAATGTCTAACCATACAAACATCGGCCCGTAGTTAAACTGAACCAGTAACAGACTTTAACAGCCACACTGAAAGATGGCTATATAAGGAGTCCAATGCTCGAAGTGAAGAAGTGGAAGAATTGGAAATAGACAACAACTTATACCTCATAAACTCTAGGGAGGGCCTCCCAACCTTCTACTCAAGAAGATGGAAAACTACTTCCACTCCAGATCTAGCATTTGCAACTGGAAACATATCCATCAAAATAAACAGAAAAGTGCTGAACCAACTCGGAGATAGTGACCACAGACCTCACAAACAGGAGTTGCAAAAACTTCTTCCCCGCTGGAACTACAAGAGAGCAGATTGGGCAAAGTTTGTCAGGCTCACTGATGCATATACTGCGCCTATCAACACACACGAAAAGAAGGTCAATAATATGATAGAGAGTTAACAAATGGAATCCTGAGAGCTGCTAAAGAATCCATTCCTTGAGGTGCAAGAAGAAACAACAAGCCATACTAGAGCAAGGAAATACAATTACTAGAAGAGGAACTGGACTCTGCCAGAGAACTAGCTGAAACATCACACAGCACAGAGAGCAACATTGCCTACAAAGCAGCCTCTGCCAAATACAGACGTGAGGTCATGATATCAACAAGACAGAGCTGGATAAACAAAACAGAGAGCCGTAATCTAGACAAAAATGGTCATAAATTATGGAAACTTGCGAATGCTCTGAGCGACGAGACAAACTGCCGACATTTGATATCATTAGTACACAACCAGGACATCCTCACAGGCAAAAGTGCAGGCAATCTACTGATAGAGACTTACAAAAACATTAGTAGAATAAACATTCCAATAGACAAACAGAGAGTTGCAAGACGGGAAAATCAAGATGCAAATCACATGCCTTTAGCATCAGACGACCATCTTTACCCCGACTGAATTAGATTTTGCCCTCAAAGGATTGAAGCTCAAAAGTTCCCCTGGTAAAGATGAAATCACCAACGAAATGATCCTAAATCTGGGACAGAAAGCCAAGAGCCAGCTTCTAAGGATAATAAATGCTAGCTGGAAGAGAGGTCATGTGCCGGCAATCTGGAAAGAACCTATTGTGGTGCCGATCCTCAAGCATGGAAAAGACCCACTAGACCCAAGTAGCCACACACCAATTAGCTTACTGAGCTGCCTTAGTAAACTCATGGAAAGGCTGGCTAACAGAAGACTTATGTGGCATTTGGAGACAAAACAACAAATCGTACCACAACAAAGTGGCTTCCGTCAGCACAGATCAACTGAAGACCTAGTCACCTACATTATACAGGAAATAGAGGATGCTCTACAAGAAACGAAACACACCCTGGCAGTGTGGGTCGACATGGAGAAGGCTTTTGATATGGTATGGCGAAAGGGTTTAAAGAACAAGCTTTTTAGACTTGGCATCCAGGGTCGTTTATTCAATTGGGTCTCACATTACCTTCAGGATAGAGCGGCCAGAGTACAAGTACAAGGGCAACTAAGTAAGAAGGTCACAATCGAACAAGGTGTGCCACAAAGCGCCCTTCTTGCCCCCAACACTCTTTTTAATTTTCATAAATGACATCGTGATTGACATTCCACCCCGAATACACTCAGCAATATACGCAGATGATCTGGCGTTATGGGCTCGGGAGGAACGTATGTCGGTGGCTGGACCCAGGATGCAAGATGTCCTAGGCGAACTTGAAAATGGACGAACACCTGGTTCTTACCAATTAACGAAAAAAACTACATATACAAAGTTCAGCCTATCAAGAGACATACTCTCTGCAAGCTTGAAGATAAAAGACCAGACACTCCGTATTGACCAAAACCCAACATATATTGGCGTCACCATGAATCGCAGAATGACTTGGAAAAATCAGATAAACAGAGCAAGGAAGAAAGCTAAAAACCGAATTAATATTATGAAGAGATGTGCAAGAACGGACTGGGGAGCAGATAGCAATATCTTTAAAAGACTATACGTAGGAAGGGTTAGACCAGTCCTAGAGTATGGAGTCACAGCCTGGGCTATGGCTTCCAAATCACACCTTAGCAAAATTAACAGAACACAGAACCAAGCTGCCCGTAACATCACTGGTGCTATGAAATCTACACCTATCAAAACTCTATAAACAGCAATAGGTATACAACCCCAAGATGACAGACGGGTATTGCAACAAGCTGAGAAATATAGAAGGCTCCTTAGCGACCCCATGCATCAAAGAATTACTGGTTTAGGAAATGTATGACTAAACCTGAGCAACTTCGCTGCAATCGCCAATTAACTAACTACTGGAGACCCAGTACTTTCCCAAACAATACCGAAACCCTTGGGCCCATCTGATATGTCTCCTCATGAGAAACATAAAACACCAGAACTTAAGGGAAATATAACAGAAATCATGAAAAAAGGCATCGAATCAGACACAGAAAGAAAACACATAGCAGAAAAACACAAACACAATACCTACCTACAGGACTCTTGATCCCACATATACACAGACTGGCTCTGCTACAAATGCCACCCAAAATGAAGGGTGGTGTGTTCTTGATGTTGAATAACCAGGATGAGATCACCAAGTAAATATTCTATTGACCTTTCGAGCCGTAGCCGGCGCATAGGGCGTAGACCAAGATACACCTTCTCTTATCTGAATTATTGTTCTTGCAGTTTTCAATTCTTTTAAAGATATTTTATGAAATCTCGCCATTTGTTTCTGTTCTGTGCAAGCAGTTCTATCTCATTGAGGGAGCCGAATCCTGCTGCTCTTGCCTTTCTCTTCAATGTTCTTCACAGTGTCTCTCTGGGTCTTCCTCGTTTCCTCTTACCTATTGTTTCCCATATAGGGGCTTGCTTTGCTATTCGGTTATTATCTCTTCTCATCGCATGTCCAACATATGACCATCGTCTTTTCTTTATTACTGAAGATATTAGTGGTTGATTGGCGATTTCTCTAATTTCCTCGTTTGTTTTGAATTCGTTCCAAGCTATACCAAGTATTTTCCTTAGACATTTATTTTCGAATGCGTTCAACTTTGTTTCTATATCTCTTGTTGTTTTCCAGCTTTCACACACATACGTAAGGGTTGATAGTGCATTTGATTTGGATAGTCTAAGTTTTGTGTTTGTGCTGATGAGTTTTGATTTCCACAACTTTTCAAGGCTTCTGAAAGACATTGCTGCTTTAGCTATTCTGATTCTAATTTCTTTGCTTGTATCCCCTTCTCGATCAATGTGACTTCCAAGATAAAGTTATCGATCTCTTCTATTGGTTTGTTTAAAAACTACATCGTAACTACATCGTATTATTGCTCTTCTCTCTATGAGAAAAAATACCAAGTCTTAATAATACCAAGTAAATGAGCTCTTAATAATACCAAGTCTTAATAATACCAAGTAAATAGCTACTGGGAAATTCTCAAACAACTTTAAAGCAGAAACTGAGTCCATCAGAGATGCTGCAACACTGGCTACTCAACACAAAAATAACATGCACAATAAATTGGTGATTCTGACTGATGCTCTGTCAGTGCTATCAGCTCTAAAAAGCCACAGGAGCAATGAACTAGATGACTTGATAACAACACTGGACCAACTATGCAATAACTTCCAAAGAGTAGTCATTCAGTGGATACCATCACACTGTAATATACACGGGAACGAACGCGCAGACAAATTAGCTAAAGAGGGAGGGAGATTACCACAAGTGAACCATCTGCTCAGTTATGATGAAGCCAAATCCATCCTCAAAGTCCAGTACCATGAAAAATGGAAACGAGAACACCCAGAGCATAACGAGAGGGACGGATACCTCCAACTATCAAGGAGGGATCAAGTCATCATACTTCGCCTACGTATTGGCCACAATAGAATGAGGAATCACATGTTCACCAAATTCAAAATAGATACAACCAGCCTATGCCACTGTACACGGACAATATGACTACAAAACATGTTCTACAGGATTGCCCCAGCACACAGACCTGAGAAGAGCAATGTGGTCTACAACCACCTCCCTGGAAGAAAAACTATATGGGGCAATCGAATCACTCAAACATACAGCTGACTTCATGATAGAGTCTGGAATCCTACTCTGATTGAGTCTTGATCGCAGAGAGAGAACCAGTAAAGGACAGTTAATTTAAAGCTATACAAGTTTATGTTGCAGTTTGACCTAGTGACCACTGTCGTCTTCCTTCTTTCCTTCCTACTAGCCTATTGCTGTTGATAGCGGCCGAGTTAGTGTGCTTGAATGATGGAAGGACCTGAATCAGGGGACTGATAATGTCATAGACCTGTTACTGTTGTCTTCTACCTTCGTTATTTTAATACAGCAGGTATGAATAGACTAAAATAATTAAAAATTAAACAAATTAAAACAAGTCAAATAAAACAAACAAGTATGATGTTTTTTCTATATAATTTTATTTTCACAATAAAACATAACATAAAGTAATTTTAATACATCATCATCAACGTAGACAACACATGTTACACATTCAAATATTTATAATTGTACAATGATGATTTAAATAGTACAAATATGAATACAAAACAATTGAAAAAGTACACATATAACAACATAGTCATGTATACTTGCAAAGTGTTTGTTGAAGACCTATGCTCCACTAGGAGCTAAAAAAGTAAAAGAAAAGAAGAATAAATTTTTATGTCCCTTTCCCAATGTTTGTGATGTGGTTTTCATGTTTTACAGATAACCGTTAAATGGCATCTAACAGACTCAAACCTCCTATTTGACAAGGAGCTGTGTATTTTACAGTATCAGCAATACGACTATTGTAAAGGTTGTCAGGTGAAATATGATAAATATAATCCAGTTACCTCACTCATGTCTTCAAGAGTACGAGGAGCGGTTTAGCACGCAAAATATTATATTTTATATCATGAGCTCACGAATAAGGATGTGGTCTTCTTGTGTGCAGAACACATAACCCAACAAATAATGGGATACGTCAATTGGGTTGGAACTGACTCTGCACCACCCACGAGTGTTACAAGATTTATTTAGCAACACGTGTGGTCTATATTGTGTTTATTATATAATTTTAAAGTGTCGCGGTGCGAGCATTAACAGAATTCTCATGCCATATTCAACGAGACAACATATGAACGACCGTATCATTTATCGTTTGATGACTCCATGGATGCATCGGCTTCGTGGAACAAACTTCGCGAGACTCATCGTACATGGCGACTGTCTGAACATGTCTCAACACGTCCAATAACGTATTGCATTAGCTACTATAAATAGACGGGCCACGTCCCTTTGATACATCGTATAAAAGGCAGCCGTTCTCAGTGCCACTACACACAGAAAGTCAGAGCCCTGCTACCTAGCGGTGTGTTTTGAATATGTAGTTGTCTAGCTTGAATATGCCAGCTTTATTTGATGTTTCTGATCAACGGATTTTTATGTCTCTTGGAAGGAAAGTGAAAAATGCATACACCATGAAAGTGAAATCATTTGTATTATTTAATCTGTACACATGACCATGTTGTTATATGTAGACTTTTTCAGTTCTTTTGTATTCATATTTGTACTATTTAAATCATCATTGTCAATTATAAATATTTGAATGTGTAGCATGTGTTGTCTACGTTGATGATGATATATTAAAATTACTTTATGTTATGTTTTAGTGTGAAATTAAATTATATTGAAAAACATCATATTTCTTTGTTTTATTTGACTTTTTAAAATTTGTTTAATTTTAAAATTATTTTAGTCTATCCATACTTACTGTATTAAAATAGCGAAGGTAGAAGACAACAATAACAGGTCTATGACATTATTAGTCCCCTGATCGAGTAGACATTCAGGTTGTCCTTCCATCATTCAAGCACACTAACTCGGCCGCTATCAATAGCAATAGTCTAGGAGGAAGAAAAGAAAAAAGACGACAATGGTCACTAGATGGAATAACTCTAGTACGCAAGAAAGTTACACCTCTGTCATAACTCTACTATATGAAAGTCACGCTAGTTCCACAACTATCACTATAACAACAACAACAACTACTACTACAAGTTGCAATGGAGGGAAGGATGGAATTCTAGTACGGGCCAAATCCCATCTCTACTACTCATGAAAGCTACTTACGTTCCCCTGTCAAAACAACACTAATATAAAATACTACTCATGAAAATAACACGTCTGACATAAGCACACTAAAAGAATATCATAGTCCATTAATTTACCATCTCACTAAAACAACGCCACAACAGTAGACAGCTGATAAACTCATTAGCGCGCCCCAGCGGACAGTCTCACGGGAAGCGCTCAATTTATCGTTTAATGTCCTTCTGCCGTTCAGGTGTTAAACTTATTAGCGCAGCTCATTTAGACGATTAGGTTGGTTTAAGTTACTCAAGCGAAAATTTTCACAGAGAAAGGGGTCTTTGACGGAGGGTCTGCTAAAGTCATTAACGCGCTGGTATCCGTGTTACGGACGAGCGGTCAATTTGGACATTAATAAATTGCATGCTGCTGATGATTCCACGTGTTAAATTCATTAGAGCCCCCGTCGCTACTAGTTGGTCAAGCATTGAGAACGATGTTACCATTAGATCCAAAGAAATTTTAGGTATACATTAAAATTTGCCTTGAATAAGGCTGTTTTGAAAGAAAGTACAAAGTTATGTCACCCAGATGACACATTTCACACCCACCACATTCCCCAAAAAATTCCCCCATCTACTAGAGCTCACAAAACATAATGATGCCAACGAGAGGTGGACGAGAGGTCACCCCGACCGAAAAAAATGTAGACTTATATATGGACAAAAAATGTGCGGGTAGACTATTTATATAAGAAATCTTCCGTCTAATCGGACATTTGTTGAATGTAATGCTGGTACTTTACTACTCACGACACGTAACAAATAACGGAACATCTTCACAAACAATATACAACAAGGACTTCTTGTTAATGGGGCATCGTTGCCGAGTGGTTAGTTTCCTTGCCTACTGATCAGGTGGTTATGTGTTTGAGTTTCTGGAAATGGCGAATTTTTTTTCTTCGATGGATTGATAATGCTCTCAACGTCTCCCAGCCTCTAAAAATAGGTACAAGAGATTTTTCTGGGAGGTAAAGGCGGCCTGATGTGATAGTGAACAACCACATACATGTTCCGTTATAATGGAAAAATATCGCTATCACCATATTCCCCATACACCTAGCAGGAGTGGAGGGAAAATTGACTTTTACTTCTTGCTAAAGTCAGTCCGTACACAAAGTTTGTAACATTTCTATTAACAAATATCTCTGGATGTAGACACAATCTTTAATGTAAAACAGTATTTTATTATTTATAATTCATCGCTGATATCTTCTGGTCCATCTTCATCATTCTTGATTGTTGGTATGCAAAACATTAACAGCAACCCGAATGGTATTATCGACATGGGAGCAAGCCAGAGAACAGGTTTTTCTGCAACTGTCGACAAATAAAACAACGTGAACATACCAGTTAGTAATGTTTAAAAATATCGTGTTACATAATCTAATGTGATGTTCAGATTGTAAAATAATTGTATTACAAAACCTGCAATCATGATTACTAACACAATCAGCATTGGCACTGTTGCTACAATCTATGAAACTACAATTACTACATTTGAAAGTATTACTTCAACATAAATTACAGTTATAACATATTCCAATGATTACACTACAGAAATCACTTCTGTAACTGCAGTCACTACTATTACTGATATACTACTACTACTACTACAACTACTATTACTAGCACCACTAATCTTATTGTTATATACACCTAATGCTATTACTAACAGTTACATCAAGTTTTATCAAAACTACTAAAATATCCACTACTTTCATAATTACCCTTCCTGCTACTGCATAAACAAATACAATATTATAATTACTACTGCTACTACTACTACTACTACTACTACTACTACTACTACTACTACTACTACTCTACTACTACTACTAAAACCATTTGTATTACTAATAATGCTGCATCTACTAGTACTACTACAACTACTACTACTACTACTACTACTACTACTGCAAATACTACTAAAAATGCTACGAATGCTGCTACAACTACACCTACTACTAATACTACTGTTACTAATGTAACTAGTGCTACTAATGCTAATACTACTACTACTACTACTACTATTGATACTACTACTACTACAACTACTACTACTAAAACCACTTTTACTACTAATAATGCTGCTTCTACAACTACTGCAACTACTACTGCAAATACTACTACTAATGCTACAAATTCTACTACAACTACACCTACTACTAATACTACTGCTACTAATATATCTATGACACTATTGCTAATACTACTACTGTTACTAATATAAATATTGCTACTAATGCTACTAACCCTACTACTACTACTACTACTACTACTACTAATACTATTGCAACTAATACCAGTACTGCTATTTGTATCCAGATCTATCACTACCACAATTATAGATATTAAATGTGCAACCAGTAATCTACTAAAGCAAAACTACAGAAATATAATTACTATTACAATAACAACCACTACTGCAATTACTGCTCCTTTCTAGTACGGGAAAATTATTCAAGCTTCTTATAATCCAAGATATTGAATTCCTCTAAGATCTAGTTTCAGTGACCGAGCAAGTGTAAATGGTCAAATCAGATGAAATACTACACCTAGAAGACAACCGTAAGAGAATATTCTGACATAATGTGTTTAAGAGCAACAGTTAGCGATTACAATTCTTGAAAATGCAATTAACCACAAAAGACCAATCTTTTGCACTTGAAGCCAAATTAACAACTAGCACCAGTGAAACATGAAATCATAACGAAATCATAACAGCGCTATCTGTTCTAATTTTTTTTTTCCGATTAGTTCATTGTAATGTGTCAAGTGCTAGGCATTTGTAAAATCTCTCAATTGCAATGGACATTTTTGTACAATATGATGGAGAATAATGTTTGTTTGTGAACACATCCACATGGACGTTGTTGTACAATATGATGGAGAATAATGTTAGTTTGTGAAGACATCCACATGGCCGTTGTTGTACAATATGATGAAGAATTAATGTTAGTTTGTGAACACATCCACATGGCCGTTGTTGTACAATATGATGAAGAATAATGTTAGTTTGTGAACACATCCACATGGCCGTTGCTGTACAATATGATGAAGAATAAAGTTAGTTTGTGAACACATCCACATTGCCGTTGTTGTACAATATGATGAAGAATTAATGTTAGTTTGTGAAGACATCCACATGGCCGTTGTTGTACAATATGATGAAGAATTAATGTTAGTTTGTGAACACATCCACATGGCCGTTGTTGTACAATATGATGAAGAATAATGTTAGTTTGTGAACACATCCACATGGCCGTTGTTGTACAATATGATAAAGAATAATGTTAGTTTGTGAACACATCCACATGACCGTTGTACAATATGATGAAGAATAATGTTATTTTGTGAACACATCCACATGTACGTTGTACAATATGATGGGGAATAATGTTAGTTTGTGAACACTTCTACATGTACGTTGTTGCACAATAAGACTGGGAATAAAGTGTATTTGTGTACACTTCTACTTGGACACCATATATGTGACACTACACACAAAATGTGAAATGTTTTAGTTGTAAGTAAATGTTTGTATGTGAACGCTATTTCTGAATTTAGTACTTGTAACAAAAATATAGAATATTGGGGAATAGAGAGTTTAAGGGAGATGCAATAATCATTTTATACTCAGATATGTTTTTAATTGTAAAGATATAACGTCTTCTAATGGATTGTATAATAGGCGAAGCAATTTAACTTTATCGTCCAAGAAAGACATACATGATAAATTCCACTCATATAAATCGGCGTCAAACAACTATGACAGAGGCTAGAACCAGTTAAAGAGAGTGCAAATAACTATAAAAATAGGAAAATTGATGAAGAAACTTTGAAATATTATCAAAATCTTGAAACAGTTATCTTTAAACTTCATACGTATCTGACACAGCTCTCCTTTGTAGCCTTTGGTACAACGAGCGCACTTTCCAGTCAGGGCGTCGCAAGTTTCATTGTAACAGTACCTGGAGCACTTCATCTCACATTGTAGCCCATAATGGTTGTCCTCACAACCTAGATCATGGGATTACAGTGAGACCTCTAGATTGTAGTGAGAGAAAAGCGTTTACATAATTAAAATATAAATTTTACCATTTTAATATTAATGGATTTACCTAGTTTATTTATTGTTTAGATATTGGTTTTGTGGGATACATTATCGTAGTACATTTGACTTTTTAAAGCAGTTGGAATATTTTTGTTCACTGTGGCTAAATACGTATAACCCCACAATGGTGACAATAATAAATGTTTAGAAGCATGAATCATCAATGACAAACTACAGTTAGAAATGTATTAACCTTCACAAAAGGATTATTTAAAAATCAGATACCAAAATTCCGCATCCGTTGTTTAAATATAAATTATATTTATGTTAATTAGGTCCAGTATGACAATGTAAAGAAAAATACCAAGTAAACACGTTTCTCTCAAATATCATCATCATGTTCATCATTATCATCATCAAGTACAATGCCAGCAAGTGTAGGTGATCATGCCTGTCCATAACCTTTGTTCTACATGACCGTTGTTGGAATTGTTTGACGCAAGTTATTTACATGATACAACTCATTAATGTGGATTGCACCGTCAAGTCAGCCGAAATTTAATCACTTTAACATTTTTAACATGGGAATTTGTACCATGTTTCGTTCGTTGTAGGCTGCATTCACTAGAGTAATCAGGAATCTATGGGCGCAGCCATTGTTGTGTGTGTTGCGTCATTATAAGGAATCATCGTATATCCCTAGACCGGCCATACGATAATATTACAGTTTGTTGTTTGATGTGCGGCGGGTATTATCCAACGACTGTGTTTTATATGTTCGGAATTGGATTCAGAAACGATGACCTAACATCATCAAGCGCTAAACATTTTAAACAATATGAAAATCATAATTTTCAGGAGGACGTGAACTTTCGGTCAATATGGTAGATAGGCGGCAGGAACCATTGAAGGCTATGTATGAAAGTGTTCCTTTTTGCAGTTTCCTCATATTCCAAGTCCGACTTGTTGTAGGAGCTACTGAGTTAGGTGCTCTGTGCACACCGTGAGCCGTGTGTTTCATCCATTTTGATCATGTTTCGATATTCCAATTATTTACGATGGATGATGATATCGTATGGCAGGGAACAGTTGGCTGTGTTCACTTTCTGCGCGGTTTCGCCTTATGTCTTTTGGCGTGTGCTGAGACTGCTATGATGGGGACTACAGTTACCTTTCTTTGTTTTGGAGGGTAGTTAGTAATTCGGATGATTCCACTGGCACGGGCGGTTGAGCAATTATCGATTTTAATTCGTTTGCAGTGATACCGGGGCCAACCATAATCAAACCAACCAAAGAACATTTGATCTCAACAGTTATTTATCATTTTTGTTGTTCTACCAAGCCATTTTCCTTAAATGTTTTTTTTTCTATTTGCTTCAAACTATCCGATAAATTTTTTGACCGATATTTACAGAAAGCCTATCCCCAGGCTTATTTGTTTCGGTGATTTATCCGGCTCGAATAGACGAGGAATCTGACTTCGAGAGGATGCAAGACGAGCCAAGGATATTATAATCTTGATGGGAGACCTAACTGGTAAGGTAGGATCAGACAACAGAGGCTTCGAAGAGATTATGGGAAAACATGGACTTGAATATATAAACGAGAATGAAGAGATATTTGTGAATTTCTGCGTCCTTAATCAAGTGCAAGTGAGCCTAGGAGGAACGATATTCCAACACAAAAGAATACACAAAGCTACATGGGTGTCACCAGATCATAGCACGGAAAATCAAATTGATCACATATGTATTAATAATAAGTTTAAGTCGTCCTTACAGGATGTAAAAGTATATAGAGGGGCAGATATAGCTTCTGATAATCATCTTCTGATAGCCAACATAAGATTAAACTAAAAAGGTATACTACAACGAATAAAGGTAGAAAGTATTTCAATGTAGGGTTCCTTAAAGAACAAGGAATTAAAGATAAATTCGCAGTCACAATATCAAACAAATACCAAGTCCTCCAACAACTAGAAAATACAATAAATATAGAAGATCATCGGAAACAGGTAAAAGATATATGGAAAGATACATGCGAAGAAAAACTAGGGAAAAGAGAACGCCAGAATAAGGCATGAATGACAGCAGAGACCCTGGACAAAATTAAAGAAGAAAGAACAAGAAAGCAGACATAAATAAAAGCAAAACGAGAAGTAATAAATCCAAGACACAGGAAGCTTACACAGAGGTGAACAAATAAGTGAGAAGATGCATTAAAAGGGATAAGAGGAAATATATAGATGAACTAGCTAAAGAGGCAGAAGAAGCAGCAAATAAAGAGAATATGAAAGAACTGTACAACAGCACAAAGAAATTAAGTGGAAAATACAAACAGATCAATGCCTTTATAAAAATAAAAATTTGAAATCTGCTTAGTAATATAATGGAACAAATGGAGAGATGGAAAGAGCACTTTGAAGAACTTTTGAAAAAGAACCGGCTCAAATAATCCTCCAGATATACTACCAGCAGAAGAAGAGTTACACGTTAACTGTGGAAAATCAAGCATAGAAGAAATAATGAAAACCATCAAACTATTAAAAAATGGTAAAGCCACAGGACCAGATGAAATTCCATCGGAAGCCATCAAAGCAGATATCAACACCTCTACCGAGATGCTACATAATCTATTAGATAAAATTTTGGAGAGGGAAGAAATACCTAAAGACTGGAAAGAAGGTTATATGATCAAACTACTAAAGAAAGGAAGTTTACAAGAGTGAATTATGCTACTATCAGTACCAGGAAAAATATTAAGCAGAATCATTCTGGAGAGACTAAAAGAGGCCATAGAGAAACATTTGAGAGATGAACAAGCAGGTTTTAGGAAGAACAGATCATGTGATGATCAAATAACTACTCTACGTATAATAGTTGAACAAAGTTTAGAACTAAAATCCCCACTTTATATTGGATTCATAGATTACGAAAGGGCATTTGATAGTTTAGACAGAAGAATGCTTTGGAAGTTGCTGAGTCAATACGGAATCCCCATAAAGTTTATTAACCTGATAAAAACAATGTATGAAGGAACGAAATGTAGTGTGGTGCGTGAAAGACAGATTACAGAAACATTGGAAATAAGAACATGAGTAAGGATGGGATGCCTTCTGTCTCCATTTCTCTTTCCACTGGCCATAGATTGGATTATGAAAATAACTCAAAACAGCAGAAATGGAATCCAGTGGTCACTGACCAAACAACTTGATGATTTAGACTTTGCTGATGACATAGCTCTCCTATCACACAGCCATCAACAGATGCAGGATAAAATGAGCATACTTGATGAGAGATCACAACATCTAGGACTGAAGATTAATATAGATAAGACCAACATTATGAGAATTAATACAGTTGGCAATAACCACACAAATCTAGGAGAATTACCTCTATTAGGTGTACAATCGTACATATATCTGGACAGTAATATAGATAAAGAAGGAGGAACAGAAAATGATACCAAAATAAGGATATCAAAAGCAAGAGGAGCTTTCATTGCGCTGGGAAACATATGGAAATCCAAAGAAATTAGGTTAGAAACTAAAATAAAAATGTTCAACTCAAATGTTAAGGCGGTCCTATTATATGGCTGTGAAACATGGAGAACAACAAAATTGACAATCACGAAGATACAGACTTTCATTAATGGAAGGATTAGATAGATAGATAGATAGATAGATAGATAGATAGATAGATAGATAGATGGATGGATGGATGGATGGATGGATGGATGGATGGATGGATGGATGGATGGATGGATGGATGGATGGATGGATGGATGGATGGATGGATGGATGGATGGATGGATGGATGGATGGATGGATGGATGGATGGATGGATGGATGGATGGATGGATGGATGGATGGATGGATGGATGGATGGATGGATGGATGGATGGATGGATGGATGGATGGATGGATGGATGGATGGATGGATGGATGGATGGATGGATGGATGGATGGATGGATGGATGGATGGATGGATGGATGGATGGATGGATGGATGGATGGATGGATGGATGGATGGATGGATGGATGGATAGATAGATAGATAGATAGATAGATAGATAGATAGATAGATAGATAGATAGATAGATAGATAGATAGATAGATAGATAGATAGACAGGTAGGTAGGTAGATAGATAGGTAGGTAGGTACGTTGTTCTGTCACGTTAACAATCTTGGCATTGATAGCTCTAACGGCAATGAGTGTTGATGTAGGTAAGCAAACATTCACTTGAATGGTGTAGTGTCAAGGCGGAAACAAATTATGTAGACAATAAGAGTGTTTTCCAAAGAGTGGTGAAGACTAATTGCGCTGAAACCAACGACAGGGGCCATTAATTGTTACCTTCACAATAGATTCCTTTACGGTTGCCGAAACATTTCAAACATTCTCCAGTAAATCTGTCGCATATTTTGTTATTGCAATATTTTGAGCAAATCTCAGTGCAATTCTCCTCATAGAATCCTGGAAGACAGTCTGGAATAAAAGAAGACACAGTTTAATTGTGGACAATGATTCAACAACTCACATTATGAAACCCGCACTTATGCATAGACAAAGAGAAGACCGACACGATTATTTAAACAGGCTTAACAGCACAAGCAACCAATAGAACATGAAAGTTAACATCAACAAAACGGTAGTCATGAATACCCAAAAGAAAAACAGAACATGAACATAACGACAGAGGGCAGACAACTCAAACAAGTGGAGAATTTTCAATTTCTAAGATGTCTAGTGAGGGAGCCGCGATAGCTCAGTGGTTAGTGAACTGGATTACAAAGGACAAGGAGTAGGGTTCGATCCCAATCGATGACTTCCGAGTTCACCCAGCTTTAAATGGGTACCAGATTTTTTTCACACATTACCCCAAAAATCATGTGCTGAAGGTCTGTAAAATATAGGGTCACTAACACCATATTTCCCTATACGCCACTTGGTGTGACGGGGAGTACTTTACCTATACTAAGATGTCTAGTGACACATGATTTTCACAAGCAGCTGTAACAGACGCAAGGTTCAATAAGGCTCGCTCAATCATCGGACAAGTATCACCACTACAATGAAATAACCATAGAGACAATACGGGCACTTACAATGCAATCTTCAGTACAACAATGTGATACCGATGTCAGACCAGGGCCCTAGAATAAAGATCAAGCGGAAAAAACCACTAACGAGATGAAATGTGTTAGACGAATGATAGGAAACAGCGTAATAGATAAGATCAGAAATGAAGAACTGATAAAAATGGTAGGAATAGCTTATGCCATAGAGTACATAAATAAACAACAGATAAAATATTTTCGTAACGTGATACGACAGACTCACCAAAAAAACAAAGCACATGTCTTTACTAAACTTTGTAGAATAGAAGATACAAGGGCCGGCCACGAAAGAGATGGATTGATGGAATATAAGACACTAACGGCAGCAGAGGCCATAAGAAGAGCAAACGATAGCAAACAATAACAAACAGAAGAATGGAACTCCCGATAATTATTTGGAAAACAGGCAGACAAAAGTATTTTTAAAATATATACATTTGTTTTGGTTCGTCGCATAGGATCATAGAGCAGAGTGTTGAAACCCCAAGAATATAACTGTGGACATACGTTGATACATGTCATATTATAGAATGTGCTTCTCAAAACAAGTCTTGAAACACAGAAACAATTAAAATGACAAATTATGTACAGCAAAATGTGCCGGAGAAAGAAGATCTTGATAAATTAGTCTCTTTCAGGTATTTTCATTGTTTAACCCCTATTTCACTTACACAAAAATTAGTCTCTTTCAGGTAGTTTCATTGTTTAACCCCTATTTCACTTACACATAATTTAGAAACGGTCTGGTATGTGTGATTAATAGAAAGAAAAGATCGAAGAATAAAAAAAAACAACATGTACTAGGAACAAAAAGCGGTCATGAGAAATGAAATTAAATTGGACATTTGTCACCAAATAAAACATGGTGTTAGCCAAGGTTGCGTGTTGTCACTAGATTTATGTAATATGTGTAGCGAATTATTTTAAAATCCATAAAGGACATGTCTGGAATAAGAAAATACGATCATAATATAAATAACATCATCACTACGTGCCATACCGGTTGGCTTAGGTGATCATGTCCTTCCACAATCTTCTATCCACCATGAATCGTATCAATTATGTTGTTGACTGTTTTCCATGCCATGACACGAAGCTATCTAATATTTTCTCTCTTTGTCGTCCGCGATCTCTCTTTCCTTCTATTTTGCCAGTTGTAACCAAGTATTCCAACTTTCTTGTTCTCATGATGTGCCCGAAAAATGTTAATTGTTTCTTTCTATGTATCTTTAGGAACTCCCTTTCTGTTTTGGCCTCTTTGAGAATTTCCTCATTGGTCTTTTTTGCTGTCCAGGGAACTTTCAACATTCTTCTGAGAAATCTCATTTCTGTGGCCTTTAATCGTCTTTTTATTTGTTTGTTTACTGTCCATGATTCACTTCCATAGGTTAGAATTGGTTCTATATAGTACCGATGAACTTGCATTACTTGCTTGCTGCGTTCCCTGATCACTAAAAGAGTGCACCTCATCATCATCCGCCCTTAAAAAGACGTTAAGTGGGCGTGTCTGCGTTGTGTTGTTGTTTGCATTATATTTGTGATATTTGCACCTTTCGGCCCAACACATCCGACTTCAGCACGACATTTTTGCGTACGGGTTATTTTCCCTCTTCGATCCCTACTCGCTTAACCATACTAGACAGGTTGGTCTGTTAAAAGAGGCACCATGGAGAGGTGGAGCATGGTCTGGTTCACCGATACTGGTGCAAGCCATCAGCTGTGGGTCGCTGACAACTTTCAACTCTGGTGCTTTGCTGTGCGCCTTCTCCTCGGGTAGACATGTGATTTTATAATTTCAATATGTGGTTCTTAAATTCACAAATTCACATTGCAGGAAGATCTTTCGATCTGTTGTTCGATGTACGACGGGGAGAATCCGATGACTAACTGTGTTTCATATGTTCGGATTTGGAGTCAAAAACAATGTCCTTACATCATCAAGTGCTATACATTAAAGAAATTTGACGATCAACATTTTCAGGATGCCGTGAACTCCCGGTCAATATGGTGGATAGGCGGCATGAACCATTGAAGGTTATGTCTGAAAAGTTTTCCTTGTTGCTGTTTCCTCATATTGCAAGTCCGGCTTGTTGCAGGAGCCACTGAGTTAAGTACTCTATACACACCGTGAGATAAGTGTTTCATCCGTGTTGATCGTGTTTCGATATTCCGATTGTATACAATGATATCGTTTGACAAGGAACAGTTGGCAGTGTTCACTTTCTGTGCAGTTTCGACTTATGTCTATTGGCGTGTGCTGAGACTGCTATGATGGGGTCAACAGCTACTTTTCTTTGTTTGGGAGATGAGTTAGCAATTCGGATGATTCCACTGGCACGGGCGGTTGAGCAATTATGGATTTTAATTCGTTTGCAGTGATACCGGGGCCTTCGATAACAATAACAATAACCGATGAACTCTTTTTCTCACTTCTATTGAATAGATTTGTTGCATAAGATATTTTACATTTTCTGAAACGCTATTTGCAGATGACGTAGTCTTAATAGCAGATACAGAAAATGAACAACAAGAAATGATAGACATAATAGTAAAAGAAAGCAACAAGAAAGGTCTCAGTCTGAATAGTAAGAAAACAGAAGCAATGTTCATATCGAAGAAATAATCATCACCAGCATGTAGCATAAAAATAAATAAATTTGAAACAAGCGCAACGCGTCAATTACTTGGGCCCAATAATAACATCGGATGGAAGATGCACCACGGAAATAAAAAGCAGAATAGCTCAGATCAAAAAAGCACTTCAGAAAATGAAAATATCTTATGCAACAAATCTATGTCAATAGAAATGAGAAAGAGAGTTCGTCGGTGCTATATAGAAACAATTCTGACCTATGGATCATGGACAGTAGACAAACAAATAAAAAGACGATTAGAGGCCACAGAAATGGGATTTCTCAGAAGAATGTTGAAAGTTTCCTGGACAGCTAAAAAGACCAATAGGGAAGTTCTCAAAGAGGCCAACACAAAAAGGCAGCTCCTAAAAAACATCAGAAAGAAACAATCACCATTTTTCGGGCACATCATGAGAAGAGCTAAGTTGGAATACTTGGTTACAACTGGCAAAATAAAAGGTAAGAGAGATCGCGGACGACAAATAAAGAAAATACTGGATAGCTTGGTGTCTTGGCATGGAAAACAGTCAACAACAGAACTGATACGATGCACTGTAGATAGAAGATTGTGGGAGGACATGATCGCCCACGCCAACAGGTATGGCACAAGATGATGATGAAATGCTATTGTGGCCTGAGCTATTCTGCTTTTTATTTCTGTGGTTCATCTTCTATCTGATGTTATTATTGTGCCCTATTATTTGAAGCGTTGCACTTTCACATTTTTTAATGTTTATTTTTAAGATGTTTGATAGTGATGATTGGCTCTTCGATATGATCATTACTTCTGTTTTCTTACTGTTCATACTAAGACCTTTATTTTTGCTTTCTTTCATTATTCTGTCTATCATTTCTTGTAGTTCATTCTATGTCTCTATTATTGAAACAGTGCCATCCGCATATCGCAAATTGTTTATGTTGTGACCGTTGTTTTCATTTTTGTTTGGGTCTACTATTGACCTTATCGCTGTTCGTTCGCTGTAATGTTAAAACAAATCCGGCGATAGAACACAGCCTTGTCTGACTCCTTGTTTTGTATAATGGAATCCTGTTTGGTTGCTAATTCGTAAAACTACTGTTTGTTGCCACTACATGCTTTTTTTATGATTAGCAGATCCGTGCCTTCAATGTTTAGTTTCTCCAACATATTGATTCCATATGCTTTATTTTGTTAAACGGTTTTGTGGAGTCAATGAACTACATATATAGATCTTTCTTTACCTCTATAGCTCTTTCTTTCAATGTTCTCAAGATGTATATTGCATTATTGGTTTCCTTTGCTTCCATAAATCCACATTGTTCCTCAATTATTTCTGGTTTTATTTTGTTCCCTACACGTCACATGATGATTTTTAGTAATATTTTCATCATAGAGCTCATAAGACTAATAGTGCGGTGGTCTTCGCAATCAGTGGTGACTGACTTCTTCGGTATGGCAACAAATATAGTTTTTAGTAGATCTTCGGGTATGTGTCCAGTGTTATATATGTCATTGAGTAGTTTTATTATGACTTGTACTCCTAGATCCACCACCTGCTCAAATGGCTTCATGTAACCCTGATACTGGGAACTAAACGGGAGGTACACCTTGCCCAAGGGTGCCACGAAGACTAGAGGAGGAAAGGAAGCATTTCTCTGCTGCTTTGGTTGGTGATAACTCTACCCTGCTAACCGCTAAATAACATCAAGTATATTGATATGGATAAAGATATACACCGAAGACGATGGCGCTGGATAGGACACACACTACGGAAGCCAACTGAGAGTAATACACAACAGGCCCTTTTTTGGAGTCCCCAGGGGAAAAGACAAAGTGAAAGACCAAGAAAATCTTGGAGTAGACAGATAGAAGCAGATATGAAGATGATGGGGAAGACATGGAAAGATCTTAAAAGAATGGCAAAAAACAGAACGACTTGGAAAGTGTTTGTTGAAGACCTATGCTTCAATGGGAGCTAAAAAGTAAAAGAGGCAGAAGAATATATTGATTATAGAGTCTTAATTGATAGGAGTGAAAATGAGTATATAATCAGTATTTTGATCATTTGTTGATAAGCGAGAGTTGGAATATATATTGTGATAATTGGTAACATTATGGGACGAAAAGATAGATTGAAGCAAAGAGAATTGATACCAGACACGTTGCAAGAATGGCTTGGCAGAAGGTCAGCAACAGAAATGATAAATAACTATCGAGATCGAAAGTTGTGAAGAGACATGATCACCTACGCCAGGAGGCATGGCACTTGATGATGATGATCATTTCACTTAAATTGTTCGATAGACCTACACAATGTTTTATTGTAAGTTCACTACATTTCGCCGTTTAGACAGTATTGATTACATCTATATTATATTACCATTTAATCTGTGGATGCTTCCTTACTTTATTTGTTCACTTTCTGTTCGTGTATTTGGTGTGTGCCCCTGTAGATCATGCCATGTATTACCGCAGTGTACAGCTAAAACAGTACCAGGGTACAGGCAAACAAATACAATGTTTCTGTAAAGCTAATATATAAAGCAGGCAAATAGTTGAAGAGAGTGTATGGTGACAGCTTTACAGAAAAGGACAGCCTACTTTGTCCTCTTATGTAAAGCTGTCGTCATACTATGTCTTCAACTCGCTCCCCATAACATCACCGTTTGTGCTGACGTTCTCTCCCTATTATTCTTAGCTACTGTCCAATTTACAATGCCTAAGAGGTAATGTCAATTACTACATTTCGATGCGTACAAAATCGATGAGGTCTTTACAAGATCGGCCAATTCTATATTTATAAAAAAAAAAAAATTATAAATGCTGAAGATAGATCACACAAATGAACTGCTATATAATTGTAATGCAAGTACTGGAACAAAATACAATGATTATCTCTACAAAGAGTAACAATTTTAATACAATTATCGATACAAGATTTAACAATGTAACTAATAATACCTTCGCAATATTTCCCTCCACGGTTTCCAACACAGGCCAAGCATTCACCAGAGTCTCTATCACAAATGTTGTCTGTACAGAATTCTGGACAGACTTCTGTACAGTTCTCACCATAAACACCAACAGAACAGTCTGAAAAAAAAGAGAAAAATTAAAATTAAATAAATAATAATAGCCGCCCATAGCTGCCGGTAGCAACAACAATGTCAGTTCTATGTAATTACACAGTTGTTTGTTTTCTTTACGTTGTGGTATTTTAGTTCGACACTTGGAAGTTTTGCAGCGTTTATGGTTGATTATGTCCTGAGTCTAGAACATTCTCCTCATTTTTAAAATGAATACTTTATGAAAGTGATTTAACTAGACAGAAGTTAATACTCGTAATAAAAAAGATTTTAAAAACTGGCAAGTATGAGAGCTTCAGTGGATGCAAAATAAAATGTGTCACCACGCAAGTTTCAGAATTTGAAAATACAGATTTCTCTAATAAATGTACAATAGAAGAAACATGTGTAAATTTTCGTCCTGTAAAAACGCGAATGATAAAATTAACGAAAGTATCAGTGACAAAACAAATGAACAAAGACTTTCTACAATCCTTAACAATTAATATCTTCTATATGTGTGTATTTTCCTGTGAATGCGTTTATCTATGTATTTGTTGTAAGATTTTAAGAAAATAATTACAAATCCATGTTTAACAAATAATTGCACGTTTCTATGTATTTGTAGTGTGCCCTTGTTGTTCTCAATGTCCCTTGATGTGCTCTTTCATGAAGTTCCAATGAAAGGTTTTACTCTACCTGCGCATTTAGGACCGGACCAGCCTGGCTCACAAGAGAAGCAATCACCGGTGATATTGTTGCACAATTTTCCATCGCAATTTGTAGGGCACTCTTCACTACAGTTCTGTCCGTAAAAACCTACAGCACAATCTGATTAGGTAAAACAATCACAATCAACATAACATGTTACAATTTGATTGGTGTATGGATGTTGCATAAATGTTTGACGTGAAATGTACCTTTAGCTCTGGGATACTGGATTAATAAAATTGGTGAGTAAATTTGCTGCATAAACAAAAATGCAGGGAAATGAAAATACATTCAGTGGAGTTTCAGTCTTTTGTATTTGGTAATTCGGGAGCTGCACTGCTAGAAACATAGCATGAAGTGCAAGGATGAAAGTTGTTTACAAAAAAAAATCATATTTTTGTAAAAAACAAAACAAAACGGTAGAGTAAGATTTCCCGATACTGTACTAATTAGCAGCGCTGATGTGAAGTACGTATATTGAACAGAAACGTCACAAGCAAAACAGGTGTACCAATTTATAGATTTCTCATTACAACAGACAATATGTTCGTTTTTTCTTAAAAATTACTGATCCACCATAAATGCATTTTGATCCATTTGAGTGATCCTGGATTTACTATCCGCCCGTGGAGATTGTATCTCTTCATTTATCGTCTCTCTCTCACTCTCTCTCTCTACCTAACTAAATAAATACCTACCTACCTATCTACCTGCCTACCTCCATAACTGCCAACCTAAATATCTACTTTTCTAGGTATCTACATACCTACCTATCTAGATATGTACATACATACATACCTACGTGTCTACCAACGTACCTACCTACCTACTTGATAACATGCCGGTCTTTCTTTATCTGTCAATCAGTCAATCAATCAATCAGTCTATCTGTCTATATGTCTATCTGTCTATCTGTCTGTCTGTCTGTCTGTCTATCTATCTATCTATCTATCTGTTTATCTGTTATCTGTATGTCTATCTATCTACCTATATATATATATATATATATATATATGTCTGTATGTCTACCTATATATATATATATATATATGTCTGTATGTCTACCTATATATCTGTCTGTCTGTATGTCTCCCTATTTATTTGTTTCTTTGTCGGTCTATTCACTTAAAAACCTCCATCATTCAAACCGTTTTATCAAACTTGATATAACACACTCTGTTAATATGTGCTTCTACAAACATTGTGGCATGTTCTGAACATTTATGACTTAGTTACTCTATGCATATTGAGATGACTCTATGAACAGCAAAGTGGTTAATTACCTAATTCTCTCACATTTGATTGCTTTTTTAAGCTTGTAATTACCAATGTGTGTTTATAGTTGACAGCTCAGACAGCAGGTAAGCGAATTGTATTATTTGCCATTATGGAAACAATGAGGATGCGAGTTTGAGTCACTTTTTGGTAGAACATTTTTGCTCTTCTTGTTTCAAACAAATCCTCTTTGGGTATTATTTTACAGCGCCTCGGAAAATTGATGGAATATTAGAAACTCTATGAAACACAACAGTAGCTGTGGCCAAGAGAAGAGCACAAGAGCTCAAATTATACCTCCCCTAGACGCTGAAAGACAAATGAAGAAGGAAAGAAGAAGCCACATAAACCGAAAATAGAAAAAAAGATCTCAATTCGTAACGCCTCTTGAATGCCCTGTTAGGTAATACCGCCCACCAAAATCGTAATGCTACACCTAAACACTTTCTTACAAACGTTTTCCTCACGCGCTCTTCTACAAGCTACATTGATGGAGCTGATATAACTATATACTTGCTTGTTTCACTTTCTTATTTCATAATCAGATGTCCATTGTGGATTTATAATTATTCATGCACCAATTTCAATTATTTTGTTTTGGATGTTTCGTTACTAGTTAGCAATGTGGGATTAGTTTTAGTTACTTACATATCTGTGTGTGCGTGTTTGTTTGTTTCTGATGAAGGCCTATTGATTCGAAACGTCGTTCAAATCTGTGTCGTCTACTAATCATGTAAAGCCTTTGCCATACCATTTTTTCTATTTTTTTTTTTTCAATTTTCCTTCACATTCAGCTTTACGGCAGCTTAGCATTTTTATGCATTCATTTGCATTTCTTTGCTTTAACCCCTTACTAATACAATACCGCTGCTACTTAATGTTTGTATTTCGTCTTAAGTATTTACTCTAGTACATATATCTTAGTTTAGACCGTTTACTAGACTGCCATTATTTTATTACCATTTCCACCATTTGTGACATTATTACCTTTAGTATTGGTACGTTTGCCATCATCCACGTTGTTATTATTGCTGTGATCACTATCATCACACATACCAAATGTTAGTTTCAGGTCTTCTACACTCGCTCGTGTTCCCATAATCCCACCCCATGCACTTTACTCCGACGGCATACCCACACTTTAAAAGTTCTCCATTTCCATCCGCCGTGGTACTTTATCATCCTTCCAGTATTTACCAACAAACATCTCTTCTATATCCACTGAATTCGCCTTTACTACTTATAAACTCACTAGATTTAGTTTCACGTTAATTTCCTCCAAAATTGTATACGATTAAAGATTCTCCCCCATGGGTTCCTGTCTAAGTTCACTCCCTTTGTCCACCAGCCTAACCCAAGTGAAATTAGGCGATTTGATAGTATTGAATGACACCTTGGTTTCCATCGTATGAGGCTCGTTCTAGCCAACCATGCTAGGCTAGTCTCACACCTTCGTACTCAGCGTCTCCAACTGGCAGCGAGACTCAGGTGTTTAATGACCGGTCATCATCATTGAGTGCCGTCTCCGCAACGAAGGTTGGCTACCATGGAGCGCCATTTTGCTCTATCTCTTGCTTTGATGGTGCAAGTTGTCATCGGTTGATTTGTCCTTCTTTTGATGTTACTCGTCCATGTTAATCTTGGTCTGCCTCTGCCTCTTTTACCTTGTATTTTCCCCTCCAGGATCACTTTCAGTAGGCTGTTGTGTCTTTTAGCATGGCCTAAGAATCGCATTTGTCTTGTTCTAATTGTGTTCAGAAGTTATCTTTTCATTTTTAGTTGTTTTAAGACTTTGTCGTTTGTTTTCTTTTCCTTCCATCCAATTCTACCTATTCTTCTACCTATCCACATTTCAAAGGCTTCAATTCTCTGTTCTGTTTTCTTGTCTAATGTCCATGTTTCAGCACCATATAGGAATATTGAGAAGATGTAACATTTTGCTATTCTTAGTTTTAGCTCTGGTGTTATTTGTTTTGATGCACCGGTACAGACCATTTTATCCGGCAGATCATCCACGACTTCAATAGACAACTTTATACTTTTATGTCCTCCCAGCACAAGAAGATCTCTTACCTCCGCCCCGCCCCACACTCCCCTACACCCGCCACGTCGACCCCCGACTCGTTAGTTGTTTGTATACCCCCCCCCCCCCGACCTCCATCTCTCACATAATGAGAGGTCTGTTCTTTCTAAAGGTTTAAATTTTATTCCCCGATGTCTTTCTAGTGACCATTACAATCTTTGTAGGGACGTCCATAATTTCCATAGGCGTATGCGCTTACAGTTCCATTTCTCGGGCACAACTGCTGTTTCCTCCTCACCCACCCCGGTAGATGAATTTTCTCGCCTCCACTCCCGTAAATCAGGTTGGACCCCACAACCCGGCGCATCACAGACCTTGGATCACTACATAAATGTCACCTCACGTGAGATACAACAACTGTGCCCTAGAAAACTTCACCGCTCTAATTTATCTCCCTCTGAGTTTCGGGCCCTCTCTAATCTCCGCCGCCGGGAAGACATTGTTATCAAACCGGCAGACAAGTGGGGAGCGGTGGTAGTTTGGCGTAAAGACTTACAGTAAACAAACAGTTATCCAATATCACGTTTTATAAACCCCGCCCTGACGACGCCACTGTTCTGCACAATAAGCAGGTCCCATCTACCATCAAGGAACTGATCCGAGACAACCTCCTTCCTACAAGTTCGTCCCGCCTCATTATCTCCAATAGTGGTCTTGGTAAACCATCATTCTACATGCTGCCCAAAATTCACAAAATCGACAATCCAGGACGTCCCATCGTGTCAGCGTGTGCTTGCCCGACTGTACACATATCCGACTATCTAGGCAGTGTCTTCCAACCCATGGTAGTTAGTCTTCCCATATACCTCCGGTACATTGATGACTGCTTCGGATTTAAATATCCACCTGAGGATGACCTCTCCAGGTTTATCGACTACATTGGTAGCTATCACAAAGCTATCAAGATCACATCTTGTATATCCACTTCCTCTGTTGCCTTCCTAGATCTTATTGCTTCTTTGGGCACTTCTGGTCTCCACACCTCGGTTTTCTATAAACCCACAGATGCCCATTGTTGTCTTCTCTATACTTCATCACATTCACCTTCTTGTCGTGATTCAATTCCGTTCACAGTTATTGCGTCTCCGTCGCATCCGCCAGGATGACAAAGATTTCCTCCAACAGGCTCACCTCATGTTAGGTTTCTTCAGCCGCCGGCTTTATCCTGATTAGATCCTCCAGTCTGTCCTTAAGCGGGCCCTCCTTATCTCCCGTCCCGAGGCTCTCACCCCTTCCAACCGCCCTCCCCCCCCCCCTCCCTGAGAGAACCATACTCACCCTCACCTATCATCCTCACAATGTAGCTGCTGTGAAGATACTCAAACGCTACCGTTCCATTCTCCTCTCTGATCCCACTACCCGTATACTTTTTAGTGATCCCTCGATGATTGCCTTCAAGCGCGACAGGAATTTGTGAGATATTTTGGTTAGGAGCCATCCCACTCGCTCCGACCATCAACACCTCGGTACGGCCCCTTGTGGTCGGAACTGTATCACCTGTGCCTATGTGCTCCCTACTGACTCGGTCTTATTCCCTAATGGACGGTTCGAGATCAAGCATGGCTTCACATGTGTGTCCAGTAACATTATTTATGCCATCATATGCCAACGATGCCACATGACTTACATTGGCGAGTCTGGGAGACGATCAGGGGTGTGATTTTGTGAACATTTACGAGATGTTCAACAGAATACTGGCACTCCAGTGTCTTCCCATTTCAACTCCCTAGATCACAAGGGCAAAGACGACATCCGTATCACTGGTATTATCCTTTGTCACTCTCGCGACCGCAATCGATTTTTTTGGAGAATCGCCTCATAGTCCAATATGGCTCGCTGATCCCACGAGGAATGAATGTATCACACTCGTACACAGTTCCCTTTCGGTTACTCCTTCCCTTTTGCATAGCCTTCTATACTGCCCATGTTTGGGCTTTTTACTCTTTCTACTATGCCATGCTATTCATAGTTCACCTCCACTAGTCCTCATCGAGACACTTCGGTGTTCTCCTATACCCCTATTTTCTTTGCTACATACACCTAATATTTTTTTTAAATTTTACCTCACTCTCAGCCTTTTGAGTACCTGTTATTCTACTGTTCTATTATTTTTCCTTTGTGTTTGCACACTGACCCCGGTGTGTGCTCTCCTGGTTATGTGTGCGCTATGCGCATTTTTCTACACATATATGATTGTCCCCGTATGGGTGTGCACATGCATGTATGAGTTCATATGTATGGGTATTGGTATATATATATATATATATACATATATATATATATATATATATATATATATATGCATGCATGTAAGTGTGTGCAAGTATGTATGCATATATATATCATATATCATATGCATATGTTGATATGTATAAGTAGGTGCATGTCTGTTTGTACGTGTATATATATATATATATATATATATATGTGTGTGTGTGTGTGTGTACACGCATCTGTATATGTGTATACATGTATTTACGGGCCCTTAGATACTTTTAGACATTGTCAGTGTTTTTGCAGTCGAGGCTACCTAGACAGCGTTCCCCCCCGCTCGTGTATTCTTATAACCCTTCACCTGACCAGAGGATATAATTACAGCTACATCCGTGTGACTCGCCCTTTCCCATTCTGACCACGGTCCACGACACAGGGAAGTCATTTTTCTTCTTTTTAACCAATTTCCATTAATTTGTTTTTGGGTGTTTCGTTACTAGTTAGCTATGTAGGATTAGTTTTATTTACTTACATATCTGTGTGTCCGTGTTGTTTGTTTATTCCTGCTGAAGGCCTATGGAGCCGAAACGTCGTTCAAACCTGTGTCGTCTACTAATCACGTAAAGCTTTTACCATACCATTTTATATATATTTTTTCAATTTTCCCTCACATTCAGCTTTACTGCAACTTCACATTGGTATGCATTCATTTGTATTTCTTTGCCTTAACCCCTTACTATTGTTACCTTGAATGAAGTGAAGTGAAGAGAAGAAAACCCTGAAACAAGCTAGGAAAACAGAAGAAGAGATTTAAATTGACAATTTTAGCCAGAACATGACAGTTTAAACAAGCTCAGCAGACATGGGCAGGCCAAGATATTCTGAGTCAGAACATAACAGTTTAAATAAACTCAGCAGACATGGGCAGACCAAGATATTCTGAGTCAGAACATAACAGTTTAAATAAACTCAGCAGACATGGGCAGACCAAGATACTCTGAGTCAGAACATAACAGTTTAAACAAACTCAGCAGACATGGGCAGACCAAGATATTCTGAGTCAGAACATGACAGTTTAAACAAACTCAGCAGACATGGGCAGACCAAGATATTCTGAGTCAGAACATGACAGTTTAAACAAGCTCAGCAGACATGGGCAGGCCAAGATATTCTGAGTCAGAACATGACAATTTAAACAAACTCAGCAGACATGGGCAGGCCAAGATATTCTGAGTCAGAACATGACAGTTTAAACAAACTCAGCAGACATGGGCAGGCCAAGATATTCTGAGTCAGAACAAGTCGCTGTGACCTCAGAGCACACCTAGACATGATAGATCTCAGTGACTTTTCAAGATGGGACTGCGCAGCATCCAAACTCCAGTGCATATCCTATAGGACTGCATCACTCTCAACACACATAATAACACACATATTGCACTCATAACAAGTTACGGGAACCGGTGCAGACCTCAAACGCATCGTTTTGTTCGTGATCGATGCTGGGCTGCCTATATAAACACATATCAGTAATTTCAATTGATTGTTCTATGGTCATGTGCTTGCTTGACGAGTTATTTAATTATTAGCGGGTCATCATCATTGCACATGTCCATAGGTGCTTAGATCCCCTGCTCAGCAAGTCTCGCAGTGTCCAACGACTGACGACTCCCGTTCTTTCCTTGAGGGGTGGTGTTGTACTGGTTCAGAACCACTTATACACCGTATGAAACATGACCGCATACCAAAAGATATACTTTACGGACAACTATCAGATGGCAAAACAATAAAGGGACACCCACAGACCGCAATCTTTGCAGGCACACTCTAAATATCCGACTCAAGCAAGAAGCCCAAAGATTCATAGAAAATGAGTACACGACGAAAGAAAAGAAGAAATAACGTTTCCTAGGACTGCAGCAAATACCATATTCAGCTATGATTGACAGAGGCTAGTACTTGAGCCGGCATTGGACGAAGTAACAGCGTTGCTTGCTAAGGTAGGGTATACGTATTGTACACAAAAAGGTCATTAGCAAAAAAAGATGTACTATTTTATGCTCTTCCAATAGTCACATACGGTTTGTTTGTTTTTATTTTTTTTATTAATAAGCGCTCTTTCATTCGATCAGTTTTAATGTTGCATCCTCGATCTAGTACTGGAAATGTGACTCTTCATATTTTATCTATTTCATTCTCTCTATTTAATTTAAGTATTTTTACTATTGAAACCACATATTGAAAAAAAAAAAAAAAAAAAAAAAAAAAAAAAAAAAAACAGACATACTGGACTCATAACAAGCTACTGAAAAAACTGTCGGAGTCCACGTCTCTCTCTCGCTCCCTCTATCTCTCTCTCTCTCTCTACTTTTCTCTCTAGCCAGTTGTTTCTGTTGTTTATATTTGTGAGTATCCTTTTTTACATCAAATCATGTTATTGGTCAGCCACATAAGTGTACATGGGAATCAAAAATAAGTGTTGCCACAGAGACTGAAATCCAATTTGAATGTATGTTTATAATTTATAATTAATTTTTTTATCTTTTCTTTGCCGAAAATTTTATTAATGCGATTTTTTTGATAGTATTGGTATACCATGGTACAATCATTAGGGAGCCGCGATAGCTCAGTGGTTAGTGAACTGGACTACAAAGGACAAGCGGTAGGGTTCGATTCAAACCGACGGCTTCCGGGTTCACCCAACCTTAAATGGGTACTGAATTTTTTGGGGGGAAAGTGAAGCGGCATGGGCGTAATACCGACTACATTACCTCAAAAATCATGTGCTGAAGGTTTGTAAAATTTATGGTCACTAACACCATATTCACTTTGCGCCACTTGGCATGACAGGGGTACTTTACTTACTTTTGTATGGTACAATCATTATTAATTATTTATTTATGTACATTTTATTTATTACATGTTTTATGTATTGTGTTTTATTTGAGTGCATTTATGTTTCTGAATGACCTTTCAAACACGTGATGTTTCATGAAGTTCATTTGCATATATCGCTCACCTGTACACTGAGAACCGGACCAGTTTTCCACACAAGAGA
The DNA here is from genome assembly GCA_032433765.1 of Megaustenia siamemsis. Lineage (NCBI taxonomy): Eukaryota > Metazoa > Mollusca > Gastropoda > Stylommatophora > Ariophantidae > Megaustenia > Megaustenia siamemsis. Next base: position 75,296,313 of record JAVIAB010000156.1, on the reverse strand, counting down.
AGCAATCGCCGGTGTTCCTGTGGCACAAGCTTCCATTGCAATATGTAGGACACGCTTCACTACAGCTATCTCCGAACAAACCTACAACACAATCTGATTGGGAAAGAAAGCAACATGAAATCTCAATTGATTGTTCTGTGGTCATGTGTTTGCTTGACGAGAAGTGTTGTGCTCATTTTGAGACAAATTTGGTAAGTAAATTTATTGCATTATATAACTGGTGGGACAAGAATAGTTGTTAGAGTGGATGTGTTCTTTCGAACTTGATAATTCCGTGAAAATCAGTGCATTGCCGGACAAATATCATGGAATACAAAGATATATGTTTCATACAAATACTACAAAACCATCTCGCAGAATATCATTATCAAAACAATGCAAGAGAGAAGGCTAAACTCATTCCATGTGCGATGTCAGCCCCGTATTCTTGGTATTACATGGAAAGACAATTACACAAAAACGTAGTGGTCCTCACACACACAGGCCTTCCGAGCATCTACGGGCTTCTTAAATAACATAGTTTACACTACCTTGGTCAATTACACCGTATGAAACATGGCCGCATAACAAAAGATATTTTACGGACAACTAGAAATGGAAAATGAACAAGGGGACATCCAAAACTCCTATTTATATACGTGCGTAAATGTGACATGAAAACTCTGTGAACATAAACCCTCCACCCTGGGAAGAAATTCCTGCAGACCATAATCTTTACAAACACAATCTAAACTTCCTACTCAAGCAAGACGATATATTCATAGAAAAAGACTACACTGCGGAAGAAAAGAAAAATAACGTTTCCTAGGACTGCAGCAAATATCATATTCAGCTATGATTGACGGAGGCTAGTACTTGAGCAAAGAATGTCCGGTATTGGGCGAAGTATCAGAGTTCCTTCCTAAGGTGGGGTATACATATTGTACACAGAAACGTTATTAGCAAAAACAGATGTACTATTTTATGCTCTTCCAATAGTCCCATTTTGTTTGTTTGTTTTTATTTTTTTATATTTTTTATTAATAAACGCTCTTTCATTCGATCAGTTTTAATGTTCCTCCCTCGATCTAGTACTGGAAACTTGACTCTTCATATTTCATCTATTTCATTCTCTCTATTTAATTTGAGTATCTTTACTATTGAAAAAAAAACATTGCATTAAAAAAACAGACATATTGCACTCATAACAAGCTACTGGAAAGTGAAGAAAACCTCAAAGACAACTCCTTGTTCGTGACCCAAGTTGGTCTGAATGTATAAACATATATCAGTAGCTTGTCGCTGAGGTTTGTCGGAGTCCACGTTTCTCTCTCTCTCTATTTTTCTCTCTAGCCAGTTGTTTCTGTTGTTTATATTTGTGAGTATCCTTCTTTACATCAAATCATGTTATTGGTCAGCCACATAAATGTACATGGCAATCAAAAATAAGTGTTGCCACAGAGACTGAAACATAATTTGAATGTATGTTTATAATTAATTTTTTTATCCTTTCTTTGCCGAAAATTTTATTAATGCGATTATTTGGATGATGTACAATCATTAGGGAGCCGCGATAGCTCAGAGGTTAGTGAACTGGACTACAAAGGGCAAGGGGTAGAGTTTGATCCGAACCGACGGCTTCCGGGTTCACCCAACCTTAAATGGGTACCGTATTGTTTTTCTGGGAAATTGAAGCGGCACGGGCGAAAAAAGGACCACATTACCTAAAAAATGCATGTGCTGAAGGTCTGTAAAATTTATGGTCTGCTTCTTCCTCCTCTTTCCTTCCTGATCTGCCTTTCAGCGTCGAGGGGAGATATAATTTGCGGGCTTTTGCTCTTCTCTTCGCCTCTGCTGTTGTTATGTTTCCTAGTGCTTCTAATATTCCCTCGACACATCTTTTTCGTGGTCGACTCTTGGGTCTGGTGTTCTCACAACGTTTGTTGAAGGCTCGTTGTGTTGTGTTTAGTTCTTTCTGCCTTGTCACGTGGCCAAACCATTTTATCTGTTGTTTCCTTATATATTCTATGGCGGGGGCTATTCCTAGCTTTTTTCTCAGTTCTTCATTTCTGATCTTATATCTCAGACTGTTTCCTGTCATTCGTCTAACACATTTCATCTCTGTAGAGGTTATTTTTTCTTATTGTTCTTGCATCTAGGGTCCAGGTCTGGCATTGGTAGCACAACGTTGGGATGAAGATTGTATTGTAGTGCTCGTTTTTCCTCCAGAGTTATTTCCTTGTTGGACAATAGTGGTGATAACTGTCCGATGATTTGACAAGCTTTGTTGCATCTTGATTCTATCTCTGCTGTTTGGGAATTATCGTTTGTCATTAGACTTCCTAGGTATTTGAATTCCTCTACTAGTTTTAGTTGTCTGCCTTCTATAGTTATGTTGATGTTCTGTTTATTTTTGGCGACATTCATGACTTCTGTTTTGTTGATGTTGATTTTCATGTTGTATTTTGTTCCTGAGATGTTGAGTTTGTTTAAGTGTTCTTGTAGGTCTTCTATTGTTTCATGTATTAGTGCCTGATCGTCTGCAAAAAGACGCTCGTTGATCTCCTCTGTCTCTGGTGAGTTGGCTAGTTTGCATATATGGTCCATGTATGTAATAAACAGTAGGGGGGATAGTACGCACCCCTGTCTTACGCCTGATCTAACTTCGAAGTGGTCTGTGTAGCCTGCTGCTGTTCTGACCCTGCAGCTGCTGTTGACGTAGAGGCTTTTAATAAGGTTGATTAGATGTTGGCTTACTCCGTATGTTGTTATAGTCCGTTCAGATTCGTTTGCCGAGATGTTATGATTTATAATTCAAAAAGTTCTTGATGATTTAACATGATTTTTGGCATACAGTGTTAAAATGTCCATGTCACGAGAACATATGTGTTACTCGATGTCTAGCTATAACGGTTTTCTTAAAGCGGCGAATTCCTTTGATCTTTGCCCATGTAACTATTATTTTGACCCTAATCAAAATGTTTTACAGTAATCTAGTGCAACGATGACCCATAGGCGTGTCCATAAAATTTTACTTGGTGGCAAGTATACAAATTTTAAATTATATATAGAACTTTTGTTCGTAGAGTCAATTTGATATAGTTCCATGCTCTTGGTGTGAGTTTCCCAAATGTTGTCGCTGCCTTTCAAATACGTACATTTAGTTCCTCATCTAAGGAAAGTGTGGCTGTAATAGTGGATCCAAGATAGCTGAACTTCTGTACTGACTCAAGCAGGCTTCCATTCAAAGTAATGGTTGTTGGTTTGCTTATAACATATTTTTGATTGCTTGGGTGGTCTTGAACAACAAACTGTTTAACAAATCAACTAGGAAATTTTGCAAATCAAACTATTTATCTGTAGACTTAATCAGAGTAATGATCATTCAGAATCAGACGAGTCAAATAGGTCGATTACTGCTTTCGGCTGAACAAACAACAAACCATCCTTTTTCCAATATTCCTCTTCTTGTCGTAACACATGATCCTCACATTTTACCCAGTAGTCTTTATTTATATTTGATAGAGCCTGATTTGTAAGTGTCTCAACATCGCATAATTTGAAAGTTTTATTTGTATATGCTACGTGTCCTTTAACTTTTGCCCAAACTAGTTCTATAGGATTTAAGTGTGCATAATATGGAGGTAGTCTCAAACATCTATGGCCATGTTCTTGAATTAACTTGTCTATTTTAAATATCTTTGTACGTTGTGTCTGTTTTACAAGGCTAAGCAATTCGGGTTTCAAGTAGCTGTCGTTAACTTGTATGTGTTCTTTTATGAGCCACGTTTTGATTGCATCTTTTGTATTTGATGATGTTGGGATTCTATCTTCTACGTTAACTACGTTATGGTATGAAGCATTGTCCATTATCAGACAAGAAGGTCGATCTAATATTGGAAGGATACTTTTCTCGATCCAGTCTTTAAATATGTGCCCATTCATTTCGGAGTGGTAGTCTCTATTGTCTATGGATTTTGAAATAAAAACGAGATGAGCATTCTGCAACAACCCATTATGTCTGCTACCTGCATGTGCAACTATCAAACGTTGCCCTTTACTGCTTGGTACTGATCTTTTAATACTTCCATCTGCTAACTGCCATTCCTTTTCATTTGTATGATGAGCGTTGATCCAAGTTTCATCTAAATAAACAATATCATAATCATTTTCGCGCATTTCCTTCACTTCACGTAAATACTTGCTTCTAAGAGCTACTAGATGTGGCTTCTCACAAATAATGTTTTTTCCAACAGCATACTTTCTAAAGGTGAAGCCTGCACTTCTTAATATTTTCCATAATTAAGTTTTGATATTTCAATGTCGTTGTTAGTTTTCAGCCAAAGCTTCAACTTTCTAAGTGTCACTTCTTCGTTTATATCAAACATTCGACAGATTTCTCTTTTTACTAGGTCCTTATCAAAACTGTCTAACGTTTCTTTCCTTCCTTGCTTTCTTGCATTTGTTGGCAATAAATATCCGCTTTCTGTAACTATTCGATCACATGAACGTTTACACAAACCTAAAATATGCATTGTTCTCTTCTCAGGGTTTGATAAAGAACAATAAAGATGTCCCTTTTTACGCTCTCTGCAGAAGTATTGATAAATCTTTATAGCAATGTTATGCTCAGTAAAATATTTTGCCTTTATATTCATTCTCACATAGACTTGCAGAAGATAATATGGATAGTGCCGCCTCCTTTCTGTAAATATTGAGATTTGCCTCTGAATTATGACTCGAACTCGAGTCTACGGCCGTGATTTTGACGTCACATAATTTCCGGTTTCGGCTAAAATGTCATTTTGTGCTAAACGGGAAATTTCATATGTAACATTTCTTTATAAAAATTTATAGTGGAAACATAACTATTTTAGGACGGTGCGCATTCAGCCGTGAAGATCATGCCTATATGTTAAAGAATCAGCTGTGAGATGTAAGCATCTACATAATCCCGCCGGTGTTTATAATATCGATTAACTTTTTTTAAATATAGGTTAAATAAGGCATCTTTGAAACTGGATCACATTTCTTTGATAAAAAAAAATATTTTTATAGCGACATTAGTATTCTAAACCTAACTTCAAAAGATCAATGCAAATGAACAATAAGTTTTTGAAAAAAATAAATTAATGTCTAGGCAAACGAATCTGAACGGACTATAGTATCTCCCACAGTTGTTCTCTGTTTACTCTGTCGAATGCTTTTTCTTGGTCAATGAAGGCTATGTATAAGTTTTGATTGTGTTCTGTCGTTTTTTTCTGCAAGCTATTTTAATGTGAATAGTGCGTCGGTACATCCTCTGTTTTTTCGGAACCCCATTTGAGAATCGCTTAACTGTAGTTCTATTATTGGTCTCAACCTTTTTTCCAAGATTTTGGTGTATAGTTTTCCTACATGGCTGAGAAGTGATATGCCTCTATATTGATTGCAGTCTCTTTTGCTACCTTTCTTTTTCCATATTGGTATGATGATTGCCTGTTGCCAGTCTTCTGAGGCTTGTTGTTGGTGCCATGCTCCATTAAATATTCTCTGCAACCATTGCATTCCTGCTTCTCCCGCTGCTGCTATTATTTCTATTGGTATGTTATCTACATTTTACAACTACAATTATGGTCAATAACACCATATTCCCTATACGCCACTTTTCGTGACAGGGGTACTTTACTTACTTTGTTATGGTACAAACATTATTAATTATTTATTTATGTACATTTTATTTATTACATGTTTTATATATTGTGTTTTATTTGAGTGCATTTATGTTTCTAAATGACCTTTCAAACACGTGATGTTTCATGAAGTTCATTTGCATATATCGCTCACCTGTGCACTGAGAACTGGACCAGTTTTCCACACAAGAGAAGCAATCGCCGGTGTTCCTGTCACACAAGCTTCCATTGCAATATGTAGGACACGCTTCACTACAGTGATCTCCGTAAAAACCTACAACACAATCTGATTGCGAAAGAAAGCGACATGAAATCTCAATTGATTGTTCTGTGGTCATGTTTTTGCGTGACGAGAAGTGTTGTGCTCATGTTGAGACAAAATTGGTAAGTAAATTTACTGCAGCATGTAACGAGTGCGAAAAGAACAGTAATTTGAGAGGATTTTGCTCTTTCTTGCTTGTTAATTTCGTGAAAATCAATGCATTGCCTGACAAATATCATGGGATACAAAGATATCTGTGCTATACAAATACAGCACAATCATTGCGCAGAATATCATTATCAAAACAAAGCAAGAGAGAAAGCTAAATGCATTCCATATGCGATGTCAGTCCCGTATTTTTGGTATCACATGGAAAGACAATTACACAAAAACGTAGTGGTCCTCACACACACAGGCCTTCCGAGCATCTACGGGCTGCTCAAATAACATAGTTTACACTAACTTGGTCAATTACACCCTATGAAACATGGCCGCATAACAAAAGATATTTTACGGACAACTAGATATGGAAAATGAACTAGGGGACACCCACAACTCCTATTTATATACGTGCGTAAATGTGACATGAAAACTCTGGACATAAACCCTCCAACCTGGGAAGAAATTCCTGCAGACCATAATCTTTACAAACACAATCTAAAGTTCCTACTCAAGCAAGAAGCACATAAATTCATATAAAAAGACTACACGGCGAGAGAAAAGAAGAAATAACGTTTTCTAGGACTGCAGCAAATAACATATTCAGCTATGATTGACGGAGGCTAGTACTTGAGCAAAGAATGTCCGGTATTGGGCGAAGTATCAGAGTTCCTTCCTAAGGTGGGGTATACATATTGTACACAGAAACGTTATTAGCAAAAACAGATGTACTATTTTATGCTCTTCCAATGGTCCCATTCGTTTTTTATTTTCATTTTTTTATTTATTTTTTTTTTAAATTAAAAACGCTCTTTCATTCGATCAGTTTTAATGTTCCTCCCTCGATCTAGTACTGGAAACTTGACTCTTCATATTTCATCTATTTCATTCTATCTATTTAATTTAAGTATCTTTACTATTGAAAAAACATTTTGCAACATTAAAAAACAGACATATTGCACTCATAACAAGCTACTGGAAACTGAAGAAAACATCAAACACACGGTCTTTTTCGTGACCAAAGCTGGTCTGAATGTATAAACACATATCAGTAGCTGGTTGCTGAGGTTTGTCGGAGTCCATGTTTCTCTCTCTCTCTCTCTCTCTCTCTCTCTCCTTCTAGCCAGTTGTTTCTGGTGCTCAAATAACATAGGTTACACTAACTTGATCACTTACACCCTATGAAACATGGCCGCATAACAAAAGATATATTTTACGGACAACTAGAAATGGAAAGTGAACTAGGGGACACCCACAACTTAGATTTATATACGTGCGTAAATGTGACATGAAAACTCTGAACATAAAATAAACCCTACAACCTGGGAAGAAATTCCTGCAGACCGCAATCTTTATAAAAACACTCTAAATTTCTATCTGAAACAAGAAGCAGACAGATTTATAGAATAAGAGAATACCCAGCGAAAGAAAAGAAGAAATAACATTTCCTTCAAATACAGAAAAATTCATAGTCAAACTATGACTGATGTAGGCTAGTACTAGAGTTAAGATTGTCCGATAGTGGGCGAATTAGCAGTGGTTCTTTCAAAGGTAGGGTTTGCAAGTTGAACACTAAATACGTCACTAGCACACCAAAAACATGGTACTATATTATGTTCTTCAGATAGTTACATACGATATGTTCGTTTTTTTTTATTGTTTTAAACAAATAACCGCTCTTTCTTTCGATCAATTTAAATGTTCATTCCTTGACGTAGCACTGGAGATTTGATCTCTTCATATTTTATATCTAACTCTATTTACTTTGAGAATCTTTACTATTTAACCTTTTTCTCAGCATATGATATACAACACACTCTGTTAATTGGTGCATTCGCTGCCCACTGATTATTTATGACTTTTTGGTTCTATGGATATTGACTTGCCTACACCTTACACAGAAGTAATTAATAACATGTGTACTTCTATAATTAATCGTTGTGTCATCAGCTGTTTGTTGCATTAATTGTTTCTCTTCAACTACATCTCTTTTACAACCATTAGTCTGGTAATTCTGTGTGGGCTACAGGTGTCAAATGATTGACATTTCGTTAAAACCAAAAGTAGAACTCTGAAAGCAAGCATGAACTACTCTCGCCAGGACCTGTCAACCTCTTTCATTTAATCATATATGGTTCGTCGCCATGTTCCCCAATTGTCTGCCTCTTCTTCGTTTACCAGTTGGTGTCCATGTCAATGCTAGTTGTGTATGACTGGTTCGTTCAATTCGTAAAAAGTGTCCTAGCCATTTCAATCGCCTTCTTTTTACTTCTTGATTGAAGTTGTTAACGTTTGAGATTCTGATAACTTCCTTGTTCGTGATGTGTTGATACCAACTGATGTTTGAATCTTCTTAAAACAACGACTTTCGAATCATTTATGTCGACTTTCTACCTTATGGCTTATTCTCCACGTTTCTGCTGCATATAAAGTGTTTGGATCTCACAATTGACGAATACATTCTAAGCTTTGTGCTGAGACGGAGACTAGTTGAACACCAAATGTTTCTAAGTCTCATGAATGTCAGGGCTGACATGAACATTCTAGCAAATATCTCTTTCTCAATGTCGCTATTTGATGAAATAAAGCTTTCTAGGTATTTAATGTGATGCATTTCTTCTAGTCCGACTGCTCTAAATGTAACTATATTTTTACTTTTGATCTCATAATTTTAGTTTTTTCTGTAGTTTTATTTTTAGTCCTATTGAGTTTGCAAACTAATCTACTCTATCTGTTTTCTCTTGGCGACAGTGGGCAAGCAGTCCAACATCATCTGCAAAGTGAGTATCTTCAAGACGTCCAGTAAGACCACGTGTAATTTCCTTTGGTCTGTAGGAAATAATCGATCGAATGATCCAGTCCATAAACACAAAGAAAAGGAGTTGTGACAGAATACGTTCTTGTCTAACTCCCGTTATGACTCTGAGCTAAGTTGTCTGCTGTCCTTCATGTCTTAAGTCCAAGATGTTTATATATATATATATAAGGATGAGTTCCATTTTTGTGACTATTCTACAATGGTGTGCAAAAGAAAGATTTGACCAGTACATGATCTCCCACTTCTAAAGGCTGCCTACGCTTCTCTGAGCTTTTGTTCCACACTATTCTTTATACGTTGCAGATGTAAGTAAATAAAACTAAAGCGCCCCGTTACGCCAAGTGGCGTATAGGGAATATGGTGTTAGTGACCATAATTTTTACAGCCCTTCGGCACAAGATTTTTGGGGTAATGTGGTCGGTATTAAGCGCGTGCCGCTTCACTTTCACATAAAAAATCCGGTATCCATTTAAGGCTTGGTGAACCCGGAAGCCGTCGATCAGGCTCTTGTCCTTTGTAGTCCAGTTCACTAACCACTAAACGTTGCAAATATACTCAGCAAAATATCTTCCTTGGAATTAACAGCAGATTTACACATCTACAACTTTCACAGTGACCCAGGTCCTCTTTCTATGTAATTTTGACAATAATGCCCTCTATTCATGCTTGTGTTACCTTTCATCTTTCCATATTTTATAGGACAATTTTTTACTAAACCTTTTGAGATTAGTCTCACTTTAATGTCTGCAGAAATTCTATCTTCACCCGGTTACTTATAATTTGTGAAATAGCAATTTAAATTTCTTGCCATGTAATCTCTGTTTCTTCTTTTCAAACTGGACAGGCGATGAAGAGGTAGAAACCTCACATACTGTTTACATTATTCTTCCGATCAATCCAATTGTTCATTTCCTTTGTTTAATTTTCCAGTTTTTCTTTCCAAAATTGTCGCATCAATTTTTGTAGCCAATAGAAAGGATCATTGTGACCTTGTAAACAGTTCTGTTACCCATTTCTCAAATGCCTCCTGAGTTTCAGTTGCCACAGTCAACATTATACTGTCTTTTATATGACCTCATATTATCGATTAGTTTGTTCTTCTCTATTATGTTGCTTTTATCATTCTCATGTGTGCGAGAATCGAGAATGATAGGATGTGGGTTGAACTCTGAACCAAGGTTGCATTAATGTAACAATAGGATACCTGATCAGACATTTTGAAATGTCAGAATGAGACATTAAAGGACAGTCACATTGGCCTGACAGAATGAGGCGTCAAAATACAATCATATTGACCTGACAAAATCGGTCATTAAACGACGGTCTCATTAGCCTAATAGAATGAGGCATCAAACGAAAGTCAAATCAGCCTGAAAGAATCAGGGTTCAAACGACAGTGCCAGTGGCCTGACAAAATGAGGAACTAACTGACTGTCACATCGGCCAGAAAGAAAATGTCATCAAACGACACTAACATCGGTCTATTAGAATAAGGCATCAAACGACAGTCACACCCGCCATACAAAAAAAGCATCGAACGACAGTACCAACGGCTTTACAAAACAAGTCATCAAAAGACAGTCACACTGGCCTTACAAAATAAGTAATTACACGGCAGTCACATTGGCCTGATATAATGAGGCATCAAACTACAGTCAGGTCGACCTGACAGAATGAGCTAGGAAAAGACAGTCACATCGACCTTACAGAATGAGACACTATACGACAGTCACATTGGTCTTACAGAATGAAGCATCGAAACGAGAGTTACATCGGCCTTTCAAAATAAGGCATCAAACGACAATCACATATGCCTGAAAGAATAAGGCATCAAACGACAGTCACAATGCCCTGACAGAATGAGTCAATAAACGACAGTCACATTTGCCTGAAAGAATGAGGCATCAAACGACAGTCACATAGGCCTGAAAGAATAAGGCATCAAACGACAGTCACAATGCCCTGACAGAATGAGTCAATAAACGACAGTCACATAGGCCTGATTGAATGAGGCATCAAACGACAGTCACATAGGCCTGACTAATGAGGCATCAAACGACAGTCACATAGGCCTGACTGAATGAGGCATCAAACGACAGTCACATTGGCCTTACAGAAAGAGGAATGAAATGAAAGTCACATCTGCCTAACAAGAATGAGGCATCAAACGACAGTCTCATCGGCCTTACAGGATGAGGCATCAATCGACAGTCAAATCGGCCTGACAGAATAAGTCATCAAACAACGGTAATATCGGCCTTACAGAATGAGGCATCAAACGATGATAATATTGGCCTTTCAGGATGTGGTACCCAACGATGGTAATATCGGCCTTACAGGAAGAGGCATCAAACGACCTTAATATTGGCCTTAATAAATGAGGCATCAAACGACTGTAATATCGGCTTTACAGGATGAAGCATCAAACGACAGTCACATCGGATTTACAGAATCAGGAATCACACGACAATCATATCGGCTATACAGAATGATGCATCAACGAAAAGTCACATCGGCCTTACAGAGTGATTCATCAAACGATAGTCACATGGGCTAAACAGAATTACGCATCAGATGAAAGTTACTTTGGCTTTACAAAATGAGACATCAAACGACAGTCACATATGCCTTACAGAACGAGGCATCAAACGACAGCCACATTGACCTTACAGGATAAGGCATTAAACGGCAGTCACATTGGCCTGACAAAATGAGGCAGCAAACGACAGTGACATTGGCTCGACAAAAAAACTCATCAAATGTCAGTCACATAGGTCTGACAGAATGGGGCATCAAACAACAGTCATATCGGCCTTAGAGAATGAGGCATGAACCGACAGTCACATCGGCCTTACAGTATGATGAATCAAATGACAGTCACATCGGCCATACATATTGAGGCATCAAAAGCCAGTCATATTGTCCTGACAAAACGAAGAATCAAACGCCAGTCACATTGCCCTTACCAAATCAGGAATCAAATGACAGTCACATCGGCGAGACTGAATACGTCATCAAACGACATTCACGTAGCCCTGGCAGAATGAGGCATTTAACGTCAGTCACAAAGGCTTGACAGAATGAGGCATCAAACGACAGTCCTATTGGCCTGATAGAATGAGGCATCAAACGACAGTCACATTGGCCTTACAGAATGAGGCATCAACCGACAGTCACATCGGCCTTAAAGGTAAAGGTAAAGTACGAGACTTGAGCCTACGTCTTAGTATGCGAGTTCGACCCATATCTGCTCGTCGCTTATCCATAAATGTTCGGAGAATTCTGTACAGTATCGCCTCACGCATCGAAACTCAGACGCGTGACGACATTCCTCACTTTCGAAGGGGAATACCCTGGTACACATTTCTGCCAGCGGCTGGGTCAATCATGGGGGTATCTTTTTTCCAACTAGTTCAATTAACACTACTCACAGCGGGAATTGAAAACGGGTTGTCCGAACGTCCGTACTCCAGTCGGGTGGTTTCCCAACTAATCTAACGAGGCCTTAAAGTATGAGGAATCAAACGTTAGTCACATTGACCTGACATAATGAGGCAGAAACACATTGGCCTTACAGATTGAGGCATCAAACGACCTATTTTCATGCTTGTGTTACCTTTTCATCTTCCCATATTTTATAGACAATTTTTCTAAAACTTTTGAGAATAATCTCACTTTAACATGTCTGCAGAAATTCTAACTTCACCCGGTTACTTATAGTTTGCTAAATAGCAACTTATATTTCTTGCCATGTAATCTCCCGTTTCTTCAAACTGGACAGGCGATGAAGAGGTAGAAACTTCACATACTGTTTACATGATTTTTCCGATCATCCAATTGTTCATTTTCTTTGTTTAATTTTCCATTTTTCCTTTGCACAATGGTCGCATCATTTTTGTAGCCACTAGATAGGACCATTGTGACCTTGAAAACAGTTATGTTACCCATTTCTCAAATACTTCCTGAGTTTCAGTTGCCACAGTCAACAGTATACTGTCTTTTATCTGACCTCATGTTCTAGATTAGTTTGTTCTTCTCTGTTAGGTTGCTTTTATAATCTACTGTGTGCAAGAATCGAGAAAGATAGGATGTGTGTTGAACTCTGGACCAAATTTGCATTAATGTACCAATAGGATACCTGATCAGAAATAAGGAAGGGTTTCATCCACGGAGAACATAATGACTGGTGCTTTTTAATGGCGTCTTTTTTTTAAAATTGTGATGAGGTCGTCATCAGGTGAAATCGCCATTGATTGTTATTCAGCAAACGTCTTACCAATTAACGAACGACTAGATTGATTATCGACCGGCCAGACTGACCAACGACTAATGACCTAGACTAATCGGAGGGAGCGAACGCTGATACAAAAGGACAGTCTCATCGGCCTGACTGAACAAGTCATCAAACCACAGTCACATTGGCCTGACAGAATGAGGCAGCAAACAACAGTCACATTGGCCTTACAGAATGAGTCATTAACGACAGTCACATTGGCCTGACAGAATGAGGCATCAAACGACAGACACATCGGTCTGACGAAAAAGCCATCAAATGACAGTCACATCGGCCTGACAGAATGGGGCATCACACGACAGTCACATCGGCCTTACAGAAAGAGGATTCAAACGACGATCAAATTGGCCTGACAGAGTGATTCATCAAACTATAGTCACATTGGCCTGGCAGAAGGAGACACCAAACGACAGTCACATCGACCTTACAGAACGAGGCATCAAACGACAGTCACATCGACCTTAAAGTTGAAGGTAAAGGTAAAGGTCAAGTACGAGACTTGGAACTGCGTCTTAGTACGCGAGTTTCACCCATATCTGCTCGGTCGCCTATCCATAAATGTTCGGAGAATTCTGTATAGTGTCGGCTCAGGCATCGAAACTCAGACGCGAGACGATATTCTTCACCTTAGCAGGGTAATACCCTGGTACCCTTTTCTGCCAACGGCTGGGTCGACCGTGGGGGTATTTTTATTTCCTACCACGAGTACAATTAACACTACTCACAGCGGGAATCGAAAACGGGTTGTCCGTAAGTCGGTAGTACAGTCGAGTGGTTTCCCAACTAATTTAACCAAGCCTTAAAGTATGAAGCATCAAACGACAGTCATATTGGCCTGACAGAATGAGGCATCAAACATCAGTCACATGGAGCCAGTGGTGGGGAGTGTTAAACACTCCAAGGTATGAAGACAGCTTTACAAGGGAGGAACACAACACAATACTGACGTTTCGGCCTGTGGCCTTCTTCAGAGTACAAGGACAACAAAAACAAACGGTGAAACACAATTATCTATAACTACATGATCAGAAGAATGGAGAGGTGGACAGAAAAGAAGGAAGTAGGATGTAGAAAAAATGAAGAAAGAAGAAAGCTACATGAGGGGATTTAGGATGAGTGTGTAGATGTATAAATAAGAAAGAATAGGAGAATATATATATATATATATATATAATAGTATCACTTAGCTCAAATAACGTGTCTGTCAGCCGGGAACGAAATGAACGAATGACCACAAAGATAGTACTCCACGTGCCGGAAGAAGGGTGGCAAGAATCGTGGGAAACAAATGAGACAAAAGGGGGGGGGGGGTTGACAGACTAGAGACCAAACACGGGACGGGAAGAAAAGAAACTCAAACAAAAGCATAGGGAGAGCCTAGGAAAAGGGCGGGAGACGGAGAAGATAATAGGTATCATAAAACTACAGGAGCTTAACCGAGGGGGGGGGCGGGGGCTAATCCAAACAGAGGTATCGGTGAGGATAGACAGGCAGGGAGAGGGAGGAAATACTGATACAAAGAAGAGAAAAGTAAAAGGACGAATAAGAAAGGAAAGAATCAGGAGGGAAAATAGGATCGGGGGAGAGGTAGAGGGTCAGGAGAGAATAGATAAGAGGGAGAGTCAGAAAGAAGACAGTAATAGAGTGATGGTACGAAAGAAGTGTGGCCCAGCGAGGTAGAGAGGTAGGGAACGGAGAGACTGACGGGATACTAGTAATGTATATATAAAGAGGAGTAGGAAGTATACATCAGAGGAAAAGAGGGATGGTACGCAGGCAGTAGTGCCTACAGAGGTAAGGAGGAGGGGAATGAAAAGTGGAGGAACAGAGGGATGGTACGCAGGCAGTAGTGCCTACAGAGGTAAGGAGTAGGGGAATGAAAAGTGGAGGAATAGAGGGATGGTACGCAGGCAGTAGTGCCTACAGAGGTAAGGAGTAGGGGAATGAAAAGTGGAGGAATAGAGGGATGGTACGCAGGCAGTAGTGCCTACAGAGGTAAGGAGTAGGGGAATGAAAAGTGGAGGAATAGAGGGATGGTACGCAGGCAGTAGTGCCTACAGAGGTAAGGAGGAGGGGAATGAAAAGTGGAAGAATAGAGGGATGGTACGCAGGCAGTAGTGCCTACAGAGGTAAGGAGGAGGGGAATGAAAAGTGGAGGAATAGAGGGATGGTACGCAGGCAGTAGTGCCTACAGAGGTAAGGAGGAGGGGAATGAAAAGTGGAGGAATAGAGGGATGGTACGCAGGCAGTAGTGCCTACAGAGGTAAGGAGGAGGGGAATGAAAAGTGGAGGAATAGAGGGATGGTACGCAAGCAGTGGTGTCTAAGGAGGAAGGGAAGAAGGGAAACGGAGAGACTAAGGGGATACAATGAGAATTATACGCAGGTAGTAGTGCCTAAAGAGGATGCTTCGGGGGTGAGGCAACCCCAACGAGCGATCAGACGGTACTCAAGAGTGATACGACTGTGGTGATCCGAAGAGCACGATACTAAGCCAGTGACCAGGACATCCGCCTTCCCCTGATGGCCCTTCGAGTTAAAGTGGGCTGCTACAGGAGTGCCAGCTTCTCGGGTGATGTCGTGTAAATGTTCACGACACCTATCGCCGATCCTACGACCAGACTGACCGATGTAAGTTAACTTGCATCGCTTACAGATGATGGCATAAATGATGTTACGCGATGTGCAAGTGAATCCCACTCTGATCTCGAAAGGACCATTAGGAAAGAGGACAGTCTGGAGAACGTGGTCACAAGTATTACACACTCTGCGGTTGCAGCGGATAGTACCTCGATGGCTAGGGAGGGCAGCTGGAAGACGACCCCTGACAAGAAATTCACGGAGGTTCCGGTCACATCTAAAGGTCACCAGTGGTGGGTCGGGAAAGAGCAGACGAGTAGTAGGGTCAGATCGGAGAATAGGGAGGTAGCGGTGAATGGTCCTAATCACAGCGTAGTGGTGAGGGTGATAGGTGAGGGTGATAGGTGAGGGCGAGTACTACTCTCTCCGAGGGGGGATGAGTAGAGGGGGTAAGAGCAGACTGACGTGAAGTGTGGAGAACTCGACGCAGGGCCGGGAGGAGAGCTGATTCAAGATAGAGGCGTCGGCGGAAGAAATCAAGCATGAGGTGGGCGTTGTGAAGGTAATCTTCATCGTCTTGGCAAAGACGGCGAAGTCTGAGAAGCTGAGAATATGGAAGAGAGTTCTTGCAGGATGGAGGATGAGAGGAGTCGTAGCGGAGAAAACTGTGGGAATCTGTGGTCTTGTAGAAGACCGAGGCGAGAAGATTAGAGGTGCTCAAGGAGACTGAGATATCAAGAAAAGATACGGAGGAGGTGGAGATGTAGTAGGTGATGTGGATAGAGGCGTGGAAATGTCCGACATAATCGATGAAACGAGAGATCTCATCCTCAGGAAGGTCAGTCAGACCGATGTAATCATCGATATACCTACGATACATAAGGGGGAGAGGGCCCTAGTTGGTTTGGATGATTTGGTGCTCCAGATAACCCATGAAGAGACAAGCATAGCTAGGGCCCATTTTAGTGCCCATAGCCACACCGCTGATCTGGGTAAAGAAATTGCCATTGAACTCAAAAGTGTTGAGGTTCAAGACTAATTCCGCTAGACGGCTGAGGACGCCAGTGGCGATGGAAGGTTGGATCCTGCGGTCCAGGAATAACTGAAGAGCTAAAAGACCGTCGGAGTGGGCAATGGAAGTATAAAGGGAACAGACATCCATGACGAAGATGCGGTATTAGTGGTCAGGAAGGAGGGTGATAGAGGAGAAGATGTTGAGGGCGTCGTTCGTGTCTTTGACACAAGTAGGGAGGCCCATAACTATGGGTTGGAAGATACTGTCAAGGAAGTCAGAGATGAGAACTGTGGGACATGCGATGTACGAGACAATAGGTCGTCCAGGAGAGTCAGGTTTATGTATTTTGGGCAGAATATATAGAGAGGGTCTGCCCAAGCAGTGATCAGGAAGGATCATGCGGTGGGAGCTGGAGGGAAGTAGTCCATCCTGAATGAACCGGAGGATCGTGCGACGCACCATGGCGTTATTGGTGACAGTGGTATCGTCGGGAGTAGGGAGGTAGAAAGTCAGGTCGGATAATTGTTTATTCCCTTCCCGGACATAGAGGTCTTTCCTCCAAACAACCACTGAGCCACCCTTGTCAGCCGGCTTGATGACAATATCGAAGGCCAATATTCTGTCAGGCCAATGTCGGCGAAGGTCCTGTAGGGCTTTGTACTCAGATTGCAGTGTCGAAGTCTCTGGGGACGGAGTGCCATAAACTCCCGGAGAGTACTGGTAATGAAAAGGTCCAAAGCCTGTATGTCATCAGTCACATGGGCCTGACAGAATTACGAATTAAACGACAGTCACAATGACCTGACAGAATGAGGCAGCAAACGACAGTCACATCGGCCTTACAGAATGAGGCATCAAACGACAGTCACATTGGGCTGACTGAATGAGGTATGAAACGACAGTTACATTGACCTGTCAGAATGAAACATTAAACGACAGTCACATTGGCCTGACAGAATGATGCATCAAAATACAGTCACATTGGCCTGACAAATCAGTCATTACACGACGGTCTCATTGGCCTAACAAAATGAGGCATCAAACGAAGATAACATCCGCTTTTCATGATGAGGCATCAAACGACATTCACATCGGTCTGACAAAAAAAACCATCAAATGACAGGTAAGATTGGCATGACAGAATGAGGCATGACACGACAGCCACATCGGTCTTACAAAAAGAGGATTCAAACGACGGTCAAATTAGCCAGACAGAATAATTCATCAAACGATAATCACATTGGCCTAACAGAATTACGCATCAGACGAAAGTTACATTGGCTTTACCGAATGAGACATCAAACGACAGTCACATTGACCTGACAGAATGAGGCATCAAATGACAGTCACATTGACCTGACAGAAGAAGCTATTAAACGGCAGTCACATTGGCTCTACACAATAAGGCATCAAACGACAAGCACAACGGTATTACAAAATAAATAATCAAATGTCAGTCACAATGGCCTGACAGAATGAGGCAGCAAACGACAGTCACATCGGCCTTACAGAATGAGGCATCAAAGGACAGTCACATTGGCCTGAATGAATGAGGCATGAAACGACAGCCACATTGATCTGTCTGAATGAAACATTAAACGACAGTCACGTTGGCCTGACAGAATCAGTTAATAAACGACGGTCTCATTGACCTAACAAAAGGAGGCATCAAACGACAGTCCCAGTGGTCTCACAAAATGAGGATCCAAATGATAGTTATATCGGCCAGAAAGAAAATGCCATCAAACGACAGTCACATCGGCCTTATAGAATGAGGCATCAAACTATAATCACATTGGCCTGAAAAAATAAGGCATCAAACGACAGTCCCAACGGCTTTACAAAACAAGATATCAAAAGACAGTCACACTGGCTTTACAAAATAAGTCATAAAACGGCAGTCACATTGGCCTGATATAATGAGGAATCAAACAACAGTCACGTCGACCTGACAGAATGAGCCAGGAAAAGACAGTCACATCGACCTTACAGAATCGACCTTACAGAATGAGGCACTAAACGACAGTCACATTGATTTTACAGAATGAGGCATCAAAAGACAGTCACATCGGCTTTACAAATCATCACAATTCATCAAATGTTAGTCACACAGATGTGACAGTGTGAGTCATAAAACAAAAATCACATCGGCCTTACGGAATGAGGCTTCAACCGAGACTCATATTGGCCTCAAAGTTTGAGGCACCAAACGTCACATTGGCATTATAGAATATAACATCAAACATCATTAACATGGGCCTAACAGAATGAGGAATCAAACGACAGTAACATTGGCCTTACAGAATGAGGCATCAAACGACAGTAACATTGGCCTTACAGAATGAGGCATCAAACGACAGTCTCATCGACATGGTAGAATGAGACATGAAAATGCAGTTACATCGACCTGACAGAATGAAGCATCAAACGACAGTCACATTGGCCTGACAGAATGAGGCATCAAACGACAGTCACATTGGCCTGACTGAATAAATCATCAAACGACAGTCACATCGGCATTACAGAATGAGGCATCTAACGACAGTCACATTGGCATTGCAAATCATCACAATTCATCGAATGTTAGTCACATAGTTCTGATAGTGTGAGTCATGAAACAACAATCGCAACGGCCTTACAGAATGAGGCATCAACCGAGACTCATATTGGCCGTAAAGTATGAGGCATCAAAAGACAGTCACATTACACTTAAAGAATGAAGCATCAAACATCATTCACATGGGCTTAACAGAATGAGGAATTAAACGACAGTCACATCCGCTTTACAGAATGATGCATGAAACGTCAGTCACAATAGGCCTGACAGAATGAGATATCAAACGAAAGTCACAATGGCCTGACAAAATAAGCCATTAAACGACAGTCACAATGGCCTGGCAGAATGAGATATCAAACGACAGTCACAATGACCTGACAAAATAAGTCATTAAACGAAAGTCACAATGGCCTGACAGAATGAGATATCAAACGACAGTCACAATGACCTGACAACATAAGTCATTAAACGAAAGTCACAATGGCCTGACAGAATGAGACATCACACGACAGTCACAATGACCTGACAAAATAAGTCATTAAACGAAAGTCACAATGGCCTGACAAAATGAGCCATTAAATGACAGTCACATCGACCTGACAGAATGAGACATCAAATGACAATCACATCGACCTGGTAGAATGAGACATGAAACGACAGTTACATCGACCTGACAGAATGAGGCATCAAACGACAGTCACATGGGCCTGACAGAATGAGGTATCAAATGACAGTCACATTGGACTAACAGAATGAGGTATCAATCGACAGTCACATTCGCCTGACAGAATGAGGCAGCACACGACAGTCACATTGGCCTTACAGAATGAGGCATCAAACGACAGTCACATGGGCCTGACAGAATGAGGTATCAAATGACAGTCACATTGACCTTACAGAATGAGGTATCCAACGATAGTCACATGGGCCTGACAGAATGAGGTATCAACTGACAGTCACATGGGTCTAACAGAATGAGGTATCAATTGACAGTCACATTCGCCTGACAGATTGAGGCAGAACATGACAGTCACATTGGCCTTACAGAATGAGGTATCCAACGATAGTCACATCGAACAGACAGAGTGGGGCATCAATGAACGGTAATATTGGCGAAACAGAATACGGTATCAAATTACAGTCACATTGACCTGACAGAATGAGGCATCAAACGACAGTCACATTGGTCTCACAGAAGGAGGAATGAAGTGACAATCACATCGACCTGATTAAATGAGGCAACAAACGACATCTAACGACAGTCACATCGACCTGATAGAAAGAAGCATGAAACGACAGTCGCTTCGACCTGTCAGAATGAGGCATTAAATGACAGTCACATAGTCCTAACAGAATGAGGCATCAAACGAAGGTCATATTAGCCTGACAAAATAAGGCATCAAAAGACAGTACATCGGCCTACAGTAAGAGGCATCAAACGACAGTCACATTGGCTTGACAGAATAGGGCATTAAAAGACAGTCACATCGAGCTGAAAGAATGAGGCGTCAAACGACAGTCACATCGACATGACAGAATGAGGCATCAAACGAAAGTCCCATGGACCTTACATAATGAGGCATGATACAACAGTCACATCGACCTGACAGAATGAGGCATCAAACGAAAGTCACATCGACCTGACAGAATGCGGCATTAAACAACAGTCACATCGGCCTGACAGAATGAGGCATCAAACGAAAGTCACATCGGCCTGACAGAATGAGGTATCAATCAACAGTCACATTGGCCTGAACGATTGAGACAAAACACAACAGTCACATTTGCCTTACATAATGAGGCATAAAACGACAGTCACATCGGCCTTACAGGATGAGGATTCAAACGACAGTCACCTCGGCCTTACAGGATGAGGATTCAAACGACAGTCACATTGGCCTGAATGAATGTGGAATCAAATGTCAGTCACATCAGCCTAATAGAATGAGACATCCTACGACAGTCACATCAGTGTGACAGAATGAGGCATAAAACTACAGTCACATTAGCCTGACAGAATGAGGCATCAAACGATAGTCACATCAGCCTGACAGAATGATTATCAACCGACAGTCACATCGAGCAGACGGAATGAGGCATCAAACAACAGTCACAAAACAATTAATTAATCATGTCATAAGTTAATGAATTAACATTGCATTAATGATCTTCATTCTATAAACTATGTGCAGCTCAGAATTTACCTGAAGACGAAGCAAAACTGAAACCCATGGCCTATATTTTAAGAGTCGTCGGACCAACCATTTTCCTAAAAACTGCCTCTTATTACACACATAATATCTTTACAAAGTTTGGCTTCAACAAAAAAGATTTCACCGCGTTCATTAAAATATAAATCAACTGTTTCTCACATTATTGAGATTTAAACATTAACAAAGTCGATTCTTCAAGTGAGGTATTGTGAACAACGTAATTTTACATATTTTTCTTTATCTTAGATTTAACAGAGATTTCTTTACAAATGTTGTTCAACAGATACCTAGTCGCAAATCTAGTGGACCGGGAATATCTCAGAGGTTCTCACAAGTGTAATAGACTCTTGACTCTTATCACCTAAATCCTGCCCTGACTATGCAGACACGAATCACATAAACTACCACATATGTACTATTACGCCTGGTAGCCAGTTTACCGACCGAGACATATTCCACTTTTGTAAGCACAGATGTTGTGTAAACAGTTTTCACTGCACGGGCTTGCACATGTGTAACCATAGAAACCCACTGGACAAGCTACAGCACACATTCCTGTGTAGGCGTTACACACTTCCGTTACAGAGCAAGTGCAGTTCTCACAATGAAGTCCGTATGTGTCTTCGGGACAAACGATCTCTGAAACAATATACAAACATACATTATTAGTTACTATTTCCCCAGCTTATTTATCCTCATTTGAATCACAGTAATAAAGATATTGTCAAAACAAAAATAGCCAAATGTGAGTTTACAATTCAATGTGCAATCAGGTAAATAAAATGACTTCGATTTTTAAAACGTCGAGTTTCACGAAGTTAGCTGGAAATGAAAGAAGTAAAATTTGTGTAGGGAAAAAAAATAACAAACTGATGCACAAACAATGTGTTCCAACGTTTTGCTATACGAGGGCCAATCAGATCAAACTGATAAGGGAGCTCTGCTCATTATAGATATATATACATATAGGTAGGTAGGTAGGTAGTTACAAAAGTTTGCATGTAGACATGTACTTTATTGGCAGTAAATGAGAACGTCAAAGAATGTACTCACTGTCTTCTAATCTACTTTACCTCTGAGTTTTAAAACTGCAAACTTTCGAAACTAAAACTGTTTTTAAAATAATCATTCGGTTGTAATTCAAATAGACTATACATAGAGACTGCTTGATGTTGTTGTCTTGTAGGTTGTGACTACCTTTTAGCGGGCACAATCCGGTCAACAACAGATTAAATATGTTAGGTTATATAAGACCACAAGTGCCATCCAAATATGAAAATACTTTTTTCTTAAAATGTCTGACAACTTCTTTGACATTTAGTTTTATAATTTTATTTCCTTCTCGCACCTCCCTTAACTACCATTCATGACGATCCGTCGTAATATGTTGCTCAGTCACCTTCAATAGTCTCTCCCAGCAATTGTATCGCTTTTTCCAACATGTATCATCATCATCATTGAGTGCCGTCTCCGCAACGAAGGTTGGCTACCATGGAGCGCCATTCTGCTCTATCTCTTGCTTTGATGGTGCAGGTTGTCATCGGTTGATTTGTCCATCTTTTGATGTTACTCGTCCATGTTAATCTTGGTCTGCCTCTGCCTCTTTTACCTTGTATTTTCCCCTCCAGGATTACTTTCAGTAGGCTGTTGTGTCTTTTAACATGGCCCAAGAATCGCATTTGTCTTGTTCTAATTGTGTTGAGAAGTTCTCTTTTCATTTTTAGTTGTTTTAAGACTTCATCGTTTGTTTTCTTTTCCTTCCATCCAATTATACCTATTCTTCTATATATCCACATTTCAAAGGCTTCAATTCTCTGTTCTGTTTTCTTGTCTAATGTCCATGTTTCAGCACCATATAGGAATATTGAGAAGATGTAACATTTTGCTATTCTTAGTTTTAGCTCTGGTGTTATTTGTTTTGATGTTAGTATGTCCTTCATGACATTAAAATTACTTTTTGCCATTCCTATTCTTTTGTTTATTTCAGTTGTACATTCTCCATCACTGGTTGTAGTATGTCCAAGGTAGTTATAGTTCTGAACTGTCTCAAGGTCTATTCCTTCAATTTTGATATCCACTTTTGGGTTTTGAGTATTTTCTTTGTTTATGATCATAGTTTTAGTCTTTTTGATATTCATATCTAGTCCATATTTTTTGCTTGTCGTGTTTATTTCATTAAGTAATTGTTGTAGGTCTTTAGGATTTTCTGCTAGTAGAACAGTATCGTCAGCATATCTTAGGTTATTGATTATCTTTCCATTAATTTGTAGGCCTGGCATCTCTATGATGTTTTTAAAGATTTGCTCAGTGTATTTTATTATTGCTGTTTGCTCCCAGTATAGATTGCATATTAGTCGTATATCCATGTCATCTAGATGTTATTGTTATTGTTATTGGCAATGGAAAGCCTCGGTCTCACAGCAAACGAATTAAAATCCATAATTGCTCAACCGCCCGTGCCAGTGGAATCATCCGAATTACTAACTCATCTCCCAAACAAAGAAAGGTAACTGTAGTCCCCATCGTAGCAGTCTCAGCACACGCCAAAAGACATAAGGCGAAACCGCGCAGAAAGTGAACACAGCCAACTGTTCCCCGTCATACGATATCATCATTCATCGTAAACAAGCGGGATATCGAAGCAGGATCAAAACGGATGAGACACACAGCTCACGGTGTGCACAGAGCACTTAACTCAGTAGCTCCTGCAACAAGCCGGACTTGGAATATGAGGAAACTGCAAGAAGGAACACTTTTCAGACATAGCCTTCAATGGTTCCTGCCGCCTATCCACCATATACCATGGGAGTTTACGTCCTCCCGAAAATGATGATCGTCGTAGTACTTTATGATGTTAGGCCATCATTGATGACTCTAATTCCAAACATATAGACACACAGTGGTGGTAAGTTATCATTTCCAATCCAACAGAAGCCACATGACCTGTAGTTAGTAAAAACACAAGTGATGATGTTCTCCGCTCCCTTCTTGTAGATGCCGCCACACGATTCTGATGTCTCATTAACTTGGACATCATTCAAGAACAATGTCAGATGAACATTCCATAGATATGGCTTTGCTGATGAAGTGCTTGGTGCAACAGTTGTATCAATCATAGTGGAGGCTCGTAGTATGTGGTCATTAATATCACAGACGGCACATGATGTTGTTATATTCAGAATTTCTTTCAGGGGTGTAAATACGTGGCACACACATGGAGAGTGGTTTGTGGTCACAGTAATCCCATTAAAGGCAATTCTAGGGTAGCATGGCATAGCTGTTTCAGAACAGCACAATCATGTGATGTTTTCTGTGTTCGCTATAAAACTGCTGCTGCTACCCAATCCTGACCAATTATAGGTGTGGACATTATTCACTTGCAATGACAAAACTGCTTTGTTTACATCATAAACCTCTGGAAGCGAATCATTTATGGGACTAATAGTACAATTTATTCTTCCATCGGGGATATCTTCATTAAGTCCCAAAAAAAAAGTTCTTTGGTTAAAAAGCACATATGCTTTTGAGTTAAACACAAAATGAGCCCACTTCATAGATTCAAAATGATCCTTGCCAATGCCATCCGTTTGCACAAGTTAGGTCCTTAGCTACCAATGTCACAAACTAAGCCATCAAATTAACGACTTTATCTACAGCGAAGGTTAACGAACTGTGAACAAACATTTATGTTCAAACCCCTGAATACATTTTCAAAAACTTGTCAACTCGCTGCAATAACATTTATCGTAGTATTCAAAGTAAACATTGCTTAGTCCATAGCTCGAATATAAATAAGCTGCCATTTTAGATCTATAAATATAAATAAGCTGCCATTTTAGATTATTTTAGATTTTAGATTTTAGATCATCTAGATGTATCTCTTTTAGGCATTCTATAAGTTGTTTGTGGTGTACTCTATCAAAAGCTTTGGTGTAGTCTATGAAACAGGCATATATTGGTTTGTTTACCTCTGTGTATTTTTCGATTAATGTTTCTTGCAGAATATGGCTTCTTTTGTCCCGCTATTTTTCACAAATCAAAATTGCTGCTCATCTAATTCAGTATTGATTTTATTCTGAATCCTTCCTTGTATAACTTTTAGCAAGATTTTTGTAACATGGCTCATTAGGCTTAATGTTCTAAAGTCACTGCATTAAACTGCACCATTCTTTTTAGGCAATGCAATGAAAGTTGATGTTTTTAGTTCATTTGGTATGTATCCTGTGTGGTATATGTCGTTGCATATGTCTGTAATTACTTCAATGCCAAAATCTTCAAGTGCCTGTATCATCTCTATCTGTATGCTTTCAGGTCCTGCTGCTTTTCCCCTTTTCATTGTTTTTATAGCTTTTTCCACCTCAGATTTTAAGATTTTATAGCCTGATGTACATTTTATAACTGGTTTCTTGTCCCTTTGATCATGAAATAGTTCTCTTATATATTCTTGCCATCTATCTATGATATCCTTATTGTCTGTTAGCATTTTTCCTTTTTTTGTTTGCAATGCATCCACCTTCTGTGGCTTTTTTTTTAAATTAGTCATTCTCTTTATTTCTGTGTGCATTCCTCTTAGGTCTTGTTCGCTTTCCATAGTTTCTATTTCTATACATTTTTGGCTGAGCCAGTCTTCTTTTGCCTTTTTGCACATTTTGCGTATCTCATTATCTATTTCATTGTATTGGGCAGTGTTCTTCGCTTGTCTCCTTTCTTCCATTTTTCCTAAGATGGTGTTAGTTATCCATTTTTGTTTTTTGTTCTTTTCTCTTTTGGGTAAGGTGTCGCAGGCTTTTTGTATGCTTTTCTTTATACATTGCAATTTGGTTGTTACTTTTTCATCAGGATTTTCTCTTCTGTATTGTTCAATTCCTTCCTCTAGCAGCTTCTTGTATGTGTTCTTTACTTGTATTGTATAGGTATCTTTAATATCTTTTTGATTTAAAGCTGTTATATCGAGTGGATTTGTTGATGAATTAGATTTTTGCTTGTTTCTCTTTATTTTGATTTTCATTTTAATCATTACAGGATTGTGATTAGAATTAATATCTGCTCCTGGGTAGGTTTTGGCTTTCTTTACGCTGTTACGGAGCCTTTCTTTTATCATTATGTAATCTATTTGATTCCTCTTCCTATCTCCAGGGCTTTTCCATGTGTATAATTTCCTTTTCTCTTGCTCAAAGTGAGTGTTACATATTATCAGCCTGTTTTCTTCACAGAATTGTATTAATCTTTCTCCTCTGTCATTTCTTTTTCCTAAACCATGATTTCCTATAATTGTCTTATATCTACCTTTTCCTACTTTAGCGTTCATGTCACCCATGACAATCAAGATGTCTGAAGATTTCACTCGCTTCATAACTTTATTTAGGTCTTCATAGTATGCCTCTATTTGTTCATCTGTGTAGTCTTGAGTAGGTGCGTATGTCTGTATTATTGCTATGTCGAATGGTTTTGCTTTCAACTTGAGTAGTATAACCCTATCACTGTATGTCCAGTGGGTACTTATATATTTTTGTAGCTCTCTTTTTATCAGTATTCCTACCCCTCTGATGTTCTGTTGTGTTTCCTGAGTATATAAATGTATATTTTTCGTCCTCTATGTACCCACATTCTTTCCATCTAGTCTCTGATATGCCTAAAATATATATATTTATTCGTTCTGCTTCTTGAATCAGATTTTCCAATTTCCCTTTTTGATATAGAGTCCTAACATTCCAAGTACTTATTTTAAGATCTTTCCTCCGACATAAGTTCGAATTTCTCCGACTCTCCATGGCTTCCTCTGGACTAGTACGTGATGAGGCTCCAATCTCTTTCACGGTGGGCAGCCATGTTCGTCTTTCGTGTTCTGAACATGCCTCTTGTGTACCACACACTTTGCTGTTTTCGCTTTCTGGGCCGTTGATCATTCTTGATTATAGTAGATAGTAATTTGTATCATTGTATCAAAATCAGTCAATCAACTGTTTATGAGTCGTCTTTGAAGTCCAGATTTTCCTGATTAAAGCGTCATCATTAAGTTAGAGGCCTCATTGATTGATTTTCCTCTAGGGCCGAAGACAGCACAAGGGGCGGAAGTTATAGTTCTCCAGGATTGTCCACCTGCTGCGACTTTTTGTAGTTCTTGCTTGTTTCTTAATTCCACGGTTGAACCTTCCTAATCAATTTGTCTGCGTAGCGATTCTTATGGTCAACCTTGTTTTCCTTTGCCAGAGGGTTTCCACATGAATGTCTAAGGGGGAGTCTTTCTTTATTCATTCTCAGCACATGACCTATGTATTTCCAACACCTTCTTGTCTAGACCTTGTAGTATATGCTGCATCCTGTTGAACCGGTTTAGTGTTTATTAAAATTTGGCTTAATTATTTATGTCTGTTTTGTTCATGGTTAATGTTTCCGAGTTTGTCTTAGTAAATAATACTATCTACTATAATACTATCTACTATAATACTATCTACTATAATACTATCTACTATAATACTATCTACTATAATACTATCTACTATAATACTATCTACTATAATACTATCTTCTATAATACTATCTACTATAATACAATCTACTATAATACTATCTACTATAATACTATCTACTATAATACTATCTACTATAATACTATCTACTATAATACTATCTACTATAATACAATCTACTATAATACTATCTACTATAATACAATCTACTATAATACAATCTACTATAATACTATCTACTATAATACTATCCACTATAATACAATCTACTACAATACTATCTATATTACTAATACGCTGGAATTGAAACTTTCAAAGAGACAGCAGACGTGAGTAAAAGTGCATCACGTAACTTTCTCCGAATGAACCATAAAAGCAGCAGGAGCAGTGGAAGAGACAAAATAATTGCTCAAACAAAAAAACAACCAAATATTCATGTGTTGCCGTTTAAAAAAAGTAACAGTTCATGATATTATGTAGAAGATAACAATACATTGTTTCTATAACTGGAGAGTAGAAATATTACTCTCACATTCACTTTAGATGTAATAAATCAGTCGGGTGATTGGAAATGACGAGCCGCATTAATGACATGCCTGTGTTTTAGTTCATACATGAACTTATATTGTGAAGAAATAATAAACTGGTAGTTCCCATAGATATGTAATCAAACCACAAACTAACTCACCTCCATAAACATATACTTCACATAAAGTTAACATTCTGTCTTCAGCTGCAGTGCTCGATGACTGTTTGATCGATAACACAGTGGATGGGTTTGGTGATGGAAAATATATTCTAATAATACTACTGGTTTCCTGGTTATATTGCAAAAAACTCGTTCTGTTTCCGGCTGCATCGAATTGTGCAATATCCAATTTATTAAGCCTGTGTTTGTAAACTGAAAAGCAAATACATATTAATGATGAACTCACGCGGTCGATTACTTATAAAGTAGACATACAGTTATAGCTCGTTTCAAATCACGTGCCCAACTTCAAAACGCTATTACTCAGTAACCGTTTATTAAAAACTGTTGAAATTTTCCAAATGTTATTAGAATGCAAAAGACCCTTTAAATGTATATTTAACAAATATCGTGCAGCTGCAGTTTTCTTAAAAAGCGCGAATTTCTTTTATGTTTGTCAAAATTGTAAATTGTGAACCCCTAAATAATAGAAATTACCGTAGTTGCTGGTCTATGATTAATTTTCACTAGGTAAAGGCATGGCCGTAATGGGGAAATAACCTAATAAGACAAAACACCAGGAGAATTATTGTCTTCTCAGTTCGAGGACGGACGATAATATCAAGGTATACCTTATGTCCAATTTTCATAGTTGTGTGGTCCTGATAAGGACCGTTTGTTGAATTAATTTAAGGTAATATAGGGGCCAACATTGTGGGGGCTATATACTTTCATTCTGAATCAGACGAGTCTAAAAGATTAATAACTGATTGGGGTTGAACATTCCACAAACCATCATTTTTCCAATATTCCTCTTCCTGTTTTCAGACGTGGTCTTCACATTTAGCCCAATAATCTTTGTCTATATTTAATAAAGCGAGATTAGCAAGAGTCTTTACATCGCATATTTTGAATGTTGTATTTTCATCTGCCACTTGTCCTTTTAATTTTGCCCAGATTAGTTCTATTGGATTTAAATGAGCATGGTATAGTGGCAGCCTCAAACTTATATGACCGTGCTCTTGGATAATCTTATCTATTTGAAAAATCTTTGTCCTTTGTTTTTGCTTTACTAGAGATAGTAATTCAGGTTTTAAGTACGTATTATTAAATTGTATGTGCTCCTTTGTGAGCCATATCTTAATACAGTAAAGTCTCGATTATGCGGTACTCAATAATCCGGAATTCTCAATTTAACGGACTTTTTTTTTTTTAATTATTATAGGGAGAAAGCTTGAATCATGTTTTGTTCAGTTAAATTAAATGCCTTTATCCGGAAATCGAAAACGCTACAACACGGTTTGTGCGCTGCGCTTACTTCTACAGGCTCTATCATTACACAATATTGCGTTTACAATAGTGTATTTACAGTAATATACTTCAAATAGGAGCGAACATATTTTATTCAATCCAGACATTGTGTCTCCAAATATTCCAAGTAAAAGCGACAGACAGTCTATATCTTCACTTTTTCCCCCGACTAAATGTTTTTGTCGGGAAATCTTAGTCGTGCCAAAAACACTTATCTACATGATTTTACAAATTTGCTTAATTTTCTCATAGCCTGCTTTAGATCTAAAGTTGGTCATGAATTTGTCAAAAATATGGCGTTTGACAGTCTGACCGAACATTAGAAGCAGACGTATTGTTTGTGAAAATTGAAGAGCCCATAACTTTGATGATTATAAATCAAAGGTTGAGCAGCCGGCGTGCAGTGACATAGAGATGGTGAGAAGAAAGGGGGAGGGGTTCAAAAATTACCGACTGGAAATTCAAAAAGAGTAAGATACAGAGTTTGACTTTAGTTTGTCTCAGACATTTGTGCAAGCTGAAATTCGTTCCATCAGTATAAATTATACATGATATGCTATAAACGCATGTGTGCATACTTTTTAACGGAATACATTTTTGTGTTAAATAATGGCCTCTGCGAGTGCAAACCACACCTCAATTTCCCGCAAAGGTAAACGCAAGCGAACTGTATTGACACTGAACCAGAAGATTGAAATCGCTAGTAGACTTGAAAAAGGCGTTAATCGCAACGTTTTGATGACTGAATTTGGCATAGCCTCTTCAACATTATATGACATACGAAATCAAAAAGATGAGTTGTTTAAGTTTGCGTCGGAGTCTGAAAGCAGCAACAATATACACCAGAGACGAAGTATGAAACGGCCAAAATTTGAAAAACTCGACGACGTCCTTTATGTGTGGTTTTTAGAAAGAAGAAGAAAAGGAATGCCAATATCAGGACCCATGTTGATAGAGAAAGCTAGTGAATGTCACACGAATTTAAATATTTCTGAGCATTGCAATTTTTCAATCATGTTTTTTCATAAATTTTGAGTTTGGTTTTCTTACTCTCGATTATCCAGAAAAATTCAATTATCCAGAATGGGTTCTTCCCCGAGCATTCCGGATAATCGAGACTTTACTGTAGCATCTTTTGTGCTGGATGACGTCGAGATTTTATCTTTAAGTGCAACAATGTTGTGGTACGCTGGTTTGTCCATTATTAGGCAAGATGGTCGATCTAGTGATGGGAGAACAGAATTTTCAATCCAATGTCTAAATATGTGACCATTCATCTCAGAGTGATAATCCCGATTGTCTATGGATTTTGAAAGAAAAATGAGCTCTGCATTCTGTATTAGTCCATGTTGTCGACTACCTGCATGAGCAATTATCAAGCGCTGTCCTTTGCTGCTAGGTACTAATCTCTTAAACTTTCCATCTGATGACTGCCATTCCCTTTGGTTAGTGTGGTGAGCATTGATCCATGTTTCATCCAAGTACACAATATCATAACCTTGCTTGCGCACCTCTTTTACTTCACGTAAGTACTTGTTTCTCATGACTACTATATGTGGCTTCTCACAGATGATATTTCGTCCACTGGAATACTTTCTGAATGTAAAGCCTGCAGCTCTCACATTCCTTCATAATGTAGACTTTGATATTTCAATACTGTTGTTCTTTTTCAGCGCTACTTTTAATTTTCTTATTGTAACAGTTTCATTCATACCCAACATTTTGCGAATTTCACTTCTAATAAGTTCACTGTCGAAATTATCCAACATTTTTGCTCTTCCTTGTGATTTTGTATATTTTGAACATTGACGGTCACGTGCTTGAATCCAGCGATTAAATGACCGTTTAGATAAATCCAAAATGTGTCTTGTCCCATTCTCAGGGTTTTCTAAAGAATGAAATAATCTTCCTCGTTTAGCCTCTTTGCAAAAATAGTCATATATTTTTATTGCGATGTTTTGTAAACTGCAGAATTTCATTTTAAGACTCATGATAAATGTTATCGTTCCACGTCTCCACCTATGAATGAACGGAAATGGAACACACAATTTCTCGTGTTCTTTACAAGTGTCTAATTGTGTCCAAAAACCACGGTAAAAGCGTGCAAACACGTAAATTTTACCGTGTATGGATTTTTACTAGCTATTTTTAACTTAAAATACTGTAAACATTAAGTTTTGACTACATCAATGGGTCGTTATAAATTTATATAAATCAAATAAGCAACAATAATAACCAAATGTTTTTTTTAATGAAATTAATTCCCTGTTGGGTTCTAATCATTATAACTTTACATGCAAATTTTGAACAACTTACAACAAGCGGTTAAAAAGCTATCGATTTTAAAAGTTGGGCACGAGTTATGAAACAAGCTATAGTTAATTTAGCCATTAAGGTGTCTCTGAGTGAAAATGTGCTTCTTATTATTCTGATCAAGGCAAGGGATACCACTAGTGTCAGATACATTCGAGTGACCTCCATTGTACTATGTCTAATTAACTAATCATTGACGGTGCTCATCTTTTATCAAGCTTTGGATCTCCATTATAAATTGCAACAAGTTTGTCCTATATTTATTTCGTCTATGTCAAAGACATGATACATTGAGGGTATACTTAAGGAAACAAGTTATTGTTAATCGAGGTCAATGTGTATGATTTCTCGACGACATAAAACCTGAAGCAGGTCATGTTTATATGTTGAATAATAGAACACGTAATAAATGTGACGTTTATGAATTTGTCGCGAGAAAGATAACAAATAAAGTAAGTGTAACACCCACTCGGAGAAATATAATATTGATCGCAGTACAATGTATGTCCACCTTGTGCTATTATCTCTGTTTGACGGCGCCTTCTCATCGAGCCAGTGTGATGCTGCATCAGCTTCTGGGGCATGTTATTCCATTCTTCTTGCAACGGTTGTGGTAACTGTTGGTGGTTTTCAGAATAATTGTATCTTCTTTGCAGCCTACACTCCAGTTCGTGCCATACATGCAATTAAAAGTGCAGGTCATTGTAAGGCATTAATCTGTTGTTGATGAAAGTGGCCCATGACATCACGTGTCATATGTGAACGAGCAAAGTCTTATTGAAATATCACATCTGGC
Source organism: Megaustenia siamemsis (assembly GCA_032433765.1). Lineage (NCBI taxonomy): Eukaryota > Metazoa > Mollusca > Gastropoda > Stylommatophora > Ariophantidae > Megaustenia > Megaustenia siamemsis. The sequence goes on along the minus strand of JAVIAB010000156.1, from coordinate 75,263,187 downwards.
ACATTAGGGCTGAGGAAAGCCTCTACGTGCATTGTGACGATGTCATCTCTGATTCCTAAACCCGTCAAGTTGTCATTGAAGATAGCGGGGTTTGCTTTGGCAGCATAATAAATCCAGTTCCCAATAATTACATTACATCTTCTTGCCCTGTTTCTCCGTAGGACACTATTGTCAGTAAAACGTTCTACTTGAAGCTGCCCAGCATTGCTTTGTAAGCAGCATCTTGACTCGACAGAGAACACTATTTTGATGTATTGATGATAGAACACATTAATGCTTATCGTACACGAAAACTTTAATAGAACTTATATAAGCCCGACTCATCTGCTCTTGGGTGTAAAGAAGTTTTTCTGTGTAATAGTGAATGTGAAAATGTGAAGGAGAGTAGGGGATGGTTGACGTGAGTGAGTGAATAGTGCACGAGAATAGATCACGGGAAAATGTGAAGAGATTAGTTCAGACAGGATATCGAAATTCTCGTGACTGGTGAGAATGTAAACTTGTAGACGAGATGACGTAGGGAAGTAGTGATTGGTTGGGGGGGGGGGAATAGAGTATGAGATGACATAGAGTAATTTGAATGGATTAGAGAGTGACACAGACAGAGTGCTGTAGACCCCCAGTAGATAGGCGTAAGCCAATGGTTCGTGGAGCTCAAGTAGTAACAGAAAGTTAGACTAGTGAAGAAGTAGGTCTCAAGTTTATTGACGAGACAGTTCAGTGTGTTAGTATAGTGAGTAAATGTTAGGATCCAGACTAGAGTGAGTCAGTGTTGCACCGATTGAATGTGAGAGATAAACTGAGGCATTTGCTGTTTCATTGCACATGTTATGTGTAAATAAACTTACTGTTACTTTCATGAGAGAATTCTGTGTGCAGTGAAACACAACTATCACTTTATTGTGGTCTGACGCTGCGGTAAAGAACGAAGTGGGAGTGTCGCGGCGAAAGTCATTGTTATCAGACCCTGCAGTCCAGAAGAAGTCAAACATCAACGCGAAGTACATCATAGTAATAGATCACGAGAAGAGAAGAACAGGAAAACGTTGCAAAGAATATCCAGGTAAAAGGTATATCTGATACGTATAAGGTTTTTTACATGGGCGAGCGGTCGTTACATTTACGTACATTTATAAGTCACACGCTGCAAAATCAGCAAGCACTAACAACCAACTTGCAAGGATGGGTGGTCGAGACGTAAGACGTTGGTCTCTGGAAAAAAAGTCAGGGTTCAAAACTCTTCACTGAAAAGAGAAGGCCAAAAGTGTGTGGGTAAAATTGTTCAGCGATAAAAATCGATAACACTAGCCACCCTCTCCAACTTTCAAGGTTGTGGCTAGCGCGTGAGATCTTCACTATTAATGGCACTCAGTCCAGTGAAGTGTCGATGTATGTACAAGAATGACCAGTGAGCACACCTTGCGCTGGCTATTGGTTGCACTCAGACCAGTGAAGTGTCGATGTATGTACAAGAATGACCAGTGAGCACACCTTGCGCTGGCTATTGGTTACACTCAGTCCAGTGAAATGTCGATGTATGTACAAGAATGACCAGTGAGCACACCTTGCGCTGGCTATTGGTTACACTCAGTCCAGTGAAGTGTCGATGTATGTACAAGAATGACCAGTGAGCACACCTTGCGCTGGCTATTGGTTGCACTCAGTCCAGTGAAGTGTCGATGTATGTACAAGAATGACCAGTGAGCACACCTTGCGCTGGCTATTGGTTACACTCAGTCCAGTGAAATGTCGATGTATGTACAAGAATCACCAGTGAGCACACCTTGCGCTGGCTATTGGTTGCACTCAGTCCAGTGAAGTGTCGATGTATGTACAAGAATGACCAGTGAGCACACCTTGCGCTGGCTATTGGTTGCACTCAGTCCAGTGAAGTGTCGATGTATGTACAAGAATGACTAGTGAGCACACCTTGCGCTGGCTATTGGTTGCACTCAGTCCAGTGAAGTGTCGATGTATGTACAAGAATGACCAGTGAGCACACCTTGCGCTGGCTATTGGTTGCACTCAGTCCAGTGAAGTGTCGATGTATGTACAAGAATGACCAGTGTGCACACCTTGCGCTGGCTAATGGTTGCACTCAGTCCAGTGAAGTGTCGATGTATGTACAAGAATCACCAGTGTGCACACCTTGCGCTGGCTATTGGTTGCACTCAGTCCAGTGAAGTGTCGATGTATGTACAAGAATGACCAATGAGCACCCCTTGCGCTGGCTATTGGTTGCACTCAGTCCAGTGAAGTGTCGATGTATGTACAAGAATGACCAGTGAGCACACCTTGCGTTGGCTATTGGTTGCACTCAGACCAGTGAAGTGTCGATGTATGTACAAGAATCACCAGTGAGCACACCTTGCGCTGGCTATTGGTTGCACTCAGTCCAGTGAAGTGTCGATGTATGTACAAGAATGACCAGTGAGCACACCTTGCGCTGGCTATTGGTTGCACTCAGACCAGTGAAGTGTCGATGTATGTACAAGAATGACCAGTGAGCACACCTTGCGCTGGCTATTGGTTGCACTTATCTCCAACTATCGTCGGTGTAAGTAAAAGGACGACCACCAGATTATATACCTCGCGCAAGGTGTTTAATAGAGCGGTAGAGAGAATGTGTCCTAAGTGAAGTTTCTGTACCTCGTGAAACCAAACCCAACAAACTACTGCAATATTAACATTTCATTCGATTTGCAGAATGCAAAATGAATCACATAACAATAAGCAAATTGTGCATTTCGTACCGTTTCTGTTATAAATGTTGATTGCATTAATTACATGTGGTCGGTCAAAAGTAATGCGCCACTCTGGTTGATTTTCCTGCAAAGCGGTGGACGCACAGTGGTGCAAGTTTAAATCGCCATTCGTGATGAGGTCCACGGCAAGGTGTGACCCACATTCATTTAAGTTGGTGCACATATTACTTGACTGCCATGTTGTATTACTTCGAACTGCAACACTTCTGCCTGCAATATATGAATTATTATGATATTTGAGAATAAAAACACATATCAACTGCACTGAGACAAGCAAATGAAAAAACTCATAAGAAACCGAAGACAAATTCATTCAAAAGACCAGCTACATGCTCATGTGGACAGTAGTTACAACTGGTCATCAGACCAGCATATTACATCTCTATTTGCAACTGACCACAAACTCTACTCGCAATACAAACTAAAAACTCCACCCAGAATTATAGTTATTAACCCATAAAGGACACCAGTTGAAAAAAGTCAGTAACATAAGACATAATCATTACGAATGATGTTTACAATTTGTGCATTCTGGGAGTTGTATTTACATTTTAATTGTGTGCTTTCTTTCTTTAGTTGATATGTTCGGAAATTTCTAGCCTTCCCAATATTATAAATCTGTTTTACTGCATTTGATAAATATTATTATTTCTGGACACACCAATGATAACATTTGAGAGACGTAAAGAAATAACACAGCAACATCACAGTTTTATTCACAATTCAATTAAACTTCAACATGGTTTCGTTTTTTGAATTTCCCGAAACAAAAGACACAAGAACATGATTTGTATTTTAAAAATGTATTCATCCGCGTGACATCAAAGACAAATTCATGTTTTCTTGTGAACATGGAGCTTTTGTTTAAGGACAGTGATATTTCTAGAATATAATCCCCTTGCTTGAAACTGAAGGTCCATGGTGAAAAACGTCTTTTGGATTTGTAAACTTCAGTAATAACTACACGCTATACGTTAAGCGTTCATTTTCTTCTTCTAATTTTTTAGCTCCCAGTGGAGCATAGGTCTTGAACAAACACTTTCCAAGTCGTTCTGTGTTTTACATTCTGTTAAGATGATTCCATGTCTTCCCCATCATCTTCATCTCTGCTTCTATCTGTCTTCTTCGAGAATACCTTGGTCTTCCTCTTTGTCTTTTTCCCTAGGGATTCCAAAAAAGGGCCTGTTGTGTAATACTCTCAGTTGGCTTCCGTAGTGTGTGTCCTATCCAGCGCCATCGTCTTCGCTGTATCTCTTTATCCACTGGTATTTGAATGGTACATTTCCATAATTCTATGTTAGTGATTTTGTCCTGCCATTTCCACCCTTTTATTCTGCGTAAGCATCCATTAATGAAAGTCTGTATCTTCGTGTTTGTCAATTTTGTTGTTCTCCATGTTTCACAGCCATATAATAGGACCGACTTAACATTTGAGTTGAAAATTTATATTTTTGTATTTAACCTAATTTCTTTGGATTTCCATATGTTTCCCAGCGCAATGAAAGCTCCTCTTGCTTTTGATATCCTTATTGTGGTACCATTTTCTGTTCCTCCCTCTTTATCTATATTACTGCCCAGATATATGTAAGATTGTACGTCTAGTAGAGTTATTTCTCCTAGTTTTATTTGGTTATTGCCAACTGTATTAATTCTCATAATGTTGGTTTTATCTCTATTAACCTTCAATCCTGGTTGTTGTGATCTCTCATCAAGTATGCTCATTTCTCTCTCTCTCTGTCTGCGATCAGGACTCAATCAGAGTAGGATTCCAGACTTTCACATGAAGTCAGCTGTCAGGTTAAGTGTGTTGATCGCCCCCACAGACAGAACATCACAATTAGAGTCTGCCAGATCCACTCTGACCGAACACCCGTTAAAACGTTGTACCGTGTTCTGCGCCAGTGGCCCAGTGCATCCGATTTCAGCCAGCATTTTATTCAGGTTTTCTTTCCCTAGCCTTTGATTGTCCCCAATCTTCCTGCAAGGCAGCAGATGATCTTTTCTGTAGGGGGATTCTGCCCTTAGATGGTCGGCCCTCCCAGTTTTACGAGCACCATCTGCCCGAGTCACTAGAGGTGACTAACACAGACATGCACACACAAAGATATGATATGTTACTAACACAGACATGCACACAGCGAAACGAGGCATGATTAACACTGACACACATCAAGATATATGACACATGATGGGATCCAGTTGTCACTGACCAAACAACTTGATGATTTAGACTTAGCTGATGACATAGCCCTTCTATTACACAGCCATCATCAAATGCAGGATAAAATGAGCATACCGTGACTGCGAATTTATCTTTAATTCCTTGTTCTTTAAGAAACCCTACATTGAAATACTTTCTACTTCTTATTCGTTTTAGTATACCTTTTTAGTTTAATTTTAAGTTTGGCTATCAGAAGATGGTGATCAGAAGCTAGATCTGCCCCTCTGTATACTTTTACATCCTGTAAGGAAGACTTAAACTTATTATTAATACATATGTGATCAATTTGATTTTCCGTTCTATGATCTGATGAACCCATGTAGTTTTGTGTATTTTTTTATGTTGAAATATTGTTCTTACAAAAATCACTTGATTAAGTGCGCAGAAATTCACAAATATCTCTACATTCTCATTTATATCTCCAAGTCCATGTTTTTCCATAATCTCTTCAAAGCCTCTGTTGTCTGATCCTACTTTAGCATTTAGGTCTCCCATCAAGATTATAATATCCTTGGCTCGTCTTGCGTCCATCTGACATTGTAGCTGTTTATAGAAATTATCTTTAACTAAATTCTGGTTTCTCTTCACAGCGATTAAATCTTTCGCCTTTTACCCGTAGCTATGGGCGGCCATTATTATTTATTTAGTTTTAGTTTTTCATGTCTTTAGTTTTTAATTCATTTCATGCCTTATATAATAATATATTGAAACAACATATTAAAACATTTATCACAGTAATGTCTGAGTTAAGAAAACACAAACAGTCTCAATTTGTTTATTGTTCTTGACTTACCTCTGCTGAGGTATATAGAGCAGATGTTCGCTGCTAACGGACCCTCAATTATGAATTTAATTATTCCAGTATGACCACCACACGTGACGTCCACAGTTCGTTTATTAACAATAAACCTGGTTTCGTTTATGCACGGTAACCTATCGTTCATTAACGTGGAAAAGTTGAGCAAGTTGCCTGTAATTATAATGTTGTATAATATTATTGTAATGTGATAATTATCATATGGAAAATATGTTTTCAACATTTCAATTTCCACCTGCTTATATTATATTAAATCATTGTTAAGATCCCAAAAAAGGGCAATCTTAGAGATTGTAACAACTGGAGAGGCGTGACACTTTTGTCAGTTGCCTCAAAGTTATTCTGCAAAATCATCCTAAATAGAATACAGGATTCAATAGATACAGTAATGCGTGAAGAACAGGCTGGGTTTAGAAAAGGGAGAAGCTGTATTGACCACATTTTCACTCTACGACTTATATTGGAGGAACACATTGAAAAGCAAAAACCTTTTGTACTTAACTTCATCGACTTCAAAAAAGCATTTGATAGTATTCATAGAGATTCTTTGTGGAAAATTCTGAAGCAATATGGTTTACCATCAAAAATCATAAATATTATCAAAGACATGTATGATGGTTACACATGTGCAGTTCGAACAGAGGAAGGACTGAGCGAATGTTTCCCAATAGAAACTGGGGTTAAACAAGGATGTATTTTATCGCCCTTGTTATTTGGAATTGTTATGGACTTCATAATGAAGAAATGCTGCACTGGTAATAAAGGCATCGAATGGATACAAGGAGACCATTTGGAGGACCTCGACTTTGCTGATGACATAGTTCTCATCAGCAGTCAGATAAAAACGATGCAGGAAAACACAAATGAACTATCATCAATAGCCAGCAAAATTGGGCTTGAGATCAATCATGAAAAGACTAAAGTCATGACTAGTTTAATTCCAACAGGTGACAAAATATACATGGAAAACAAACCAGTAGAAGAGATCGATCACTTTATCTATCTTGGAAGTCACATTGATCGAGAAGGGGATACGAGCAAAGAAATTAAAATCAGAATAGCTAAAGCAGCAATGTCTTTCAGAAGCCTTGAAAAGTTGTGGAAATCAAAACTTATCAGCACAAACACAAAACTTAGGCTATTCAAATCAAATGTACTATCAACCCTTACGTATGCGTGTGAAAGCTGGAAAACAACAAGAGATATAGAAACAAAGTTGAACGCATTCGAAAATAAATGTCTAAGGAAAATACTTGGTATAGCATGGAACGAATTCAAAACAAATGAGGAAATTAGAGAAATCGCCAATCAACCACTAATATCTTCAGTAATAAAGAAAAGACGATGGTCATACGTTGGACATGTGATGAGAAGAGATAATAACCGAATAGCAAAGCAAGCCCTCATATGGGAAACAACAGGTAAAAGAAAAAGAGGAAGACCCAGGGAGACACTGAGAAGAACATTGATGAGAGAGGCAAGAGCAGCAGGAGTCGGATCCCTCAATGAGATAGAACTGCTTGCACAGAACAGAGACAGATGGCGAGATTTGATAAAATATCTTTAAAAGAAAACTGCTAGAACAAAAAATCCATATAGGAGAAGGTGTATCTTGGTCTACGCCCTATGGGCCGGTTAAGGCTCGAAAGGTCAATAGAATAGAATAGAATATATTATATTGTTCTGCTTTTCCCTTCATTTTGGTATTTTCTTTTCCAAATAATTCTCTTATTTTCTAATAAACTGAGTCGGGGTAATTAAACTTTGATCCCCGTTTACATTTATATCTTAAAGATATATTATTTAACTTTATAACAAGAATAAAATATATTTGTATAGCTTCCAACACGACTTCGTGTAATTTTTTGTTTTTTATCTAAATTTCTGTTTTTTTTTCGTATATCAATTCTGTCTGTTTTTTTTTCATTTTGATTTATGTTTCAGTCATGAAATAAAATAAACACAAATAAATTCTTACTGTTCTCTTTTGCCACTATTCTGAACCAAGATATCGGGATTTGTATTGTATACGTAGCCTCAATATAAGTATCAGTGGTGTCTGGGTTACACGTCGAGTCGTCCTCATCCTTTACAAAGTTGTCCACTGCTTGAACATATAGAGAGTGAAAACTATCAACTGAAAAGAGTTCATCATAAGAACAACTATTATCCAAGATTTCAAGAATAAATCTTTTTGTGTTTTCAGGCATTTATTCCTTCATTAAAATCTTCTATCCATAAAAAAAATAAAATGATAAATGAAATTCAGAGATAATTGCTAATGTTAAATAAAATCAACGGAAAATCAACGACGGCGTTCGTGCCACACAAATTAAACAATTATTATAAAATACTCAAGTTTCAACAACGCAAAAATATTCGTGTACAATCATCCGTTCTCCTATCCACCCAGACATTAATGTATCCAAGCATTGACTAATTCACTCTTCCATTCCCCCTTCATAAATCTTCTTTCCATAATTGTATCCACTGTCTAGCTATAGAACCATTAATTCATGTAGAAATCATCCATCCATCTTCAGCCTGCATGTAGTCCGCCAACCTTATCTTTGGTTGTTCGAGCCCTCTTCTACAGTTCTAATAGAGGATAAACGAATAGCACATTTTAATAAATATAATTATTTGAAACATTCAGCAATATTTTCTCCATATTATATAGTTTCCGTTACATGTTATTCTTCTGTATTCGTGTAACAGTGTAGCCCCATGTACAAGAAATGTAACAAGTGATAATACTTTAGACAAAATATTCAAATCACTTTGTACAAAGACCTTTCCATGAAATTTGTACTTTTTGTCTCTCCTCAGATGAATTTTTCGTTTGTAGATTTGGCTACAGCAAACGAAATTTTATTCTGAGAAAGGGTGTGTCCAGAACTTTTATGTTGGATATAAGCACAGAAAAGGTGACCAAGATTTACGTAGTCTTTTTCTTCCTGTCTATTTTTCAGATCATTGTTACTGAACCCAACAGCGAGAGGAAATCGAGGAAGTAGTCAAGTAAACACCACAAAATAAAGCACCGGTATAAATTACATAACAGTAGAAATAATAGCAGCAACAGAAGAAACACGAGTTACCTGGCTGCACAGCAGTGGCGTATACTCTATGCTACCGCAACTACCGCCGGTAGCCTGAACATATTAACGAAATACAAAAGGAAATGATAATTTTTTATATTTTTTTCATAATTATATTACAAATTTTCAAATATTTTATTACACATTTCGTAGGACAATATGATGTATTTGCGTTGATTAGCATTTATTAAAGCAAGGTTTTCTTATGGCCACTATAACGTTTATGAATGAGACCGAAACTACTATAAAAAATAGTGCATGAAACCGCTAATCAGCAGCGGTACATTTCTCTCCTCTCCAACTTTGAATGAATGACCTTGACATTCAAAAATTCGCGTCATAATAATACGGCTAAGCTACCTTTACACTAATACGGTTTAATGGGTTATTTTTTAGCTCTAGCCAATCAGAATCATCAAAAAGTGAAAGTGAAACTATATCTGATTACTCGATCTTCCTACCCTATTTATAACTACGTTATGCGCATCAGCATCCGTAGAAATAACTTTTTCTTCTCTCCAGAGAATCAAATCTTATTGTCGCTCAACTCAGACACAAGAACACGTATCTGGTTTGGCAATAATGTCCATTGAGAAATAATTCCTTCAGAAACGTAGAAACCAACACAACAGTACTTTCAATGACAAAGTCATCGAGACATTTTCTTCTCAAACAAGACGGATAGAGTTTAAATATAAATAAGTAAGTAATTGAAAATGTAGTGATGTCATTAGCAAATATTACTTCATGTTAGCCTACTGAATATAATGTATGTTTTTTTTATTTTGTCAGCGGTAGTCCAGACCCCAAAACCAGTATGCGCCACTGATGCACAGAATACGCAATGTAGGTAGCATGGCACCATTTAAAAAAAACCTGAGAAGAATGACAAAAGACAATCACTGTACCATTATGGAAAACGAAAGGCAGAAATATAGACTGCAAATCTGTGCAAAACATTTTCGTTTCTCAGTTATTTAGGGAAGTTACACGCCAAAATTATAGAAAAAAGGCAGCGACTAAAAATAGAACTAAATTTAAGTGATTCTAAAATGGGGTTCCAAAAAACAACAGACGCTGTACTTAAGCGCTCTTCACCATAACACAGCAAGCAGAAAAGACGATAGAAAAAAATGTAAATGTGTACATAGTTTACATTGACCAGGAATAACTATTCGATCGAATAAACAGAGAACAACTATTGGAAATACTAACCACATACTGAGTAAACAAACCTCTAACCAACCTAGTTTAAAGTCTCAACACCAACAGCAGGTGTACAGTGAGAACAGCAGCTGCCTACACAGACCATTTCGGAGTTAGATCAAGAGTACGAAAGGTTGCTAACTATCCCCCTTCTGTTCAGTACATACATGGACTATATATGCAAATTAGCCACCCCATCGGAGACAGGGGAGATCAACGAGCTTTTGTTTGCAGAAGATCGAGCACTGATACATTGAAACATTTAAGACCTACAAGACACTTAAATAGACCCTACATCACATGCACAAAATACAACATGAAAATCAACATGAACAAAACAGAAGTCATGAATATCGCAAAAGAGAAACAGATCATCAACATAACTGTAGACAGCAGACAACTAAAACAAGTAGAGTAATTTAAATAACTAGGAAGTCTAGTGGGACACGAAAATTCACAAACAGCAGAAATAGACTCAATATGTATTAAAACTTGTCAAATCATTGGACAGCTATTACCATTATTGTCCAGCAAGGAAATAACACTATAGGCAAAACGGGGACTCTACAATACAATCTTCATCACAATGGTGTGCTACGAATGCAAATCCTGGACCCTAGATGCAAAGACAAGAAAGAAAATAACCTATATCGAGATGAAATGGCGTTAGACGAATGACATGAAACAGTCTGAGATATGATCAGAGATAAAGAACTGAGAAAAAAATGAAGGAAAAAACATCGCCATACAATATATAAAGAAACAATAGATAAATTGGTTTGGCCATTTGGCAAGGCAGAATGATCAAAACACAACAAATCGAGGTTTAAATAAACGTTGTGAGAACACCAGACCCAAGGGTTGACCACGAAAAAGATGGTTTGACGGAATATTAGAAACACTCTTTCAAACAGAAAAGCAGCAGATCGTAAAATATATCTCCCCTCGACGCTGAAAGGCAAATGAAAAATGAAAATAGAAGAAGATGATTATTACAGTATTTAGATTTCATGTGTAGAATTTTGTGCTCATTTTAGGATACATTGTGTGTTGCACCTGATGAAGACTTTTGCCGAAACGTCGTAGACTGTCTTGTCTCTCTAATTGTTGTATTTGCTTTATATCATTTTGTGTTAATTTTACTTTCAAGATGACTGGAGATTCTGGGATGAAATGTGCGAAGTAATTTCATGGGTCTGACTGCCACTGAAAGGCACACCCAAGATCAGAGTTTCATCTTTGGTTTCCAAACATCCGCTAATGTGGCTTTTTTTCCGAATAAGCTGGTTGCTAATGACAATGGCTTTGAAAGCAATCTTTGATTTCCTGAATCTGACACAAGAGTCTCATGTAAGGACGTTGATTGAAAACACGATGTTAGCGATATCCAGCGCCATCGTCTTCGCTGTATCTCTTTATACACTGATATTAGAGTTAGTCTGTGAGAAAATGTTAGATACGCTCCTGGAATTGAATACTTTGGATCTACTAAAATAACTTACAATGATAGACAGACTTATACCAAAATGTACCCTTCTTTAAATTGATACTTCGACTCTTTTAAAAGGACACAAGATTATAGTTAGTCTACAGGAAAAGGTTAGTTACGCCTCTTGAAATGGATACATTGAATCTACTTCAAAGATACATGATGATAGTTAGGCTTATAGGAAAAGATTACCCCACTGAAAATGGATACTCGTGACTACTAAAATGTACTATACTGACAATTAGGTTTATGGTAAACGTTTAGATACACCACTGGAAATTATACATTGACTCTACTAAAGGACACAAGATGATTGAGTCAATGGGAAATAGTTTTAAACGAATTTGGAAATGAAAACATTTTACTTCATTAAAATATACCAAACACTAAAATGGGACAAGTGATAGTTTTATGATAAAAGTGTACCCGGCTGGAAATTAATACCGCCTCCCTATTTAAATAAATTGTTGTTTAATAATTTTTTCGACGTTTAAATTATATTATTAATGAAATATAAGTGTTAATTAAATTAATAATTTAATTAACCGGCCGAGTAGCGAAATTGATAAATAACTCAAGTGCTAGGGATATATTCCTGCTCTCAGTGTATTAACTGCATTCCTCAGCCAATCCGGTGCTATTATATTTAGTGAACGAACAGATGTAAAAGACATAGCGGCCTTTCTCTGAGTGTGCTATTGTATCGATGACAACTCTAATATACATTTCGGGCTTGTGAACAGTGTGGTTTAAGTGGAATGTTTTGTGAAAGTTAGTTTTGAAATAGTGGTTTAAGGGAAAATTAAAAGAGTTAATTCAAGTTATTATAATTGTGTTTTCTTAATTTCAGACCATTATTTAGAATATATGGACAATCCCCTTTATTTGTACACTGTAACTGGCCGAATTGAGTCGGTCTTAAAGGCGACAATTAATTATTTTCCAAGTGCAAGCGTTTAGTAAATTACAGACTGCTTGAGTAGTTATAAACTATTGACCTAATGTGCCTGAACCCTAAAATATAGCCATACACCCAAACTCTAAAGATTTAACCTAACCTCAATTATAACCTTTAACAAAATCCGTAACCTTGAACCCTTAATGTAAATACTGAACCCTAAATTAGACCTAAACCCTAACCACAACATTGAACATATAACCTAAACACTTTCCCTAAATACTCACTCTTAAACATAAACCTTATCACTAGCCCTAAACCCAGAATCCTTAACCAAAACTTTAACCCCAATACTGAAGCTGAACCTTTAACCTAAATCCTGACCATTTATCTTAATCTAATCCTAAACGATAAAGCTGAAATTTGGCACTGAACTATAGCCTAAACAAAACACAAACTATTGAGCCGAACCCTTAACCTAATTTTTAATCCCAAACACTGAACCCTTTACCTAATCCCTTACCTTGACACTTAATACTAATTTAATCTTTAACAATGAACCCATAACCTAAACCCAAAACAAGAACCTTGAACACTTAACATAACCCATAAATCTGAACGCTGAAGCTGCAACCCAAAACTTTACCCTGAAGCCCTAGATGAAAAACCCTAACCCGAACAATTAACCATAACACTTATCTTAATCTTATTCATGAACGCTGAACTCATAATCTTAACTCTAATTTTAAACCTAAACCTGGTGTCCGGTTAGCGCAATCGATAGGCGGTTGGCTTACCACGGCAACAGCCGGGGTTCGTACCCTGGCGAGGACACCTGGGTTTTACTAATTCCCTAAAAATTAGTACCTCTGAAGTCGGAGTAAATCTGCCTGCATGGCGAGGGGCATCCTGTAATGGGATAAAACAGACTTTACACGCAAAATTCAGTCCCACAAAATTGAGTGGGTGGGACTTCGTCAGAGGTCAAAGCTGACGAAAGCGAACGAACGAACGAACGAAACCTAAACCTAACCCTTAACCTAAACTATAACCCTAAACATTACCGCTAATGTCTAGTTCTGAACACTACTTTCTCAACCTAAAGCCTATCCATAACCCTGAACCCTTAACTTAATCCTTTACCCTGAACCCTTAGCATAATTCCTAACACAGAATCATAAACCATTAATGTAAACACGAACCTAAAAATTGAACCATTAACCTAAACCTTAATCCTAACCCTGAACCTTGAACACTTAAAATAATCCATAACCCTAAACTCTGAACATTTAACATAAATCCTAACCCTGAAACGTTAACCTAAACTCTAACCTGAATTAAATACTGAACTATAACCCTTAATCCTGAACCCTAAAATTTGTAACCTAAATACTAACTCTGAACCAGAAGGCCAAACCTAAACCCTAACCCTGAACTATTAACCTAAACCCTAACCTTAAACAATAAGACGAAAGGAAGAAGAAATAAGAGAGAAAATAAACAAACATGCAAAAAAAGAGGAACCTAGAGAAAGATAGAAGAACAATTAACTTACATGATTTGAAGATCGTTATATGTTGAGTTATGTGAGATGCTGGTAGAAAACTGTGGACTTCTAGAAGCAAACGGTAAAAGTACCAGACACAGATAGATTGTAGCCTGAGGAAAGGGAACTCTTTGTACAGATCTTCGCAGCAGGTGGCAATCATCATCAGAAGAGACCTCCCGTCGAGCAAGTGTTTCGGCCCTTTAGTTTCTTGACACTATAGAAGGTGGGCCCACCTGGGTCATGACTCCTAGACGTCGATCTCCTGCTGCTTTGCCTGTAAAGCTTACACTATATACCCGGCACACGATAACTACACTTAAAAAACTCGAAAATAGTGTAACTTACCTGGCTTGTCCTAGCAAGTTGCTGTGCTTTCCAGTCCTAATGAAGTGGCTACATACAGCCCCGTCTTTTTTAGACCCGTCGGCGCAGGGACTCCTTGCACCCACCCGGCGTCCTCTTTTTTAAATAATATATCTTTATTGTATCTTTAAATTCAATATTCCAGTGCGTGATACAATTTTTCCGTGAAAAACAAAATGGAATAGCATCTCTCACATTTCAAGCATAATATATCAAAGAAGAAAGAACATTTAATATTTATCTCTTTCGTTCACATACTTTCATGCTCAACAGTCTCATGCCCACCCGGCGTCTAACATGAGAATCCGGAAGTCATGGTGTAGACGTCTAGTTGTTTGGCCTTCAAGTTATTGGGGACGTTATTGTTTGAGCTGACAATGGCTGGTGCTTCCCCTCTACGGTCGATGATGTAATTTGTCTGCTTAATTGCCGTTTCTTGTCCAGGGTTAATCTGTCGTTACTCCCTTGACTTACGTCAATATATATCCATCATGCCTTCTTATTTCTCTTGAGTTCTTTCTTCTTGAGTAAAGATAAAGACACTCTTTATTAATTTCTACCTAAGTGTAACCTTTGCCCTTCAGAAGTTTATGACTAACCAAGCTGCTGCAAAAGTAAAAAAAAAACTATTTAGAAGAAAAACAACGGTAAACACAAGGAGGCAGCAACATAAATAAATTTCTCTAACACAAGGAAGCATCTGGTTTGCGGTCTGAGTTATTTCTTCCAAAAAGTATTTTTCACAGCATCTCACAGAACTTATCCTCTAACCATCCTCAAATCATGTAAATTGTTTTGTTATCTATCTTCTTCCCGATTCTGATTTTGTCGCATGTTTTTCTTTCATTTCTCTCAGTATCGTATTCCTTACGTTAAAGTGTTAAGGGTTCAGGTTTTGGGTTCAGGTTTAGGTTTAGACTTAGGGTTCAGGGTAGGGTTTAGATTACGGTTTTAGTTCAGGGTTCACGATTGAGATTAAGTTAACGGTTCAGGTTCAGTGTTATGGTTAGGTTTTATGTTTTGTATTAAAGTTTTCGGTTTAGGGTTCATGGTTGACAATTAACTTAAGTGTTTAGGGATCAGGGTTAAGGTTAATGTTTAGGGTAAGGGTTCGGGGTTAGGGTTAAGTTTTTGTGTTTAGTGTTAGCAATTCATTTAAGGGTTCAGGATTAGGGATTAAGTTAGGCTAGTATTCAGATTTAGTGATTAGGTCTGGGTTTATATTAAGGGTTCATGGTTACGGTTACTGTTTAGCTTTAGAATCGGCGATCAGGACTAGGTTTAAACGTTAGTGTTAGGTTTAGGGTTTAGGATAAAAGT
Source organism: Megaustenia siamemsis (assembly GCA_032433765.1). NCBI lineage: Eukaryota > Metazoa > Mollusca > Gastropoda > Stylommatophora > Ariophantidae > Megaustenia > Megaustenia siamemsis. Next base: position 75,247,458 of record JAVIAB010000156.1, on the reverse strand, counting down.
TAGGGGTCAGGTTAATGGTACAGATTCAGGATTAGGGTTTATATTACGGTTTTAGGGTTGAAGAATAGTTAAGGTTTACAAATAAGAGTTACTATTTAGAGTTCAGGGTTCAGCAAAAGGGGTTTAAGTTTAGAGTTAGTTTATGAAATTTGAGTTAGGTTTATTGTATATGGTTAGCCTTCAGGTTTAGGTTAGTGTTTAGGTGAAGGGTTGATGATTCAGGTTTAGGGATTATAGCTAGGATTAGTGTTCAGAGTTATGGTTCATTATTTTACTTCAGCGTTACGGTAAAGGTTAAAGGTTAGGTGTAAGTATTAAGTAGAGTGTTCATGTTTCATGGTTCATTTTAGTGACTAAGTTAAGGTTTCAGGGTTAGAAATTATGGTAAGGGTTAGCGTTTAATTGAAAGGTTCACAGTAAAGAATTAGGCTTTAAAATAAAGGCTCAGGAATCAGGGCTGCAGTTAGGGTTACGGTTAATGGTTACAGTTCAGGCACATTAGGCCAATAGTTTGTGACTAATATAAGCAGCCTTTAGTTTACAAAGCCTTTGCGCTTGGAATAAAATCACTTTTCATCTTTAACTCTTTCCGCACTATTATCCGACACCTCGGAACGAATCAAATGACTAATTCAGAGTCGACGTATTAAAGTCGATGGTTTATATATTCAAATTATTGGTCTGAAATTAAGGAAACACAATTTTCAAAACTTTAATTCTTTAATTTTGTAACCACTTTTATAAGAATAATGTTTTAAAAATCATTTCAATTAAAAGACACTGCTCACAAACCTGGTGTGTCTATTAGAGTTGTCATTGATAAAATAGCACCCTCCGATAAGGCCCGCAGTGTCTATTACAGCTGTTCGTTCAATACAAAAGCATTCCCTTTGTAAAAGCATTGGCTGTGGAATGCAGGTAATACAAAGCAAACATGCTGCTGAGGTATTTGTCAATTTCGCAACTGGGCCAGTTCATTCTATTTTTTTTTTAAATATTAAATAAAACACTGGTATTTCAATAATTATGTAATTTAAACGTAGAGAGAGTTATTAAACTCTAACTTATCTAAATGGAGAGGTCGGTATTCATTTCCAGAGTGATAAACGTTAGCTATAAGACTAACTATCATCTTATACCTTTCTAGCGTCCATTATATTTTATTGAAACAGAATTATTCAATTCCAGAGGCGTATCTAACCTTTTCACATAGACTAACTATCGTATTGTGTTCTTTTAGTAGACTAACTATTCATTTCCAGTGACGTATCTAGCGTTTTCATATAAACCTAACTATCATCCTGTGTCGTTTTAGTAGATACGAAGTATTTATTTCCAGAGGTGCAACTGACCCTTTAGCATATGCCTAGCTATCAGCATGGTCCATTTTAGTAGACTCACAGTATCATTGTCCAGAGTCATATCTAACCTTTATCCATAAATTAACTATAATTATTTGTCTTTTCAGTGACGTAGAAGTATTTATTTTTAGAGTGATGGCCTTGTGCTATAAGCCCAACTATAATCCTTTGTTATTTTAGTAGACTCGAAGTAGTTATTTCCAGATGCGTATCAACATTTTCTCAAAACTAACTATCGGTATTTTACTCGATTCGGATTATTTTTAGGAGCATTTCAAAATGTTTAATGATGTTCACTTCGATGGTTAGCTCAAAAAATGACAAGTTGTGAGATTTACCAAATTGATTGTCTTTCTTTACATAAATATTTTACCAGTCGAATTTTTTGCCAATTTATTATATTTGACCCGAACTGACTCCACCTGATGATAACGGTAATGTTTTGGAATTATGTAAAAGAAATTTCCCGTGGCAAAAAGGGTTAGAAAATATCAACATTCAAGTAGGAAAAATATTGATTTTGCCTTACATCTTTACTTATTTTTTGGGTTAAATTCGCTAGCACCAAGGTTGAAAAAATATTGATTTAATCTTATAGCTTTCCATAATTTTTGGCCAACTTTGCTAGCGTCAAAACTAAAAATTATATTTATCACAGGAGATCTAAACGAGGATTGAAAAAATATTAACTTTGTCTTATATTTTCCATCATTTTGGGAAAATTTCCCTGACATCAAATTTGATTAGAAAATTTACCAGTGAAAAAAGTCAAAGTGATCAACCTTTAGGTTGGAAAAATGTTGACCACTTCTTATATCTGTTTCCATCACTGGTATCAAGGATGAAAAAATAAACCCTAAACTTATCCCTAAACATGAACCCGATCAGAAAACTTATTCCTGGCTCTAACACTAAGCCTTAAAATAACCATGACCCTAAACTGATCAAAACTGGTAGAACAAATGTCGAGTCATGTCATCTGAAGTCAAATTCTTTTATTTTAGTGTTCATCGTCAATTGCTATTGCAGCAATAAAAAAAAAACCCCGATCAAAATCATTATCCGTCTTACTCTGAATCAGTTACAAAAGTGACACCAATCTCTCCCTTTATTGTATTAAAACTATTTTGCTATTTGAAATTTTGTTCACAGTGTTGCAACTAGAAAAATTTGTTTAACTTTAATTTTTTCGTTTCTCATGCCACTTTAGAAAGTTTAATTTAAAATGATGTAGATTAACGAAAGTTTCACCTTTACCTAAATGACGAACCAGAATTATCTTCTTTTTGAATTTGTTAACAGTCCAATTTAGAGTGTTATACATTTCATCATGCTATAGACGATTCCGAAATGGCGAAAGATGAAAAATTATTTCTATCATATTTCATTTAGTGTTACATTTTATTATCGTGTCGTTTTTATTTATAGGTTACGAGAAATGAACAGTGATTGTATGTATCTGTAGCTCCTTCGGTAGTTAGACCCCGAGTTTGCCAACTTTTTTGTGTATTAAAGAAAAAAACATATTTATTTTCGGTTACTTGTATACTTTTCACCCTCGTTATTTCTTCGTGTAAATATATATATTTTCACGTACTTCATCGTGTAAATATTGCTATCAAATTTAGTGGACAAATAAAGAAATTTTGTTTGATATATCAGGATAACAAAACTATAAAATAACTTACTACCTATTCATTATATTTCTTTTAAACTTGATCACAACACATTCCATCTGTACTTTCTTCCAGCCCACAACATTTCATTTGTTTCAACCACTAAATGAACGTTTCTTCATCTATCAAACACCTTTCGCCAATATCCCATCTTTTTATTTCTAAAAAACAACACCACTGCTTTTTTCTTTATTAGCATAAATTAGTCTTTAAGCAACAATAAAACAACGTTACCCCTGACCAACATTTGTATTAGAAAAAAAAACGTCACGTAATTTTCTTCTTATGAAAGTCAATTAGCAACAAAAGCAATGCCACCTATTTCCCAATTTTTTTTCCACTAAAAAATTAACAAACCACAACCTTTTTCTTTATTCCACTATACCAATCAATACTTTTGACCAATATTTTGAAACACCCTGAACACTAACCTCCGTTTGAAATGTGACACATCTCATCCAATTATTTATATAACAAAGAAAACAAGAAATCTAATAATACATAGAACACATCATTATAAGTTCTTATCACATTCAACAAGAGAGAGAACCTACCTAGGTTCAGTAAGTGGTTAAAGAAACATTCATTCATTCATTCGCTTTCGTCAGCTTTGACCTCTGACGAAGTCCCACCCACTCAATTTTTGTGGGACTGAATTTTGCGTGTAAAGTCTGTTTTATCCCATTACAGGGTATATGCCCCTCGCCATGCAGGCAGATTTACTCCGACTTCAGAGGTACTAATTTTTAGGGAATTAGTAAAACCCGGGTGTCCTCGCCGGGGTACGAACCCCGGCTGTTGCCGTGGTAAGCCAACCGCCTATCGATTGCGCTAACCGGACACCCTATAAAGAAACATTCAATAAATGGTTTGAAAAATCCACTTGATCTACTTTCAACAAAAGTCAAACATTCACAGTCTACAAATGATTAAAGGGAACCCGAAATATTAAAAAAGTGGTTAAAGACAATCCACATTTCACCTAATTAATTATTTATAAAACCTAAGTGATGAAACATGTAACATTCAACAAGTGGAAAAATGAACGCACAGAACCCACTTTTAAATCAAGTCGAGAACAATAGAAATTCCAGACATTCTAGAACAAATTTTTCAACTGTTAAGTTTTCCTTATACTGCTTACGTATTTGCTTGTATGCGTATGTTCTATATAACTATCTGTATGTATATATATACATATATATATATATATATATATATATATGTATATATATATATATATATATATATATATATATATATATATATATATATATATATATTATAGTAAAAAAGTAAAGTACCCCCGTCACGCCAAGTGGCATATAGGGAAATATGGTGTTAGTGACCCCATATTTTACAGACCTTCAGCACATGATTTTTGGGGTAATGTGGTCAGTATTACGCACGTGCTGCTTTACTTTCCCAGAAAAAAATTCGGTACCCATTTAAGGCTGGGTGAACCCGGAAGCCGTCGGTTGGGATCGAACTCTACCCCTTGTCCGTGGTAGTCCAGTTCACTAACCACTGAGCTATCACGGCTCCCATATATTATAGTGCTATTTGTAAATCATCTATGAATGCCTTCTATATTAATGAAAATGACTGGGAATAGCTGGCAAGATTTCGCACATCATGGTGAGCCTGTATAAAACATAACATACAATCATTTGTGGCTATTCTATGGTAAAACATGGAAAATCAAAGACTCATGATGGAAAAAGATGGAAGACCATGGTGATCAATTAGGCTACTTGTTCATTCTGTGGGGAACGGGCAAATAAATGCAGTGCTGAGGTAAAACTGGTACCAAGGAGCCAGTAGTGATGTGTAACATATACTCCTACAAGAAATGGTGACATCTTTACAAAAAGGGACACAACAAAATACTAACGCTTCCATCTACATGCGGTCGTCTTCAGAGAATGAGGACAAAGATAATACAAGATGAGGGAAACATAAATGCTACATCATCTAGGATAAGGAGCGGTAAGTGAAGGTGAAGTGGACAGAGGGATGAAACAAGAGATGGTGATACGAGTGAGAGATGTGTTACATTTTGGAGGATAAGTAAAATGTGGAAATATAAAAGTATAAGTAAACATTGATTATATTTAAAAATCGACCTTGCTGATGGAATCCGTCACGTTCACACTGATGGAAGACCAACAAATCTCAGCTAAACAGTCAGTCACGTGGTGAGACCGGTAGTCTGAAGTGTAGTAAAGCCGTCAACCGAGACACAGGCGTGGACTCCGAGTCGCTGAGAGTGTGAACGAAGGCCGACTCGGCAGACAATCTCCGAGTACTTTCGTGATTGGTATGGTGTAATGCAGGGCATGGATTGATGAGAAATACAGAGGAGGGTCAAAACGAGCAAACCAGCGAGACATACTGTAGAAAACGTGGCGGTAAATAAGATAAGAAAGATGTGATAGAGGATAATCAATATATCCAGTACAGACACGGAAAATTGTCCCGGGGTGGGGGGTGTACATCACCAGAATAGTGGAGAGAGAAACGGTGTCATAGATAAAGATTCTGGATTTGTAAGAATGTGAAAGTAAGTAGACTCTAGCTGCAAATCTCTATTTACTCTCGAGACAGATATGGCGTAATGTGGGACAGGTGCTGATAAGAAATTTGGAGGAGCGTTTACAGCGTGTAAAGAAGCGAGACATATACCGCCGACGGTGTCGCGATAAGTAAGAAGCGAGACATATACCGCCGACGGTGTCGCGATAAGTAAGAAGCGAGACATATACCGCCGACGGTGTCGCGATAAGTAAGAAGTGATAAAGGATAATCTATGTATGTAGTGCAGACACATACCAGGACTGGAAAAATTACTCTGGCCAAAACCAGAGCAAAGAAAGGAGAAACGGAAGGAGAAGGGAGTATAAGAAGGACATAAGAGAGAGGGGTTACCCCGTGTGACAGGGATGCATTGATGTTCCCTTGTATGGGACAACCTATCCGGCCGAGCAGACGATTCTCTGAAGTGAATCAGCTGCGGCTGTCAGAAGAACATGACACCAGGCCAGTAACTAGGACATTAGCCTTATCCTGATGGCGCAGAACGTTGAAGTGAGATGCCACAGGGGTGTCTGCATGCCGAGTCATGTCCTACGGATGAATATTCAGGATGGGAATCAGGACACCGTCTCGGTGCTGATACTCGGAACATCCACTCCGTTTCTACCTCCCCTGCTCTGATTTGGGACCTCTATTTTTTCTCCTTCTTTCTGCATCTTTGTTTCTGCTTCTCACTGCCCCCACTGTTCTGCTTCTCTCTGCCTCCACTGTTATGTTTCTCGCTTCCTCTATTGTTCTGCTTCTCTCTGCCTCCACTGTTATGTTTCTCGCTGCCTCTATTGTTCTGCTTCTCTCTAGCTCTATGTTTCTGCTTCTCTCTACATCTATTTTTCTGTTTCTCTCTGCCTCTATTGTTCTGCTTCTCTCTAGCTCTATGTTTCTGCTTCACTCTACATCTATTTTTCTGATTCTCTCAACCTCTATTGTTCTGCTTCTTTCTGCCTCTACGATTCTACTTCTCTCTACCTATACTATCTGGCTTCTCTCTACCTTTATTTTTTTGCTTCTCCCTATTTCTATTTTTCTGCTTCCATCTGCATCTATTGTTCTGCTTCTCTCTATCCCCTTATGTTTCTGTTTCTCTCTGCCTCTTTTTTATCACTAACGGGTTTGCCTTCATTGATTAATTTGTGCATCATTACCTATTTTCACATCTACTGTTTTACGAGTCTGCATACGTGTCTGAGCGGCAATAGTTTAATTATTAATGAACCAACCTTAAATAGATTCTCGTGTTTTGGGGAAATTATGGAGGCACTGGCTTAATGCCGACCACATTATCACAAATATAATGCATTGAAGGTCTATGTGCAATCAAGCCATATTCCTTTTACGCCACAAGAGTGTTCATCGTTTCTTTCTGTCTGCGTGTCTACTCGTCTATGGGTCTGATTGTACTTCCATCTGTCTATTTCCATATCTAGACTAACATGAGTTATATAATTACATAGACGAAAAAATAATTCTTTAGGATCGAAGGAAATTGAAACATAATTACATGAACTTCATTAACATAACACAGCTTCCACATTAAATGTCAGATTTAAATGAAATAATGTCTCTACATTGACGGGAATTGCATTGTGAAAATGGTAGTACTTGACATAATGCGTTTAATCCCAGAACATTAACATAAGATTTAGTTCATTTGTTCAAAATGTACATTGTTTAGATTAACTTACGATACTGACAGCCTGGACCAAAGAAATGAGGTTTGCACGTAGCATTGTTCAAACAATCTCCATTCATGTTACACATATCATTTTCGCAGCGACAGATATATCTACAGTCCTTTCCCCACCATCTATTTTCACACGCTGAAATAAACAACATTTGTTACAAGTTATAATGCCAATTTTTTCCGAATAAACAAAATATTTATTTCTGTTATTTCAGCTGCTGCATCATATGATTAGCATATTTGTTTGCTAGACTGTATTTTGAAACGTTAGATATTCGAGTGGGCAAAAATGCTTGGGAATCACTTGTTTAGCCTATAAAAAGTTAGTAACTGGCTCTCTATTGAGATCATCATCATCATTGAGTGCCGTCTCCGCAACGAAGGTTGGCTACCATGGAGCGCCATTCTGCTCTATCTCTTGCTTTGATGGTGCAGGTTGTCATCGGTTGATTTGTCCATCTTTTGATGTTACTCGTCCATGTTAATCTTGGTCTGCCTCTGCCTCATTTACCTTGTATTTTTCCCTCCAGGATTACTTTCAGTAGGCAGTTGTGTCTTTTAACATGGCCCAAGAATCGCATTTGTCTTGTTCTAATTGTGTTGAGAAGTTCTCTTTTCATTTTTAGTTGTTTTAAGACTTCATCGTTTGTTTTCTTTTCCTTCCATCCAATTCTACCTATTCTTCTATATATCCACATTTCAAAGGCTTCAATTCTCTGTTCTGTTTTCTTGTCTAATGTCCATCTTTCAGCACCATATAGCAATATTGAGAAGATGTAACATTTTGCAATTCTTAGTTTTAGCTCTGGTGTTATTTGTTTTGATGTTAGTATGTCCTTCATGACATTAAAATTACTTTTTGCCATTCCTATTCTTTTGTTTATTTCAGTTGTACATTTTTCATCACTGGTTATAGTATGTCCAAGGTAGTTATAGTTCTGAACTGTCTCAAGGTCTATTCCTTCAATTTTGATATCCACTTGTGGGTTTTGAGTATTTTCTTTGTTTATGATCATAGTTTTAGTCTTTTTGATATTCATATCTAGTCCATATTTTTTCCTTGTCGTGTTTATTTCATTAAGTAATTGCTGTAGGTCTTTAGGGTTTTCTGCTAGTAGAACAGTATCATCAGCATATCTTAGGTTATTGATTTATCTTTCCATTAATTTGTAGGCCTGGCATCTCTATGATGTTTTTAAAGATTTGCCGAGTGTATAGATTGAACAAGCTTGGTGATAGGATGCATCCTTGTCTTACTCCTCTTTTTATATCAATGGGTGTAGAGAACTCTTTGTTATATTTTATTATTGCTGTTTGCTCCCAGTATAGATTGCATATTAGTCGAATATCCATGTCATCTAGATGTATCTCTTTTAGGCATTCTATAAGTTGTTTGTGGTGTACTCTATCAAAAGCTTTGGTGTAGTCTATGAAGCAGGCATATATTGGTTTGTTTACTTCTGTGTATTTTTCTATTAATGTTCTCATGCAGAATATAGCTTCTTTTGTCCCGCTATTTTTACTAAATCCAAATTGCTGCTCCTCTAATTCAGTATTGATTTTATTCTGAATCCTTCATTGTATAACTTTTAGCAAGATTTTTGTAACATGGCTCATTAGGCTTAATGTTCTAAAGTCACTGCATTAAACTGCACCATTCTTTTTAGGCAATGCAATGAAAGTTGATGTTTTTAGTTCATTTGGTATGTATTATGTGTGGTATATGTCTTTGCATATGTCTGTAATCACTTCAATGCCAAAATCTTCAAGTGCCTGTATCATCTCTATCTGTATGCTTTCAGGTCCTGCTGCTTTTCCCCTTTTCATTGTTTTTATAGCTTTTTCCACCTCAGATTTTAAGATTTTATAGCCTGATGTACATTTTATAACTGGTTTCTTGTCCCTTTGATCATGAAATAGTTATGTTATATATTCCTGCCATCTATCTGTGATATCCTTATTGTCTGTTAGCATTTTTCCTTTTTTGTCTGCAATGCATCCACCTTCTGTGGCTTTTTTATTTTTATTAGTCATTCTCTTTATTTCTGTGTGCATTCCTCTTAGGTCTTGTTTGCTTTCCATAGTTTCTATTTCTATACATTTTTGGCTGAGCCAGTCTTCTTTTGCCTTTTTGCACATTTTGCGTATCTCATTATCTATTTTATTGTATTGGGCAGTGTTCTTCGCTTGTCTCCTTTCTTCCATTTTTTTTTAAGACGGTGTTAGTTATCCATTTTTGTTTTTTGTTCTTTTCTCTTTTGGGTAAGGTGTCGCAGGCTTTTTGTATGCTTTTCTTTATGCATTGCAATTTGGTTGTTACTTTTTCATCAGGATTTTCTCTTCTGTATTGTTCAATTCCTTCCTCTAGCAGCTTCTGGTATGTGTTCTTTACTTGTATTGTATAGGTATCTTTAATATCTTTTTGATTTAAAGCTGTTATATCGAGTGGATTTGTTGATGAATTAGATTTTTGCTTGTTTCTCTTTAGTTTGATTTTCATTTTAATCATTACAGGATTGTGATCAGAATTAATATCTGCTCCTGGGTAGGTTTTGGCTTTCTTTACGCTGTTACGGAACCTTTCTTTTATCATTATGTAATCTATTTGATTCCTCTTCCTATCTCCAGAGCTTTTCCATGTGTATAGTTTCCTTTTCTCTTGCTCAAAGTAGGTGTTACATATTATCAGCCTGTTTTCTTCACAGAATTGTATTGAGATAATATTATTTCTATTGAGATTATTCTATTGAGATAATATTATTTATTTATATACGATTCCTTCTTTGCAGCTGAATGTGCCATTTAGTTATTTGCTGAAAACATTAGGATAGAGTCTAACCCTTTGCATTTCTCCAGTTGAGTTTTACCCAAAATTTGTAGAATTGCCAAGCCTGTCTCAAACTGTTTTACATTCGTTGTAATTGGTACCTGATTTTTTTTCTGGGGAAGTAAAGCAGCACGGGCTTAATACCGACAACATTACCCCAAATATGTGCTTATGATCTGTAAAATGTGTGGTCACTAGCACCAAATTCCCTATATGACACTTGGCGTGACGGGACACTTTATATATATATATATATATACACTCACACATACATACGTACATACATATTTGCTTACAATGTATACATCACTCACTCCACGGCGATATGCGTGGTAATGCGTAAATTCTATTTTAAATTCATATCATAAAGAGTATTAAATTCAACATGGGTATAGTTATGGTTGTGGAAGATGCCGGTATCACTGCAAACGAATTAAAATCCATCATTTCTCCTCAACCGCCTGTGCCAGTGGAATCATCCACATTCATATCTCATCTCCAAAACAAAGAAAAGTAGTTAGAGTACCCATCATTGCAGTTTCATCACACGTCATAAAACATAAGGCGAAATATCACAGAAAGTGGACACAGCCATCAGTTCCCCGTCATACGATGTCATCATTCATAGTAAGCAATGGGAATATCGAAACACTATCAAAATGGATAAAACGTACAGCTGACGGTGTGTACATAGCACTTTACTCAGTAGCTCCTGCAGCAAGCGTGACTTGGAATATGAGGAAACATGACGTCATGGGACGCACCAAAATGGCAGCTTATTTACATTCGAGCTATGGACTAAGCAATGTTTAATTTGAATACCACGATATATATTATTGCAGCGAGGTGGCAGATTTTTGAAAATGTATTCAGGGGTTTGAACATAAATGTTTGTTCACAGTTCGTTAACTTTCGTTGTAGATAAAGTCGTTAAATTGATAGCTTAGTTTGTGACCTTGGTTGCTAAGGACCTAACTTGTGCAAACGGATGGCATTGGCAAGAATCATTTTGAATCTATGAAGTGGGCTCATTTTGTGTTTAACTCAAAAGCATATGTGCTTTTTAACCAAAGACTTTTTTTTGGGACTCAATGAAGATATCCCCGATGGAAGAATAAATTGTACTATTAATCCCATAAATGATTCGCTTCCAGAGGTTTATGATGTAAACAAAGCAGTTTTGTCATTGCAAGTGAATAATGTCCACACCTATAATTGGTCAGGATTGGGTAGCAGCAGCAGCTTTATAGCGAACACAGAAAACATCACAGGATTGTGCTGTTCTGAAACAGCTATGCCATGCTACCCTAGAATTGCCTTTAATGGGATTACTGTGACCACAAACCACGCTCCATGTGTGTGCCACATATTTACACCACAGAAAGAAATTCTGAATATAACAACATCATGTGCCTTCTGTGATATTAATGACCACAGACCAGGAGCCTCCAGTATGATTGATACAACTGTTGCACCAAGCACTTCATCAGCAAAGCCATATCTATGGAATGTTCATCTGACATTGTTCTTGAATGATGTCCAAGATAATGAGACATCAGAATTGTGGGGCGGCAGCTACAAGAAGGGAGCGGAGAACATCATCAATTGTGTTTTTACTAACTACAGGTCATGTGGCTTCTGTTGGATTGGAAATGATAACTTACCACCACTGTGTTGTCTATATGTTTATAATTGGAGTCATCAATGATGGCCTAACATCATCAAGTGCTACGACGATCATCATTTTCGGGAGGACGTAAACTCCCATGGTATATGGTGGATAGGCGGCAGGAACCATTGAAGGCTATGTCTGAAAAGTGTTCCTTCTTGCAGTTTCCTCATATTCCAAGTCCGGCTTGTTGCAGGAGCTACTGAGTTAAATGCTCTGTGCACACTGTGAGCTGTGTGTCTCATCCGTTTTGATCCTGCTTCGATATCCCGCTTGTTTGCGATGAATGATGATATCGTATGACGGGGAACAGTTGGCTGTGTTCACTTTCTGCGCGGTTTCGCCTTATGTCTTTTGGCGTGTGCTGAGACTGCTGCGATGGGGACTACAGTTGCCTTTCTTTGTTTGGGAGATGAGTTGGTAATTCGGATGATTCCACTGGCACGGGCGGTTGAGCAATTATGGATTTTAATTCGTTTGCTGTGAGACCGAGGCCTTCCATAACCAATAACCAATAACCAATGAGGAAACAGCAACACAGACATTTTTTCTCGCCTCTTGAAAATGTTGATCGTCATATAAAAAAAAAATGTATAGCGCTTGATGATGTTAGAACATCGTTTTTTTTTTTTCCAAATCCGAAAATATGAAACACAGGATTCGCCGGATTATCCTCATCGTATATCGAATAACAGTCCATAAGCGTTCACATCTCCCCTGCAATGTGAATTTGTGAAATGATAAACCAGTTCACACCAGGACTGCAAAGTCATGAACAAAACTCCGTTATTTCTTTATTATAAACGTAAAGCCGGTTTAAAGATATACGATCAGCAATCATAATGACGTAACACACACAACAATGGATGCGCCCACAAACTACCCGATTAATCTCGTCAATGCAGCCACCAACGCAAAATTAAACATATAATCTCACAACGCAAGATCACGTTCTAATGTTATACCTTGACTAAAGATCAATTGCCTTGTGAGCAGAACAATGAGAAGAAAGACTGGAGGAGAGACACACTTAATTGTCAACGATTGGACAAGGTTCCACTGTTGTCTGATACTGATCATAGATTCCTGTGAATAAAAGCAAACACAAACATCTAATTAGAACGAACATTTGATTACCTGCAGCTGGTGAGAAAAAGCGCTATCATTAGATTGTGTGCATCTCTTACTTAGATCGTGTTACAAGCGAAGAAGTTCGCACAGGATGCAACTAACAATCGGGGTACATTATGACTATTGGACTACTGCAAAAATGCGTAAAATGAAAACATATTTGTGCTATTTGTCGTGTGTATACAACGCCTGTAGTGTTATCTTGACCCTTACAGTGAAACGCTAGGAAAACAACATGGATTGACTTTAGAAAAGAAAAGAAGAGTATCATTTATAAACTTGTGATGAAAACACCAACCCTGGCGGGGCTTTGAATATAGGGAAACAGGGGGTCAAGTGAGTCAGGTTTGTGGAGCTCAGGTAGCATGAAATAGCAAGGTTTATCTAAGCCACAGTCGAGGATGATAAGGTTGGAGGCTTTTCTTTCTTTCTTTCTTTTTTTTTTTTTTTGGGGGGGGGAGACAAGTAGGCTATGGATAAATCAGTGGCCGACCAATGCAACAAGTTGTTGATGATGACGATGATATCGTTAGTACATGGACTGTAGAATTTGGCTTTTGAGAATTGTATCTCACCAACATACATATAAATTTCCTTACAAGAACAAGCGTTTTGTTCAGCTTTTCATCAACAAATTTAATGAATATGTCGGCACAGTGTCGAAAGATTTGAAAGAGACCGAGGCTCAGCGAGGAAAGGCTAGGGTGATGCAATCTAAGAGTTTAGCGTTGTTGGATATCATGAGAGAAGTTATACGCAAATACTAGGCATAGCAACCTACGGTCCGCGGTTCAGAACTGGCCCGGTAAGTAATTTTGACAGGCTCGGGTGATTACAAATAAATAGCTCGACCGTGAACTGAAAAAAAAAAAATTAGAATTAAGGAATATATTAACTATTATACATTATTTACACATTTTTACATTATTTACAAATTTATTAAAACATTTACACATTTTTACAGTCATCATCATCGTGTGGCATACCGGGGTGTAGGTGATCATGTCCTTCCACAATCTTCTAGTTACCGTGCATTGTATCAGTTCTGTTATTGACTGTTTTCCATGCCATGACACCAAGATATCCAGTATTTTCTCTCTTTGTCGTCCGAGATCTCTCTTTCCCTGTATTTTGCCAGTTGTAACCAAGTATTCCAACTTTCCTCTTCTCATGATGTCCCCGAAAATAGTTGATTATTTTTTTTTCTAAAGTTTCTTATGAGCTCCCTTTGTGTGATCGACTCTTTTAGAATTTCCTCGTTGGTCTTTTTAGTTGTCCAGCGAACTTTCCAAGTTCTTCTGAGAAATCCCATCTCTGTGGTTCTAATCGTCTTTTTATTTGTTTGTTTACTGTCCATAAATCATTTCCATAGGTCAGGATTGTCACTATATAGAATCGATGGACTCTCTTTCTTACTTCTATTGAAATAGATTTGTTGCATATGACGTATTTCATTTTCTGAAATGCTATTTTGTCCTGAGCTATTTTGCTTTTTATTTCTGTGGTGCATCTTCAATCAGATATTATTGTTTCCAATTATTTGACGCGTTGCACTTCTTTCAGATTTGTCCTGTTTATTTGTATGCTGCACGATAATGATGATTGTTTCTTCCACATGACCATTACTTCTGTTTTATTTTTCAGACCGTGACCTTTCTTGTTGCTATTTACACTTTTTACATTTATGGAGAAAATAGTCACCTTGAACAGAAACGCGTATTACCACCCACACTCGGAGGTTATAGATATAACAAAGAGACATGGCTCAATGCGGCAGTATTTGCCTATGACGTCTTCGAAAGCTTCCACAGACGAGAGGAGACATGTGCTGCTGCTATAGATCTGGAGGATGCATACAACAGGGTACCATTTGAATATCTCATGTATATGCTCCTCAAACTGGCGGTGCACCCCTTCCTCATTAGATGGATTGCCGCGACACTGTTTCAGAGGAAGGTGATACTCAGATGGGGAAGTTGGTCTTCCGAGCCAACATCCATTTGTCCAAGGCTGCCACAAGGCTCACCATTGTACCAGTTCTATTTAACGTGTACACAATAATGATCACGGATCAACAGCTGGTTGGGAGGGGAAGAACTATGACTTTTGCTGATGATATTCTGGTATATCGACAGGGAAGAGACTGACGGGGAATCGCTTCTACAATGCAAGACGAACTCGGTCGTATTTCTTCCTGGTGTGGGGTTTCAGGTGCCTTGGTTAATCCTAATAAAGCATCAGTTTCATGGTTCTCCCTTAACAATCATATCGTTAATACGACCACACCGGTAGTACGAATGGGAGCTGATGAGGTGACCAGGGACAAGTTGATGGCATACCTCGGAGTTAAGTTTGATCGCAGCCTGTGTTTTCGGGACCACGTCGACCATGTGATAACAAAATCCCGCTAAGGATTAGCCGCCTTGAAGGTCATGGCAGCTGCCAACATCGAGCAGAGGCTACTTACTCTTCTGTTCCAGGGATTAGTCCTCGCACCAATCGAGTATGCCCTGGCAATTCTTACTGTCAGTACGACTCAAATTTATAGGCTGGAGAAAATACAAAATGAAACCATGCACATTATCCTGGGATGTACGAAGGACACTCCCTGTGTAACAATGAGGTATCTTCTTGACTTTCCAACCATGGATGACAGAATCAAGATTTGGAGAGCACGAGCATACCTGAAGATTAGTAAAGATACAGAGTATCCATTGCACCACGTGCTCACACAGTGAAAAGTGCCAGGCTAAAAAGAGGCAAATCATGGATGGGCCGAGCAGAAGATGTCATCAAACACGTCTGTGGGCTTATCAATATCTGCGTTGGTGAGGAGTGGATACCGGTGCCTACGTCATTCAAGGGGACTTTCTCGTGTATTGTCACACTCAACAGGAAAAGTAGGAACAGAACCCGGTCGTGGTTAATGCCGAGGTCAACTGTCTCATCTGCGATAACACCAATGAGAAAGATGCAGTCATCTATACAGACGGATCTGTAATACGACGCCAAAGAAGCGCATGGGCATTTACAGCACGCTCGGCAGGCAGAATAGACAAAGAAAACAGTGGAGCATACGTCATGACCACGATTAGCATGACAATGGAGGCGAGGGCAGTGACCAAGGCATTCAAATGGTTAGAGTCACAAGACTACACCCACGCATGCATACTGAGTGATTCGATGAGCATGATTACAAGAGTGGATGCGGGCTCTGTACGCATGCAATGGGTAAAGTTGTTGCAGAAATCCAAAATACGTAAGGTCACCTTTGTCTATGTCCCTGGACATGCGGGAGTACGGGGAAATGAAAGAGCGGACAGGTTGGCTGGCTGCGCTGTTGTTGATGACGGGCAACCAATGGATCGGGCGGACATCATCAATGCCCTCCGATATGTGGGAAGAGCACAGGACTTCGACAAACACAGATCCACGTCGCTTCTTCGGATGATGGAAATGGGAGTTAAGATGGGCACAGTCAGAAATGAGAAACTTAGTGGCCGTGTAAGAAGACTTATTAACCAACATAGAACTGGAGTCGTCAGTCGATGGACACTGAGGGAATTGCTGAGGAGGGGATCTGAGCACCTATGGACATGTTCGGAGTGCAATGATTATGACCCGCAAATAACTCAATAACTATTTACACATTTTTACACTATTTATTCAATTTTTAACAAACATAATTTTAAATGTATTAATTTTATTTACAGTGTCACAAAAAGGGGCATTATTTAGTGAAATCTGTGATCGTGCTGAACGTCCAAAATTGATTATATATAAGCAAAGAATTTTTCTGGAACATTTGAAAGTGACCGAGGCTCAGCGAGGATAGGGCTAGGGTAATGATATCAAAGAATTTGGTGGTTGGATATCATAACAAGTTATATGCAAATACCAGGCATGGCAACCTAAGGTTTGCGGTTCAAAACTGGCCCGCCAAGTAATTTTGTCCAGTTCGTAGGGGTGATTACAAATAAATAGATTGATCCATAAGATGAAAAAAACAGAATTAAGAAATATATTAACTATTTAAAATTATTTACACATTTTTATAATATTTACATTTTTTTCCGAAAATCATTCTATGTATACAAAGAATTTTTCAGGAACATTTCTTTACGAATGGCTTTTTCTTTTCGTTCGTTGTTTTACTTATACCGCATGCATAAGTTATTCTACTATTTTCTAACCTTGCAGGAACAGGTATAGTCCGTTCAGTAATTCATAATCACACCTGAATTAGTTTTGCGTGATAATCACTTGTTATTTTGGTTTCAAAATTTGCATGCAATCTTAGAATATTGATGGCGCAAAGATTTTGGTATTTTTTAATTCCACAAACACAACAGATTTTGCACATCAGCGAATTCCTTTGATCTTTTATGACGATATCACACAAGTTGATTCAAATTTTACAGTTTACAGTAATCGTGTTAAATTTTCCAGTTTACTACAATTCTTGTCAGAGGCGTTTCTACATAGTGCTTAATTGTGGGTGTTGTTCGTTATGTGTATTTGCAAACATGAATTCAATTGGTTACAATTAGTCTTGTCCTTCGGTCACCATTAGACCCAAGGACGTCCTAACTGCAGCTGGAATTGAATTCATCTTAATTTTAATCATTCCGAATCTGACGATTCCAAGAGGTTGATAATCATTACCGCGCGGACAAATAGTAATCCATCTCGTTTCCAGTACTCATCTTCCACCCGCAGCACATGTTCAACACACTTCTTCCAGAACGGAATGTCTATTTTTGAGAGAGACTCGCGTGTCAGAACTTCAACATCACACATTTTAAACGTCCTGTTCTGTTCTGCAACTTGTCCTTTGACGTGAGCCCAGACAAGTTCGATTGGATTGAGGTGCGCATGATATACAGGGAGTCGAAGAGAGGTGTGGCCGTATTTCTCAATGATTTTGTCAACATGGTACACCTTTTTCTTATTCGTATTCTTCGCAAGTTGTAACAATTCGGGTTTTAAATGTGTGTCGTCAAATTTGACATTTTCATTCGCAAGCCATGTCCTAATTTGCTCTTTTGTATTTGATGCAGTAGGCACTTTGTCTTCCTCTGATACGACATTGTGGTATGATGCATTATCCATGACTATGCATGAAGATCTCTCCAGGATTGGTATAAGATCGTTCTCCAACCAGTGCCTGAAAATGTTTCCATTCATTTCAGTATGGTAGTCCCTACCGTCGGTACTTTTTGATTGGAAAATAAGTCCCGCATCATGGACAAGGCCGTTTTCAGTGCATCCAGCATGCGTTAATATAATGCGCTGGCCTTTGCTGCTCGGAATTGTTCTTTTGAGTTTGCCATTTACTGACTGCCATTCTTTAGCATATGTGTGGTGTGCGTTGACCCATGATTCGTCCAAATATGCAATATCATACTGTTCACTCCGCTGCTCACGGATCTGTTTCAGGTATTTGCTTCGAGCAATGACCAAGTGTGGTTTTTTACAAATAATATTCCTGCCACCAACAGTTTTTCTGAAAGTGAAGCCAACATCTCGCACAATCTTCCATAGAATACTTTTATAAATGTCAATATTGCAGTCTGCATGAAATTTTAATTTCAAATTGCTGAGAGTAACAAGTACATTATTAGCAAACATTTTCAATATCTCACGTTGTATGACATCCATGTCAAAGCTGTCGACTTTCCTTTTCCTTCCTTGATTGACATGAGTGCACTCTGAGTCTAGTTTAATCCAACGAGAAAATGACGATCTATTAAGACCAAGCGCGAGTTGCGTTCGTCTCTCTGGGTCATGAATATCACAATGTAAATGCCCCATCTTGGATTCCCTAAGGAAGTGCTGATATAGTAAAAAAGTAACCTGTTGCATAGTTATAAATTTGCATTTCAAACTCATTGTAATTTAGATATAAATGTTGGTATTTAAAGTCAACAAATTGTCTACTGAGTCTTCACAAAATTAATAAAGATATGCCTTCCCTTCGGTAATTAATGCCAAGGCCGTGGTGCGTAATGTCGTTCAATAACAATTCAGTTTTGTGCACGGAATTTTCCTGAAGTTAGTGTTTCTGCAATAGCCAAACTATTTTACGTGAACGACTGCACCAAAGCAATGTATATATCCTAAAATTGTGTCAAATTCGAACAGCGTGAATTTAATATAGCCTAAAGAAGAAAACTTTTAAACTAGATCAAATTTCTCAGAGCAAAAAAATATTTCTACAACGTCATCAATATTCTAAGATTTCATGCAAATTTTGAAGCCAAAATAACAAGCGGTTATCACGCAAAACTAATGCAGGTGTGATTATGAATTTATGAACGGACTATAGAATAGCTCAAGTGATTAAAGAGATGCAGAGATACAGCCTTGATATCTGTGGTCAACGTTAGGTGAGATGGACAGGGAATTGGAGATCTGTCAGTCTTCATTTCCTCTTGTACCCGCCCGTGTGTCGAGGGAGACACCACGTTCTGGTTCTCGCTCTTTTGTCGGCTCCACTCATAGTCACTTGATGTTGTAGTGATTCTTTGATGTCAGTCCATCTTACTATTTTGTCTTCTCCTCTTTTAATACATGCATTGTATGGTACGTAATCGATTGAAATTCTTTCTAGACGGGCAAGCCAATTTATTTGTTGTTTCTATATGTAGTTTAAGACTGGTTCAATGCATAATGTGTCTCTTATAATGTAATTTCTGATTTAATCCAGTCTGATTACTCCAAGCACTTTTCTCAGACATCTCATCTCTGTCGTGCCAAGCTTTCATTTTTGCTATAGTCGTAAGTGACTATATTTGGCATTGGTAGCATAATGTTGGAATAAATTTACTATGTAACAGATGTTTATTGGTGGTAATAGGTGTTGCTTTGTGTTACAGAATAAAGGTTGTCCTAATATTTGGTTCGTCTTGTTGCATCGCTTTTCTATTTCTTTGTCGACTTCGCCATCTTCAGAGAATGTTTTTCCCACATATTGAAAATGTGTTACTTGTTTTATAACTTGTTGTTCTGTAGCTATGTTTAACATCTTCTTTGGCAGATGGGTGGTAAAGAACAAAACCTGGAGAACCTCTGCACTATTCTTGGTGAAGTGATGACCAACATCTTTAAGGGGTCACTGTAAATAAACAGAAAGAGAAAAGCCTCTTAGAATTGGAACCTATAAATTCACGAATAGTACAAGCTAGATTCTACTCAAGGTTCGCAACGACAACCATGTCCCAGTGGGACAGGCAACAGAGGGTCAAAAGAATGACTTCTGTGAATGTCTGCAGGACCAGATCAACTAGACGCCATGACATGACATTTTACTTGTAATTGGAGATTTGAATGCTACAGCTCATAATGAAGTTTATGAATAGTAAATGGGGATACATGATGAAGGAAATATGAACTACAATGGAAAACAATTTGGTGATCTATCCATACAGAATAAACTTACTAAAAGGGGCACTATTTTTCAACATCAACGTATTCACAAAACAACGAGGACATCACAGGTAAAAGCGGTAGATGAACAGTTTCAAAGGTTGCACAATATATATGGAGATGTTAGTCAGTAAATTCTTGGACATCGTCCCAGGGCAAGGACGTATTCGATCACACACGATTCATGGACCTTGGTTCAAGAAAGCAAGATTATCAAATAACAGGTCAAGTTAATGGAGAACTATAAACATAAGAACTTGTCAATGAGAACATGACGTAATATAAAAAGACAGTATATTGAGACTCTGGCAACAGAAGCTCAGGAAGCATTTGAGAAAGGGATTAGCAGAACTGTTGACAAGGTCACAAAGATCCTCTCTGGTGGCTTTAACAATGGTGCCACCATTGTACAAAGCAAACATTGAGAACCATTAGTCAAAGAAGATGAAATTCTGAAAATATGGGAAGAATACTTTAAAGAAACTATCAGTAGATCACCAGTCAAGTGAAATGTATAATTCCACACCACATGTCCGGGTTAAATGAAGAAATGGAAAATTACATGCCAGTAAATTGAACTTATCGTTACACGGACCAAAAGTAACAAAGCACCTGATGAATATTGAATTTCTTCAGACATGCTAAAGACAGACCCAAAATTGAGCGCACAAGTTGTAGAAAAATAACATAAGGAAAGATTAAAATTGACCAAAAGCACGGAAGAGAGGCACTATTGTCAAAATTTCTAAGGAAGGGGATCTTAGTTGCTGTGAAATTAAATTGGAGTGGTATAAATCTGTTGTCAGAGCCTGTGAAAATATGTACGCATAAAAATAGAGTGGAACCAAGGCTCAGAGAAGGGTAGACAGTCTTTAAAAGTGGAAAATTATGAACTCATCAGATCTTTCTCTTGCGAACCATTGTAGAACAGCCACTGGAAGTCATCCGTACATATAAACTTCTATGACTTTGGGAAGATATTTGACAGCACTCATCCTTCATAGCTTTGGAAAATCTTGTATGCGTTCGTCTTCCCGGATAAAATCGTCAATGTTCTAAAGGATACGTACGATGGCAACCAATGATGTGTAAGGTTATACATAGAGATCTAAATGCATGGCGATAATTTGCGTGACTATCAACTGATATTTATTCCAGCTGAGATCCTACTTTGACGAAACGTCCGTTTACTTTTATTTTGTTTCTCACCTACGTAAAGTTGTTACTATACCACTTTTCCCTATTTTAAGATTTCTTTCATTATTAATTAATACATGTACGCTACCTGGCAAACAAAGAAGAGGCAGACCTTTGGGAGCATGGTGACGAACCATACATGATGAAATGATAAAAGGTTGGCAGGTGCTGGGGAGAGCTGTACATAACTGCTCCAGACTGGACTGGATGGAGATCTCTGTTGAATGCCCTATGGCTCCGATCGTAATTGAGATGATTAAGAGGGCGAAAAAGAAGTTTCTATTCTATTCTATTCTATTCTATTCTATTCTATTCTATTCTATTCTATTCTATTAAAGAAACCAGTTTTATTGCAGTCGAGCCATACTCATAACCACTCCACTGCCCGTATCATCATTTTTCGAAGCGCGTGTGCAGACTGATTGTTCCTGTAAGGTGTTGATTGTACATACATCTGCTTTTCCTACAATGCACTCCGGATCGACCAGACCCTCTTTCAGACTCCTCATTCTCTCAATGTATACATCGTTGTACCACCCATTCACCTCCTCTTCTCTTAACTCTTTCAGTACGGAAAGTTTTTTATCAATTTAGCGGTAAAGATTTCAGAGACACAATTTTTCATATTTTAACAATATTATCCACATGATTATATTTATCTGACAATTAATATATTAAATATTACATTTTAGATAATTAAACAAGGAATTATAATTCACTAACACCAATATGATACAAGACATATAAAAAGATTATGGTTTGATGACGATTTACATTAATCAATTTGAGAGTGACACACTGTGTGGCTAAAACGTACATGACCGAAATTGACATGGCGCATGGAAACGTACGGAAGGAGTTCAGAAATGCAGATGAAATTTGACGATGTGTTCTTGTCCAGAGTCAGGCCACACTCAGTGCCAGGGTTGCGAGTAAGCTTAGCAACTATTTCATTGCCATGTACACCAGCATGCAATGGGCAGTAAACCAGGTTAACACGCTCACTAGACATATCTAAGAACCGTATCCACTCCTGCAG
Source organism: Megaustenia siamemsis (assembly GCA_032433765.1). Taxonomy (NCBI): domain Eukaryota; kingdom Metazoa; phylum Mollusca; class Gastropoda; order Stylommatophora; family Ariophantidae; genus Megaustenia; species Megaustenia siamemsis. Next base: position 75,224,854 of record JAVIAB010000156.1, on the reverse strand, counting down.
CAGACACTATGTGTGCATAAGTAAGAGAAGATAATACATTTGAATTGAAATACTTCAGCTGTAATTATGTGATTAGTACATTTGATTTCGAAATGTTCAAGATTTGTGTCATGCTGACTTTGTAAATTTGATGTTCATTCCTTTCTTAGTGTCTCCTTAAGCAATGCAACTTCCGAGATAAGAAATGATCTTCTTCGAGTTCAACTGAGATTTCTCTGAAGTATTGTTCTCATTCTTGATGAAATAGATTTGTTTCAAATTTGTCATGCCTGTCGTCTTTTCTTGATTTATCTAAGTTCATGTTCCGTTTTTGTTCATCATTTTATTCACACCGTTGCACACATTTCCTTCCACGTCGAGTGAGTGTCCAGGGACAAAAATGAAACCTGTACCAGTCAGTTCTGAGTTCTTTATTAACACAAACCACTGTCTTTGAAGCCAAGCCCCTTCGATCTTATTGAGCATGCTCATCGAGTCACTCAGAATACATGAAGTCAAAAGTTGAGTAAAAGGTTGTGTTTCGAGCAAGGCAATCGCTTGTGTTACTGCCATGATCTTTATGGTCACACTGCTTGACATTGCTGCTAAAGCAGCGATCTTGAGATTTCTTAGTTAATTAAAATTCGTGCTCCGTTACGATATTTGGGGAATATAATTTGATCGAACTCTTGCTTTCTCCCAGCACATAGACCAAATTTTAATGAAGGTCAAGGAATGACCTCTCTAATGGCTGCAGACTGCAAACAGCATTTTCTTGTCCCTCTAAATAAGGAACTAATCGTTCCGGTTATTGAGTACGCTCCGGCGATTCAAATTAATAGCCTCACGAAGAGTGAAAATGTGGAACGAATACAAAAAGAGGCACACACTATTTAAGGCAATGTGGTATCCCCTCGACTTTCCCACCATCGCAGACAAAATAATGATGTCTCGTGCACGTTCCTACTTCCGAGGTAGTGCTGATGTACATCATTTACACAATGAGATTAGGAAGAGAAATGACAGCAGTCTCAAAAGAGGAAAATTATGGATGTCGCGAGCTGAGGACATTGTTGAAACAGATTAGTTGAGGACTTTGAGCTCGGGGAAGAGTTGATACGGGCACCATCAGAGTGTTCTACGCTTGTTTCTGTTAACATCACATTAAAAACAGAATGCAGGTTAAAAAAAATATGCCCTGAGTGTTCAACATCTACACAGATGGGTCTGTTGTTTCGGCACAGTCTGAGCTCACAGGCTTTCATGGTCCTGGTCAAGGCAATAGCAGTGTGGGAGGAGAGCGGTGCTTTTATGGTAATTACATGTAGTATGACTATAAGGGGAGCAAACAAAGTGGGAGCAAACAGCAATAATAAAATATAACAAGGAGAACTCTACACCCATGGATATAAAAAGAGGAGTAAGACAAGGATGCATCCTATCAGCAAGCTTGTTCAATCTATACATTGAGCAAATCTTTAAAAACATCTCAGAGATACCAGCCCTAAACATTAATGGGAAGATAATCAATAATCTAAGATATGCTGATGATACTGTACTACTAGCGGAAAATCCTAAAGACCTACAACAATTGCTTAATGTGATAAACATGACAAGCAAGAAATATGGACTAGATATGAATATCAATAAGACTAAAACTATGATCATAAACAAAGAAAATTCTCAAGACCTACAATTAAATATCACAGTTGAAGGAATACATCTAGAGACAGTTCAGAACTACAACTACCTGGGACATACTATAACCAGTGATGGAAAATGTACAACTGAAATAAATAAAAGAATAGGTATTGCAACAAGTAATTTCAATGCCATGAAAAATATACTAACATCAAAACAAATAACAACAGGGGTAAAACTAAAAATAGCAAAATGTTACATCTTCTCAATATTCCTGTATGGTGCAGAAACATGCACATTAGACCAGAAAACAGAACAGAAAATTGAGGCCTTTGAAATGTGGATTTACAGAAGATTAGGTAGAATTGGATGGAAAGAAAAGAAAACAAACGAGGAAGTTTTAGGTCGACTAAGGGTGAAAAAAGAACTACTAAACACAATTAGAGCAAGACAAATGAAATTTTTTGGTCTTGTTAAAAGACACAACAGTCTAATAAAAGTAATATTAGAGGGGAAAATATTAGGTAAAAGAGGCAGAGGCAGACCAAGACTAACACGGACGAGTAACATCAAAAGATGGACAAGTCAGCCTATGACAATCTGCACCATCAAAGCAAGAGACAGAGTGGAAAGACTCTCCATGGTAGCCAACCTTCGATGCAGAGAAGGCACCCAATGATGATGATGATGACTATATATATATCAAGGCAATAATTAAGCGATATCCTGGCTGGAAACAAAACCATTTACTGTGAGTGACTTGATGAGCATGCTCAATGAGATCGAAGGTGGCTGCTTTATAAGACAGTGATCGATGTTACTCAGGAATGACTGGTATATGTTTCATTTTAGTCCCTGGGCACTCGGGTGTGAAATGAACAAGCTGTGGGAACAAGAATGTGGGAAGAGCACATGACTTCGACAAACACAGATCCACGTCACTTCTTCGAATGATGGAAATGGGAGTTAAGATGGGCACAGCCAGAAATGAGAAACTTAGTGGGCGTGTAAGAAGACTTATCAACCAACATAGAACTGGAGTCGTCAGTCGCTGGACACTGAGGGAATTGCTGAGGAGGGGATCTGAGCACCTATGGACATGTTCCGAGTGCAATGATGATGACCCGCAAATAACTCAATAACTCAATGAACAAGCTGGCAGCATTGCTGGAATGGCCTTGGATGGCGGACATTCAATGGACCGGACTGACATTATGAATGCACTGAAAGAATTAGGGCGAGCTAATAATTCAGTCAATGATCATGAATCTACAACCATGTCAAGAATTCACGAACATCAGGTCAAAACTGGAGACGTCAGCAATGTGAGCTATGCGGGAAGACACAGAAGAATAACAAATCAACACAGAACTGGAATAATCAATCAGTCATCACATTCTGAGGAATGTACTGGGAAAATGATCTGATCCCTTTTGGAAGTGTCCAATGCACTTTGAGAATGATATCATAATATGTTAACTAAACTAGACTATTTTACAAATACATGTGTATACCAAACAGAATATATTTTAAAAATATTTTAAAAACTACGTTCTCACGTTTAGGAGAAAAACTTGGTTGCCCATAAATGTCAAACGCAAACAGCTTATTTCCTGTAATTCAATCAGCAGGAACTTCCAGCTGACATTTATAGCAAGTTGTCCTGAACAAAGTAACGACAACTTAATTACGTCACGATTTCATGAACCACGGATGAACATATTCTGTAGCGGTACAACACGGTGCCGATAACAGGATGTATATTCATCATACAATAATAGATGTGCAGCAAGGGTCTAACGCAGAACACGAATTACAATGATTATCTAATATAATGTCTAACCATACAAACATCGGCCCGTAGTTAAACTGAACCAGTAAAGGACAATTAACTTATAGCTATACAAATTTATGTTGCAGTGTTAGGAGTGAAAAACGGAATACAACAGAACGTTTCGATCTAAGTCTTCATCAGAGAACTAATGAAAACAAACAAGATTCAAGAACAATTACAAATTACCTATACCTTATAGTAAGGGTTCTTATTTCAAAATGAGAAATCCCGTCCGCTCGCGCTGTTGTAGCGCACCAAGTGAGAGATGCTGCGAGATGCTGAGAGATGCTGAGAGAGTGGTGAAGCATTCAATTAAATAGGTCATGTGTCATGTCACAAACTGTTACCTGTGGGGTATACACGAGTGGTTGCAAACTTGGAAAGGACAACTGGCAGAAACAGATTCATTTAATTAGCAAGAATATCTGGGAATGAGGGATTCTGTATGCTCTCTTGGCGTTAGGTCGAATTACTTTGATTTCGCAACCATATCACGAATATCTGGACTGCACGCATATCATGCAAGGGTGGTGTATACCAGACGGGAACGCTCAGGAAACCAAAGAACACTTGTCAACCAACACATCCCCGGTGTTGTTAGCCGCTACACGTTGAGAGAGATACTTCGAGAGAGACCTGAAACTTATGGACTCGGCCGACGTGCAATGAAGATGAACTGTCGACTTAACTAAATGAACTTAACAACATTTACAATACAGCTATACATTTTTTTAGCTAATTTTAGGTTCTTTCTATCTTCTTTGATATCCAATTGTAGGTTGTGTGTGTAATCTCTGTTTTTAAACACAGTTTTATAATTCTTAATATTGTCAGCCAAACCATATACTCATTGAGTTGTGTTCTCATCTTTCGTCTTATGTTATTGGTTGTTTCTTATGTATCAAGTGGTGGGAATTATTCCTCGCTTTTTTTCCTAGTTCCTCATTTCTGATCTTATCTCCTGGACTAATGTTACAAGACTACATAACAAACGTAACAACTACTATCATTCGCTCACCGTTTAGATATCATTTGTTTTTATTAGGGAGGGAAATTGTAAACCCCTGTCATTGTGAGGGCAGTGCATTTATTATCAAGGGAGCTGGGATGTGGCCTAGCAGGCTTTGCTCAGGTAGATATGTGAGATGAATTCCTTAATATTTTTAATTTGATTTGGGAAAATCTAAAGCTGAATATCGTAAATCAATAGAAAAGAAATCTGATTTTGAGACCTTCCTCGGTAGAGAGAATATACAAAGCATCATCAGTAGCAGCTCTTGTGCGAGGGGTGGATTCTCTCAAAAATAGAAAAAAAAAAGAACTAAAATTTGATGATCACGTTCTGTAATGTACCTGGGTATCGTGAACCAGTTTTCAACGTCTGTCCGACAAGTGACAATTTTGGTTAGTTTGGTTGAGTGTTTGCCAGTGCAGAAATTTGGTGATGGCTGATCACTAGAGGCAAATAGTGTTTATTAAATAATGTTTTCATTTGTGGAAACTGCAAAGTTCATTTTAAACAAATCTTTAAGGGCTACCCTTTTGGTAAATCCAAGGTCTGCAGTGGTTTTTAAATTTCAAAATGGCGAAATGTCAGCATAAGAACGGTTCTGGCCAGACATTAATGAACAAAACTACAGAAAACAGCGAACAAAACTACAGAAAACAGCGAACAAAACTACAGAAAACAGCGAACAAAACTACAGAAAACAGCGAACAAAACTACAGAAAACAGCGAACAAAACTACAGAAAACAGCGAACAAAACTACAGAAAACAGCGAACAAAACTACAGAAAACAGCGATAAATTCAGCAGGTAATCTACGAAGATCGTATCGCCATAGTTTCGGAAGAGATGTGTTAGCTGTGGAGATGTATCTACCGAACAATGAAACAGGCTTCTTTGTTCCACAGAAACGGCCATTTCGTGATACAGCCATCAATCTCCACTTCACAATTGTGCCGTTCTCATCGCTCACTTTTGCAATCATCTATTAATGGACTGCATAAAATGTAATGGCTAAAAACCACCTTGACACTCTAGGGGAAATGGGCCCGCCTGGGTTATGACTCCCAGGCGTCGGTCTCCTGCTGCATTGCCTCTAAGACTTACAATATATAATAAAAAAGTAAAGTACCTCCGTCACACCAAGTGGCGTATAGGGAATATGGTGTTAGTGACCATACATTCTCCAGACCTTCGGCAAAATGATTTTTAGGGAAATGTGGTCGCTATTATGCCTGTGTCGCTTTACTTTGCCAGAAAAAAATCCGGTACCCATTAAAGGCTGGGTGAACCGGAAGCTGTCGGTTGGGATCGAACTCGGCCTCTTGTCCTTTGTAGTCCAGTTCACTAACCACTGAGCTATTACGGCTCCCGCTTACAGTATATGTTCGACACAAAATAGCTACACTTACATTATATATTCGGCACAACATAACTACAATTACTCTACGCAGCACTCGAATTTAGTTACTTACCTGTCTTGGCTTTACCCCAGCAATGTGCTGTGCTCTGTGTCGAAATAAAGAAGCTACTGCTAGCAACATCATTTTATAAGCCCGTCGAGCCGTCGGCCCGGCACATTCTTGCACCTACTCTGTGTCTGACATACGCGTGAGTCTGAAAGTCACGGTGTAAATTAGCGCCTAGTCGTCTGACCATCAGGTTAATGGCACCGCAACGCACGATGTTGCTCCCTTACTGTTGATGATGTAATTTGTCTAGCTTATTGTCGCGCCTCGTCCAGGATTAACCTGTCATTTCGCCTCTAATCTACGTGGAAGTCTGGAAGTCACGGTCTAGATTTGCACCTAGTTGTCTGGCTTTCAGGTTATTGGGGACATTATTGTTTGAACTGTCGGCGCATATATATATGCTTCTTAAAACAAGTTCTAAAATTTTTAACTAACATATTATCACTTGATTCGTCAATGGATTTCAGGTTTCTTAAACGTTGATGGTAACCAAAATAGTAAATACAATGTCACAGTCCTGGAGCGTTAATCATAGGATCCAGTCTTGCAAGAATTACAATCCATCAGTAGAAACAACATTGGAGAGAAGCATAATATATTGCACCGCAAATATGACAGACATGACACCATCTAAAACCATTTTAGGAAAAGTTAAACAGGTGTTTGAAAACAAAGAGCTGAATACAATAGACAAGCACAACATAAATTTATAATATCAGACTTGGAGATAAACTCTGCCCCTGTACTTCATCTTTAGAAAATGCAGAACACTTTTGCAAGCTTTGCTAACTTTGTTAGAACAGATCAGATTATGGAGCACTCGGGTCACCTGGTGTAAATTTTGGTGGACAATGTCATCGGTTCTTTGCAGGAGCCCGGGGCCACAGTGCTGAATTCGCCGTGCAAATCCGATATCTCAAATATAAAGAATGGTGATTGGAAACAAAATGACGTGACATTGAACCAGACTCTCTAGAGTGTCAAGAAGTTAAAAGTCAGAAACACTTCTCAACGGGTCTGCTTCTGATGATCAGATTGCCTCCTGCTGCGAAGCTCTGTATAAAGGTTTCCTACTACATGTTTCAGTGAGTGTGGACAAGTTGACAGGAGAACAAAGACAAGTAGAAATCTAACAACTCCTGAAGTTACACAGAAAAGAAAATAGTAAAAGTAATGTGAACATTGAGCAGGAAATGTGTTCCCAATACACAGAAAATGAGTCGTTATCTGGAAACCTGTGGTGTTATGAAGTATGTCTAGAACATCTATCTGGAAACGGGAAACTGATGAACAATACTACAAGTGTCATGCAATGACATGAGAGACAAGGTAGAAAGAAAGCTATTCGGCTGTCAGACTGAACAAACAGGTAGAGCACGACACGTAACAAATAACGGAACATTTTCACAAACAATTTACACCAAGCACTTCTTGTTAATGGAGCCTCGTGGTCGAGTGGTTAGTGTTCTTGCCTCCTGATCAGTTGGTTATGTGTTTGAGTTCCTGGAAATGGCGGAATTTTGTTTCTTTTTTACTTTTTAGTGGATTGACAAAGCGTCACCCAGCCTCTAAAAATAGATACAAGAGATTTTTCTGGGAAGTAAAAGCGGCCTGGCGTGATATTGAACAACCACATACATGTTTTAATGGAAAAATATGATCGGTATCACCATATTCCCCATACACCTAGCAGGAGTGGAGGGAACATTGACTTTTACTTCTTGCTAACGTCAGTCCTTACACAATGTTTGTAACATTTCTATAAACAAATATCTCTGGATGTAGACACAATCTTTAATGTAAAATAGTATCTTATTATTTATAATTCATCACTGGTATCTTCTGATTCATCCTCCTCATTCTCGATTGTTGGTATGCAAAACATTAACAGCAACCCGAATGGTATTATCGACAAGGGAGCAAGCCAGATAGCAGGTTTTACTGCAACTGTCGACAAATAAAACAATGTGAACATACCAGTTAGTAATGTTTAAAAATATCGTGTTACATAATCTAATGTGATGTTCAGATTATAAAATAATTTTGTTACAAAACCTGTAACATCGTACTAACACAATTCGTATTGGCACTGATGCTACAATCTATGAAACTACAATTATTACATTTGAAAGTACTACAACAACATAAATTACAGTTACTACAAATTATAATGCTAGCACTACAGCAATCACTTCTGTAACTGCAGCCATTACAATTACTGCTACACTACTACTACTCATCATCATCATCATCGTGTGCCCTCTCCGCAACGAAGGTTGGCTACCATGGATCGCCATTCTACTCTGTTTCTTGCTTTGATGGTGCAGGCTGACATAGATTGACTTGTCCATCTTTTGATGTTATTCGTCCATGTTAGTCTTGGTCTGCCTCTGCCTCTTTTACCTTGTATTTTTCCTTCCAATATTACTTTTAGTAGGCTGTTGTGTCTTTTAACGTGCCCCAAAAATTTAATTTGTCTTATCTTTATTGTGTTCAGCAGTTCTCTTTTTATTTTCAGTTGTTTTAAAACTTCATCGTCTGTTATCTTTTGTTTCCATCCAATTCTACCTATTCTTCTATAAATCCACATTTCAAAGGCTTCAATTTTCTGTTCTGTTTTCTTGTCTAATGTCCATGTTTCTGCACCATACAGGAATAGTGAGAAGATGTAACATTTTGCCATTCTTAGTTTTAGCCCTGCTGATATTTGTTTTCTTGTTAGTATATTTTTCATGGCATTAAAATTACATTTTGCATACCTATTCTTTTGTTTATTTCAGTTTTGTATTTTCCATCATTGGTTATAGTATGTCCTAGGTAGTTGTAACTCTGGATTGTCTCCAGATGTGTTCCTTCAACTGTGATATTTAATTGTAGGTCTTGAGAATTTTCTTTGTTTATGATCATAGTTTTAGTCTTTTTGATATTCATTTCTAGTCCATATTTTTTACTTGTTGTGTTTATCACATTAAGCAAGTGCTGTAGGTCTTTAGGATTTTCTGCTATAGCTCATTTCAAATCACTTGCCCAACTTCAAAACGCTATTGCTCAGAAACCTTTTGTTAAATACTGTTGAAATTTTCCAAATGTTATTAGAATGCAAAAGACCCTTTAAATGTATATTTAACAAATATCTTGCAGCTGCAGTTTTCTTAAAGCGGCGAATTTCTTTGATGTTTGTCAAAATTGTAAATTGTGAACCCCTAAATAATAGAATTTACCGTAGTTGCTGGTCTATGATTAATTTTCACTAGGTAAAGGCGTGGCCGTAATGGGGAAATACCAGGAGAATTATTGTCTTCTCAGTTCGAGGACGGACGATAATATCAAGGTATACCTGTATGTCCAATTTTCATAGTTGTGTGGTCCTGAAAAGGACCGTTTGTTGAACTAATTTAAGGTAATATAGGGGCCAACATTGTGGGGGCTATATACTTTCATTCTGAATCAGACGAGTCTAAAAGATTAATAACTGTTTGGGGTTGAACATTCCACAAACCATCATTTTTCCAATATTTCTCTTCCTGTTTTAAGACGTGGTCTTCACATTTAGCCCAATAATCTTTGTCTATATTTAATAAAGCGAGATTAGCAAGAGTCTTTACATCGCATATTTTGAATGTTGTATTTTCATCTGCCACTTGTCCTTTTAATTTTGCCCAGATTAGTTCTATTGGATTTAAATGAGCATGGTAAGGTGGCAGCCTCAAACTTATATGACCGTGCTCTTGGATAATCTTATCTATTTGAAAAATCTTTGTCCTTTGTTTTTGCTTTACTAGAGATAGTAATTCAGGTTTTAAGTACATGTTATTAAATTGTATGTGCTCCTTTGTGAGCCATATCTTAATATCATCTTTTGTACTGGATGACGTCGGGACATTATCTTCAAGTGCAACAATGTTGTGGTACGCTGCATTGTCCATTATTAGGCAAGATGGTCGATCTAGTGATGGGAGAACATAATTTTCAATCCAATGTCTAAATATGTGACCATTCATCTCAGAGTGATAATCCCGATTGTCTATGGATTTTGAAAGAAAAATGAGCTCTGCATTCTGTATTAGTCCATGTTGTCGACTACCTGCATGAGCAATTATCAAGCGCTGTCCTTTGCTGCTAGGTATTAATCTCTTAATCTTTCCATCTGATGACTGCCATTCCCTTTGGTTAGTGTGGTGAGCATTGATCCATGTTTCATCCAAGTACACAATATCATAACCTTGCTTGCGCACCTCTTTTACTTCACGTAAGTACTTGCTTCTCATGACTACTATATGTGGCTTCTCACAGATGATGTTTCGTCCATTGGAATACTTTCTGAATGTAAAGCCTGCAGCTCTCACATTCCTCCATAATGTAGACTTTGATATTTCAATACTGTTGTTCTTTTTCAGCGAAATTTTTAATTTTCTTATTGTAACAGTTTCATTCATACTCAACATTTTGCGAATTTCACTTCTAATAAGTTCACTGTCGAAATTATCCAACATTTTTGCTCTTCCTTGTGATTTTGTATATTTTGAACATTGACGGTCACGTGCTTGAATCCAGCGATTAAATAACCGTTTAGATAAATCCAAAATGTGTCTGTCCTATTCTCAGGGTTTTCTAAAGAATGAAATAATCTTCCTCGTTTAGCCTCTTTGCAAAAATAGTCATACATTTTTATTGCGATGTTTTGTAAACTGCAGAATTTCATTTTAAGACTCATGATAAATGTTATTGTTCCACGTCTACACCTATGAATGAACGGAAATGGAACACACAATTTCTCAAGTGTCTAATTGTGTCAAAAAAAACCACGGGGAAAGCGTGTAAATACGTCAATTCTACCGTGTATGGATTTGTACTCGCTATTTTTGGTTTAAAATACTGTAAACATTATGTTTTGACTACATCAATGGGTCGTTATAAATTTATATAAATCAAATAAGCAACAATAATAACCAAATGTTTTTTTTAAATGAAATTAATTCCCTGTTGGGTTCTAATCATTATAACTTTACATGCAAATTTTGAATATCTTACAACAAGCGGTTAAAAAGCTATCGATTTTAAAATTTGGGCACGAGTTATGAAACAAGCTATAGTAGAACAGTATCATCAGCATACCTTAGGTTATTGATTATCTTCCCATTAATGTTAAGGCCTGGCATTTCATTGATGTTTTTAAAGATTTGCTCAGTGTATAGATTGAACAAGCTTGGTGATAGGATGCATCCTTGTCTTACTCCTCTTTTTATGTCCATGGGTGTAGAGTTCTCCTTGTTATATCTTATTATTGCTGTTTGCTCCCAGTACAAATTACATATTAGTCGTATGTCTGCGTCGTCTAGATTTATATCCTTTAGGCAGTTTATAAGTTGGTTATGGTGTATTCTATCGAAAGCTTTGGTGTAGTCTATAAAGCAGGCATATATTGGTTTGTTTACTTCTGTGTACTTTTCAATCAATGCTCTCATCCTGAATATGGCTTCTTTTGTCCCACTGTTTTTCTTGAATCCAAATTGTTGCTCCTCTAATTCAGTATTGATTTTATTCTGAATCCTTCCCTGTATAACTTTTAGTAAAATTTTTGTTATCTGGCTCATTAGGCTTATTGTTCTGAAGTCACTGCATTCAACTGCACCATTCTTTTTAGGCAGTGCAATGAAAGTTGATGTTTTTAGATCGTTTGGTATGTATCCTGTATGGCATATGTCATTGTATATGTCTGTGATCACTTCGACGCCAAACTCTTCCAGTATCATCTCTTTCTGTATATTGTCAGGCCCTGCTGATTTTCCCTTTTTCATTGTTTTTATGGCTTTTTCTACTTCGGATTTCAGGATTTTATAGTTGTATGTACATTTTATGTCTGGCTTTTTGTCCCTTTCGTCATGAAATAATTCTGTTATATATTCTTGCCATCTATCTATTATATCTTTGTTGTCTGATAGCATTCTTCCCTCTTTGTTTGCTATACATCCGATTCCTGTAGCTTTTTTGTCTTTATTCGTCATTCTCTTTATTTCTGTGTGCATCTCTCTTAGGTTTTGTTTACTTTCCATAGTTTCGATTTCTAGACATCTTTGGTTGAGCCAGTCTTATTTTGCCTTTTTGCACATTCTCCGTATTTCATTGTCTATATCCTTGTATCTGGCAGTGTTTTTCGCTTGTCTTCTTTCTTCCATTTTTTCTAATATTTTGACTGTTATCCATTTTTTTTTGTTACTTTCCTTTTTGGGCAAGATGTTGCAGGTACTACTACTACTACAAGTACTATTACTAGTGCCACTAATCTTATTGTTATGTACGCCTAATACTATTACTAACAATTACAAGTTTTATCAAAACAACTAAAATACCCACTACTTTCATAATTACCCTTCCTGCAACTGCACATCAAATGGAATATTATAATTACTATTATTATAACTACTACTACTACTACTACTACTACTACTACTACTACTACTACTACAACTACTACTACTACTACAACCACTTTTACTACTAATAATGTTACTTCTACGCTTCTACTACAACAACATTTACTACTACTACTGAAAATACTACTACTTCTACTACTAATGCTACAAATGCTGCTACTACTACTAATACTACTGTTACTAATATTACTAATGCTACTAATGCTAACACAACTACTACTACTACTACTACTACTACTACTGTTACTAATGCTACTAATGTTAATACTACTACTACTACTACAACTACTACTACTACTAATACTATTGCTACTAGTACCAGTACTGCTATTTGTATCCAGATCTATCACTACCACAATTATAGATATTAAATGTGCAACCAGTAATCTACTAAAAATCTACAGAAATAAAATTACTATTACAATTACAACCACTCCTACAATTACTGTTCCTTCCAAGTACGGGAACATTATTAATTTTCAAGCTTCCTATAATCCAAGTTATTGAATTCCTCTAAGATCTAGTTTCAGTGACCTAGCAAGTGTAAATTGTCAAATCAGATGAAAAACTACACCTAGAAGACAATCGAAAGAGAATATTCAGACATGATGTGTTTTAGAGCAACAGTTAGCAAATACATTTCCTGAAAATGCAATTACCACAAAAGACCAATCTTTTGCACTTGAAACCAAATAAACAACTAGCACCAGTGAAACATGAAATCATAACGAAATCATAACAGTGCTATCTGTTCTAATTTTTTTCTGATTAGTTAATTGTAAAGTGTCAAGTGCTAGAAATTTGTAAAATCTCTCAATTGCAATGGAAGTTCTTGTACAATATGATGGAGAAAAATGTTTGTTTGTGAACACATCCACATGGACGTTGTTGTACAATATGATGGAGAATAATGTTTGTTTGTGAACACATCCACATGGACGTTGTTGTACAATATGATGGAGAATAATGTTTGTTTGTGAACACATCCACATGGGCGCTGTTGTACAATATGATGGAGAATAATGTTTGTTTGTGAACACATCCACATGGACGTTGTTGTACAATATGATGGAGAATAATGTTAGTTTGTGAACACATCCACATGGACGTTGTTGTACAATATGATGGAGAATAATGTTTGTTTGTGAACACATCCACATGGACGTTGTTGTACAATATGATGGAGAATAATGTTAGTTTGTGAACACATCCACATGGACGTTGTTGTACAATATGATGGAGAATAATGTTTGTTTGTGAACACATCCACATGGACGCTGTTGTACAATATGATGGAGAAAAATGTTTGTTTGTGAACACATCCACATGGACGCTGTTGTACAATATGATGGAGAATAATGTTAGTTTGTGAACACATCCACATGGACGTTGTTGTACAATATGATGGAGAAAAATGTTAGTTTGTGAACACATCCACATGGACGTTGTTGTACAATATGATGGAGAATAATGTTAGTTTGTGAACACATCCACATGGACGTTGCTGTACAATATGATGGAGAATAATGTTAGTTTGTGAACACACCCACATGGAAGTTGTTGAAAAATATCATCATCATCATGTGCCATACCGGTTGGCGTAGGTGATCATGTCCCTCCACAATCTTCCATCTACAGTGCATCGTATCAGTTCTGTTGTTGACTGTTTTCCATGCCATGACACCAAGCTATCCAGTATTTTCTCTCTTTGTCGCCCGCGATCTCTCATTCCTTTTATTTTGCCAGTTGTAACCAAGTATTCCAACTTTCCTCTTCTCATGATGTGCCCGAAAAATGTTAATTGCTTCTTTCTAATGTTTTTTAAGAGCTCCCTGTTTTTGTTGGCCTCTTTGAGAACTTCCACATTGGTCTTTTTAGCTGTCCAGGGAACTTTCAACATTCTTCTGAGAAATCCCATCTCTGTGGCCTCTAATAGTCTTTTCATTTGTTTGTCTATTGTCCATGATTCGCTTTCATAGGTCAGAATTTGTTCTATATAGCACCGATGAACTCTCTTTCTCATTTTTATTGACATAGATTTGTTGTATAAGATATTTTTAACTTTCTGAAATGCTATTTTGGCCTGAGCTATTCTGCTTTTTATTTCTGTGGTGCATCTCCCATCTGATGTTATTATTGTGCCCAAGTATTTGAAACATTGCACTTGTTTCAGATTTGTCTCGTTTATTTGTATGCTACATGTTGGTGGTGATTGTTTCTTCGATATAACCATTACGACTGTTTTCTTACTATTCAGACTGAGACCTTTCTTGTTGCTTTCTCTTATTATTGTGTCTATCATTTCTTGTAGTTCGTTCTCTGTCTCTGCTATTAAGACTGTGTCATCCGCATATCGCAAATTATTTATGTTGTGACCTTTGACTTCAATTCCTTTTTTGTCTACTATTGATCTCATAATATATTCTCTGTAAAGTGAAAACAAATCCGGTCACAGAACACAGCCAGGTCTGACTCCTTGCTTTATATATTGGAATTGTCCTGTTTGGTTGCTAATTCTTATGGCTGCTGTCTGTTGCCAGTACATGTTTTTTATGATACGCAGATCGTTGCCATCAATGATTAATTTCTCCAGCATATTGATTATTTCCACATGCTTTACTTTGTCAAATGCTTTCGTTGAACAATATGATGGGGAATAATGTTTGTGTGTGAATACATCAACATGGACTTTGTTGTACAATATGATGGAGAATAATGTTTGTGTGTGTACACATCCACATGAACTTTGTTGTACAATATGATGGAGAATAATGTTTGTGTGTGTACACATTCACATGGACGTTGTTGTACAATATGATGGAGAATAATATTTGTGTGTGAACACTTCCACGTGTACGTTGTTGCACAATAAGACTGGGAATGAAGTGTATTTGTGTACACTTCTACTTGGACCACAAATTTGTGACACCACACACAAAATGTGAAATCTTTTAGCTGTAAGTAAATGTTTGTATGTGAATGCTATTTCCGAATTTACTACTTGTAACAAAAAGATAGAATATTGGGGAATAGAGAGTTTAAGGGAGATGCTATAATCAATGTATACTCAGATATGTTTTTAAGTGTAAATATTTAATGTCTCCTAATGGATTGTATAAGAAGAAGCAATTTTATCTTATCGTCCAAGAAAGACATACATGAGAAATTCCACTCATAGAAATCTGCGTCAAACAACTATGACAGAGGCTAGACCCAGTTAAAGAGAGTGTAAATAAATATAAATATATAGGAAAATTGATGAAGCAACTTTGAAATCTTAATAACAGTTATCTTTAAACTTCATACGTATCTGACACAGCTCTCCGCTGTAGTCATTGGTACAACGAGCGCACTTTCCAGTCAGGGCGTCGCAAGTTTCATTGTAGCAGTACTTGGAACACGTCATCTCACATTGTAGCCCATAACGTTTGTCCTCACAACCTAGATCATGGGATTACAGTGAGACCTCTAGCTTGTAGTAAAAGAAAAACATTCAAATAATTAAAATCTAAATGTTACTATTTTAATATTAATGAATTTGCTCAGTTTTTTTTATTGTTTGGGTATTGGATAGTATCGTAGTACATTTGACTTTTTAAAGCAGTTGGAATATTTTTGTTCACTGTGGCTAAATACGTATAACCCCACAATGGTGACAATAATAAATGTTTGGAAGCATGAATCATCAATGACAAACTACAGTTAGAAATGTTCCAAAAGGATTATTTAGTAATCAGATACCAAAATTCCGCATCCGTTGTTTAAATATAAATTATATAAATGTTAATTAGGTCCAGTATGACAATGTAAAGAAAAATACCAGGTAAACACGTTTTTCTCAAATAGTATCATCATGTTCATCATTATCATCATCAAGTACAATGCCAGCTAGTGTAGATGATTATGCCTGTCCATAACCTTTGTTCTACATGACCGTTGTTGGAATTGTTTGACGCAAGTCATTTACATGATACAACTCATTAATGTGAATTGCTCCGTCAAGTCAGCCGAAGTTTTATGTCTTTGACATTTTTTAACATGGGAATTTGCACCATGTTTCGTTCGTTTTAGGCTGCATTCACTAGAGTAATCAGAAATCTATGGGCACAGCCATTGTCGTGTGTGCTACGTCATCATAATGACACATCGTATATCCCTAGACCGGCCATACGATAATCTTACAGTATGTTGTTTGATGTGCGACGGTGATTATCCGACGACTGTGCTTTATATGTTCGGAATTGTAGTCAGAAACGATGACCTAACATCATCAAGCGCTAACAATTTTTTAAAATATGACGATCATCATTTTCAGGAGGACGTGAACTTTCGATCAATACGGTAGATAGGTGGCAGGAACCATTGAAGGTTATGTATGAAAGTGTTCCTTCTTGCAGTTTCCTCATATTCCAAGTCCGACTTGTTGAAGGAGCTACTGAGTTAGGTGCTCTGTGCATACCGTGAGCCATATGTTTCATCCGTTTTGATCATGTTTCGATATTCCACTTGTTTACGATGAATGACGATATCGTTTGGCAGGGAACAGTTGGTTGTGTTCACTTTCTGCGTAGTTTCGCCTATGTTTTTTGGCGTGTGCTGAGACTGCTATGATGGGGACTACAGTTACCTTTCTTTGATTTGGAGGGTAGTTAGTAATTCCAATGATTCCACTTGCACGGGCGGTTGAGCAATTATGGATTTTAATTCGTTTGCAGTGATACCGGGGCCTTCCATAATCAAACCAACCAAAGAACCTTTGATCTCAACAGTTATTTATCATTTTTGTTGTACTACCAATCCATTCTCTTTAAATGTTTGGTTTTTTTTTTCTATTTGCTTCAAACTATCCCCTAAATTCCCCAGTTGTCTCAATATATTCCAGCTGTTACCTTTTCATGACATCGCCAAAAAATAATGATATATTCTTCCCACAAATAGAAGTTAGCTTTCTTATTGTTTTGGCCTCTTTAAGAACATTCTCATTACTCTTTTTAGCTGTCTGTGGAATTCTCAACATTCTCCTGTAAAACCACATTTCTACAGCAGACTCCAGTAATGTTCTTGTCTGTTGTCCTATTGTCTATGATTTACATCTATATCGTAAGATTGGCTCATCATAATATTTAGGAACTCTTTTTTCTTGTTTCTGTTGTCAAAAATGAATTGCACAGGATCTCCCGCTTTTTTTTTTAAAGCTGCCTTTGCCTCAGCTATTCTGCATCTCACCTCTGTTGCACATCTATCATCTGAGGTTAACAATGTCCCCATGTATTTAAATTCATTTTCCTGTTTTAATATTGTTCCACTTGTCTTTATTCTGCATTGCGGTGATGTATTTTTCTTTGTTGATACCATTACCTGTTTTTTTATTGCTATTAAGGCTGAGTTCTTTATTTTTGCTTTCCTTCACTATAATGTCTAACATTTCTTGTAACTCATTTTCTCTCTTAGCGATTAAGACTGAATCGTCATCATACCCGAGATTATTTATGTTATGACCTCCAATTGTTATTCCAAGCATGCCATTTATGGATCTTAAAATAAATCTCATTATACATATAAAATAAATCCGGTGACAGCATACAAACTTATCTAACACCCTGTTTTATTTCTACAAACATTCCCAATTGATTTCCGGTTCTTATGGCCATGGTTTGGTGCCAGTACATCATTTTTGCCATTCTTAGATATTTGCTGTCTGCGTTTATGCCTTCTCAAATTGTGATCATTTCTTAGAGCATTACTTTGTTATTTTTGCTTTGATATAATCTATGTCACAAAGGTATATATCTATTTTCACCTCTATGGCTCTTTCTACTAAACATCAATGATGTGGTTTGCTTATTTCGTACCATTACTTCCAATAAAACCACACCTTTTGTCATTATTTTCTGGACTTATTCTGTTTCGCACTCTTCATATGATGATTCTTAGTAATTCTTAGTCGTGTGACACATTAGGCTTTATATGCGGTGATCATCGCTCTCAATAAAAAAAATGATTTGTTTGGGTAGGGCAATGAATATTATTTTTAATAGGTCACCTGGAATATATCAGCTTTTATTGACATCATTCAACATTTTTGTTTTTATTTCTGTTTTGTAAATTATCCATGGGTTCAATCCCTTCTTTAATTGTTTTACCTGGTTCATGAACTTTTCCGCTTTCAGATTGCGCAAGGCGTCTTCCACTTCTTCGCTCATATATACCAGATTTTATTTTTTACTACAAGAAACAAATGCGACCGATATTTACAGAAAGCCTATTTCCAGGCTTATTTGTTTCGGTGATTTATCCGGCTCGAATAGACGAGGAATCTGACCTCGAGAGCAAAAGGAGACAAGGTTCCCAAAAATGTTAGGAATAGAAATGTGAGAATGGAGTACACCACACCTGAAAATATATTGATTCTATGAATGCATAGATAAACGTATAGGGAGACTGGCATATAGATACATAGGTATTAGATGGAAAGACAGACAGATACATAGGTGTTAGGTCAACAGATAGGTAGACAGACAGATGTACCAGTATGTGAATTAAAGTATGGGTCAGGTAGTTCAGTCAGTACCCATTTCTTAACAGCTTATAACAGTGGTATAGAATAACAATCACCAGTAGTTAGTGACAGTGCATAAGCAATGGAAAGCACAAAGCGGGTAGTGGACGAAGCCGAGGACTAAGGTGAGGATGAAAGAAGGGTAGTAGTCTGAAAAAAAGTTTGGGGAGAATGGAAATTTTATAGTTCTTGTGAAAGTGTGAGTCAACACAGAGCTTGAAACGTCAGGTAGAAAGGTTAATAAACAATTTATAGGACAGGTCAAAATCATCATGAAGTAAACATTATTACTTTGAAACTCAGGGGAGGACAAGCTGACCAGAGGTTACATTGGGAGACGCAAACAAGCCTGTGTGGACCATCCTAAAACGTAAGAGTTCATTGAAAGTATCAAATGTCTGCTGTTGTGATAGTTTGAAGGCGAAAGTCACTTCGCGACAACTGCGTGCTACGGCTTGGCGACAATTTAATTGGATGCGTGTTTGGGTATTTAAGCTTCGAAACAATAGGTTTTCTGTTCTTTAGGCATGCAATTCAGAACAGACAAGTAGTTAAGCATGCAATTTAGAACAGACACGTTTTTAAATATTTACATGTATATATACAGGGATATATACATATATAGTTATATACATACATAAATAATAGGATAGATATACAGAGTGATTGATATCTATGTACACAGACAGGCATTTACACAGACAGACGGATAGACAGACAGACAGACAGACGCACAGACAGACAGTCAGACAGTTAGACAGAAAGAGAGATAGAATGATAGAGAGATAGATAGATAGATAGACAGACAGACAGACAGACGGACGGACGGACGGACGGACGGAAGGACTGACGGACGGACTCTGTAGTTGATAAACCTTCTTTCATGAAACTCTCTGTAGTTGATAAACTTTCTTTCATGAAACTGCGGACCTACAATCAGAACTCAGGCGCATACAAAAGTGGTGTGACGAGGCAGGTGCCAACGTGAACCCATCAAAAGCTGAAGTAACTTGGTTCTCACTATATAACAACATCGTTAATATTGATACTCCATCTGTAGAAATGTTTTCAGACACTTTGCCAAGATCTATGACAATGAAATATTTAGGTATTCATTTAGATCGAAGCCTTGCTTTCGTAAAGCACATTGATAACGTGATAGAGAAAGCAAAAAAGGGTCTTGCTGCTATGAAAGTAATGGCCGCTGCAGGCAGTGAACAGCGGCACCTGCATACATTATACCAGGGACTGGTTGTTTCTGTTCTAGAATACGCTTTGGCGATTCAAACTCTCAGCAAACTTCAGTTAGAGAGGCTCGAAAAAATTCAGAACGAGGCTATGCGCATTATTCTTGGCTGCACTAGAGACACGTCATGCAGAGCGTTAAGATACCTACTTGACATTCCAACCATAGAAAGTAGAATCGAGTTGTGTAGAGCACGCGCTTTTCTGAACATTCTTGCTGATGAAAGACATCCTTTAAATTCTGTAGCGCTAGCACCAAAAGGTGATAGACTCGAGCGAGGCCAGTCGTGGATGGGCAGGGCAGAGAAATCCATTCAAAAGGTGTGCATGCTAAATGACTTGCAGCGTGGAGAAGAATGGCGGCAATGGCCAAATGACATTTCTACAATTACTTTCAAAGTCTGCATAACACTGAATAAAGAATGTAGAACGATGAATCCCAAGGTCGTAGAGGATAAGATTCAGGCCTTAATCAAAGAAAACGTAACGTCCGGCAATATTATTATCTACACAGATGGTTCGGTTGTACGAAATAAACGATGTTCATGGGCATATACAGCGCAGGTGAAAGGGCAAATGGTGCATGAGGATAGTGGTGCTTTTTCGCAAACAACGAGCAGCATAACAGTGGAGGTTTTAGCAGTCACTAAGGCAATGACATGGCTCGAAACACAGTCTTTCGCAGGAGTATGTTTTCTCAGTGACTCCATGAGTATGCTTAAGAAGGTTGAGGCTGGGTGGAGGCGAAGAGAGTGGTTGAAGTCCCTGCAGCTGTCAACTTTAAAAGAAATCGTCTTCATCTACGTACCTGGCCACTCTGGAGTGCAAGGGAACGAACGAGCTGACAAGCTTGCTGAAAAGGCTAAAATTTCAGATGGCAACGCCATGGACAACGCAGACATTTTACACGCAATCCGCGAGGCGGGAAGAGTAGCAGACTTTCGAGACGACAAGGATTCAAACGCAATGGCGAGACTAACGCATAGTCGTGTAAGGCTTGGCACAGCAAAGAGCGAACATTTTTCAGGACGCCAGAGGTGTATGGTTAACCAACTGCGAACCGGCACGATCAGCCGTCACACACTTGTGAATTTACTCGAAAGGAAATCGGAGCACTTATGGGTATGCCCCTTGTGCAAGGAGGATGATCTTTCGACTAACTAACTTTCATGAAACTCTCTGTAGTTGATAAACTTTCTTTCATGAAACTCTCTGTAGCTGATAAACTTTCTTTCATGAAACTCTCTGTAGTTGATAAACTTTCTTTCATGAAACTCTCTGTAGTTGATAAACTTTCTTTCATGAAACTCTCTGTAGCTGATAAACTTTCTTTCATGAAACTCTCTGTAGTTGATAAACTTTCTTTCATGAAACTCTCTGTAGCTGATAAACTTTCTTTCATGAAACTCTCTGTAGTTGATAAACTTTCTTTCATGAAACTCTCTGTAGCTGATAAACTTTCTTTCATGAAACTCTCTGTAGCTGATAAACTTTCTTTCATGAAACTCTCTGTAGTTGATAAACTTTCTTTCATGAAACTCTCTGTAGCTGATAAACTTTCTTTCATGAAACTCTCTGTAGTTGATAAACTTTCTTTCATGAAACTCTCTGTAGCTGATAAACCTTCTTTCATGAAACTCGCTGTAGCTGATAAACCTTCTTTCATGAAATTCTCTGTAGCTGATAAACCTTCTTTCATGAAATTCTCTGTAGCTGATAAATTTGATTTCATTAAGACTCTGTTCCTGATACTTTCTTTCATGAAGAAATGAGTATATGGCTGGATATTTTTATCTACAGTTATTTTTTAATAGAAATATATATGGGTGAATGGACTGATTGATTGTTGATTGAATGATTGATGATTTTAATTGTACTCGTACTTGATAATTTCATGAAGCTGTTCAGCTTCCTGGTGTATACATTAATTAAATCATAATTTTACAAATCTGTTCTCACTTCATAGAATTTTAACAAGACGATGATGTACTTCACCACGTTCTTTCCCAGCACGTGCAATCAGTTTCCCTTAATCAAGAAAAGTTGTTGGTTAATACGTCACAGTTAGAACATGAAGAGATTCAACAAGGACCGGCTGGGGGAAAGGGGGTAGGGAAAGAACTTGACTGTGCCTCATCAAAGTATCTGGAGTTCAGAGGACGGGGGGCTTTATACTTCCATGCTACTAAAATTACGTGATATATTTCTTGGTTGGGTACCTCTTCTTTGATTCAATGAGTGACAGGCTAGAATTGAAGTATGTAAATGATTGTTGTCGAGTCAACACGTTACTGATAAAATAAGAGTACAGAGCCCCGTCACGTCAAGTGGCGTATAGGGAATATGGTGTTAATGACTATACTTTTTTATAGACATGCAGCACATGTTTTTTTTTGGTTAATGTGGTCGGCATTACGCCCGTGCCGCTTTACTTTCTCAGAAATAAATCTACCTCCCATTTAAAGCTCTGTAAAATGGGAAGATGTCGATGAGGATCGAACCCGGCCTCTTGTCCCTTGTAATCCAGTTCACTAACCACTGAGCTATCGCGGCTGACAGGTGACTGGAACTTTCACTAAAAATATGAGTATTAAAACGGTTTGGTAATTATAATGTTTCCTTTAATAAACAAAACTGAACGTCCCTCGTCGTCCACACTCCTCAACTTGTTCTGTCATGTTAACAATCTTGACATTGATAGCTCTAACGGCAATGACGGTTGATGTAGGTAAAGAAACATTCACTTGAATGGTGTAGTGTCAAGGCGGAAACAAATTATGTAGACAATAAGAGTGTTTTCCAAAGAGTGGTGAAGACTAATTGCGCTGAAACCAACGACAGGGGCCATTAATTGTTACCTTCACAATAGGTTCCTACACGGTTGCCGAAACATTTCAAACATTCTCCAGTAAATCTGTCGCATATTTTGTTATTGCAAAATTTTGAGCAAATCTCAGTACAATTCTCCTCATAGAATCCTGGAAGACAGTCTGGAATAAAAGAAGACACAGTTTAATTGTGGACAATTATTCAACAGCTCACATTATGAAACCCGCACTTATGCATAGACAAAGAGAAGACCGACACGATTATTTAAACAGAATTAACAGCACAAGCAACCAATAGAACATGAAAGTTAACATCAACAAAACGGTAGTCATGAATACCCAAAAGAAAAACAGAACATGAACATAACGATAGAGGGCAGACAACTCAAACAAGTGGAGAATTTTCAATTTCTAAGATGTCTGGTGACACACGATTTTCACAAGCAGCTGTAACAGACACAAGGTTCAATAAGGCTCGCTCAATCATCGGACAACTATCACCACTACACGGAAATAACCATAGAGACAATACGGGCACTTACAATACAATCTTCAGTACAACAATGTGATACCGATGCCAGACCAGGGCCCTGGAATAAAGATCAAACGGAAAAAAAACCACTGACGAGATTAAATGTGTTAGACGAATGATAGGAGACAGCGTAAAAGATATGATCAGAAATGAAGAACTGAGAAAAACGCTAGGAATAGCTCTCGCCATAGAGTACATAAATAAATAACAGATAAAATGGTTTCGCAACGTGGTGAGACAGACGCACCACAAATTAAAACTACAATACGTCTTTACTAAACTTTGGAGAATAGGAGATACAAGGGTCGGCCACGAAAGAGATGGATTGATGGAATATAAGACATTAGGAATCATAACGGCAGCAGAGGCCATAAGAAGAGCAAACGATAGCAAACAATAACAAAAAGAAGAATGGAACTCCCTATAATTATTTGGAAAACAGGCAGACAAAAGTATTTTAAAAATATATATATTTGTTGAGGTTCATCGAACAGGATCCTAGAGCAGAGTGTTGAAACCCCAAGAATATAACTGTGGACATACGTTGATACATGTCATATTATAGAATGTGCTTCTCAAAACAAGTCTTGAAACACGGAAACAATTATAATAACAAATTATGTACAGCATGTACATTATGTACAAATTATGTACAGCATGTACATTATGTACAAATTATGTACAGCATGTACATTATGTACAAATTATGTACAGCTTGTACATTATGTACAAATTATGTACAGCTTGTACATTATGTACAAATTATGTACAGAGACAGAGGAGATCAACGAGCTTCTATTTGCAGACGATCAGGCACTAATACATGAAACAATAGAAGACCTACAAGAACACTTAAACAAACTCAACATCTCAGGCACTAATACATGAAACAATAGAAGACCTACAAGAACACTTAAACAAACTCAACATCTCAGGCACTAATACATGAAACAATAGAAGACCTACAAGAACACTTAAACAAACTCAACATCTCAGGCACTAATACATGAAACAATAGAAGACCTACAAGAACACTTAAACAAACTCAACATCTCAGGCACTAATACATGAAACAATAGAAGACCTACAAGAACACTTAAACAAACTCAACATCTTAGGAACAAAATACAACATGAAAATCAACATCAACAAAACAGAAGTCAAGAATGTCGACAAAAATAAACAGAACATCAAAATAACTATAGAAGGTAGACAACTAAAACAAATAGAGGAATTCAAACACCTAGCAAGTCTAATTACAAACGATAATTCTCAAACAGCACAGATAGAATCAAGATGCAACAAAGCTTGTCGAATCATTGGACAGTTATCATCACTATTATCCAACAAGGAAATAACTCTGGAGGAATAACGGGCACTATACAATACAATCTTCATCCCAACGTTGTGCTACTAATGCCAGACTTGGACCCTAGATGCAAGTAAAATAAGAAAAATAACCTCTAAGGAGATGAAATGTGTTAGACGAATGACAGGAAACAGTCTGAGAGATAAGATCAGAAATGAAGAACTGAGAAAAATGCTAGGAATAGCCCCCGCCATAGAATATATAAACATTACCCCAAAAATCATGTGCCGAAGGTCTGTAAAATATATGGTCACTAACACCATATTCCCTATACGCCACTTGGTGTGACGGGGGTACTTTACTTTACTACTATAGAATATATAAGGAAACAGATAAAATGGTTTGGCCACGTGACAAGGCAGAATGAACAAAACACAACACAACGAGCCTTCAACAAACGTTGTGAGAACACCAGACCAAGGGTCGACCACGAAAAAGATGGGTCGATGGAGTATTAGAAGCACTAGGAAACATAACAACAGCAGAGGCGAACAGAAGAGCAAAAGACCGCAAATTATATCTCCCCTCGACACTGAAAGGCAGATGAGGAAGGAAAGAAGAAAAGAAGAAGTAGAAGAGGAAGAGGAAGGAGAGGAAAATGAAGTGAAAAAGAAAAGATGAAGAGGTAGAGGAAGAAGATATACAGCAAAATGTGCCGGAGAAAGAAGATCTTGATAAATTAGTCTCTTTCAGGTATTTCCATTGTTTAACCCCTATTTCACTTACACAAAAATTAGAAAAGGTCTGGTATGTGTGATTAATAGAAAGAAAAGATCGAAGAATAAAAAAAAACATGTACTAGGAACAAAAAGCGGTCATGAGAATTGAAATTAAATTGGACATTTTTCACCAAATAAAACAGGGTGTTAGCCAAGGTTGCGTGCTATCACTAGATTCATTTAATATGTATAGCAAATTATTTTAAGATCCATAAAGGACATGTCTGGAATAGCAAAATAAGATCATAAAATAAATAGCAACATCATCATGTGCCATACCGGTTGGCGTAGTTGATCATGTCCTTCCACAATCTTCTATCCACCATGAGTCGTATCAATTATGTTGTTGACTGTTTTCCATGCCATGACACGAAGCTATCCAATATTTTCTCTCTTTGTCGTCCGCGATCTCTCTTTCCCTATATTTTGCCATTTGTAGCCAAGTATTCAAACTTTCCTGTTCTCATGATGTGCCCGAAAATGCTGATTGTTTCTTTCTGATGTAACTTTAGGAACTCCCTTTCTGTGTTGGTCTCTTTGAGAATTTCCTGATTGGTTTTTTTAGCTGTCCATGGAACTTTCAACATTCTTCTGAGATATCCCATTTCTGTGGCCTTTAATCGTCTTTTTATTTGTTTGTTTACTGTCCATGATTCACTTCCATAGGTCAGAATAGGTAAAAGATTTGACGATCAACATTTTCAGGAGAACTTGAACTTCCGGTCAATATGGTGGATAGTCGTCAGGAACCGTTGAATGGTATTCTGGAAAGTGTTCCTTGTTGCAGTTTCCTCATATTCCAAGTCCGACTTTTTGCAGGAGCTACTGAGTTAAGTGCTTTGTGCACACCGTGAGATGAGTGTTTCATCCGCTTAGATCGTGATTCGATATTCCAATTGTTTACGATGATATGATAGAAGGTATGCCAAGGAACAGTCAGCTGTGTTTACTTTCTTTGCGGTTTCGCCTGTTGTCTCATGGCGTGTGGAGCTGAGACTGCTATGATGGGGTCTACAGCTACTTTTCTTTGTTTGGGAGATGAGTTAGCAATTCGGATGATTCTAATGGCATGGGCGGTTGAACAATTATGGATTTCAATTCGTTTGCAGTGATACCGGGGCCTTCGATAAAAATAACACTAACCGATGAACTCTTTTTCTCATTTCTTTTGAATAGATTTGTTGAATAAGATATTTTACATTTTCAGAAATGCTATTTAGGTCTGAGCTATTCTGCTTTTTATTTCTGTGGTTCATCTTCTATCTCATGTTATTATTGTGCCCTAGTATTTGAAGCGTTGCACTTGCACATTTGTTCTGTTGATTTTTTTGCTGTTTGATGGTGATGATTGTTTTTTCAATATGATCTTCACTTCTGTTTTTTTACTGTTCATACTAAGACCTTTATTTTTGCTTTCTTTTATTATTCTGTCTATCATTTCTTGTAGTTCATTCTATGTCTCTGTTATTAAAACAGTGTCATCCGCATATCGCAAATTGTTTATGTTGTGACCGTTGACTTCAATTCCTTTTTTGACTACTATTGGTCTTATAATATGTTCGCTGTAAAGTTAAACCAAATCCGGCGACAGAACACAGCCTTGTCTGACTCCTTGTTTTATATATTGGAATTGTTCTGTTTGGTTGCTAATTTGTAAAGCTGCAGTCTGTTGCCAGTACATGTTTTTTTTAATGATTAGCAGATCCTTGCCTTCAATGTTTAGTTTCTCCAACATATTGATTCCATATGCTTTATTTTGTCAAACACTTTTGTGGAGTCAATGAAGCATATATATATATAGATCTTTCTTTACCTCTATAGATCTTTCTATCACTGTTCTCAAGATGTATATTGTCTTACTGGTTCCCTTTCCTTCCACAAATCCACATTGTTACTCACTTATTTCTGGTTTTATTTTGTTCCCTACACGTCACATGATGATTCTTAGTAATATTTTCGTCATAGAGCTCATAAGACTAACAGTGCGATGGTCTTCGCAATCAGTGGTATCTGACTTCTTCGGTATAACTACAAAGATAGATTTTAGTAGATCTTCAGGTATGTGTCCAGTGTTATTTGTGTCATTGAGTAGTTTTATTATGACTTGTACTCCTAGATCCACCACCTGCTCAAATGGCTTCATGTAATCCTGATACTGCGCGCTAAACGGGAGGTACACCTTGCCCAAGGGTGTGATGAAGACTTGCGGAAGAAAGGAGACATTTCTATGCTTCTTTGGTTGGTGATAACTCTACCCCACTAACCACTAAATAACATCAGGTATGTTGTTGATAGAGTCTTAATTGATAAGAGTGAAAATGAGTTTGTAATCAGTATTTTTTGGCCATGTAATGATAAGCGAGAGTTGGAATATATTGTGATAATTGTGAAAATTCAGGGACGAAAAGATAGACTGAAGCAAAGAGAATTCTATCTACCTATCCTTCGTTCGCCCGAAGTATTGTCTATATCTGCAATGTTGTTTCCTGTATAAATGTTACTGTCTTTTGTAATTCTTGCAGTGGTCCATTTAGTTTTGTCTGTAGTGTTGTATCTATGGGCCAATGGATTTTCCTCAGTCTACTATATTCAGTGCAGTCTTCAAGTATGTGTTCAGCAGTCTGGGGTGCCTGTCCACATGTACAAGTAGTTGAGGTGCCGATCTTGAATTTTGTATACATATGACTATGGAGTCGATTGTGTCCTGTTCTGAGGCGTATAATGATGACTTGTTCATATCTATTCATATTATGAAAGGCATACTGATTTTGGATTTGTGGTTTTCTGATTGATTTGATTGTCTGTTTCGTATGATGGTATGTAACCGGTGTATCTAGTTGTGTGCCTATAAGCAAAGAGAATTGATACCAAACACGTTACGAGAATGCCTTGGCAGAAGGTCAGCAACAGAAATGATGAATAGCTGTCGAGATCGAAAGTTGTGAAGAGACGTGATTGCTTACGCAAGCAGGCATGGTACTTGATGATGATGATCATTTCACTTAAATTGTTCGATACATCTACTCAATGTTTTATTGTAAGTTCACTATATTTCGCCGTTTAGACACTATTGATTACATCTATATTATATTACCATTTAATTTGTGGATGCTTCCTTACTTTATTTGTTCACTTTCTGTTCGTGTATTTGGTGTGTGCCCCTGTAGATCATGCCATGTATTACCGCAGTGTACAGCTAAAACAGTACCAGGGTGCAGGCAAACAAATACAATGTTTCTGTAAAGCTAATATATAAAGCAGGCAAATAGTTGAAGAGAGTGTATGGTGACAGCTTTATAGAAAAGGATAGCCTACTTTGTCCTCTTATGTAAAGCTGTCGTCATACTATGTCTTCATCTCGCTCCCTATAACATCACCGTTTGTGCCGACGTTCTCTCCCTATTATTCCTAGTTACTGTTCGATTTTCAATGCCTAAGAGGTAATGCCAATTACTACATTTCGATGCGTACAAAATCGATGAGGTCTTCACAAGATTGGCCAATTCTATATTTATGAAAAAAAAAAATAAATGCTGAAGATATCTCACACAAATGAACTGCTAAATAATTATAATGCAAGTACTGGAACAAAATACAAGGATTATCTCTACAAAGAGTAACAGTTTTAATACAATTATCGATACAAAATTTAACAATGTAGCTAATAGTACCTTCGCAATATTTTCCTCTATGGTTTCCAACACAAGCCAAGCATTCACCAGAGTCTCTATCACAAATGTTGTCAGTACAGAATTCTGGACAGACTTCTGTACAGTTCTCACCATAAACACTGACAGAACAGTCTGAAAGAAAAATGAGAAAAATTAAAACAGTTGTTTGTTTTCTTTTCATTGTGGCATTTTAGTTCGACACTTGGAAGTTTTGCAGCGTTTATGGTTGATTATGTCCTGAGTCTAGAACATACTCCCCATGTTTAAAATGGATACTTTATGAAAGTGATTTAACTAGACAGAAGTTAATACTCGTAAAAAAGATTATACAAATTGGTTAAATATGAGAGCTTCAGGAGATGCAAAATTAAATTTGTCGCCACGCAAGTTTCAGAATTTGAAAATACAGCTTTATCTAATTAATGTACTATAGAAGAAACATGTGCAAATTTTTTTTTCCAGTAAAAACTCAAATTATTAAATTTAACTAAAGTATCAATAACAAAACAAATGAACAAAGATTTTCTACAATGCTTAACATTTAATATCTTCTATATGTGTGTATTTTCCTGTGTATGCTTTTATCTGTGTATTTTTTTTTATTTTAAGAAAATAATTACAAATCCATGTTTAACAAATAATTGCACGTTTCTATGTATTTGTAGTGTGCCCTTGTTGTTCTCAATGTCCCTTGATGTGCTCTTTCATGAAGTTCCAATGAAAGGTGCTCTACCTGCGCATTTAGCACCTGACCAGCCTGGCTCACAAGAGAAGCATTCACCGGTGATATTGTTGCACAATTTTCCATCGCAATTTGTAGGGCACTCGTCACTACAGTTCTGTCCGTAAAAACCTACAGCACAATCTGATTGGGCAAAACAATCACAATCAACATAACATGTTACAATTTGATTGGTGTATGGATGTTGCATAAATGTTTGACGTGAAATGTACCTTTAGCTCTGGGATACTGGATTAACAAAATTGGTGAGTAAACTTGTTACATAAACAAAACACTCTTCATACATCTTCTCTCTCTACCTAACTACATAAATACCTATCTACCAGCCTACCTCCATACCTGCTTACCTACAAACCTACCAATCTAGGTATCTACATACCTACCAACCTAGATACATACGTGTCTACCTATCTACCTACTTGTCTACCATCCTGTCTTTCTCTAACTGTCAATCAGTCTATCTCTCAATCTATCTGTATGTCTGTCTGTCTGTTTGTCTGTCTATCTGTCTACCTATATATATGTCTGTATATCTCCCTATTTATTTGTTTTTTTGTCGGTCTATTCACTTAAAAACCTCCATCATTCAAACCGTTTTATCATACGTGATATAACACACTCTGTTAATATGTGTTTCTACAAACATTGTGGCTTTTCTCAACATTTATGACTTAGTTACTCTATGCATATTGAGATCACTATATTCAGCAAACAGCAAAGTGGTTAATTACCTAATTCTCTCACATTTCATTGTTTTTTTAAGCTTGTAATTACCAATGTGTGTTTATAGTTGACAGCTCAGAAAGCAGGTGAGCGAATTGTATTATTTGCCATTATGGAAACAATGAGGATGCGAGTTTGAGTCACTTTTTGGTTGAGCATTTTTGCTCTTCTTGTTTGAAACAAATCCTCTTTGGGGTATTATTTTACAGCGCCTCAGAAAATTGATGGAATATTAGAAACTCTATGAAACACAACAGTAGCTGTGGCCAAGAGAAGAGCACAAGAGCTCAAATTATACCTCCCCTAGACGCTGAAAGACAAATGGAGAAGGAAAGAAGAAGCCACATAAACCGAAAATAGAAAAAAAACTCTCAAGCCGTAACACCTCTTGAATGCCCTGTTAGGTAATACCGCCCACCAAAATCGTAATGCTACGCCTAAACACTTTCTTACAAACGTTTTCCTCACGCGCTCTTCTATAAGCTGCATTGCTGGAGCTGATATAATTATTTACTTGCTTGTGTCCCTATCTCATTTCATAATCAGATGTCCATTATGGATTTTAATTATTCATGTTACTAATTTTACCTTGAATGAAGTCAGAACATGACAGTTTAAACAAACTCAGCAGACATTGGCAGACCACGATATTCTGAGTCAGAGCAAGTCGCTGTGACCTCAGAGCACACCTAGACATGATAGGTCTCAGTGACTTTTCAACATGGGACTGTGGAGCATCCAAACTCCAGAGCATATCCTATAGGACTGCATCACTCTCAACACACAAAATAACACACATATTGCACTCATAACAAGTTACGGGAACCGGTGCAGACCTCAAACTCATCGTTTTGTTCGTGATAGATGCTTGGCAGCATATATAAACACATTATTAGCGGGTCATCATCATTGCACATGTCCACAGGTGCTTAGATCTCCTGCTCAGCAAGTCTCGCAGTGTCCAGCGACTGACTACTCCAGTTCTTTCCTTGAGGGGAGGTGTTGTACTGGTTCAGAACCACTTATACACCGTATGAAACATGACCGCATACCAAAAGATATACTTTATGGACAACTATCAGATGGCAAAACAATAAAGGGACACCCACAGACCGCAATCTTTGCAGACACACTCTAAAGTTCCTACTTAAGCAAGAAGCCCATAGATTCATAGAAAAAGAGTACACTGCGAAAGAAAAGAAGAAATAACGTTTCCTAGGACTGCAGCAAATACCATATTCAGCTATGATTGACGGAGGTATAACTTGAGCAAAGAATGTCCGGTATTGGGCGAAGAAGCAGCGTTGCTTGCTAAGGTAGGGTATACATATTTTACACAGAAACGTCATTAGCAAAAAAAGATGTATTATTTTATGCTCTTCCAATAGTCACATTCGGTTTGGTTGTTTTTATTTTTTTAATGAATAAACGCTCTTTCATTCGATCATTTTTAATGTTCCTACCTCAATCTCATCATCATCGAGTGCCGTCTCCGCAACGAAGGTTGTCTACCATGGAGCGCCATTCTGCTCTGTCTCTTGCTTTGATGGTGCAGGTTGTCATAGGCTGATTTGTCCATCTTTTGATGTTACTCGTCCATGTTAGTCTTAGTCTGCCTCTGCCTCTTTTACCTTGTATTTTCCCCTTCCCTCCATGATTACTTTTAGTAGGCTGTTGTGTCTTTTAACATGGCCCAAAAATCGCATTTGTCTTGTTTGAATTGTGTTTAGTAGTTCTCTTTTCACTTTTAGTTGTTTTAAGACTTCATCGTTTGTTTTCTTTTCTTTCCATCCAACTCTACCTATTCCTCTATATATCCCCATTTCAAAGGCTTCAATTCTCTGTTCTGTTTTCTTATCTAATGTCCATGTTTCTGCACCATATAGGAATATTGAAAAGATGTAACATTTTGCTATTCTTAGTGTTAGCAGCTTTCTAAAAAATGAGGAATATACTATGCAATCCATTTTTGACAACAGAAACAAGAAAAAAGAGTACTTAAACGTTATGTAGAGCCAGTCTTAACATATGGATGCGAATCATGGACAATAGGACAACAGACAAGAAAATCACTTGAGTCTGTAGAAATGTGGTTTTACAGAAGAATGTTGAGAGTACCATGAACAGCTAAGAAGAGTAATGAAGATGTTCTGAGAGAGGTCAAAGCAAAAAGAGAGCTAATTTCCAATATTGGGAAGAAACAATCATCATTTTTGGCCATGTAATGAGAAAGAACAGCTGGAATATATTGTAACAACTGGAAAAATTGAGGGACGAAGAGATAGAGGGAAGCAAAGAGAAAAAATAACAGACAGCTTAAGAGAATGGCTTGGCAGAAGGTCAACAACAGAAATGATAAATAGCTGCCGAGATCGAAAGTTGTGGAGAGACATGATCACCTACGCCAGTAGGCCCGGTACTTGATGATGATGAGTTTTAGCCCTGGTGTTATTTGATTTGATGTTAGTATGTTCTTCATGACATTAAAATTACTTTTTGCGATTCCTATTCTTTTGTTTATTTCAGTTGTACATTTTCCATCACTGGTTATAGTCTTTCGATCTAGTAGTGGAAATTTGACTCTTCATATGTTATCTATTTCATTCTCTCTATTTAATTTAAGTATCTTTACTATTGAAACCACATATTGCAACAAAAAAAAAACCCAGACATATTGCACTCATAACAAGCTACTGGAAACTGAAGAAACCTCAAACCAAGGCTTGTTCCTGTCCCAAGCAGGTCTGAATGTATAAACACATATCAGTAGCTGGTTGCTGAGGTTTGTCGGAGTCCATGTTTCTCTCTCTCTCTCTTTCTCTCTCTCTCTATTTTTCTCTCTAGCCAGTTGCTTCTGTTGTTTATATTTGTGAGTATCCTTCTTTACATCACCTCATGTTATTGGTCAGCCATATAAATGTACATGGCAATCAAAATTACTGTAGCACAGAGACTGAAATCCAATTTGAATGTATGTTTATAATTTATAATTCATTTTTAAAAATCTTTTCTTTGCCGAACATTTTATTAATGCGATTATGTCGATATTATTGATATCGCATGGTACAATCAATATTAATTATTTATTTATGCACATTTTATTTATTACATGTTTTATATATTGTGTTTTATTTGAGTGCATTAATGTTTCTGAATGATATTTCAAACACGTGATGTTTCACGAAGTTCATTTGCATATATCGCTCACCTCTGCACTGAGAACCGTACCAGTTTTCCACACAAGAGAAGCAATCACCGGTGTTCCTGTCACACAAGCTTCCATTGCAATATGTAGGACACGCTTCACTACAGTGATCTCCGTAAAAACCTACAACACAATCTGATTGGGAAAGAAAGCGACATGAAATCTCAATTGATTGTTCTGTGGTCATGTGTTTGCTTGACGAGTGTTGTGCTCTTTTTAAGACAAAATTGGTAAGTAAATTTACTGCATCATATAACGGGTAGGACAAGAATAGTAATTTGAGGTGATTTTGCTCTTTCCTACATGATAATTCTGTGAATATCAATGCATTGCCTTAATAAATGCATTCCATATTCGATGTCAACCCCATATTTTTGGTATCACATGTATATACAATTACACAAAAACGTAGATGTCCTCACTCACACAGGCCTTCCGAGCATCTACGTTGTGCTCAAATAACAGGTTACACTAACTTGGTCACTTACACCGTATGAAACATTGGCCGCATACCAAAAGATATATTTTACGGACAACAAGATATGGAAAGTGAATTAGGGGACACCCACAACTTAGATTTATATACGTGCGTAAATGTGACATGAAAACTCTGAACATAAACCCTGCAACCTGGGAAGAAATTCCTGCAGACCGCAATCTTTATAAAAACACTCTAAATTTCTATCTCAAAAAAGAAGCAGACAGATTTATAAAATAAGAGAATACACAGCGAAAGAAAAGAAGAAATAACATTTCCTTCAAATGCAGAAAAATCCATAGTCAAACTATGACTGATGTAGGTTTGTACTAGAGTTAAGATTGTCCGATAGTGGGCGAATTAGCAGCGGTGCTTTCTAAGGTAGGGTTTGCAAGTTGAACACTAAATACGTCACTAGCACACCAAAAACATGGTACTATATTATGTTCTTCAGATAGCTACATACGATATGTTCGTTTTTTTTGTTTTAAACAAATAACCGCTCTTTCTTTCGATCAATTTAAATGTTCCTACCTTGACGTAGCACTGGAGATTTGATCTCTTCATATTTTATATTTATCTCAATCTATTTACTTTGAGAATCTTTACCATTAAACCTTTTAATAAGCATATGATATACAAGACACTATGTTAACTGGTGCATTCGCTGCCCATTGATTATTTATGACTTTTTGGTTATATGGATATTGACCTGCCTACACATTACACAACAGTGGTTAATAACATTTTTACTTCTAAAATTAATCGTTGTGTCATCAGCTGTTTGTTGCATTAATTGTTTCTCTTCAACTACATCTCTTTTACAGCCATTAGTCTGGTAATTCTGTGTGGGCTACAGGTGTAAAATGATTGACATTTCGTTAAAACTAAAAGTAGAACTCTGAAAGCAAGCATGAACAGCTCTCGACCTGTCAGCCTCTTTCATTTCATCTCGTATTGTTCGTCGCCATGTTCCCCAATGGTCTGCCTCTTCTTCGTTTACCAGTTGGTGTCCATGTTAATGCTAGTTGTGTATGCCTGGCTCGTTCAATTCGTAAAAAAAATTGTCCTAGCCATTTCCATCGCCTTCTTTTTACTTCTTGATTGAGGTTGTTAACGTTTGAGATTCTGATAACTTCCTTGGTCGTGATGTGTTGATACCAACTGATGTTTAAATCTTCTTAAAACAGTGACTTTCGAATCATTTATGTCGACTTTCTACCTTATGGTTTATTCTCCATGTTTCTGCTGCATATAAGAGTTTGGATCGCACAATTGACTAATAGATTCTAGGCTTTGTGCTGAGATGGAGACTAGTTGAACACCATATGTTTCTAAGTCTCATGAATGTCAGGGCTGACATGAACATTCTAGCAAATATCTCTTTCTTATTGTCGCTATTTGATGAGATAAATATTCCTAGATATTTAATGTGATGCACTTCTTCTAGT
Organism: Megaustenia siamemsis; assembly: GCA_032433765.1. Classification (NCBI taxonomy): domain Eukaryota; kingdom Metazoa; phylum Mollusca; class Gastropoda; order Stylommatophora; family Ariophantidae; genus Megaustenia; species Megaustenia siamemsis. The sequence continues at coordinate 75,188,966 of JAVIAB010000156.1, read as the reverse complement.
CCGACTTTCTAAATGTAACTATATTTGTACTTTTGATCTCATAATTTTAGTTTTTCTGTGGTTTTATTTTTAGTTCTATTGAGTTAGCAAACTAATCTACTCTGTTTTCTCTTGGCGACAGTGGGCAAGCAGTCCAACATCATCTGCAAAGTGAGTATCTTCAAGACGTCCAGTAAGACCACGTGTAATTCCCTTTGGTCTGTAGGAAACAATCGATCGCATGATCCAGTCCATAAACACAAAGAAAAGGAGTTGTGACAGAATACGTTCTTGTCTAACTCCCGTTATGACTCTGAGCTAAGTTGTCTGCTGTCCTTCATGTCTTAAGTCCAAGATGTTGATATATATAAGGATGAGTTCCATTTTCGTGACTGTTCTACAGTGGTGTGCAAAAGAAAGATTTGACCAGTACATGATCTCCCACTTCTAAAGGCTGCCTACGCTTCTCTGAGCTTTTGTTCCACACCATTCTTTATACGTTGTAAATGTAAGTAGGTGAAAGTAAAGGGCCCCGTCACGCCAAGTGGCGTATAGGTAATATGGTGTTAGTGACCATAGTTTTTACAGACCTTTCGCACAAGATTTTTGGGGTAATGTGGTCGGTATTAAGCGCGTTCCGTTTCACTTTCCCAGAAAAAAATCCGGTACCCATATAAGGCTGGGTGAACCCGGATGCCGTCGATCAGGCTCTTGTCCTTCGTAGTCCAGTTCACTAACCACTATATATGTATATATATCCCTTTTCGTCTTGTCAGACGGTCTAGTGGAGGCTATTGTGTATTTTTTTTATGTTTTGTTTTTGTCGAACAGCTTCTCTCGTGGCTAATTCTACCAATGTTTAACAAATACACGCGGTCACATAATGAACAAGTAAGGCTCGCTGATCCACAGGGTTTTCCATCCTTTTTCATGAGTCTTTTCTCTTCTAAGATTTGCCTTAGCAGTCTCAAATGATGCTATACCGTTCCTTATACAAGTTCCCCATGATGTGCGATCACTTGCCAGATGTTCCCAGTCATTTTTATAGATGGAGGAAGTCTTTCAGAGATGATTTACAAATATCTCTATATCGTAGTTTAGGTCTACCGATTTGTCTTTTTCCGTGTGTTAGTTCACAATATAGTATTTGCTTGGGGAGGCGTTTTTCTTCCATTCTTGGACATGCCCCAGCCATCTTAGTCTTCGACTTCTAAGCATCGATATGATTGTTGGGGTCTTAGCACGTTGCAGGACAGTTACGTTGATTATTTTTTCCTGCCATTTGATGTACATTATTTTGCGGAGACATCGCATGTGTAAGACATTTAGTCTTTTTTCCTGGTTTGAGTATGTTGTACAGGTTTCAGATCCATATAATAGTGTGCTAAGCACACAAGTTTGATATGTTAACAGTTTAGTCTTTAGTGTTAGTTTCGTGTTGTTCCAGGCCCTTTCAGTGAGTTTGCCGAAGGTCGTAGCTGCCTTACCAATTCGACAGTTTATTTCTTCATCAAGAGAGATGGTTTGCGTAATTGTGGATCCAAGATATGTAAATTTCTGTACTGATTCTAGTGGGCAATCTTTTAGAGTAATTGATAGAGGTTTGATGTCGCATTGACTTAGTATTACTGTTTCCTGAACATTAATTGACAGTGAAAAAAGGTTGCATACTTTGTCCAGGTTGTTGATCAGCAATTGTAGGGTGGCTTCACTATGAGCAACTAGGGCTGCATCGTCAGCAAATAAAAATCTTTAAGTAGGGCAACATTTGTTTTGGTTTTTGCTCTTAGTCGTGCTAGGTTGAACTAACCACTAAACGTTGCAAATATACTCAGCAAAATATCTAAATTGGAATTAACATCATATTTACACATCTGCAACTTTCACAGTGACCCATGTCCTCTTTCTATGGGATTTTAACAATAATGCCCTCTATTCATGCTTGTGTTACCTTTTCATCTTCCCATATTTTACAGGACAACTTTTCTAAAACTTTTGAGATTATTCTGACTTTAACATGTCTGCAAAAATTCTATCTTCACCCGGTTACTTATAGTTTGTTAAATAGCAATTTACATTTCTTGGCATGTAATCTCTGTTTCTTCTCTTCAAACTGGACAGGCGATGAAGAGGTAGAAACCTCACACACTGTTTAGATTATTCTTCCGATCATTCCAATTGTTCATTTTCTTTGTTTAATTTTCCATTTTTTCCTTTGAACAATGGTCGCATCATTTTTGTAGCCACTAGAGAGGATCATTGTGACCTTGCTAACAGTTCTGTTACCCATTTCTCAAATGCTTCCTGAGTTTCAGTTGCCACAGCCAACAGTATACTGTCTTTTATCTGACCTCATCTTCATAGAATACCTGATCATAAATAAGGGAGGGTTCCATCCACAGAGAACATACTGACTGGTGCTTTTCAATGGCGTTTTTTAAAATGATGAGGCATCAACGACAGCCACATCGGCCTGACTGAATGAGGCATCAAACGACAGTCACATTGCCCTTACAGAATGAGGTATCAAATGATAGTCACAGAGGCCTGATCGAATGATGCATCAGAGAACAGTCACATCGGCCATACAGAATGAGGCATCAACCGACAGTCACATCGGCCTTACAGTATGAGGCTTTAAACGACGGTCACATTGGCTTGACAGAATGAGGCATCAAACGACAGTCACATAGGCTTGACTGAATGAGGCATCAAACGACTGTCACATTGGCCTGACAGAATGAGGCAACAAACGACAGTCATATCGGCCTGAAAGAATGAGGTATAAAAAGACAATCACATCGACCTGACTGAATGAAGCTTCAAACGACAGTCACATTGGCCTTACAGTATGAGGAATCAAATGATAATCCCATTGGCTTGACATAATAAGGCATCAAAGGACACACACATAGGCCTGACAGAATGAGACAGTAAACCACTGTCATATTGGCCTGACAAAATGAGTCATTAAACAACAGTCACTTTAAGCTGACAGACTGATGCATCAAACTACTGTAACATCGGCCTGACTGAATGAGGCATCAACCGACAGTCAGATGGGTCTGAATGAATGAGGAATTAAATGAGAGTCACATAGTGCTGACAGAATGAGGCATCAGAGAACAGTCACATCGGCCGTACAGAATGAGGCATCAATCGGCAGTCACATCGGCCGTACAGAATGGAGCATCAAACGACTGTCACATTAATTTGAAAGAGTGAGGCATCAAATGACAGTCACATCGGCCTTACAGACAGAGGAATAAAATTACATTCACATCGGCCTGACAGAATGAGGCATCAGAGAACAGTCACATCGGCCTTACAGTATAAGGCATCAAACGACGGTTACATTGGCTTAAAGAATGAGGTATCAAACGACAGTCACATTGGCTTGACAGAATTAGGCATAAAACGACGGTCACATTAATTTTAAAGAGTGAGGCATCAAACGACAGTGAGTTTGGCTTGATAGAAAGAGGCATCAAGCAGCAGTCACATCGGCCTTAAAGTATGAGGCATCAAGCGACAGTCACATTGGCCTAACAGAATTAGGCAACAGACGAATTTCACATTGGCCTGACAAAATCAGTTATTAAATTACGGACATTTTGGCCGAACAGAATGACACATCAAGCAAAAGTCAAATTAGCCTGACAGAATCAGGCATCAAACGACAGTGACATTGGCCTGACAAAATGAGGAATAAAATGACAGTCATATCTGCCAAATCTGTCACGTCGGCCTTATGGATTGAAGCATCAAACGACAGTCCCAACGGCTTTACAAAAACAAGGCATCAAAATACAGTCAAACTGGCCTTACAAAATATTTCATAAAACGACAGTCACATTGGCCTGACATAATGAGCCAGGAATCGACAGTCACATCGACCTTCCAGAATGAGGCATCAGATAAGAGTCACATATATTTGACAGAGTGATTCATCAAACGATAGTCACATTGGCCTGATAGAATGCGGTATCAAACGATAGTCACATTGGCCTAACAGAATTAGGCATCAGACGACAGTCACATTGGCCTGACAGAACTATAGTCCGTTTCATAACTCGTGCCCAACTTCAAAACGCTATTACTCAGTAACCATTTGTTAAAAACTGTTGAAATTTTCCAAATGTTATTAGAATGCAAAAGACCCTTGAAATGTATATTTAACAAATATCTTGCAGCTGCAGTTTTCTTAAAGCGGCGAATTTCTTCGATGTTTGTCAACATTGTAAATTGTGAACCCCTAAATAATAGAAATTACCGTAGTTGCTGGTCTATGATTAATTTTCACTAGGTAAAGGCGTGGCCGTAATGGGGAAATAACTGGATAAAACAAAACACCAGGAGAATTATTGTCTTCTCAGTTCGAGGACGGACGATAATATCAAGGTATACCTGTATGTCCAATTTTCATAGTTGTGTGGTCCTGCAAAGGACTGTTTGTTGAACTAATTTAAGGTAATATAGGGGCCAACATTGTGGGGGCTATATACTTTCATTCTGAATCAGACGAGTCTAAAAGATTAATAACTGTTTGGGGTTGAACATTCCACAAACCATCATTTTTCCAATATTCCTCTTCCTGTTTTAAGACGTGGTCTTCACATTTAGCCCAATAATCTTTGTCTATATTTAATAAAGCGAGATTAGCAAGAGTCTTTACATCGCAAATTTTGAATGTTGTATTTTCATCTGCCACTTGTCCTTTTAATTTTGCCCAGATTAGTTCTATTGGATTTAAATGAGCATGGTAAGGTGGCAGCCTCAAAATTATATGATCGTGCTCTTGGATAATCTTATCTATTTGAAAAATCTTTGTCCTTTGTTTTTGCTTTACTAGAAATAGTAATTCGGGTTTTAAGTACATGTTATTAAATTGTATGTGCTCCTTTGTGAGCCATATCTTAATAGCATCTTTTGTACTGGATGACGTCGGGACTTTATCTTCAAGTGCAACAATGCTGTGGTACGCTGCATTGTCCATTATTAGGCAAGATGGTCGATCTAGTGATGGGAGAACAGAATTTTCAATCCAATGTCTAAATATGTGACCATTCATCTCAGAGTGATAATCCCGATTGTCTATGGATTTTGAAAGAAAAATGAGCTCTGCATTCTGTATTAGTCCATGTTGTCGACTACCTGCATGAGCAATTATCAAGCGCTGTCCTTTGCTGCTAGGTATTAATCTCTTAATCTTTCCATCTGATGACTGCCATTCCCTTTGGTTAGTGTGGTGAGCATTGATCCATGTTTCATCCAAGTACACAATATCATAACCTTGCTTGCACACCTCTTTTACTTCACGTAAGTACTTGCTTCTCATGACTACTATATGTGGCTTCTCACAGATGCTGTTTCGTCCATTGGAATACTTTCTGAATGTAAAGCCTGCAGCTCTCACATTCCTCCATAATGTAGACTTTGATATTTCAATACTGTTGTTCTTTTTCAGCGATACTTTTAATTTTCTTATTGTAACAGTTGCATTCATACCCAACATTTTGCGAATTTTACTTCTAATAAGTTCACTGTCGAAATTATCCAACATTTTTGCTCTTCCTTGTGATTTTGTATATTTTGAAAATTGACGGTCACGTGCTTGAATCCAGTGCTTAAATGACCGTTTAGATAAATTCAAAATGTGTCTTGTTCTATTCTCAGGGTTTTCTAAAGAATGAAATAATCTTCCTCGTTTAGCCTCTTTGCAAAAATAGTCATACATTTTTATTGCGATGTTTTGTAAACTGCAGAATTTCATTTTAAGACTCATGATAAATGTTATAGTTCCACGTCTCCACCTATGAATGAACGGAAATGGAACACACAATTTCTCGTGTTTATTACAAGTGTCTAATTGTGTCAAAAAACCACGGTGGAAGCGTGCAAACACTGTCAATTTGACCGTGTATGGATTTTTACTCGCTATTTTTAACTTAAAATACTGTAAACATTAAGTTTTGACTACATCAATGGGTCGTTATAAATTTATATAAATCAAATAATCAACAATAATAACCAAATGTTTTTTTAATGAAATTAATTCACTGTTGGGTTCTAATCATTATAACTTTACATGCAAATTTTGAGGAACTTACAACAAGCGGTTAAAAAGCTATCGATTTTAAAAGTTGGGCACGAGTTATGAAACGGACTATAGGCATCAGACGACAGTCACATTGGCCTGACAGATTGAGACATCCATTAAACTCACATTGGCTTTAAAGATTGAGACATTAAACGACAGTGGCATCGGTCGTACAGAATGAGGCATCAAACGACAGTCACGTCGACCTGACAGAATGAGGCAGCAACCCACAGTCACATCGGCCTTATAGAATGAGGCAATTCACGACAGTCACAGAGGCTTTACGGAATAAGGGATCAAAAGTCAGCCACATGGACCTTACGATATTAGGCATCAAAAGACAGTCACATTGACATGACAGAATGAGGCAGCAAACGACAGTCACTGTGACCTGACAGAATGAGGCATTAAACGACAGTCACATAGGCCTTACAGAATGAGGAATCAAATGACAGTTACATCGGCTAGACTGAATAAGTCATCAAACGAAAGTCACGCCGGCTTTAAAAAATAAGGCATCAAATGTCACTCACATAGATCTGACAGAATGAGACATTAAACGACTGTCACATTGGCCTGACAGGGTGAGGCATCAAACGACAGTCACATTAGGGAATAGGCAAATAATTGCGATGCTGCGGTAAAGCTGGTAGCAAGGAACCAGTGTTGGGGAGTGTTAAACACTCCAAGGTATGAAGACAGCTTTACAAGGGAGGAACACAACACAATACTGACGTTTCGGCCTGAGGCCTTCTTCAGAGTACAAGGACAACGAAAACAAACGATGAAACACAATTATCTATAACTACATGATCATAAGAAAGAAGAGGTGGACAGAAAAGAGGGAAGTAGGACAGTCACATTAGCATGATAAAATGAGGCATCTAACGACAGTCACATTGGCCTGATCGAATGAGGCAACACTCAACAGTCACATTGGCCTTATAGAATGAGGCATCAAACAACAGTCACCACATCACCTCATAAGTTAATGAATTAACGTTGCATTAATGGTCCTAATTCTATAAACTATGTGCAGCTCAGGATTTGCCTGAAGGCGAAGCAAAACTGAAACCCAGGGCCTATATTTTAAGAGTCGTCGGACCAACCATATTCCTAAAAACTGCCTCTTATTACACCCATAATATCTTTACAAAGTTTGGCTTCTACAAAAAAGATTTCACCGCTTTCATTAAAATATGAATCAATTGTTTCTTACATTATTAAGATTTAAACATTAACAAAGTAGATTCTTCAGGTGAGGTAATGTGAACAACGTAATTTTACATATTAGTCTTTATCTTAGATTTAACATTTCTTTACAAATGTTGTTCAACATAATTCTAGTCGCTAATCTGGTGGACCGGGAATATCTCAGAAGTTTTCACAAGTGTAATAGACTATTGCCTCTCAACACCTACATCATGCCCTGACTATGCAGAGACGAATCACATAAACTACCACATATGTACTATTAAGCCTGGTAGCCAGGTTTACCTACCGAGACATGTTCCACTTTTGTAAGCACAGATGTTGTGTAAACAGTTTTCACTACACGGGCTTGCACATGTGTAACCATAGAAACCCACTGGACAAGCTACAGCACACATTCCTGTGTAGGCGTTACACACTTCTGTTACAGAGCAAGAGCAGTTCTCACAATGAAGTCCGTATGTGTCTTCGGGACAAACGATATCTGAAACAATGTACAAATATACATTATTAGTTACTATTTCCTCAGCTCATTTATCGTCATTTTAATCACAGTAATAAAGATATTGTCAAAACAAAAATAGCAAAATTTGAGTTTACAATTCAATGTGCAATCAGTTAAATAAAATGACTTCGATTTTTAAAACGTCGAGTTTCATGAAATTATCTGAAAATGAAAGAAGTAAAATTTGTGCAGGGAAAAGAATAACAAACGGATGCACGAACAATGTGTTCCAACGTTTTGTTAGACGAGGGCCAATCAGATCAAATTGACAAGGGAGCTCGTCCCATTATAGATATATATACATATAGGTAGATAGGTAGGTAGTTAACAAAAGTTCACATGTAGACATTCACTTTATTGGCAGTAAATGAGAACGTCCAAGAATGTACTCACTGTCTTCTAATCTCCTTTACCTCTGAATTTGAAAACTGCAAACTTTCAAAACCAAAACTGTTTTTAAAATAATCTTTCGGTTGTAATTCAAATAGACTATACACGAAGGCTATTTGATGTTGTCTTCTTGTAGGTTGTGACTACCTTTTAGCGGGCACAATCCGGTCAACATCACATTAAATATGTTAGGTTATATAAGTCCACAAGTGCCATCCAAAAATGAAAATCCTTTTTTTTCTTTAAATGTCTGACAACTTCTTTGACATTTAGTTTTATTGTTTTTTTCTTCTCGTACCTCCCTTAACTAACATTGATGACGATCCCTAATAAGTTGCTCAGTCACCTTCAATAACCCCTCCCATCAATTGTTTAGCTTTTTCCAACTTGTATCAAAATCAGTCAATCAACTGTTTATGAGTCGTCTTTGAAGTCCAGATTTTCCTGATGAAAGCGTCATCATTAAGTTAGAGGCATCATTGATTGATTTTCCTCTACGGCCGAAGACGACACAAGGGGCGGAAGTTATAGTTCTTATAGTTCTCCAGGATTGTCCATCTGCTGCGACTTTTTGTAGTTCTTGCTAGTTTCTTAATTCCATGCTTGAACCTTCCTAATCAATTTTTCTGCGTAGCGATTCTTATGGTCAACCTTGTTTTCCTTTGCCAGATGGTTTCCACATGAATGTCTACGGGTGAGTCTTTCTTTATTCATTCTCAGCACATGACCTATGTATTACCAACAAATACTTGTCTAGACCTCGTGGTATATATTGCAACCTGTTGAACCGGTTTGGTGTTTTATTATAATTTGGCTTAATTATTTATGCCTGTTTTGTTCAAGGTTAATGTTTCTGTGTTTATCTTAGTAAATAATACTGTCTACTAAAATAATGTCTATTATAATACTATCTACTATAATACTATCTACTATAATACTATCTACTATAATACTGTCTACTATAACATTGTCTACTATAATACTATCTACTACAATACTATCTACTATAATACTGTCTACTATAATACTATCTACTATAATACTGTCTACTATAATACTGTCTACTATAATACTGTCTACTATAATACTGTCTACTACAATACTGTCTACTACAATACTAACTACTATAATACTATCTACTATAATACTGTCTACTATAATACTGTCTACTACAATACTATCTACTATAATACTGTCTACTATAATACTGTCTACTACAATACTAACTACTATAATACTATCTACTATAATACTGTCTACTGCAATACTATCTACTATAATACTGTCTACTACAATACTGTCTACTATAATACTGTCTACTACAATACTGTCTACTACAATACTGTCTACTACAATACTGTCTACAACAATACTGTCTACTACAATACTGTCTACTATAATACTGTCTACTATAATACTATCTACTATAATACTGTCTACTATAATACTGTCTACTATAATACTGTCTACTATAATACTGTCTACTACAATACTATCTACTATAATACTATCTACTACAATACTGTCTACTACAATACTAACTACTATAATACTATCTACTATAATACTGTCTACTATAATACTGTCTACTACAATACTATCTACTATAATACTGTCTACTATAATACTGTCTACTACAATATTATCTACTATAATACTATCTACTATAATACTGTCTACTACAATACTATCTACTATAATACTGTCTACTACAATACTGTCTACTACAATACTATCTACTGTAATACTATCTACTATAATACTGTCTACTACAATACTATCTACTATAATACTGTCTACTATAATACTGTCTACTATAATACTATCTACTATAATACTATCTACTACAATACTGTCTACTACAATACTAACTACTATAATACTATCTACTATAATACTGTCTACTATAATACTGTCTACTACAATACTATCTACTATAATACTGTCTACTATAATACTGTCTACTACAATACTGTCTACTATAATACTATCTACTATAATACTGTCTACTATAATACTGTCTACTATAATACTGTCTACTATAATACTGTCTACTATAATACTGTCTACTACAATACTATCTACTATAATACTGTCTACTATAATACTGTCTACTACAATACTAACTACTATAATACTATCTACTATAATACTGTCTACTACAGTGCTATCTACTATAATACTGTCTACTACAATATTATCTACTAGAATACTGTCTACTGCAATACTATCTACTATAATACTGTCTACTACAATACTGTCTACTACAATACTGTCTACTATAATACTGTCTACTACAATACTGTCTACTACAATACTGTCTACTACAATACTGTCTACTACAATACTGTCTACAACAATACTGTCTACTACAATACTGTCTACTATAATACTGTCTACTATAATAGTATCTACTATAATACTGTCTACTATAATACTGTCTACTATAATACTGTCTACTATAATACTGTCTACTATAATACTGTCTACTACAATACTATCTACTATAATACTATCTACTACAATACTGTCTACTACAATACTAACTACTATAATACTATCTACTATAATACTGTCTACTATAATACTGTCTACTACAATACTATCTACTATAATACTGTCTACTATAATACTGTCTACTACAATATTATCTACTATAATACTATCTACTATAATACTGTCTACTACAATACTATCTACTATAATACTGTCTACTACAATACTGTCTACTACAATACTATCTACTGTAATACTATCTACTATAATACTGTCTACTACAATACTATCTACTATAATACTGTCTACTATAATACTGTCTACTATAATACTATCTACTATAATACTGTCTACTACAATACTGTCTACTACAATACTGTCTACTATAATACTGTCTACTATAATACTATCTACTACAATACTGTCTACTACAATACTATCTACTATAATAGTGTCCACTACAATACTATCTACTACAATACTGTCTAATATAATAATGGCTACTAATAATACTGTCTACTATAATACTATCTACTATAATACTATCTACTATAATACTGTCTACTATAATACTATCTACTATAATACTGTCTACTATAATACTAACTACTATAATACTGTCTACTATAATACTATCTACTATAATACTATTTACTATAATACTGTCTACTACAATACTATCTACTATAATACTGTCTACTATAATACTATCTACTATAATACTGTCTACTATAATACTATCTACTATAATACTGTCTACTATAATACTATCTACTATAATACTGTCTACTATAATATTATCTACTATAATACTGTCTACTATAATATTATCTACTATAATACTGTCTACTACAATACTATCTACTATAATAATGTCTACTACAATACTATCTACTATAATACTGTCTACTATAATACTGTCTACTATAATACTGTCTACTATAATACTGTCTACTACAATACTGTCTACTATAATACTGTCTACTATAATACTGTCTAATACAATACTGTCTACTACAATACTGTCTACTATAATACTGTCTACTATAATACTGTCTACTACAATACTGTCTACTACAATACTGTCTACTACAATACTGTCTACTACAATACTGTCTACTACAATACTGTCTACTACAATACTGTCTACTATAATACTATCTACTATAATACTGTCTACTATAATACTATCTACTATAATACTGTCTACTATAATACTATCTAATATAATTCTGTCTACTATAATACTATCTACTATAATACTGTCTACTATAATACTATCTACTATAATACTATTTTCTATAATACTATCTAATATAATACTATCTACTATAATACTATCTACTATAATATTAACTACTATAATACTATCTTCTATAATACTATCTACTATAATACTATCCACTATAATACAATCTACTACAATACTATCTATATTACTAATACGCTGGAATTGAAACTTTCACAGAGACAGCAGACGTGAGTAAGAGTGCATGAGGTAACTTTCTCCGAATGAACCATAAAAGCAGCAGGAGCAGTGGAAGAGAAAAAATAATCGCTCAAACAAAAAAACAAATGTTCATGTGTTGCCGTTTGAAAAACGAAACATTCATGATATTATGTAGAAGGTAACAATACATTATTTCTATAACTGGAGGGTAGAAATGTTACTCTCACATTCACTTTAAATGTAATATATGTCAGTCGGGTGATTGGAAATGACGAGCCGCATTAATGACATGCCTGTGTTTTAGTTCATACATGAACTTATATTGTGAAGAAATAATAAACTGGTTGTTCCCATATATATGTAATGAAACCACAAACTAACTCACCTCCATAAACATATACTTCACATAAAGTTAACATTCTGTCTTCAGCTGCAGTGGTCGATGACTGTTTGATTGATAACACAGTGGATGGATTTGGTGATGGAAAATATATTCTAATAATACTACTGGCTTCATGGTTATATTGCAAAAAACTCGTCCTGTTTCCGGCTGCATCGAATTGTGCAATATCCAATTTATTAAGCCTGTGTTTGTAAACTGTAAAGCAAATACATATTAATGATGAACTCGCACGATCAATTACTTATAAAGTAGACATACAGTTAGTTCATTTAGCCATTATAGTGTCTCTGAGTGAAAACGTGCTTCTTATTATTCTGATCAAGGCAAGGGATACCACTAGCTTGTTTCATAAGTCGTGCCCAACTTTTAAAATCAATATCTTTTAAACCGCTTTTTGTAATTTTTTCAAAATTTGCATGTATAGTTATAATGATTAGAACCCAACAGGGAATTAATTTCATTAAAAACAAACATTTGGTTATTATTATTGCTTATTTGATTTATATAAATTTATAACGACCCATTGATGTAGTCAAAACTTAGTGTTTACAGTATTTAAGTTAAAAATAGCGATTACAAATCTATACACGGTCAAATTTACGATTTTGCACGCTTTAAACGTGAGTTGTCTGACACAATTAGACACTTTTAGAAAACACGAGGCATTGTGTGTTCCATTTCCGTTCATCCATAGGTGTGACGTGGAACGCTAACATTTATCATGAGTCTTAAAATGAAATTCTGCAGTTTATAAAACATCGCAATAAAAATGTATGACTATTTTTGCAAAGAGGCTAAACGAGGAAGATTATTTCATTCTTTAGAAAACCCTGAGAATAGGACAAGACACATTTTGGATTTATCTAAACGGTAATTTAATCGCTGGATTCAAGCACGTGACCGTCAATGTTCAAAATATACAAAATCACAAGGAAGAGCAAAAATGTTGGATAATTTAGACAGTGCAGATATTAGAAGTGAAATTCGCAAAATGTTGGGTATGAATGAAACTGTTACAATAAGAAAATTAAAAGTATCGCTGCAAAAGAACAACAGTATTGAAATATCAAAGTCTACATTATGGAGGAATGTGAGAGCTGCAGGCTTTACATTCAGAAAGTATTCCAATGGACGAAACATCATCTGTGAGAAGCCACATATAGTAGTCATGAGAAGCAAGTACTTACGTGAAGTAAAAGAGGTGTGCAAGCAAGGTTATGATATTGTGTAACTGGATGAAACATGGATCAATGCTCACCATACTAACCAAAGGGAATGGCAGTCACCAGATGGAAAGATTAAGAGATTAATACCTAGCAGCAAAGGACAGCGCTTGATAATTGCTCATGCAGGTAGTCGACAACATGGACTAATACAGAATGCAGAGCTCATTTTTCTTTCAAAATCCATAGACAATCGGGATTATCACTCTCAGATGAATGGTCACATATTTAGACATTGGATTGAAAATTCTGTTCTCCCAGCATTAGATCGACCATCTTGCCTAATAATGGACAATGCAGCGTACCACAACATTGTTGCACTTGAAGATAAAGTCCCGACGTCATTCAGTACAAAAGATGCTATTAAGATATGGCTCACAAAGGAGCACATACAATTTAATAACATGTACTTAAAACCTGAATTACTATCTCTAGTAAAGCAAAAACAGAGGACAAAGATTTTTCAAATAGATAAGATTATCCAAGAGCACGGTCATATAAGTTTGAGGCTGCCACCTTACCATGCTCATTTAAATCCAATAGAACTAATCTGGGCAAAATTAAAAGGACAAGTGGCAGATGAAAATACAACATTCAAAATATGCGATGTAAAGACTCTTGCTAATCTCGCTTTATTAAATATAGACAAAGATTATTGGGCTAAATGTGAAGACCACGTCTTAAAACAGGAAGAGGAATATTGGAAAAATGATGGTTTGTGGAATGTTCAACCCCAAACAGTTATTAATCTTTTAGACTCGTCTGATTCAGAATGAAAGTATATAGCTCCCACAATGTTGGCCCCTATATTACCTTAAATTATTTCAACAAACGGTCCTTTTCAGGACCACACAACTATGAAAATTGGACATACAGCTTGATATTATCGTCCGTCCTCGAACTGAGCAGACAATAATTCTCCTGGTGTTTTGTTTTATCCAGTTATTTCCCCATTACGGCCACGCCTTTACCTCGTGAAAATTAATCGTAGACCAGCAACTACGGTAATTTCTATTCTTTAGGGCTTCACAATTTACAATTTTGACAAACATCAAAGAAATATCGCCGCTTTAAGAAAACTGCAGCTGCAAGATATTTGTTAAATATACATTTAAAGGGTCTTTTGCATTCTAATAATATTTGGAAAATTTCAAAAGTATTTAACAAACGGTCAGAGAGTAATAGCGTTTTGAAGTTGGGCATATGTTTTGAAACGAGCTATAGTGTCAGATACAATCGAGTGACCTCAATTTTTGTATTAATTAACCCATCAATAACGTTTGCTCATCTTTTATCAAGCTTTGGATCTACATTATAAATGTCAACAAGTTTGTCCTATATTTATTTCGTCTATGTCATAGACATGATACATTAAGGGTATACTTAAGGAAACAAGTTAGTGTTAATCAAGGTCAATGTGTATGATTTCTCGACGACATAAAACCTGAAGCAGGTCATGTTTAAATGTTGAATAATAGAACACGTAATAAATGTGACGTTTATGAATGTGTCGCGAGAAAGATAACAAATAAAGTAAGTATAACACCCGTTCGAAGAAATATAATATTTAATCTCAGTACAATGTATGTCCACCTTGTGCTATTATCTCTGTTTGACGGCGCCTTCTCATCGAGCCAGTGTGATGCTGGATCGGCTTCTGGGGCATGTTATTCCATTCTTCTTGCAACGGTTGTGGTAACTGATGGTGGTTTTCAGAATAATTGTATCTTCTTTGCAGCCTACTCTCCAATTCGTGCCATACATGCAAGTAAATATGCAGGTCATTGTAAGGCATTAATCTGTTGTTGATGAGAGTGGCCCATGACATCACGTGACATATGTGAACGATCACAGTCTTATTGAAATATCACATCTGGCACATTAGGGTTGAGGAAAGCCTCTACGTGCTGTGTGACGATGTCATCTCTGTATCCTAAACCCGTCAGGTTGTCATTGAAGATAGCGGGGTTTGCTTTGGCAGCATAATAAATCCAGTCCCCAATAATTACATTACATCTTCTTGACCTGTTTCTCTGTAGGACACTATTATCAGTAAAACGTTCTACTTGACGCTGCCCAGCATTGCTTTACAAGCAGTATCTTGACTCGACAGAGAACACTATTTTGATCTATTGATGATAGAACACAATAATGCCAATCGTGCACGCAATCTTTAATAGAACTTTGACAATCTCCACTCATCTGCTCTTGGGTGTAAATACGTTTTTCTGTGTAACAGTGAATGTGAGAATGTGAGGGGGAGTAGGGAATGATTGAGATGAGTGAGTGAATAGAGCACGAGGACAATCACGGGAAAATGTGAGAAGAGATTAGTTCAGACAGGTTAGCGAAATTCTCGTGACTGATGAGAATGTAAACTTGGAGATGAGATGACGTAGGGGAGTTGTGATTGTTTGGGGGGATAGTGCATGCGATGACGTAGAGTAATTTGATTGGTTTAGAGTGACACAGACTGGGTGCTGTAGACCCACAGTAGATAGGCGTTAGCCAATGGCTCGTGGAGCCCAAGTAGTAAGAGAGAGTTAGACTAGTGAAGAAGTAGGTCTCGAGTTTATTGACGAGACAGTTCAGTGTGTTAGTATAATGAGTATATGTTAGGATCCCGACTAGAGTGAGTCAGTGTTGCACCGATTGAGTGTGAGAGAGAAACTGAGGCACGATTGCTGTAGAGAGTTGCCTTCAGTACATTCATGTGTGAACTGCCGAGCGAAATGTACCTCGTTGGCTCGTATATGTACTGTTTCATTGCACATGTTACGTGTAAATAAACTTACTGTTACTATCATTGGAAGAATTATGTGTGCAGTCAAAAAGAACTATCACTTTATTGTGGTCTGACGCTGCGGTAAAGAACGAAGTGGGAGTGTCGCGGCGAAAGTCATTGTTATCAGACCTGCAGTCCAGAAGAAGTCAAACATCAACGCGAAGTACATCATAGTAATATATCACGAGAAGAGAAGAACAGGAAAACGTTGTAAAGAATATCCAGGTAAAAGTTATATCTGCTACTTATAAGGTTTATACCTGGGCAAGCGGTCGTTACATTTACGTACATGTATAAGTCACACGCTGCAAAATCAACAAGCAACAACAACCCACTTGCAAGGATGGGTGGTCGGGAGGTAAGACGTTGGTCTCTGGAAAGAAAGTCCGGGTTCAAAACTCATCACTGAAAAGCGTAAGCCAAAACTGTGGACGAAACTGTGAGCAAAATTGTTCAGCGATAACAATCGATAACACATGCCTCCCTCTCCAACTTTCAGGGTTGCGGGTGAGATCTTCACTATTAATCACACTCATTCCAGTGAAGTGTCGATGTATGTACAAGAATCACCAGTGTGCACACCTTGCGCTGGCTATTGATTGCACTCATTCCAGTGAAGTGTCGATGTGTGTACAAGAATCACCAGTGTGCACACCTTGCGCTGGCTGTTGATTGCACTCATTCCAGTGAAGTGTCGATGTATGTACAAGAATCACCAGTGTGCACACCTCGCGCTGGCTATTGATTGCACTCATTCCAGTGAAGTGTCGATGTATGTACAAGAATCACCAGTGTGCACACCTTGCGCTGGCTGTTGGTTGCACTCATTCCAGTGAAGTGTCGATGTATGTACAAGAATCACCAGTGTGCACACCTTGCGCTGGCTATTGATTGCACTCATTCCAGTGAAGTGTCGATGTATGTACAAGAATCACCAGTGTGCACACCTTGCGCTGGCTATTGATTGCACTCATTCCAGTGAAGTGTCGATGTATGTACAAGAATCACCAGTGTGCACACCTTGCGCTGGCTATTGATTGCACTCATTCCAGTGAAGTGTCGATGTATGTACAAGAATCACCAGTGTGCACACCTTGCGCTGGCTATTGATTGCACTCATTCCAGTGAAGTGTCGATGTATGTACAAGAATAACCAGTGTGCACACCTTGCGCTGGCTGTTGATTGCACTCATTTCAGTGAAGTGTCGATGTATGTACAAGAATCACCAGTGTGCACACCTTGCGCTGGCTATTGATTGCACTCATTCCATTGAAGTGTCGATGTATGTACAAGAATCACCAGTGTGCACACCTTGCGCTGGCTATTGATTGCACTCATTCCAGTGAAGTGTCGATGTATGTACAAGAATCACCAGTGTGCACACCTTGCGCTGGCTATTGATTGCACTCATTCCAGTGAAGTGTCGATGTATGTACAAGAATCACCAGTGTGCACACCTTGCGCTGGCTATTGATTGCACTCATTCCAGTGAAGTGTCGATGTATGTACAAGAATCACCAGTGTGCACACCTTGCGCTGGCTGTTGGTTGCACTCATTCCAGTGAAGTGTCGATGTATGTACAAGAATCACCAGTGTGCACACCTTGCGCTGGCTATTGATTGCACTCATTCCAGTGAAGTGTCGATGTATGTACAAGAATCACCAGTGTGCACACCTTGCGCTGGCTATTGATTGCACTCATTCCAGTGAAGTGTCGATGTATGTACAAGAATCACCAGTGTGCACACCTTGCGCTGGCTATTGATTGCACTCATTCCAGTGAAGTGTCGATGTATGTACAAGAATCACCAGTGTGCACACCTTGCGCTGGCTGTTGGTTGCACTCATTCCAGTGAAGTGTCGATGTATGTACAAGAATCACCAGTGTGCACACCTTGCGCTGGCTGTTGATTGCACTCATTCCAGTGAAGTGTCGATGTATGTACAAGAATCACCAGTGTGCACACCTTGCGCTGGCTATTGATTGCACTCATTCCAGTGAAGTGTCGATGTATGTACAAGAATCACCAGTGTGCACACGTTGCGCTGGCTATTGATTGCACTCATTCCAGTGAAGTGTCGATGTATGTACAAGAATCACCAGTGTGCACACCTTGCGCTGGCTATTGATTGCACTCATTCCAGTGAAGTGTCGATGTATGTACAAGAATCACCAGTGTGCACACCTTGCGCTGGCTGTTGATTGCACTCATTCCAGTGAAGTGTCGATGTATGTACAAGAATCACCAGTGTGCACACCTCGCGCTGGCTATTGATTGCACTCATTCCAGTGAAGTGTCGATGTATGTACAAGAGCGGTAGAGAGAATGTGTCCTAAGTGAAGTCGATGTATGTACAAGAATCACCAGTGTGCACACCTTGCGCTGGCTGTTGGTTGCACTCATTCCAGTGAAGTGTCGATGTATGTACAAGAATCACCAGTGTGCGCACCTTGCGCTGGCTATTGATTGCACTCATTCCAGTGAAGTGTCGATGTATGTACAAGAATCACCAGTGTACACACCTCGCGCTGGCTATTGGTTGCACTCATTCCAGTGAAGTGTCGATGTATGTACAAGAATCACCAGTGTGCACACCTTGCGCTGGCTATTGATTGCACTCATTCCAGTGAAGTGTCGATGTATGTACAAGAATCACCAGTGTACACACCTCGCGCTGGCTATTGATTGCATTCATTCCAGTGAAGTGTCGATGTATGTACAAGAATCACCAGTGTGCACACCTTGCGCTGGCTATTGATTGCACTCATTCCAGTGAAGTGTCGATGTATGTACAAGAATCACCAGTGTGCACACCTCGCGCAAGGTGTTTGATAGAGCGGTAGAGAGAATGTGTCCTAAGTGAAGTTTCTGTACCTCGCGCAAGGTGTTTGTTAGAGCGGTAGAGAGAATGTGTCCTAAGTGAAGTTTCTGTACCTCGCGCAAGGTGTTTGATAGAGCGGTAGAGAGAATGTGTCCTAAGTGAAGTTTCTGTACCTCGCGCAAGGTGTTTGATAGAGCGTTAGAGAGAATGTGTCCTAAGTGAAGTTTCTGTACCTCGCGCAAGGTGTTTGATAGAGCGGTAGAGAGAATGTGTCCTAAGTGAAGTTTCTGTACCTCGCGCAAGGTGTTTGATAGAGCGGTAGAGAGAATGTGTCCTAAGTGAAGTTTCTGTACCTCGCGCAAGGTGTTTGATAGAGCGGTAGAGAGAATGTGTCCTAAGTGAAGTTTCTGTACCTCGCGCAAGGTGTTTGATAGAGCGGTAGAGAGAATGTGTCCTAAGTGAAGTTTCTGTACCTCGCGCAAGGTGTTTGATAGAGCGGTAGAGAGAATGTGTCCTAAGTGAAGTTTCTGTACCTCGCGCAAGGTGTTTGATAGAGCGGTAGAGAGAATGTGTCCTAAGTGAAGTTTCTGTACCTCGCGCAAGGTGTTTGATAGAGCGGTAGAGAGAATGTGTCCTAAGTGAAGTTTCTGTACCTCGCGCAAGGTGTTTGATAGAGCGGTAGAGAGAATGTGTCCTAAGTGAAGTTTCTGTACCTCGCGCAAGGTGTTTGATAGAGCGGTAGAGAGAATGTATCCTAAGTGAAGTTTCTGTACCTCGCGCAAGGTGTTTGATAGAGCGGTAGAGAGAATGTGTCCTAAGTGAAGTTTCTGTACCTCGCGCAAGGTGTTTGATAGAGCGGTAGAGAGAATGTGTCCTAAGTGAAGTTTCTGTACCTCGCGCAAGGTGTTTGATAGAGCGGTAGAGAGAATGTGTCCTAAGTGAAGTTTCTGTACCTCGCGCAAGGTGTTTGATAGAGCGGTAGAGAGAATGTGTCCTAAGTGAAGTTTCTGTACCTCGCGCAAGGTGTTTGATAGAGCGGTAGAGAGAATGTGTCCTAAGTGAAGTTTCTGTACCTCGCGCAAGGTGTTTGATAGAGCGGTAGAGAGAATGTGTCCTAAGTGAAGTTTCTGTACCTCGCGCAAGGTGTTTGATAGAGCGGTAGAGAGAATGTGTCCTAAGTGAAGTTTCTGTACCTCGCGCAAGGTGTTTGATAATTAGAATTAGAATAGCTAAAGCAGCAACGTCTTTCAGAAGCCTTGAAAAGTTGTGGAAATCAAAACTCATCAGCACAAACACAAAACTTAGACTATTCAAATCAAATGTACTATCAACCCTTACGTATGCATGTGAAAGCTGGAAAACAACAAGAGATATAGAAACAAAGTTGAACGCATTCGAAAATAAATGTCTAAGGAAAATACTTGGTATAGCGTGGAACGAATTCAAAACAAACGAGGAAAGTAGAGAAATCGCTAATCAACCACTAATATCTTCAGTAATAAAGAAAAGACAATGGTCATATGTTGGACATGTGATGAGATAATAACCGAGTACCAAAGCAAGCCCTCATATGGGAAACAACAAGGTAAGAGAAAAATAGGAAGACCCAGGGAGACACTGAGAAGAACATTGATGAGAGAGGCAAGAACAGCAGGATTGAGCTCCCTCAATGAGATAGAGCTGCTTGCACAGAACAGAGACAAATGGCGAGATTTGATAAATATCTTTAAAAGAATTGAAAACTGCTAGAACAAAAATTCAGATAGGAGAAGGTGTATCTTGGTCTACGCCCTATGGGCCGACTACGGCTCGAAAGGTCAATAGATAGGTGTTTGATAGAGCGGTAGAGAGAATGTGTCCTAATTGTTTTTTCGGTGCCTCGTGAAACCAAACCCAACAAACTACTTTAACATTTGCATTGAATTCGATGTGTAGAATGCAAAATGAATCACATAACAATAAACAAAATGTGTATTTCGTACCGTTTCTGTTATGAATGTTGATTGAATTAATTATATGTGGTCGGTCAAAAGTAATGCGCCACTCTGGTTGATCTTTCTGCAAAGCGGTGGACGCACAGTGGTGCAGGTTTAAATCGCTATCGTCGTTTGCGTCCACAGCAAGGTGTGACCCACATTCATTTACGTTGGTGCACATATTACTGGACTGCCATGTTGTATTACTTCGAAGTGCAACACTTCTGCCTGCAATGCACAAATTATTATGATAATTGGGAATAAAAACACATATCAACTGCACTGAGACAAGCAAATGAAAAACCTCAAAAGAAACCGAAAGACAAATTCATCCAAAAGACCAGCTACATGCTCATGGGGACAGAAGTTACAACTGGCCATCAGACCAGCATCACATCTCTACTTGCAACAGACCACACACTCTATTCGCAATACAAACTAAAAACTCCACTCACATTAAAAGCTATAGACTCCCCCCAGAATTACAGTTATTCTTCCTCTTCCTCTTCATCTTCTTTCCTTCCTCAACTGCCTTTCAGCGTCGAGGAGAGATATAATTTGTGGTCTTTTGCTCTTCTGTTCGCCTCTGCTGCTGTTATGTTTCCTAGTGTTTCTACTATTCCATCGACCCATCTTTTTCGTGGTCGACCCTTGTGAACGTTTGTTGAAGGCTCGTTAAGTTGTGTTTTGTTCTTTCTGCCTTGTCACGTGGCCAAACCATTGTATCTGTTGTTTCCTTATATATTCTATGGCGGGGGCTATTCCTAGCTTTTTCTCAGTTCTTAATTTCTGATCGTATCTCTCAGACTGTTTCCTGTCAGTCGTCTAACACATTTCATCTCTGTAGAGGTTATTTTTTTCTTATTGTTCTTGCATCTAGGGTCCAGATCTGGCATTGGTAGCACAACGTTGGATGAAGATTGTATTGTATAGTGCTCGTTTTGCCCTAAGATTTATGTCCTTGTTGGACAATAGGTGTGATAACTTTCCAATAATTTAACAAGCCCAGTTGCATCTTGATTATATCTCTGTTGTTTGAGAATTATCGTTTGTCATTAGACTTCCAAGGTATTAATTTTGAATTTGAATTCCTCTACTAGTTTTAGTTGTTTGCCTTATATAGTTATGTTGATGTTCTGTTTATTTTTGGCGACATTCATGACTTCTGTTTTGTTAATGTTGTTTTTCATGTTGTATTTTGTGCCTGAGATGTTGAGTTTGTTTAAGTGTTCTTGTAGGTCTTCTATTGTTTCATGTATTAGTGCCTGATCGTCTGCAAATAAAAGCTCGTTGATCTCCTCTGTCTCTGATGGATTGGCTAGATTGCATATATAGTCCATGTATGTAATAAACAGTAGGGGGGATAGTACGCACCCCTGTCTTACACCTGATCTAACTTCAAAGGTCTGTGTAGCCTGCTGCTGTTCTGACCATGCAGCTGCTGTTGACGTATAGACTTTTAATATTAAGGTTAGTTAGATGTTGGCTTACTCCGTATGTTGTTAGTATCTCCCACAGTTGTTCTCTGTTTACTCTGTCGAATGCTTTTATTTATTTCATTTTTTATTGCAGTTATTTACCTCATAAAAGACACCAGTTGAAAAAGCCAGTAACATAAGACATAATCGTTACGAATGATGTTTACAATTGGTGCATTGTGGGAGTTATTTACATTTCAATTGTATGCTTTATTTTTTTGATTGATGTGTTCGGAAATTTCTAACCCATCCCAATATTAAAAATCGGTTATATTGCAGTTGATCAATATTATTAGATCTTGACACATCAGTGTTATAGTTTGTGAGGCGAAAAGAAAAAACACAACAACATCACAATTTTATTCCCAATTCAATTAAACTTTAACATGGTTTCATTTTTTGAATTTCCCGAAAAAAAAGACACAAGCACATGATTTGTATTTGTAAAATGTATTCATCCGCGTGACATAAAAGACAAATTCATGTTTCTTTTGAACTTGGGGCTTTTGTCTGTCTGGTTGTCTGCGATCAGGACTCAATCAGAGTAGGATTCCAGACTCTCACATGAAGTCAGCTGTCAGGTTAAGTGTGTTGATCGCCCCCACTAGCAGAACATAACAATTAGAGTTCGCGCCAAATCCACTCTGATTGAACACCAGTTAAAACGTTGCACTGTGTTCTGCGCCAGTGGCCCAGTGCATCCGATTTCAGCCAGAATTTTATTCAGGTTTGCATTCCTTAGCCTTTGATTGTCCCCAATCTTCCTGCAAGGCAGCAGATGATCTTTTCTGTAGGGGGATACTGCCCTTAGATGGTCGGCCCTCCCAGGTTTACGAGCACCATCTGCCCGAGTCACTAGAGGTGATTAACACAGACATGCACACACAAAGATAGGAGATGTGACCAACACAGACTTACACACAGCGATACGAGGCATGACTAACACTGACACACATCAAGATATATGACACATGACTAACATAAACATGCACATAAAGATATGAGATATGACTGACATAGACATGCACACACAAAGATATGACACGTGCGTAACATAGACATGCACACAAAGATATGATATATGATCAACATAGACATGCACACACACGGATATGAGATGTGACATACACAGATATGCACGCACAAAGATATGAGATATGACTAACATAAACATGCACACAAATATATGAGATATCTAACCCAAACATGCACACACAAGGATATGTTTCATGACTAACACAGATACACACTAAGATATGAGATATGACTAAACATATACACACATAAAGATATGAGACATGATTAACAAGGACACACCAAGATATGAGATATGACTAACATGACACACACCAAGATATGAGCCATGGCCAGCACACACACACGTTAAGATATGAGCCATAGCTAGCACAGAGACACACCAAGATATGAGCCATGACTAGCACAGAAACACATCAAGATATGAGCCATGGCTTCACGGAAAAACACCAAGAAATGAACCATGTCCAGCACAGAAACACATTAAGGTATCAATATGCTTGCGTTTGTTGTAGTACTCTTTTTAACGTGGGAATCATCGACATACGAGACGCAGGCCCCGATTAACTGTTCACAGGTTTCGTTCAAATAGTTGTCCGGAGATTTGAGGGTGCAGTCTGACCCGTAAAACGATCCCTTGCATGTACAGTTCCCGGCTGACTGTTCACAGGCGTCGTTGAAACAGCTGTCCGGACATCTGAGAGCGCAGCCTGACCCGCAGTACGCTTCCTGCACGTACAGTCTGTACCCTCCGGGTCACACATGATGTCACAGCCATCAGAACACGTCTGTTTGCACTGTAGCCCAAAATTACCATCGGGACAAGTGTCACTACAGATGTAGCCAGGACGTTTACACTGGAGGCATTTTCCTGATTTTTCCTCACACAAAGGACAGACACTATTATTAAACAAAAGGGGCTTTTGTTTAAGGGCAGTGATATTTTTAGTATATAATACCATCTCTTGAAAGTGAAGTACCATGGTGAAAAATGTCTTTTGGATTTGTAAACTTGAGTAGCAACTACACTCTATAATACGTTAAGCGCTCATAGTAAACACGACATAAATTATTCCAAAGCAAGAGGTATTCCTTGCATGCCTTATACACTAATATATTGAAACAACATAACAAAACATTTATCACAGTAATGCCTGAGTTAAGAAAATACAGTCTCAATTTGTTTATTGTTCTTAACTTACCCCTGCTGATGTATATAGAGCAGATGTTCGCTGCTAACGGACCCTCGATTATGAATTTAATTACTCCAGTATGACCACCACACGTGACGTCAACAGTTCGTTTATTAACAATAAACCTGGTTTCGTTTATACACGGTAACCTATCGTTCATTAACGTGGAAAAGTTGAGCAAGTTGCCTGTGATTATAATGTTGTAGAATATTATTGTAATGTGATAAATATCATATGGAAAATATGTTTTCAACATTTCAATTTCCACCTGCTTATGTTATATTGTTCTGCTTTTTCCATAATTTTGGTATTTTCTTTTCCAAATAATTCTCTTATTTTCTAATAAACTGAGTCGGAGTAATTAAATGTTGATTCTCGCTTTTATCATCATAAGTAAATTGTATACGATTATTTCTTAAAGATATATTATTAAAAGTTACAAAAATAAACAAAAATATATTTGTATAGCTTCCAACATGACTTCACGTATTTTTTTTGTCTTTTACCTAAATTTCTTTTTTTTTTAGGCATATCAATTCTGTCTGTTTTGTTTCATTTGATTTATGTTTCAGTCATGAAATTAAAATGAACGAACTTCCGGGGAATATGACGCCCTGTTCGCTGGCTTTTTCTAAAGATTCACAGATAAGTGCTGATTTCCAGTGAACTTTTCTATTTATTTGTTTGTTTTTATTGATATTTTAAGAGATTATGTGATTGTACGCGCTTTCTATTTGATGTAAATCACGTTGCTTCTTTGATTCGTTGCATTTTGTTACAATTTCCTTATTTAATCACTTATACTCATCCTTGTTGTTGATTGCACTATTGAACGCGTTAAAAATGGCGGTTTGTTTACGCCGGTCTGTCGTCAAGGACGCGTAATTCATTTAATTTGTCGATGGCTCTCAGTGTACCCGCGTGGTGTAGAGATATTTACTGGATTTGGCCAGTTTATAACGTGGAAAGGGGTTCTGGACCGTGCGACTGAGTAAGTGCACGTGAGTCTGGACCATCCACAGCATCGACGTTCAGCGACAATATCATCTAATTCTATGACGACGGTGAGTGTATGTATTCAGATGCAGCCCAACCGACAGCATCGAAGAAGGAAAACAGGGCAAGCGTGGTGGCATTAAACTTTTGAAGTGTGAGAGGCTAGGCCTAAAGTATGTGCGCGTTACATATTGGAATTGTGGGTCCATAAATCAACGAAGGCCCATTCTTGATAAGCTACTGTGCGGCGCCGATATAATGGTTTTACAAGAAACTCATCTTGGTGACAGGACAGTAAGTACTCCTGGCTTTCATTGTTTTTACAATAGACGACACCTTGGGCAGGCCATCCTTGTGCGCAACAATATGGTGGCAGCTGAGGTTGATATGTCTGCGTGGGACAATGCAGAATTGCAGGTACATGCGGTTAGGGTGCAGACCCCAGTTCATTTCGTGATTGTTAATGTATATGCCTGTAATGGGAAGGTGAACACACAACAATGGTAGAATCTCTTCGAGTTCGATGAAGAGAACGTCATTTTC
This sequence comes from Megaustenia siamemsis, assembly GCA_032433765.1. Lineage (NCBI taxonomy): Eukaryota > Metazoa > Mollusca > Gastropoda > Stylommatophora > Ariophantidae > Megaustenia > Megaustenia siamemsis. Next base: position 75,162,377 of record JAVIAB010000156.1, on the reverse strand, counting down.
TGCGGAGACTTTAATGCTAGGGGCAACCAGTGGGGTAACGTCATAACCAACAAGCAGGGAGAAGACCTAGAGAACGCACTGGTGTTGGCCGATTTAGTGTGCTTGAATGATGGAAGGGAAACAAGAATGGCCACTCGAACAGGGGACTCTGATAGTGTCATAGACCTGGCATTGGTGTCATCCACCGTCGCACCGGTTTGCAGGTGGAGTGCACTGGGGTTCCACGGAAGTGATCACTATCCATGTGTCCTCCTAATTGATAAAAGCAGAAATAGAAGCCAGAAAATAAAGCTCAACACATTCAACTACGAGAAAACAGACCAGGACGTCATTAGCAAAATCAGACATAGGAAACAGAGCGCCCCTCGTAGGAGGCAGGAGAGATGGATACAGCCACCCTGGTGGAACGCAGTTGTCGAGGAAGCTTGGCGGAGCAAGAGACAAACGGCCAAGACATGGCAGAAAGCCAGAAGGAATGGAAGAACACAACCTGAGCTCTTGAAGCGTCTCAAAATAGAAGTCGACCAAAAAATGATGCACTTTAAACTATGCGCTAAGCAGGCTAAAGATGCCAAATGGGATGACTTCTGTAAAAAGGTGCGCTCAGAAAAATCCTCGCCACATTCTGGCGCCATCATCAGAGCATGAATGGCACAACACGACACAGAGCCATACCAGACTTTCAGGGCATAGGTTGGATATGGCACAAATCTGATGAGAGCAAAGGGACTGCTTGCCCGCTACATTGAGCAGACGGACCAAAGAAATGAGGCTGTAAGAATGAGGATACGGGGATCGCTGTCAAAATTGTGTAAGGATGTAGTGCTGGAAGAAGATCTCACAATCACAACCGATACCATTCACACGACACTTAAAAGGTCACACAACACTGCTCCTGGTCCAGATGGTGTTCGGTACGATGACATAGGCGATTTAGCTGACGACGACTTGACAAAACTGGCCAATTAGTATAATGAGTTTTTATTTTGAGTGGCCAGATTTAGGGGGAGTGGCTACACAGCTACTTGCTACCGAAGCCAAACAAGGACAATTATCAGATCAGTGCCTACATAATCATTACAATGCAGAACACTGCGGGCAAGCTGCTGGAGACAATAGTTGCCAGTGTCCTCAGTAGTATAGGAGGTGGTTAATGCCCCGTTTTCTGCGTTAAATGCCCTGTTTATTTCTATATAGAAAGTATACACGCAGCTGCGTTTTGTTAAATGCCCTGTGTCTATATAGAAAGTATACACGCAGCAAGACGGATCGACCAAGACAGCGATGGCTGTAAATGCCCCCCATTTCTGCGTTTTTCTGCGTTAAATGCCCTGTGTTTTTTGTCTATATAGAAATACGGATCGACCAAGACAGCGAGACCTTGGTGAGCATAGGTGACCTCGTGATGCGGACTGCCTCACGATATGTGTGTGCTTGTAAATAAATAGTGTGTTGTGATGATTTGAAAAGGGAGGAAAGCAGGTGCTAGCTCTCGTTTGCTCATCAGTAGTAGTGGTTCGCTATCTCTCTCTCTCTCTCTCTCTCTCTCTATCTCTCTCCCTCTCCATCGCTGTCTCTTTCGCTACTGATCATTCTCTCTCCAATTCCGTCTCTGTCTCTCTCGTTATCTCTCTCCCTCTCCGTCTCTGTCTCTCTCGTTATTTCTCTCCCTCTCTCCACCTCTGTCTCTTTCGTTCTCTCTCCCTATCCGTCTCTGTCTCTCTCGCTATCTCTCTCCCGCTCCATCGCTCTCTCTCTCTCCAGCTCTGTCTCTTTCGCTCTCGCTATCTCTCTCCTTCGCTGTCTCTATCTCTCGCTATCTCTCTCCCTCTCCATCGCTCTCTCTCGCTCCCTCTCCAGCTCTGTCTCTTTTGGTCTCGCTATCTCTCTCTCGCTATCTCTCTCGGTATCTCTCTCGGTATCTCTCTCCCTCTCCACTGCTGTCTCTCTCACTCTCGCTCATTCTCTCGGTCTCTCTCTCTCACCATCTCTGTCTCTCTCGCTATCTCTCTCCCTCTCCATCGTGTTCTCGCTCTCCCTCTCCATCTTTCTCACCTATCCTCTCTTAGACGTCTAACCTATCAGGCCACCCTCCCTCCTCTCCCTTTATCTCTCCCACATCGTTCCGCCCTCCCGTATATTTTTAGCCTCCCTCCTATTGTAACACTTGATTATTCTCACCCTTTATGTCTAGCACCTCGCCTTCCTTCTCCTAGACTTCTCTGTATCTCTCTCTCTCTCTTGCTCTCTCGCTCTCTCGCCCTCTCTCTCTTCTAACCCCTACTAGACTTCTTTCCTACCATTCGTACTTTATACACATCACCATTAATACAACCGAAATTCCTTTAATGATAACCTACCACATCGTTATGAGATAAGAGAAAAACAGAAAAAAAATGCAACTTACACCGTAAAATATACCACTACAACACAGACCGCTAGACTGAACAGTACTATGAAAATAAACTTCCGTGAATCAATCGCGCTTATAACACGAAGTTTCACATGCAACTGGTAAATAAAAGTTGGACGACACTATTTCACTCTCGACTAACATCTAGGCTAACCAATCAGCGAAGATGATTTCTATCGGACACCCATCAACGAAATGACTAACCTTTAGATTAACCAATCAGAGAAGAGGATTTCTATCGGACACCCATCAACGAAATGACTGACCTTTAGATTAACTAATCAGAGAAGATGATTACTGTTATCGTGATAACTGACCTCATTTTCCACATTAAGTACTGTTGATTCTGACACATGGGTTATTTTAAATCGATTCGGTCCCTGATAAAAACAACCGGTCGGATCAATGGTGGGGGAAATAATACAGGTGGCGGGTTACTTGAATGCACTTTGACCCCTGATGCAATACCAGAGGACAGTCATAATAGTTAGACACAACGAGCAGAAAGTTATATTCAAGGTCCAAAAATTTTAATTTAGGCCAAATCGCAAACATTTTACCCCCAGAACACAAAAAATGTAAGCTCATAAGCGAAAAAGTCGACATAAAAACCCTAAAAATCTACTCACATAGTCATAATAGTTAGACACATCGAACAGATAGTTATATTCAAGATCCAAAAAGTTAGACCAAATCGCAAAATATTAGCACCAGAACACACAAATTTAGGCTCATAGGCAAAAAGTCGATCTTAAAACCCTGCAAATCTACTCCCATAGTCATAATAGTTAGACACATCGAACCGATCGTTATTTCTAAAGTCCAAAAGGTTGGCCAAATCACTAAAATTTTACCACAGAACTCAAAAATATAGACTCATATTTAAAAAATCGACCTCAAAACCCTAAAAAATCTACTCACATAGTCATACTAGTTAGACACAACGAGCAGGAAGTCATATTCAAGGTCCAAAAAGTTAGACCAAATCGGAAACATTTTACCCCCAGAACACAAAAAATTTAAGCTCATAAGCAAAAAAATCGACCTCAAAACCCTAAAAATCTACTCACATAGTCATAATAGTTAGAAACATCGAACAGATAGTTACATCCAAAGTCCCAAAAATTACGCCAAATCGCGAACATTTTACTACCAGAACAGAACAATGTAGGCTCATAATAAAAAAGTCGACCTAAAAATCCCAAAGAGCTAGTCAAAAACAAACCCGACCTCTGTTAAAACAAACCCTACCTCTGCTAAAACAAACCCGACCTCTGCTAAAACAAACCCTACCTCTGCTAAAGCAAAACCGACCTCTGCTAAAACAAACCCTAAATCTGCTAAAACAAAACCCGACCTCTGCTAAAGCAAACCCTACCTCTGCTAAAACAAACCCGACCTCTGCTAAAACAAAACCCGACCTCTGCTAAAACAAAACCCGACCTCTGCTAAAACAAACCCGACCTCTGCTAAAACAAACCCTACCTCTGCTAAAACAAACCCGACCTCTGCTAAAACAAACCCTAAATCTGCTAAAGCAAACCCGACCTTTGCTAAAACAAACCCGACCGCTGCTAAAACAAAACCCGATCACTGCTAAAACAAACCCGACCTCTGCTAAAGCAAACCCTACCCCTGCTAAAACAAACCCGACCTCTGCTAAAACAAAACCCGACCTCTGCTATAACAAACCCGACCTCTGCTAAAGCAAACCCGACCAGTCATTTTGCATGTCCCACAGACACATCCATCAGACGTTCCTTTCCTTTCCTTATTTATCGTCAAAATCAATATACCAGAGCATTCGAGATATTAGTCCACTTCTTTGCGGTGCCCCTAAAAACAGGCTAACCACCTTTTCTTCTTTTTTCTTTCCGCATCTGCCTTTCAGCGTCGAGGGGAGATATAATTTGCGGTCTCTTGCACTTCTGTTCGCCTCTGCTGCAGTTATGTTTCCTAGCGCTTCTAATTGTACATCGACCCATCTTTTTCGTGGTCGACCGTTGGGTCTGGTGTTCTCACAACATTTGCTGAAGGCTCGTTGTGTTTTGATCTGTCCGCCCTTTCACCTAGCCAAACTATTTTATCTGTTGTTTCCTTATATATTCTATGGTGGGGGCTATTTACAATGCACCTTCGTAATGGGGCGTAACAATCAGCTTCGTAAGGGGCGTAACAATCATAAAAGTGATTTTTAAAGTAAATTTTTGGTATGGGGATGTCTATTGGTGCATTGTGCCAAACTGGTGCGCGTGTCAAACTTGTGCATGTTTTTGCACGATGCAAATCTCGTGCGGTTTTGGTGAAACTTTTAGATGAGTGTGGGAGTAGATTTTTAGGGTTTTGAGGTCGCCTTTTTGACTATGTGCCTAAATTTTTGTGATCTCAGAGATGAAATGTGTTAGACGAATGACAGGAAGCAGTCTGAGAGATAAGCTCAGAAATGAAGAACTGAGAAGAAAGCTAGGAATAGCCGCCACCATAGAAGATATAAGGAAACAACAGATAAAATAGTTTGGCTAGGTGAAAGGGCAGACAGATCAAAACACAACGAGCCTTCAGCAAATGTTGTGAGAACACCAGACCCAACGGTCGACCACGAAAAAGATGGGTCGATGTACAATTAGAAGCGATAGGAAACATAACAGCAGCAGAGGCGAACAGAAGGGCAAGAGACCGCAAATTATATCTCCCCTCGACGCTGAAAGGCAGATGCGGAAAGAAAAAAGAAGAAAAGGTGGTTAGCCTGTTTTTAGGGGCACCGCAAAGGAGTGGACTAATATCTCGAATGCTCTGGTATATTGATTTTGACGCAAAATAAGGAAAGGAACCTCTGATGGATGTGTCTGTGGGACATGCAAAATGACTGGTCGGGTTTGCTTTAGAAGAGGTCGGGTTTGTTTTAGCAGAGGTCGGGTTTTGTTTTAGCAGAGGTAGGGTTTGCTTTAGCAGAGGTCGGGTTTGTTTTAGCAGAGGTCGGGTTTGTTTTAGCAGAGGTCGGGTTTGTTTTAGCAGAGGTCGGGTTTGTTTTAGCAGAGGTCGGGTTTGTTTTAGCAGAGGTAGGGTTTGTTTTAGCAGAGGTCGGGTTTGTTTTAGCAGATGTAGGGTTTGCTTTAGCAGAGGTCTGGTTTGTTTTAGCAGAGGTCGGGTTTCTTTTAGCAGAGGTCGGGTTTGTTTTAGCAGAGGTCGGGTTTTGTTTTAGCAGAGGTAGGGTTTGCTTTAGCAGAGGTCGGGTTTGTTTTAGCAGAGGTCGGGTTTTGTTTTAGCAGAGGTCGGGGTTGTTTTAGCAAAGGTCGGTTTGTTTTAGTAGAGTTAGTGTTTGCTTTAGTAGAGGTAGGGTTTGTTTTAGCAGAGGTCGGGTTTGTTTTAGTAGAGTTAGGGTTTGCTTTAGCAGAGGTCGGGTTTGTTTTAGCAGAGGTCGGGTTTTGTTTTAGCAGAGGTCGGGTTTGTTTTAGCAGAGGTCGGGTTTGCTTTAACAGAGGTAGGGTTTGTTTTAGCAGAGGTCGGGTTTGTTTTAGCAGAGGTCGGGTTTGCTTTAGCAGAGGTCGGGTTTGTTTTAGCAGAGGTCGGGTTTGTTTTAGCAGAGGTCGGGTTTGTTTTAGCAGAGGTAGGATTTGTTTTAGCAGAGGTCGGGTTTGTTTTAGTAGAGGTAGGGTTTGTTTTAGCAGAGGTCGGGTTTTGTTTTAGCAGAGGTCGGGTTTGTTTTAGCAGAGGTAGGGTTTGTTTTAGCAGAGTTCGGGTTTGTTTTAGCAGAGGTAGGGTTTGTTTTAGCAGAGGTCGCGTTTGTTTTAACAGAGGTCGGGTTTTGTTTTAGCAGAGGTCGGGTTTGTTTTAGCAGAGGTCGAGTTTGCTTTAGCAGAGGTCGGGTTTTGTTTTAGCAGAGGTCGGGTTTGTTTTAGCAGAGGTCGGGTTTGTTTTAGCAGAGGTCGAGTTTGCTTTAGCAGAGGTCGGGTTTTGTTTTAGCAGAGGTCGGGTTTGTTTTAGCAGAGGTAGGGTTTGTTTTACCAGAGGTAGGGTTTGTTTTAGTAGAGGTCGGGTTTTGTTTTAGCAGAGGTCGGGTTTGTTTTAGCAGAGGTAGGGTTTGTTTTAGCAGAGTTCGGGTTTGTTTTAGCAGAGGTAGGGTTTGTTTTAGCAGAGGTCGCGTTTGTTTTAACAGAGATGTCGGGTTTTGTTTTAGCAGAGGTCGGGTTTGTTTTAGCAGATGTCGGGTTTGCTTTAGCAGAGGTCGGGTTTTGTTTTAGCAGAGGTCGGGTTTGTTTTAGGAGAGGTCGGGTTTGTTTTAGCAGAGGTCGGGTTTTGTTTTAGCAGAGATCGGGTTTGTTTTAGCAGAGTTCGGGTTTGTTTTAGCAGAGGTAGGGTTTGTTTTAGCAGAGGTCGCGTTTGTTTAACAGAGGTCGGGTTTTGTTTTAGCAGAGGTCGGGTTTGTTTTAGCAGATGTCGGGTTTGCTTTAGCAGAGGTCGGGTTTTGTTTTAGCAGAGGTCGGGTTTGTTTTAGGAGAGGTCGGGTTTGTTTTAGCAGAGGTCGGGTTTTGTTTTAGCAGAGATCGGGTTTGTTTTAGCAGAGGTCGGGTTTGCTTTAGCAGAGGTAGGGTTTGTTTTAGCAGAGGTCGGGTTTGTTTTAGCAGAGGTAGGGTTTGTTTTAGCAGAGGTCGGGTTTGTTTTAGTAGAGGTAGGGTTTGTTTTAGCAGAGGTCGGGTTTTGTTTTAGCAGAGGTCGGGTTTGTTTTAGCAGAGATAGGGTTTATTTTAGCAGAGTTCGGGTTTGTTTTAGCAGAGGTAGGGTTTGTTTTAGCAGAGGTCGCGTTTGTTTTAACAGAGGTCGGGTTTTGTTTTAGCAGAGGTCGGGTTTGTTTTAGCAGAGGTCGGGTTTGCTTTAGGAGAGGTCGGGTTTTGTTTTAGCAGAGGTCGGGTTTGTTTTAGCAGAGGTCGGGTTTGTTTTAGCAGAGGTCGGGTTTTTATTTTAGCAGAGGTCGGGTTTGTTTTAGCAGAGGTCGGGTTTGCTTTAGCAGAGGTAGAGTTTGTTTTAGCAGAGGTGGGGTTTGTTTTAGCAGAGGTAGGGTTTGTTTTAGCAGAGGTCGGGTTTGTTTTAGCAGAGCTCGGATTTTGTTTTAGCAGAGGTCGGGTTTGTTTTTTTTTAGCGGAGGTCGGGTTTGCTTTAGCAGAGGTAGGGCTTGTTTTAGCAGAGGTCGGGTTTGTTTTAGCAGAGGTCGGGTTTGTTTTAGCAGAGGTCGGGTTTGTTTTAGCAGAGGTCGGGTTTGTTTTTTTTAGCAGAGGTCGGGTTTGCTTTAGCAGAGGTAGGGTTTGTTTTAGCAGTGGTCGGGTTTGTTTATTTTAGCAGAGGTCGGGTTTTCTTTAGCAGAGGTAGGGTTTGTTTTAGCAGAGGTCGGGTTTGTTTTTTTTAGCAGAGGTCGTGTTTGCTTTAGCAGAGGTAGGGTATATTTTAGTAGTGGTCGGGTTTGTTTTTTTTAGCAGAGGTCGGGTTTGCTTTAGCAGAGGTAGGGTTTGTTTTAGCAGAGGTTGGGTTTGTTTTTGACTAGCTCTTTGGGATTTTTAGGTCGACTTTTTTATTATGAGCCTACATTGTTGTGTTCTGGTAGTAAAATGTTCGCGATTTGGCGTAATTTTTGGGACTTTGGATGTAACTATCTGTTCTACTGTCATGGAACTCCTCTGGTATTGCATCAGGGGTCAAAGCGCGTTCAAGTAACCCGCCACCTGTATTATTTCCCCCACCATTGACACGACCGGTGGCTTTTATCAGGGACCGAATCGATTTAAAATAACCCATGTGTCAGAATCGACAGTACTTAATGTGGAAAATGAGGTCAGTTATCACGATAACAGTAATCATCTTCTCTGATTAGTTAATCTAAAGATCAGTCATTTCGTTGATGGTTGTCCGATAGAAATCCTCTTCTCTGATTGGTTAATCTAAAGGTTAGTCATTTCGTTGATGGGTGTCCGATAGAAATCCTCTTCTCTGATTGGTTAGCCTAGATGTTAGTCGAGAGTGAAATAGTGTCGTCCAACTTTTATTTACCAGTTGCATGTGAAACTTCGTGTTATAAGCGCGATTGATTCACGGAAGTTTATTTTCATAGTACTGTTCAGTCTAGCGGTCTGTGTTGTAGTGGTATATTTTACGGTGTAAGTTGCATTTTTTTCTTTCTGTTTTTCTCTTATCTCATAACGATGTGGTAGGTTATCATTAAAAGAATTTCGGTTGTATTAATGGTGATGTGTATAAAGTACGAATGGTAGGAAAGAAGTCTAGTAGGGGTTAGAAAAGAGAGAGGGCGAGAGAGCGAGAGAGCAAGAGAGAGAGAGAGATACAGAGAAGTCTAGGAGAAGGAAGGCGAGGTGCTAGACATAAAGGGTGAGAATAATCAAGTGTTACAATAGGAGGGACGCTAAAAATATACGGGAGGGCGGAACGATGTGGGAGAGATAAAGGGAGAGGAGGGAGGGTGGCCTGATAGGTTAGACGTCTAAGAGAGGATAGGTGAGAAAGATGGAGAGGGAGAGCGAGAACACGATGGAGAGGGAGAGAGATAGCGAGAGAGACAGAGATGGTGAGAGAGAGAGACCGAGAGAATGAGCGAGAGTGAGAGAGACAGCAGTGGAGAAGGAGAGAGATACCGAGAGAGATACCGAGAGAGATAGCGAGAGAGAGATAGCGAGACCGAAAGAGACAGAGCTGGAGATGGAGCGATGGAGCGGGAGAGAGATAGCGAGAGAGACAGAGACGGAGAGGGACAGAGATAACGAAAGAGACAGAGATGGAGAGAGGGAGAGAGAGAGAGCGATGGAGAGGGAGAGAAATAACGAGAGAGACAGAGACGGAGAGGGAGAGAGATAACGAGAGAGACAGAGACGGAATTGGAGAGAGAATGATCAATAGCGAAAGAGACAGCGATGGAGAGGGAGAGAGATAGCGAGAGAGAGAGAGAGAGAGATAGCGAACCACTATTACTGATGAGCAAGCGAGAGCTAGCACCTGCTTTCCTCCCTTTTCAAATCATCACAACACACTATTTATTTACAAGCACACACATATCATGAGGCAGTCCGCATCACGAGGTCACCTATGCTCACCAAGGTCTCGCTGTCTTGATCGATCCGTCTTTCTATATAGACAAAAAAACACAGGGCATTTAACGCAGAAAAACGCAGAAATGGGGGCATTTACAGCCATCGCTGTCTTGGTCGATCCGTCTTGCTGCGTGTATACTTTCTATATAGACCAAAACACAGGGTATCGATGTCTCGCTGTGTTGGTCGATCCGTCTTGCTACGTGTATACTTTCTATATAGACAAAAAACACAGGGCATTTAACAAAACGCAGCTGCGTGTATACTTTCTATATAGAAAAAAAACAGGGCATTTAACACAGAAAAACGCAGAAAAGGAGCGGCACTAACCGCCTCCTATACTACTGTCCTCACCTGTCACCTTGAACAGAAACGCGCATTCCCACCCACACTCGGAGATTATAGATATAACAAAGAGACATGGCTCAATGCGGCAGTCTTTGCCTATGACGTCTTCGAAGGCTTCCACAGACGAGGAGACATGTGCTGCTGCTATAGATCTGGAAGATGCATACAACAGGGTACCATTTGAATATCTCATGCATATGCTTCTCAAACTGACGGTGCACCCCTTCCTCATTAGATGGATCGCCGCGGCACTGTTTCAGAGGAAGGTGATACTCAGATGTGGAAGTTGGTCATCCGAGCCAATATCCGAGCCAATATTTGTTCTGGGCTGCCACAAGGCTCACCATTGTCACCAGTTCTATTTAACGTGTGCACAATAACGATCACGGAACAACAGCTGGATGGGAGGGGAAGAAGTATGACTTATGTTGATGATATTCTGGTATATCGACAGGGAAGAGACAGACGGGGATTCGCCTCCACAATGCAAGACGAACTCGATCGCATTTCTTCCTGGTGTGGGGTTTCAGGTACCTTGGTTAATCCTAATAAAGCATCAGTTTCATGGTTCTCCCTTAACAATCATATCGTTAATACGACCACACCGGTAGTACGAATGGGAGCTGATGAGGTGACAAGGGACAAGTTGATGACATACGCGGAGTTAAGTTTGATCGTAGCCTGTGTTTTCGGGACCACGTCGACCATGTGATAACGAAATCCCGAAAAAGGATTAGCCGCCTTGAAGGTCATGGCAGCTGCCAACATCGAGCAGAGGCTACTTACTCTTCTGTTCCAGGGATTAGTCCTCGCACCAATCGAGTATGCCCTGGCAATTCTTACTGTCAGTACGAATCAAATGGATAGGCTGGAGAAAATACAGAATGAAGCCATGCGCATTATCCTGGGATGTACGAGAGACACTCCCTGTGTAGCAATGGGGTATCTTCTTGACTTTCCAACCATTGATGGCAGAATCAAGATCTGGAGAGCACGAGCATACCTGAAGATTAGTACAGATACAGAGCATCCATTGCACCACGTGCTCAACACAGTGAAAGGTGCCAGGCTTAAAAGAGGCAAATCATGGATGGGCCGAGCAGAAGATGTCATCAAACAGGTCTGTGGGCTTACCAATATCAGCGTTGGTGAGGAATGGATACCGGTACCTACGTCATTCAAGGGGACTTTCTCGTGTATTGTCACACTCGACAGGAAAAGTAGGGAACAGAACCCGGTGGTGGTTAATGCCGAGGTCAACGGTCTCATTTGCGATAACACCAATGAGAAAGATGCAGTCATCTATACAGACGGATCTGTAATATGACACCAAAGAAGTGCATGGGCCTTTACAGCACGCTCGGCAGGCAGAATAGCCAAGGAAGACAGTGGTGCATACGCCGTGACCACGAGTAGCATGACAATGGAGGCAATGGCAGTAACCAAGGCATTTAAATGATTAGAGTCACAAGACTACATCCACACATGTATACTGAGTGATTCGATGAGCATGATTAAAAAAGTGGAGGCGGGCTCTGTACACATGCAATGGGTAGAGTCGTTGCAGAAATCCAAAATACGTAAGGTCACCTTTGTCTATGTCCCTGGACATGCGGGAGTACGGAGAAATGAAAGAGCGGACAGGTTGGCTAGCTGCGCTGTCGTTGAGGACGGGCAACCAATGGATCGGGCGGACATCATTAATGCCCTCCGAGATGTGGGATGAGCACAGGACTTCGACAAACACAGATCCACGTCACTTCTTCGGATGATGGAAATGGGAGTTAAGATGGGCACAGCCAGAAATGAGACACTTAATGGCTGTGTAAGAAGACTTATCAACCAACGTAGAACTGGAGTCGTCAGTCGCTGAACACTGAGGGAATTGCTGAGGAGGGGATCTGAGCACCTATGGACGTGTTCGGAGTGCAATGATGATGACCCGCAAATAACTCAATAACTCAATAAAATAAACACAAATAAATTCTTACTGTTCTCTTTTGCCACTATTCTGAACCAAGATATCGGGATAGGCATTTTATAGGTAGCCTCAATATAAGTATCAGTGGTGTCTGGGTTACATATCGAGTCATCATTAACCTTTAAAAAGTTGTCCACTGCTTGAACATATGGAGAGTGAAAACTATCAACTGAAAAGAGTTCATCATAAGATCAACTATTATCAAAGATTTCAAGAATAAATCTGTTTGTGTATTAAGGTATTCATTACTTCATTATAAATCTTCTATCCATAATTGTATCTGGCTAAAAGAAATACATTGAGAAATAAAATTAAAAGATAATTGCTAACGTTAAATAAAATCAAATGAAAATCACAGACGGCGATCGTGCGACACAAATTTAAAAACATTATTATAAAATATAAAATATAAAATGTTCAAAAATGCAAAAATGTTCCTGTACAATAAATAACCCTTATCCTATCCACCAAGACATTAATGTATCCAAGCATTGACTAATTCACTCTTTCATTCCTGCCTTCATAAATCTTCTTTCCACAATTGTATCCACTGTCTAGCTATAGAACCATGAATTCATGTAGAAATCATCCATCCATCTTCAGCCTGCATGTAGTCCACCAACCTTATCTTTGGTTCTTCGAGCCCTCTTCTACAGTTCTAATAGAGGATAAACGACTAGCGCATTTTAACAAATAATAATTATTGGAAACATTCAACAATATTTTCTCCATATTATATAGTTTCCGTTACATGTTATTCTTATGTATTCGTGTAGCCCCAGTTACAAGAAATGTAACAATACTTTAGACAAAATAATCGAATCACTTTGTACAAAGATCTTTCCATGAAATTTGTACTTTTTGTTTCTCCTGAGATAAATTTCTCGTTTGTAGATTTTGACTACAGTAAATGAACTTTTATTCTGAGAAGGTATGTGTCCAGAACTTTTATGTTGGATATAAGCACAGAAATGGTAACCAGGATTTACGTAGTCTTTTTCTTCCTGTCTAATTTTCAGATCATTGTTACTGAACTCAACAGCGAGAGAAGATCAATGAAGTAATCAAGTAAACACCACAAAATAAAGCACTGGAGATAAATAACATAACATAGGAAATAATAGCAGCAACAGGAGAAACAGGAGTAACCTGGCTACACAGCAGTGTCGTATTCTCTATGAGATCGCAGCTACCACCACTAGCTTGAACATATTAACGAAATACAAAAGGAAATGATGCTTTATTATATTTTTTTCATAATTATATTACAAATTTCCGAAAATTCTATTTCATATTTCGTATGCCAATATGATTTATTTGCTTTGATTTGCTTTTATTAAAGCAAGGTTTTCCTTTGGCCACTATAACGTTTGTGAATGAGACCGAAACTACTATGAAAAATAGTAAGTGAAACCGCTAATCAGCAGCGGTACATTTATCTTCTCTCCGACTTTGAATTAATTTGACATATAAAAACATTCCCGTCAAAATAATACGGCTAGCCTACCTCTTTACTAATATGGTTCAATGGGTTATTTTTAGCTCTAACCAATCAGAATCGTCAAACGTGAAAGTGAAACTATGTCTGAATACCGGAATTTCCTAACCGATTTATAACTACGTTATGCGCATCAGCATCTGTAGAAAGAACTTTTTCTGTCCTCGAGAGAATAAAATCTTATTGTCGCTCAAATCAGACACAAGAACGCTTATCTGGTTTGACAATAATGTTCATTGAAAAATCATTCCTTCAGAAACTTAGAAACCAACCCAAAAGTACTTTCAATGACAAAGTCATCAAGACATTTTCGTCCCAAACAAGACGGATAGAGTTTACATATAAATAAGTAATTTAAAATGTAGTGATGTCATTAGCAAATATTGCTTCATGTGGAATGTAATGCATTTTGGAAATTTATTTTGTCAGCGGTAGCCCAGACCCCAAAACCAGTATACGCCACTGCTGCACAGAATACTCAATGTAGCATGGCACCAATTTAAAAAACCTCAGAAGACTGACTAAAGACAATAACTGTAACAATATGGAAAACGAAAGGCAGAAAGACTGCAATCTATACAAAACATTTTCGTTTCTCAGCTATGTAGGGAAGTCACACGCCAAAAATTATGGAAAAAAGGCAGCGACTAAAAATAGAACTAAATTTAAGCGATTCTAAAATGGGTTTCCAATAAACAACAGACGGTGTACGGAAGCTCTATTCTATGCAAATGTGTACATAACTTTCATTGACCAGGAAAAACCATTCGATCGAGTAAACAGAGAACGTTGTTGGAAATACTAACTACTTACGGGATAAATCAACCTTAACCAACCTAATTTAAAGTATCTACATCAACAGCAGGTTCATAGTGAGAACAGCAGCTGCCTACACAGACCACTTCGAAGTTAGATCAAGAGTACGACAGGGTTGCTAACTATCCCCCTTCTGTTCAGTACATACATGGACTATATATGCAAGTTAGCCACCCCATCGGAGACAGGAGATCAACGAGCTTTTGTTTGCAGAAGATCGAGCACTGATACCTTGAAACATTTAAGACCTACAAGACACTTAAATAGACCCAACATCACATGCACAAAATACAACATGAAAATCAACTTGAACAAAACAGAAGACATGAATATCGCAGAAGAGAAACATATCATCAACATAACTATAGACAGCAGACAACTAAAACAAGTAGGGGAATTTAAATAACTAGAATTGCTAGTAACAAACGAAAATTCACAAACAGCAGAAATAGACTTAAGATGTATTAAAACGTGTCAAATCATTGGACAGCTATTACCACTATTGTCCAACAAGGAAATAACACTAGAGGCAAAACGGGCACTCTACAATACAATCTTCATCTCAATGGAGGGCTTCGAATGCAAATCCTGGACCCTAGATGCAAAAAAAAACAATTAAAAAAAAACCTATATCGAGATGAAATGGCGTTAGACGAATGACATGAAATAGCATGAGAGATAAGATCAGCAATGAAGAACTGGGAAAAAATTTAAGAAAAAACATCGCCATAAAATATATAAAGAAACAATAGATAAATGAGTTTGGCAATTTGACAATGCAGAATGATCAAAACACAACAAATCGAGGTTTAAATAAACGTTGTGAGAACACCAGACCCAACGGTTGACCACGAAAAAGATGGTTTGACGGAATATTATAAACACTCTTCAAACAGAAAAGCAGCAGATTGTAAAATATAACTCCCATCGACGCCTATAGGTAGATGAAAAATGAAAATAGAAGAAGAAAGTTATTAGTGTTTGTCTGTCTGTCTGTCTGCGATCAGGACTCAGTCAGAGTAGGATCCCAGACTCTCACATGAAGTCAGCTGTCAGGCCAAGTGTGTTGATCGCCCCCACAGATAGAACATCACAGTTAGAGTCTACCATATACACTCCGATTGAACACCCGTTAAAACGTTGCACTGTGGTCTGCGCCAGTGGCCCAGTGCATCCGATTTCAGCCAGCATTTTATTCAGGCTTGCTTTCCTTAGCCTTTGATTGTCCCCAATCTTCATGCAAGGCAGCAGATGATCTTTTCTGTAGGGGGATTCTGCCTTTGGACGGTCGGCCTTCCCAGGTTTACGAGCACCGTCTGCCCGAGTCACTAGAGGTGACTAACACAGCCATGCGACTTGTAATGTGAGGAAACTGCAACAAGGAACGCTTTTCGTGCATAGCTTTCAATTGTTTCTGCCGCCTATCCCCATATACCGGTAAGTCACGTCCTCTTGAAAATGATAATCGTCGTACTACTAGATGATGTTAGGCCATCGTTGATGACTCCAATTCCGATCATATAGACACATAGTAAGTCGTCAAATTATCCCCGTCGCACATAAAAAAAGTCGCCCAACACTTGTTCTCGTTCCATTTAGATTTCTGTGTGATTACTCTAGTGTAAGCAGCCTACGACGAACAAAACACGAAGCAGATTCCCCAAAGAGACAAAACTGCGACTGACGAAGTAGTTTACATTAATGTGTAACATGGAAATAACTTGCGTCAAAGAATACCATCAACGGTCATGAACAGCACCAATGTGTGACGTAAAGCGCAGATCAAGTCTAGACGGTGGAAGGTCTAACTCACAACACTTGAGTCGTCAATAACGGACTGTTGTCGGCCTACGACCTCGCTTTAGCGACACAGATGTATCAAACATAGCATCATTTTGACTTTAACGCAGAAAAGTGCAAAGAAGATCCGAAATTAATCAGACCCTGGGTGCATTTTCTGCAGCGATCGACAAGACGTGGACTAGATTCACCATCTTGTAAACGGAAGTTCTATTAGTGTTTAGATTTCATGTTTGAAATTTTTTGCTAATTTTAGGTTACATTGTGTGTTGCAACTGATGAAAACTTTTGCCGCAACGTCGCAGGCTGTCTTGTCTCTCTAATTGTTGTATTTGCTTTATATCATCTTGGAGTTAATTTTACTTTCAAGATGACCGGAGGTTCTGGGATGAAATTTGCGAAGTAATTTCATTGGTCTGTCTGCTACTGAAAGGCACACCCAAGAGTTTCATCTTTGGTTTCCAAACATCCGCTAATGTGGCTTTTTTCCGAAGAAGCTGGTTGCTAATGGCAATGGCTTAGAAAGAAGACTTTGATTTCCTGAATCTGACACAAGAGTCTCATGTAAAGGCGTTGACTGAAAACACGATGTAAGTGCAAGTCTAATAAGTTATCGAATGGTCTTTGAAACAGTATTTAAACAGACACGTAGTATGGAGCTTTCAGTTAAATTTGATTGAGTATTTAGACTTTTATTTTGGAAGTTCACGGAAAGATTTTGAGTTCAGAGCTGAATTTATGTGTGTGCTCTACTTGACAGCCTTCACTGAAAATCTTTCTTTAAAATAATACGCAAGTAGTATTAGGAAATTAATAATACTCGTAGATGAAAATGGATTCAGGAATGTCAGAATTTATAATTTCTTGATTTTAAAATCAAGGCTTAGAGATGAGGGCTACAGTTAGAGTTTCGGTTAATGGTTCAGGCACATTAGGCCAATAGTTTGTGACTAATCCAAGCAGCCTTTAGTTTACAAAGCCTTTGCGCTTGGAATAAAATCACTTGTCATCTTTAAGAACGACTCAAATGACTAATTCAGAGTCGACGTCTTAAAGTCGATGGTTTATATATTCAAATTATTGGTCTGAAATTAAGGAAACACAATTTTCAAAACTTTAATTATTTAATTTTGTAACCACTTTTATAAAAATAATGTTTTAAAAAACATTTCAATTAAAAGACAATGCTCACAAGCATAGTGTGTCTATTACAGTTGTCTTTGATACAATAGCACCCTCCGATAAGGCCCGCAGTGTCTGTTACAGCTGTTCGTACAAAAGCATCCGCTTGGCTGTGGATTGCAGGTAATACAAAGCAGGCACGCTGCTGAGGTATTTTTAAATTTCGCAACTGGGCCGGTTCATTCTATTGTTTGGTAATATTAAATAAAACAGGTCTCGAGTTTATTCACCAGACAGACAATTGTGTTAGTACAGTGAGTAAATATTAGGATCAAGACTAGAGTAAGTCAGTGTTGGACCGATTGAGTGTGAGAGACGAACTAGCCTTATAAGAAAACCTCTCTGGATATGGATACTTTTTTTCTACTGAAGGGACATAATATTATAGTTATCAGTGAGAAAATGTTAGATACGCTTCTGGAATTGGATACTTTGAATCTACTAAAATAACTTAGAATGATAGATAGGCTTATACCAGAAGTTGCCCCTCTTTAAATTGATACTTCGACTCTTTTAAAAGGACACAAAATTATAGTTAGTCTACAAAAAACAAAAAAAGGTTAAATACGCCTCTTGAAATGTATACTTTGATTCTACTTCAAAGATGATAGGCTTATAGGAAAAAGTTACCCCACTGAAGATTGATATTCGAGTCTACTAAAATGTACCATGCTGACAGTTAGGCTTATAGAATATGTGCAGATACGCCACTGGAAATTATACATTTACTCTACTAAAAACACAAGATGATTGAGTCAAATGGAAATAGTTTGAAACGACTTTGGAAATGAAAACATTTGACATCATTAAAATTTACCAAAACTAAAATGGCACAAGATTATAGTTTTAGGATAAAAGTGTACCCCGCTGTACATTAATACCGCATCCCTGTATAGATAAAATGTTTATTAATTTTGTCGACGTTTACATTATATTATTCATCAAATATAATTGTTAATTTAATTAATAATTTAATTACCGAAAATTTAATTAACCAGCCCAGTAGCGAAAATTATAAATAACTCATATGCTAGGGATATATTCCTGCTCTTCTTGTATTAACCGCATTCCTCAGCCAAACGGGTGCTATTGTATGTATTGAACAAACAGCTGTAATAGACACAGTGGGCTTTCTCTGAGAGTGCTATTATATCGATGACAACTCTAATAGACATATCCGTCTTGCGAGCGGTGTGGTTTAAGTGGAATATTTGGTAAAAGTTAGTTTTGCAATAGTGGTTTAGAGATCCTACTAAAAGTAATATTGGAAGGAAAAATACAAGGGCAAAGATGCAGAAGCAGACCAAGACTAACATGGACGAGTAACATCAAAAGATGGACAAGTCAATCTATGACAGCCTGCACCATCAACGCAAGAAACAGAGAAGAATGACGATCCATGGTAGCCAACCTTCGTTGCGGAGAAGGCACTCGATGATGATGATGATGATGATAGTTTAGAGAGAAATTTAGAGAGTTAATTCAAGTTATGAAAATTGTGTTTTCTTAATTTCAGACCATTATTTAGTATGTATGGACTATCCCCTTTATAATTGCACATGAACTGACCGAATTGAGTCGGTCTTAAAGGCGACAATTAATTTGTCTTCCAAGTGCAAACGTTTAGTACGAGTAAATTACAGACTGCTTGGGTAGTCATAAACTATTGACCTAATTTGCCTGAACCCTAAAATATATCCCTAAACCCTTTCCCTAAACACTAATTCTTTACCATAAACCCTAACACTAGCCCTAAACCCAGAACCCTTAACCAAACCCTTAACCCCAATACTAAAGCTGAACTCTTAACCTATATCCTGACTATTTATCTCAACCTAACGCTAACGCTGAAACTTGGCACTGAACTATAGTCTAAACAAAACACAAACTATTGAGCTGAACCCTTAACCTAATGTTAATCCCTAATACTGAACCCTTTACTTAATCCCTTACCTTGACACTTAACACTAATTTAATCCTTAACATTGAACCCATAACCTAAACCCAAACCCTGAACACTTAACATAATCCATATTTCTGAACGCTGAAGCCGTAACCCAAAACTTTACCCTGAAGCCCTAGATAAAAACCGAACACTTAACTCTAACACTTAACTTAATCTTATTCCTGAACTCTGAACGCATAATCTTATTTCTAATTTTAAACCTAAACCTAACCCTTAACCTAAACTCTAACCCCAAACATGAATGCTAATTTCTAGTTCTGAACCCTACTTTCTCAACCTAAAGCCTATGCATAACCCTGAACCGTTAATGTAATCCCTGACCCTGAACCCTTAGCATAATTCCTAACACAGAATCATAAAACATTAACATAAATACTAACCTTAACCTTGAACCATTAACCTAAACCTTAATCCTAACCCTGAACCTTGAAAACTTAACTTAATTCCTGACCCTAAACTCTGATCCTTTAACATAAATCCTAGCCCTGAAACTTTAACCTAAACGCTAACCGTAACACTGAATTATAACCCTTAATCCTGAACCCTAAAATTTGTAACCTAAATACTCATCATCATGTGCCATACCGGTTGGCGTAGTTTTTCATGTCCCTCCACAATCTTCTATCTACAGTGCATCGTATCAGTTCTGTTATTGACTGTTTTCCATGCCATGACATCAAGCTATCCAGTATTTTCTCTCTTTGTCGCTCACGATCTCTCTTCCCTTTTATTTTGCCAGTTGTAACCAAGTATTCTAACTTTCCTCTTCTCATGATGTGCCCGCAAAATGTTGATTGCTTCTTTCTGATGTTTTTTAAGAGCTCCCTTTTTGTGTTGGCCTCTTTGAGAACTTCCTCATTGGTCTTTTTAGCTGTCCAGGGAACTTTCAATATTCTTCTGAGAATTCCCATCTCTGTGGCCTTTAATCGTCTTTTCATTTGGTTGTCTACTGTGAAATACTAACTCTGAACCAGAAGGCCAAACCTAAACCCTAACACTGAACTATTAACCTAAACCCTAGCCTTAAACAATAACACGAACGGAAGAAATATGAGGGAAAATAAATAAACATCCAAAAAAGAGGAACCTTAAGGACGATATAAGAACAATAAACTTACAAGATTTGAGGATCGTTATAGATTGAGTTATGTGAGATTCTGGTAGAAAACTGTGGATTTCTAGAAACAAACGGTAAAAGTACCAGACACAGCTAGATTGTAGCCTGTAGAAGGAAACTATTTGTACAAGGCTTCACAGTAGGAGGCAATATGATCATCATCAGAAGAGATTTCCCGTCGAGCAAGTGTTTCGGCCCTTTAGTTTTTTGACACTCTAGAGGAGGTGGGCCCACCTGGGTCATGACTCCCAGACGTTGATCTCCTGCTGCTTTGCCTATAAGGCATACAATATATAGCGGGACAGGATAACTACACTTAAGACACTTAAAGATAGTTTAACTTACCTGTCTTGCCCTAGCAAGTTGCTGTGCTTTCCAGTCGAAATGAAGTGGCTACATATAGCCCCGTCTTTTTATAGACCCGTCGGCGCAGGGATTCCTTGCACCCACCCAGTGTCTGACTTACGTGGGAATTCGGAAGTCACGGTGTAGATTAGCGCCTAGTTGTTTGGCCTTCATGTTATTTGGGGACTTTATTGTTTGAACTGACAATGGCTGGTGCTTCCCTCTACGGTCGATGATGTAATTTGTCTCGTTTAATGCCTTGTCTCGTCCAGATTACGGTTTCAGGATTGAAGAAAAGTTAGGGTTTATAAATCAGAGTTAATGTTTAGAGTTCAGGGTTCAGCAAAATGGGTTTAAGCTTAGAGTTAGTTTATGAAATCTGAGTTAGGGTTATGGTGTAGGATTAGACTTTAGGTTTAGGTTAGTGTTTTGATTAAGAGTTGATGATTCAGGTTTAGGGATTATGGCTAGGAATAGTGTTCAGAGTTAGGGTTCGTAATCCTCATCAAGGCCAGCTCCTTGTCGTGGGGATGGGGCTTAACAGTCACCACGGACTGAAAACTAAAACTGGCCAGGCCTTCCTACAACCGAGCAAGACCACAGTCTGCTCTAGCAAGTTCAAGTTCTGAAGTCGGAGGCAACCAGCCAAAAGGCGCACAACAATCAGGATGCCACGCACTCAAAGCAAATGGAAGTATGTCTATAACTGCAAATCAATATGGCACTCGCCCTGTGATGGACACTCAGGCAGGTGCAGTGCCGGGCCCTGAGCCTCGTAAGGGCCTAACCTCTATTACTGGATGTCCTTCTCAACCGCTCTGTGAAGTCAAGGGGCGAGAGAATAGAGCTACTGGCCAATCCAAAATAAGACCACTCAAAATAATGCACTGGAATGCTGAAGGCCTCAACAGCAAAAGAGATGGGTACAGTAAAAAGATAGAATTATAAAATATCCTGCATGAAGAACAAATAAGCATATGCTGTTTGCAGAAAACTCATCTAAACAACGACATAGCCTTGAAGATTAGGGGATACCAGTGCTACCGATCTGACAGAAAACACAGACAAAAGGGCGGAATACTGACACTTGTAAGGAACAACATTAATGCATGTCAGATTGAAGTGTATATGGATGGGGCGGAATATCAAATACTGCACCTCAGGACAGGAAATACAAACTTCCATCTACTTAACTACTTCTGTCCGAATGACCGCCCACTAGCATTAGACACAATTACATTAAAAGAAAGAATAATTGTATGTGGAGACTTTAACAGCCATTCACAGAGCTGGGGCTATGAACATATAGACAAGAGAGGTGAACAGCTTGAAAATTGGCAGGATGACAATCAGCTTATACTATTAAACCAGATAACAGATCCACCAACATTCTACTCCAGATCATGGCATACCATATCTACACCAGACCTTGCTTTCCATTCACCAGACCTGGATTGGAATATCACACGTATTGTTGGGAAACAACATGGAGGCAGCGACCACCGACCAGTCTTTTTAGTGGTACAAAATAAGGCCATCAGGGAGAGCAGCACTCTCTCCAGATGGAATTACAAAAAGGCAGACTGGCAAATGTATGAACACTACACCAGTGTACTGACTAAAGATATAAATACAGATAGAGACATCAACAAAATAGTTGATGAATTCAGTAGACTAATAATACAAGCTGCCAGTGAAACAATACCTAGAGGGGCACGGAAACACCACAAACCATACTGGAGCAGTGAACTAGAGCAACCGCACAATGACATGGAAACATCTAGAAAGCAAGCAGAAAATAACCCTTGCCAAGAACACCACAATAACTACCAGCATGCTAAAGCCAAATTTCAACGGGCTAAACTACAAGCCAGACGGAGAAGCTGGAAAGAGAAAACAGAGTCCTTGAATCTTGAACGAGACACAAGAAAAGTGTGGAAGCTTGTAAAACAGCTGAATGATGAGGGTACAGAAAGGAACACCAAAATTACACTGAAGAAGGATGGAAACATTCTAACAGGTAAACATGCAACAAATTACTTTGCAGACTCCTTTGCAAATGACAATACTATTGAAATTAGCCTAGAGAAACGACAAGAGACCCGTTTAAAACAACAAAATGCAAGACAAGAAGAGACCACACATGAAGTCATGGAAATACCCATTACACAAAGAGAGCTAGAGCTGGCAATATCCAAATTAAAAATGAAAAAGTCACCAGGTAGTGATGGAGTGTCCAATGAAATGATTAAGAACTTGGGAACTGCAGCTAAAGCAAAACTACTGCAGATCTACAACATTTGCTGGATCACAGGTAGAGTGCCACAGGCATTGAGAGAAGCAATTATGATACCATTACTAAAGCCAGGAAAAGATGGTTCAACGACATCCAGCTATAGACCAATCAGCCTTACAAGTTTTTTGTGTAAAACAATGGAACGTATAATCAATCTCAGACTGCAGTGGTACCTGGAAAGTGAAAATCTCCTTGTCCCACAACAAGCAGGCTTTAGACAGTGTTACTCTACCGAAGATCAGGCAACCTATCTTTCCCAGGATATTGAAGGTGTGTTTCAAGAAAAGAAACTGGTACTAGCAGCAAGGATAGACCTAAAGAAAGCATTTGATAAGGTATAGAAGGAAGGGCTTCTGAAGAAACTGAGAAATTATGGAGTAAATGGCAGGATGTACAAATGGGTCAAAGCATACCTGCATAACAGGAGAGCCAGAGTGCAACTGGATGGTCTTAAGAGTAAAAAGGTCTTACTGCGCCAGGGTGTTCCATAGGGAGGGGTACTATCTCCAACACTTTTTCTGATCTACATCAATGACCTAATTACTGAACTACCACATGGCATCAAAGTGGCAATGTACGCAGATGACTTGGTAATGTGGTGCACAGAGGAGTATGCAACAGTGGCCTCCAAATTGCTACAAAGAGCTATGAATGCACTGAATTCATGGACAAATAGATGGTGTATCAGCATCAATACCGACAAATGCAGTACTACACTTTTCACACTCTCCCCAAAACAAAAAGCAGGTCCCATCTACATAAACAATGAGCCTGTGAAAGAAGACATACAAGCTACATATCTCGGAGTTACATTTGATAACAAACTATCTTGGAAACAGCAGATAAATAAGGCAACCCAAAAAGCAAGGAGGAAATTGGCTATTCTAAGAAAGTTGTGTGGAACCACATGGGGTGCGAGTGGGAAATACTCAGTAAAGTTTACCAACAGAGTATACGCCCACATTTAGAATATGGATCATCCGTATGGTGCTCAGCATCAAACACCACATTGCAAGAACTGGATAAAGTACAAAACCAGGCACTTAGGGTCATCACAGGAGCAATGAAATCAACACCATTATTGGAGATGGAGAAATTGTGGAGGATACCAGCACTGAGAGAACGGAGAGACACAAAGGTGCTGATACAGGCAGAACAATTTGTATGCATGCCGAGACATCCAATGAAGGACCGATTCCAAAATCTTGCATTGGGACGACTTAAGAGAAGCAGTTTTATCCACCAAGCCAAGCGTATTAGTAGACAAACACCAGACATGCCAAGAATGGTTCACCCCCTACTGCCCATACCAGAACAGACTCCCTGGACAGATGAATCAGGATTATCAGTTCAAATACGGACAGAAGTGAAAAGGATAGTTGATAAAGAGGAACAGAATAGTCTACAGCGAAAAACAATAACTCTTAGTTTCCTGGATGAAGAATACCCACAAGACCTATGAATCCGTGTATACACAGATGGATCAGCACAGAATGCAGTAAAGAATGGGGGAGCAGGTGCATATATAGAGTACCCAAATAACACTAGGAATATGAATAAAATAGCAACAGGGAAATATTGTCACAATTATGATGCAGAAATACAAGCAATAAAGTTGGCAATAGAAAAACTGCTGAACAGTAATCTTAGCCCACAGCCTGTAGTGTTGTTGACAGATGCAAGATCGGTACTCCAGGCACTACAATCCAGAAAATTACCACATCTGCAGACCTTATTGACTGAACTCTGCAAGCACAACAGGGTTGCCCTGCAGTGGATCCCGTCTCACTATGGAATACCAGGAAATGAGAAAGCAGATCAGTTGGCAAAGGAAGGTTCAACAGGCACACAACTAGATACACCAGTTACACACCATCATAAGAAACAGATAATGAAATCAATCAGAGGACGACACGCCCCAAATCAGGATGCCTTTCATAATGTGAATAGATATGAACAAGTTATCATTATACGCCTAAGAACAGGATACAATCGACTCCATAGTCACATGTATACAAAATTCAAGATCGGCACATCAACTACTTGTACATGTGGACAGGCACCCCAGACTGCTAAACACATACTTCAAGACTGCACTGAATATAGTAGACTGAGGAAAATCCATTGGCCCATAGATACAACACTACAGACAAAACTATATGGGCCATTGCAAGAATTACAAAAGACAGTAAAATTCATACAGGAAACGACATTGCTGATATAGACAATACTTCGAGCGAACGAAAGATAGATAGATAGATAGATAGATAGATAGATAGATAGATAGATAGATAGATAGATAGATAGATAGATAGATAGATAGATAGATAGATAGATAGATAGATAGATAGATAGATAGGGTTCGTAATTTTCTTCTGGGTTCAGCGTTACGGGAAAGGATAAAGGTTCAGGGTTCAGTGTAAGTTATTAAGTAGAGTGTTCATGTTTCATGGTTTTAGTGTTTAGGTTAAGGTTTCAGTGTTATAAATGATGGTAAGGGGTAGGGTTTAATTGGAAGGTTCAGAGTAAGGGATTAGGCTTTAAAATCAAGGCTTAGAGATGAGGGCTACAGTTAGAGTTTCGGTTAATGGTTCAGGCACATTAGGCCAATACTCAAATGTTAAGTCGGTCCTATTATATGGCTGTGAAACATGGAGAATAACAAAATTGACAATCACGAAGGTACAGACTTTCATTAATGGATGCTTGCGCAGAATAAAGGGATGGAAATGGCAGGACAAAGTCACTAACGTGGAATTATGGAAATGTACCAGTCAAATACCAGTGGATAAAGAGATACAGCAAAGACGATGGCGATGGATAGGACACACACTACGGAAGCCAACTGAGAGTATTACACAACAGGCCCTTTTTTGGAATCCCCAGGGGAAAAGACAAAGAGGAAGACCAAGGAATTCTTGGAGAAGACAGATCGAAGCAGAGATGAAGATGATGGGGAAGACATGGAATGATCTTAAAAGAATTGCAAAAAACAGAACGACTTGGAAAGTGTTTGTTGAAGACCTATGCTCCACTGGGAGCTAAAAGGTAGAAGAAGAAGACATTAGGCCAATAGTTTGTGACTAATCCAAGCAGCCTTTAGTTTACAAAGCCTTTGCGCTTGGAATAAAATCACTTGTCATCTTTAAGAACGACTCAAATGACTAATTCAGAGTCGAAGTATTAAAGTCGATGATTTATATATTCAAATTATTGGTCTGAAATTAAGGAAACACAATTTTCAAAACTTTAATTATTTAATTTTGTAACCACTTTTATAAAAATAATGTTTTAAAAAACATTTCAATTAAAAGACAATGCTCACAAGCATAGTGTGTCTATTACAGTTGTCTTTGATACAATAGCACCCTCCGATAAGGCCCGCAGTGTCTGTTACAGCTGTTCGTACAAAAGCATCCGCTTGGCTGTGGAATGCAGGTAATACAAAGCAGTCACGCTGCTGAGGTATTTATCAATTTCGCAACTGGGCCGGTTCATTCTATTGTTTGGTAATATTAAATAAAGCACTGGTAATTCAATAATTATGTAATTTAAACGTAGAGAGAGTTATTAAACTCTAACTTATCTAAATGGAGAGGTCGGTATTCATTTCCAGAGTGGTAAACGTTAGACATAAGACTAACTATCATATTGTGCCTTTCTAGCGTCCAGTATATTTGATTCAAACCGAATTATTCAATTCCAGAGGCGTATCTAACCTTTTCACATAGACTAACTATTGTTTTGTGTCCTTTTAGTAGACAGACTATTCATTTCCAGTGACATATCTAACGTTTTCCTATAAACCTAACTATCATCCTGTGTCATTTTAGTAGACTCGAAGTATTGTATTTATTTCCAGAGGTGTAACTGACCCTTTAGCAAGCCTATCTATCAGCATGTTCCATTTTAGTAGACTCACAATATCATTGTCCAGAGTCATATCTAACCTTTTAGCATACATTAACTATAATTATTTGTCTGTTCAGTGACGTAGAAGTATTTATTTTTAGAGTGATTGACTTGTGCTATATGCCAAACTTTAATCCTTTGTTATTTTAGTAGACTCGAAGTAGTTATTTCCAGATGCGTATCAACATTTTCTCAAAGATTAGCTATCGGTATTTTACTCGATTCGGATTATTTTTGGGAGCATTTCACAATGTTTAATGATGTTCACTTTGATGGTAGACTCAAAAAATGACAAGTTGTGAGATTGACCAAATTGATTGTCTTTCTTTGCACAAATGTTTTAGCAGTCGAATTTTTTGCCAATTTATTACATTTGAGCCGAACTGACTCCACCTAATGTTGATGGTAATGTTTTGAAACTATGTGAAAAAAATTTCCCGTGGGAAAAAACAGGTTAGAAAATATCAACATTCAAGTAGAAAAAATATTGACTTTACCTTATATCTTTCCTTATTTTGTGGCCAACTTCACTAGCACCAAGGTTGAAAATATTGTTTATCACGAGAAATCTAAACATGTGTTGAAAAAATATTGATTTAATCTGACAGCTTTCATTAATTTTTGGCCAACTTCACTAGCACCAAGGTTGAAAATAATGTTTATCACGAGAAATCTAAACGTGTGTTGAAAAAAATATTGATTGAATTTGATAGCTTTCATTAATTTGTGGCCAACTTCACTAGCACCAAGGTTGAAAATAATGTTTATCACGAGAAATCTAAACGTGTGTTGAAAAAATATTGATTTAATCTGATAGCTTTCATTAATTTTTGGCCAACTTCACTAGCGCCAAAACTTAAAACAATATTTATCACAGGATATCTAATATTTTTCTTATATCTTTCCATCACTGGTGTCAAGGATGAAAACATAAACCCTAAACTTATCCTCAACCTGAACCGGATTAGTAGAGTTATTACTGGCTCTAGCACTAAGCCTTAAACTAAGCCAAACCCTAAGCTGATCAAAATTGTAGAACAAATGTCGAGTCATGTCATGTGAAGTCAAATTCATTTTATTGTAGTAGTCATCATCACTTGCTATTGCAGCAATAAAAAAAACCCGATCAAAATCATTATCCGTCTTACTCTGAATCAGTTACTAAAGTGACACCTATCTCTCTATTTATTGTATTAAAACTATTTTGCTATTTGAATTTTTGTTCATAGTGTTGCAACGAGAAAAGTTGTTTTACATTATTTTTTCGTTTCTATGCCACTTTAGAAAGTTTAATTTAAAATGATGTAGATTAACGAAAGTTTCACCTTTACCTAAATGACGAACCAGAATTATCTTCTTTTTAATTTTTTAGCAGTCCACTTTAGAGAGTGATACATTTCATAATGCTGTAGACTATTCCGAAATGGCGAAAGATGAAAAATTATTTCTTCCATATTTCATTTAGCGTTACACTTTTTTTATCGTGTGGTTTTTATTAATAGATTACGAGAAATGAACAGTGATTGTATGTAAATTTAGCGCCTTCGGTCGTAAACCGGGAGTTTGCCTACTTTTCTTTGTTTATTCAAGAAAAAATATTTTTTATTTTCGGTTATTTGTATACTTTCATCCTCGTTATTTCGTCGTGTAAATATATATTTCCATCTACTTCATCGTTTAAATATTGTTATCAAATTTAGTGGACAAATAAAGAAATTTTGAATTCCACATTATGTGTCTGTAATAATTGATGTTATATTTTATGTTTGATATATCAGTATAACAAAACTATAAAATAATTTACTACTTATTCACTATATTTCTTTTAAACTTGATCACAAACCACTTCCACCTGTACTTTCTTCCAGCCCACAACGTTTCCTTTGTTTCAACCACTAAGTGAACGTTATTTCATCCGTTAAAGGCTTTCGCCAATATCCCAACTTTAAAAAAAAAACCACGGCCTTTTTTCTTTATTAGCCTAAAGTAGACTTTAAGCAAATATAAAACAACTCCTCTACCCCTGACCAACATTTGAGCTAGAAAAAAAAAAACCTCACGTAGTTTTCTTCTTATAAAATCCAAGTCAATGCGCAACAAAAACAAAGCCACCTATTTCCCAATTTTTATTCCGCTAAAAAATGAACAAACCACAACCTTTTTCTTTAAACCACTATACCAATCAATACTTTTGACCACTATTTTAAACACTCTGAACACTAACCTCCGTTTGAAATGTGACACATCTGATCCAATTATTTACATAACAAAGAAAACATAAGAAAACTAATAATACATAGAGCACATCAACATAAGTTCTTTTCACATTCAACAAGAGGGAGAACTTACCTAGATCCAACAAGTGGTTAAAGAGACATTCAATAAATGGTTTGAAAAATTCCACTTTATCTAATTTCAACATGTGTCAAACATTCACAGTCTACAAGTGGTTAAAGGGAACCCGAAATATTAAAATAAGTGGTTAAAGACAATCCACGTTTCACCTAATTAATTATTGATAAAATATAGTGATGAAACATTTAACATTCAACAAGGAAGATTGGGGACAATCAAAGGCTAAGGAAAGCAAACCTGAACAAAATGCTGGCTGAGATCAGATGCACTGGGTCACTGGCGCAGAACACAGCGCAACTTTTTATCAGGTATTCAAGCAGAGTGGATCTAACAACTAATATTTACTTTAATTATGATGTCAATTCACTTAAACAGACAGCTGTTTTCACGTGAGAGTCTGGAATCCTACTCTGAATTAGTCCTGATCGCAGAGAGAGAGACATTCAACAAGTGGAAAAATGAACGCACAGAACCTTCTTTTAAAACAGCAGGTGGTCGAAAACAATAGAAATTCCAGACATTCTTGAACAAATTTTTCAACTGTTTAAGTTTTCCTTATACTACTTACGTATATGCTTATATGCGTATGTACTATATAACTATCTGTATAAATATATATATATATATATATAGCTATTTGTAAATCATCTATGAATGCCTTCTATATTAATGAAAATGGCTGAGAATATCTGGCAGGAATTCGCACATCATGGTGAGTCTGTATAAAACATGACATAAAATCATTTGTGGCTATTCTATGGTAAAACATGGAAAATCAAAGACTTGTGATGTAAAAAGATGGAAGACCATGTTGATCAATTAGGCTACTTGTTCATTCTGTGGGAAACGGGCAAATAAATGCAGTTCTGAGGTAAAACTGGTACCAAGGAGCCAGTAGTGATGATTAACATACACTCCTACAAGAAATGGTGACATCTTTACAAAAAGGGACACAACAAACTACTAACGCTTCCATCTACATGCAGTCGTCTTCAGAGAATGAGGACAAAGATAATACAAGATGAGGGAAACATAAATGCTACATCATCTAGGAAAAGTTCTAGTAAGTGAGGGTAAAGTAGACAGAGGGATAAAAGATGAGATGGTGATACGAGTGAGAGATGTGTTAGATTTGGATGATAGGTAAAATGTGGAGATTTAAAAGTATAAGTAAACATTGATTATATTTAAAAGTCGACTAAGCAGGTAGAATCCGTTACGTTCACACTGATGGAAGACCAACACATCTCAGCTAAACAGTCAGTCACGTGCTGAGACCGGTAGTCTGAAGTGTAGTAAAGCCGTCCACCGAGACACAGGCGTGGACTCCGGGTCGCTGAGAGTATGAACGAAGGCCGACTTGACAGACAATCTCCGAGTACTTTCATGATAGGTATGGCGCATTGCAGGGCATGTACTGATAGGAAATACAGAAGGAGGTCAAAACGAGCGAACCAGCGAGACATACCGTAGAAAACGTGACGGTAAATAAGATAAGAAAGATGTGATAGAGGATAATCAATATATGCAGTACAGACACGGAAAATTGTCCCGGAGGGGATGGGGCGCAACACCAGAATAGTGCAGACAGAAACGGTGTCATAGATAAAGATTCTGGATGTGTACGAGTAAGTAGACTTAGTAGCAAATCTCTAATTACTCTCGAGACAGATGTGGCGTAATGTGGGACAGGTGCTGATAAGAAATTTGGAGAAGCGTTTACTGCGAGTGAAGAAGCGAGACATATACCGCCGACGGCGTCGCGATAAGTAAGAAGTAAGACATATACCGCCGACGGCGTCGCGATAAGTAAGAAGTAAGACATATACCGCCGACGGCGTCGCGATAAGTAAGAAGTAAGACATATACCGCCGACTGCGTCGCGATAAGTAAGAAGTAAGACATATACCGCCGACGGCGTCGCGATAAGTAAGAAGTAAGACATATACCGCCGACGGCGTCGCGATAAGTAAGAAGTAAGACATATACCGCCGACGGCGTCGCGATAAGTAAGAAGTAAGACATATACCGCCGACGGCGTCGCGATAAGTAAGAAGTAAGACATATACCGCCGACGGCGTCGCGATAAGTAAGAAGTAAGACATATACCGCCGACGGCGTCGCGATAAGTAAGAAGTAAGACATATACCGCCGACGGCGTCGCGATAAGTAAGAAGTAAGACATATACCGCCGACGGCGTCGCGATAAGTAAGAAGCGTGACATATACCGCCGACGGCGTCGCGATAAGTAAGAAGCAAGACATATACCGCCGACGGCGTCGCGATAAGTAAGAAGCAAGACATATACCGCCGACGGCGTCGCGATAAGTAAGAAGCAAGACATATACCGCCGACGGCGTCGCGATAAGTAAGAAGCGAGACATATACCGCCGACGGCGTCGCGATAAGTAAGAAGCGAGACATATACCGCCGACGGCGTCGCGATAAGTAAGACGCGAGACATATACCGCCGACGGCGTCGCGATAAGTAAGAAGCGAGACATATACCGCCGACGGCGTCGCGATAAGTAAGAAGCGAGACATATACCGCCGACGGCGTCGCGATAAGTAAGAAGGAAGACATATACCGCCGACGGCGTCGCGATAAGTAAGAAGCAAGACATATACCGCCGACGGCGTCGCGATAAGTAAGAAGCAAGACATATACCGCCGACGGCGTCGCGATAAGTAAGAAGCAAGACATATACCGCCGACGGCGTCGCGATAAGTAAGAAGCAAGACATATACCGCCGACGGCGTCGCGATAAGTAAGAAGCAAGACATATACCGCCGACGGCGTCGCGATAAGTAAGAAGTAAGACATATACCGCCGACGGCGTCGCGATAAGTAAGAAGTAAGACATATACCGCCGACGGCGTCGCGATAAGTAAGAAGTAAGACATATACCGCCGACGGCGTCGCGATAAGTAAGAAGTAAGACATATACCGCCGACGGCGTCGCGATAAGTAAGAAGTAAGACATATACCGCCGACGGCGTCGCGATAAGTAAGAAGTGAGACATATACCGCCGACGGCGTCGCGATAAGTAAGAAGTGAGACATATACCGCCGACGGCGTCGCGATAAGTAAGAAGTGAGACATATACCGCCGACGGCGTCGCGATAAGTAAGAAGTGAGACATATACCGCCGACGGCGTCGCGATAAGTAAGAAGTGAGACATATACCGCCGACGGCGTCGCGATAAGTAAGAAGTGAGACATATACCGCCGACGGCGTCGCGATAAGTAAGAAGTGAGACATATACCGCCGACGGCGTCGCGATAAGTAAGAAGTGAGACATATACCGCCGACGGCGTCGCGATAAGTAAGAAGTGAGACATATACCGCCGACGGCGTCGCGATAAGTAAGAAGTGAGACATATACCGCCGACGGCGTCGCGATAAGTAAGAAGTGAGACATATACCGCCGACGGCGTCGCGATAAGTAAGAAGTGAGACATATACCGCCGACGGCGTCGCGATAAGTAAGAAGCGAGACATATACCGCCGACGGCGTCGCGATAAGTAAGAAGCGAGACATATACCGCCGACGGCGTCGCGATAAGTAAGAAGCGAGACATATACCGCCGACGGCGTCGCGATAAGTAAGAAGCGAGACATATACCGCCGACGGCGTCGCGATAAGTAAGAAGCGAGACATATACCGCCGACGGCGTCGCGATAAGTAAGAAGCGAGACATATACCGCCGACGGCGTCGCGATAAGTAAGAAGCGAGACATATACCGCCGACGGCGTCGCGATAAGTAAGAAGCGAGACATATACCGCCGACGGCGTCGCGATAAGTAAGAAGCGAGACATATACCGCCGACGGCGTCGCGATAAGTAAGAAGCGTGACATATACCGCCGACGGCGTCGCGATAAGTAAGAAGCGTGACATATACCGCCGACGGCGTCGCGATAAGTAAGAAGTGAGACATATACCGCCGACGGCGTCGCGATAAGTAAGAAGTGAGACATATACCGCCGACGGCGTCGCGATAAGTAAGAAGTGAGACATATACCGCCGACGGCGTCGCGATAAGTAAGAAGTGAGACATATACCGCCGACGGCGTCGCGATAAGTAAGAAGCGAGACATATACCGCCGACGGCGTCGCGATAAGTAAGAAGCGAGACATATACCGCCGACGGCGTCGCGATAAGTAAGAAGCGAGACATATACCGCCGACGGCGTCGCGATAAGTAAGAAGCGAGACATATACCGCCGACGGCGTCGCGATAAGTAAGAAGCGAGACATATACCGCCGACGGCGTCGCGATAAGTAAGAAGCGAGACATATACCGCCGACGGCGTCGCGATAAGTAAGAAGCGAGACATATACCGCCGACGGCGTCGCGATAAGTAAGAAGCGAGACATATACCGCCGACGGCGTCGCGATAAGTAAGAAGCGAGACATATACCGCCGACGGCGTCGCGATAAGTAAGAAGCGAGACATATACCGCCGACGGCGTCGCGATAAGTAAGAAGCGAGACATATACCGCCGACGGCGTCGCGATAAGTAAGAAGCGAGACATATACCGCCGACGGCGTCGCGATAAGTAAGAAGTGAGACATATACCGCCGACGGCGTCGCGATAAGTAAGAAGTGAGACATATACCGCCGACGGCGTCGCGATAAGTAAGAAGTGAGACATATACCGCCGACGGCGTCGCGATAAGTAAGAAGTGAGACATATACCGCCGACGGCGTCGCGATAAGTAAGAAGTGAGACATATACCGCCGACGGCGTCGCGATAAGTAAGAAGTGAGACATATACCGCCGACGGCGACGCGATAAGTAAGAAGCGAGACATATACCGCCGACGGCGTCGCGATAAGTAAGAAGCGAGACATATACCGCCGACGGCGTCGCGATAAGTAAGAAGCGAGACATATACCGCCGACGGCGTCGCGATAAGTAAGAAGCAAGACATATACCGCCGACGGCGTCGCGATAAGTAAGAAGCAAGACATATACCGCCGACGGCGTCGCGATAAGTAAGAAGCAAGACATATACCGCCGACGGCGTCGCGATAAGTAAGAAGCAAGACATATACCGCCGACGGCGTCGCGATAAGTAAGAAGCAAGACATATACCGCCGACGGCGTCGCGATAAGTAAGAAGGAAGACATATACCGCCGACGGCGTCGCGATAAGTAAGAAGTAAGACATATACCGCCGACGGCGTCGCGATAAGTAAGAAGTGAGAAAGAATAGTCTACATATGTAGTGCAGACACGGAAAAAGACCTAGGAAAATGACTGGCTAAAACCAGAGCAAGGGAAGGAGAAACGGGGGGAGATGGGAGTATAAGAAGGACATCTATTTACACAAAAACTACATAAACACATTTAAAAAGCTACACCAAGCAGACATCTCCCCAAGAGCCAAAGAGGTCACCTACAGGCTGATTTACAAAATGACACCGGTACGACCACACACGGGACGATACCATCTGTGCACAGGGAACCCACGTGAAACAGAAGAACATAATATACTATAGTTGCCCGACAGTAGGGCCAACAGTAAAAGCATTACAACACTTAATAGAAAACCACACAAAACAGACAACAGATATGTTCAAAGCAATCATGATCAACACCATACCCACCACAACAAAAAAGATTCATGGGAAATTAATCTTTCTGTTAGCCTGGTATAGATATTTAGTGTGCACCTGTCGTCTTAGTACTAAATATGAAAATAGGCGTTTCAATTCTGAAACGTTCCTGTATATATACAAAAAAAAAAGGAAATGTTGATTATAACTTAGTAAGTTTTGTTAGATAGTTTGTTTAGAACTTTAAACTTTGTAAATTTAAAATAAACGCCAGTAACCCTTAAGCTAAAATGTTTTTTTTTTTTACATTACCCCTTAAATAACGTAATTTCTGTTGGTATACCTTATTGTAAATCTAAATGTAAAAGATGTCAATGTGATAGTTAAATAAGTAACGTAATTAAGCTCTTACTAACATTAGAACAATTTTAGTTTTAATTAAAGAATAGTAACACTAGAGGAAACAAAGGCAATGCCCAGGGAATCCACGATGTTGTAAAAACTTAAAAAAATTCTCCTGCTGCTGCTCTCGTAGTGCACAGGAAGAAAAGAACATAAACACTGAGTGGAAAAAAAAGAAAACAAAAAATAAGAAGGACATAAGAGAGAGGGGTTACCCCGTGTGACAGGGATGCATTGATGTTCCCTTGTATGGGACAACCTATCCGGCCGAGCAGACGATTCTCTGAAGTGAATCAGCTGCGGCTGTCAGAAGAACATGACACCAGGCCAGTAACTAGGACATTAGCCTTATCCTGATGGCGCAGAATGTTGAAGTGAGATGTCACAGGGGTGTCTGCATGCCGAGTCATGTCCTACGGATGAATATTCAGGATGGGAATAAAGACACTGTCTCGGTGACTGATATCCGGAACATCCACTTCGTTTCTGCCTCCACTGCTCTGATTTGGGGCCTCTATTTTTCTCCTTCTTTCTGCATCTTTGTTTCTGCTTCTCTCTGCCTTTAATTCCTGCTACTCTCTGCCTCCATTGTTCTGTTTCTCTCTGCCTCCATTGTTCTGTTTCTATCTGCCTCTATTGTTCTGCTGCTCTCAACCTCTATGTTTCTGTTTCTCTCTGCCTCTATTGTTCTGTTTCTATCTGCCTCTATTGTTCTGCTGCTCTCAACCTCTATGTTTCTGCTTCTCTCTGCCTCTATTGTTCTGCTGCTCTCATCATCTACGATTCTGCTTCTCTCTACCTTTATTTTTCTGCATCTCCCTATCTCTATATTTCTGCTTCTATCTGCCTCTATTGTTCTGCTTCTCTCTACCCCTTATGTTTCTGTTTCTCTCTGCCTATTTTTTCTCTCTAACGGGTTTGCCTTCATTGATTAATTTGTACATTATTACCTATTTTCACATCTACTGTTTTACGAGTCTGCATACGTGTCCGAGCGGCAATAGCTTAATTATTAATGAACCAGCCTTAAAAGGTTTCTCGTTTCTTGGGGAAAATTTGGAGGCACTGGCTTAATGCCGACCACATTATCCAAAATATAATGCGTTGAAGGTCTATGCGCAATCAAGACATATTCCTTTTACGCCACAAGTGTTCATCGTTTCTTTCTGTATGCGTGTCTACTCGTCTATGGGTCTGATTTGTACTTCCATCTGTCTATTTCCATATCTAGGCTAACATGAGTTATATAACTACATATATAATTGAAACATAATTACATTAACTTCATTAACATAACTTGCTTCCACATTAAATGTTAGATTTAAAGGAAATAATGTATCTACATTGACGGGAATTGCATTGTGATAATGGTAGTATTTGACATAATGCGTTTAATCCCAGAACATTGACATAAGATTTAGCTCACTTGTTCAAAGTGTACATTGTTTAGATTAACTTACGATACTGACAGCCTGGACCAAATGCAGGTATTTTGCACGTAGCATTGTTCAAACAATCTCCATTCATGTTACACATATAATTTTCGCAGCGACAGATATATCTACAGTCCTTTCCCCACCATTTATTTTCACACGCTGAAATAAACAACATTAGTTACAAGTTATAATGCCAATGTTTCCGATTAAAAAAAAAATATTTAATTCTGTTATTTCAGCTGCTGCATCTTACGATTAGCATATTTGTTTGCTAGACTGTATTTTTGAAACGTTAGATATTTGTAGAATGACCCAAAAATGATTGGGAACCACTTGTTTAGCCTAAAAAAAGTTAGTAACTTCCTCTCTATTGAAATACAATTATTTATTTATATACGATTCCTTTTTTGCAGCTGAGTGTGCCATTCAGTTATTTGCTGAAAACATTAGGTTAGAGTCTAACCCTTTGCATTTCTCCAGTTGTGTTTTACCCATAATTTGTAGAATAGCCAAGCCTGTCTCAAACTGTTTTACATTCGTTTTAATTGGTACCTGATTTTTTTTCCTGGGGAAGTAAAGCGGCACGGGCTTAATACTGACAACATTACCCCAAATATGTGCTTAAGTTCTGTAAAATTTGTGGTCACTAGCACCATATATCCTATATGACACTTGGCGTGACGGGGCACTTATATATATATATATATATATATATATATATATATATATATATATATATATATATACGTACATAAATATTTGCTTACAATGTATACAGCACTCACTCCACGGCGATATGCGTGGTAATGCGTACATTCTATTTTAAATTCAAATCATAAAGAATATTAAATTCAACATGGATATGGTTATGTTTGTGGAAAATCAATTTATCACTGCAAACGAATTAAAATCCATCATTGCTCCTCAACCGCCTGTGCCGGTTGTGGATCATCTACATTCATATCTCATCTCCAAAACAAAGAAAAGTAGCTAGAGTAGCCATCATTGCAGTTTCATCACACGTCATGAAACATAAGACGAAATGTCACAGAAAGTGGACACAGCCATCAGTTCCCCGTCATACGATATCATCATTCATAGTAAGCAATCGGAATATCGAAACATGGTCATAACGTATAAAACGTACAGCTCACGGTGTGCACTTTACTCAGTAGCTCCTGCAGCAAGCGTGACTTGGAATATGAGGAAACTGCAACACAGACATTTTGTCAGACACAGTCTTTAACGGTTCCTGACGCCTATCCGCCATATTGACCAGAAGTTCACGCTCTTGAAAATGTTGATCGTCATATTTTAAAAAAATGTATAGCGTTTGATGATGTTAGAACATCGTTTTTTTTTCCAAATCCGAAAATATGAAACACAGGATTCGTCGGATTATCCTCATCGTATATTGAATAATAGTCCGTAAACGCTCACATCTTCCCTGCAATGTGAATTTGTGAAATGATAAACCAGTTCACACAGGGGCTGCAAAGGCATGAACAAAACTCGGTTATTTCTTTTTATAAGCGAAAAGCCGATTTAAGGATATACGATCAGCAATGATAATGACGTACCATACACAACAATGGTTGCGCCCACAAACGACCGATTATTATAGTCAATGCAGCCACCAACGCAAAATTCAACACATAATCTCACAACGCAAGAGCACGTTCTAATGTTATACCTTGACTAAAGATCAGTTGCCTTGTGAGCAGAACAATGAGAAGAAAGACTGGAGGAGAGACACACTTAATTGTCAACGATTGGACAAGGTTCCACTGTTGTCTGATACTGATCATAGATTCCTGTGAATAAAAGCAAACACAAACATCTAATTAGAACTAACATTTGATTACCTGTAGCTGGTGAGAAAAAGCGCTTTCATTAGATTGTGTGCATCTTTTACTTAGATCGTGTTACAAGCGAAGAAGTTCGCAGAGGATGCAACTAACAATCGGGGTACATTATGACTATTGGACTACTGCAAAAAGCGTAAAATGAAAACACA
The DNA here is from genome assembly GCA_032433765.1 of Megaustenia siamemsis. Taxonomy (NCBI): domain Eukaryota; kingdom Metazoa; phylum Mollusca; class Gastropoda; order Stylommatophora; family Ariophantidae; genus Megaustenia; species Megaustenia siamemsis. The sequence continues at coordinate 75,123,829 of JAVIAB010000156.1, read as the reverse complement.
TTTGTGTTATTTGTCGCGTGTATACAACGCCTGCAGTGTTATCTTGACCCTTGCAGTGAAACGCTAGGAAAACAACATGAATTGACTTTAGAAAAGAAATGAGGAGTATACATTCTAAACTTGTGCTGAAAGAAACCAACGCTGCATATAGAGAAACAGGGAGTCTATCAAGTGAGTCAGGTTTGTGGAGCTCAGGTAGCATGTAATAGCAAGGTTTATCTAAGCCGCAGTCGAGGATGATAAGGTTGAAAGCTTTTGCAAAAGGGGGGGGGGATATAGGCTTGTTAATTGATGTTGTAATGATGTTGTATGTAGAGTATCAATTATAAACTTGTGATAAAAACACCAACCCTGGCGGGGCTTTGAATATAGTGAAACAGGGAGTCTATCAAGTGAGTCTGGTTTGTGGAGCTCAGGTAGCATGTAATAGCAAGGTTTATCTAAGCCACAGTCGAGGATGATAAGGTTGGAGGTTTGGGGGGAGGGACAAGTAGGCTATGGATAAATCAGTGACCGACCAATACAGCAAGTTGTTGATGATGACGGTGATATCGTTTGTACATGGACTCTAGAATTTGGATTTTGAGAATTGTAACTCACCAACATAAATATAAATTTCCTTTCAAGAAACAAGCATTTTGTTCAGCTTTTCGTCAACAAATTTAATGAATTTGTCGTCACAATGTCGAAAGATTTGAAAGTGACCGAGGCTCAGCGAGGAAAATGATGAACAGTTAAGAGTCTGCTGTTCACCTAATTTCAGCAGTAAAATAAATAAAATAGCATTATTCTGTTTGATTTAAAACTTTGATTTAGCGTTAAAAATTTTACACAGCAGAAAAGTAAGAGAGAGAGAGAGAGAGAGAGAGAGAGAGAGAGAGATAGAGAGAGAGAGAGAGGACGAGAACTAGACGCGCATTTATATTAACGGTTAGACCGAGAAAGAATTAAATATATGATAGTATCTCTAGAATCATATGCGTGCTAAAAGAACAGTGGTAACCATAAATATAATTAACTTTGTGCACTACAACTAACGTAGCTTGCAGACTATCACCTTTACCTACCAACAAAACTACATCATAAATGGATGAACCACATGAGAACAAAACATGTTGGCTGCTAAAATGTTGTGTAGATAAGAGGAGCCATATTTTTAAACTTCAATTTACCTTCAACATCTCATCAATAATAATGAAGTACCATAGGGCACTCTCCTGCACCTCGTTATGACCTTCAACATCTCATCAATAATAATGAAGTACCATAGGGCACTCTCCTGCACCTCGTTCTGACCTTCATCATCTCATCAATAATAATGAAGTACCATAGGGCACTCTCCTGCACCTCGTTATGACCTTCAACATCTCATCAATAATAATGAAGTACCATAGGGCACTCTCCTGCACCTCGTTCTGACCTTCATCATCTCATCAATAATAATGAAGTACCATAGGGCACTCTCCTGCACCTCGTTCTGACCTTCATCATCTCATCAATAATAATGAAGTACCATAGGGCACTCTCCTGCACCTCGTTCTGACCTTCATCATCTCATCAATAATAATGAAGTACCATAGGGCACTCTCCTGCACCTCGTTCTGACCTTCATCATCTCATCAATAATAATGAAGTACCATAGGGCACTCTCCTGCACCTCGTTCTGACCTTCAACATCTCATCAATAATAATGAAGTACCATAGGGCACTCTCCTGCACCTCGTTCTGACCTTCATCATCTCATCAATAATAATGAAGTACCATAGGGCACTCTCCTGCACCTCGTTCTGACCTTCAACATCTCATCAATAATAATGAAGTACCATAGGGCACTCTCCTGCACCTCGTTCTGACCTTCAACATCTCATCAATAATAATGAAGTACCATAGGGCACTCTCCTGCACCTCGTTATGACCTTCAACATCTCATCAATAATAATGAAGTACCATAGGGCACTCTCCTGCACCTCGTTCTGACCTTCAACATCTCATCAATAATAATGAAGTACCATAGGGCACTCTCCTGCACCTCGTTATGACCTTCATCATCTCATCAATAATAATGAAGTACCATAGGGCACTCTCCTGCACCTCGTTCTGACCTTCATCATCTCATCAATAATAATGAAGTACCATAGGGCACTCTCCTGCACCTCGTTCTGACCTTCAACATCTCATCAATAATAATGAAGTACCATAGGGCACTCTCCTGCACCTCGTTATGACCTTCAACATCTCATCAATAATAATGAAGTACCATAGGGCACTCTCCTGCACCTCGTTATGACCTTCAACATCTCATCAATAATAATGAAGTACCATAGGGCACTCTCCTGCACCTCGTTCTGACCTTCATCATCTCATCAATAATAATAAAGTACCATAGGGCACTCTCCTGCACCTCGTTCTGACCTTCAACATCTCATCAATAATAATGAAGTACCATAGGGCACTCTCCTGCACCTCGTTCTGACCTTCAACATCTCATCAATAATAATGAAGTACCATAGGGCACTCTCCTGACCTCGTTATGACCTTCATCATCTCATCAATAATAATGAAGTACCATAGGGCACTCTCCTGCACCTCGTTATGACCTTCAACATCTCATCAATAATAATGAAGTACCATAGGGCACTCTCCTGCACCTCGTTCTGACCTTCATCATCTCATCAATAATAATGAAGTACCATAGGGCACTCTCCTGCACCTCGTTCTGACCTTCATCATCTCATCAATAATAATGAAGTACCATAGGGCACTCTCCTGCACCTCGTTCTGACCTTCATCATCTCATCAATAATAATGAAGTACCATAGGGCACTCTCCTGCACCTCGTTCTGACCTTCATCATCTCATCAATAATAATGAAGTACCATAGGGCACTCTCCTGCACCTCGTTATGACCTTCAACATCTCATCAATAATAATGAAGTACCATAGGGCACTCTCCTGCACCTCGTTCTGACCTTCATCATCTCATCAATAATAATGAAGTACCATAGGGCACTCTCCTGCACCTCGTTATGACCTTCAACATCTCATCAATAATAATGAAGTACCATAATGCACTCTCCTGCACCTCGTTCTGACCTTCATCATCTCATCAATAATAATGAAGTACCATAGGGCACTCTCCTGCACCTCGTTCTGACCTTCAACATCTCATCAATAATAATGAAGTACCATAGGGCACTCTCCTGCACCTCGTTCTGACCTTCATCATCTCATCAATAATAATGAAGTACCATAGGGCACTCTCCTGCACCTCGTTATGACCTTCATCATCTCATCAATAATAATGAAGTACCATAGGGCACTCTCCTGCACCTCGTTCTGACCTTCAACATCTCATTAATAATAATGAAGTACCATAGGGCACTCTCCTGCACCTCGTTCTGACCTTCATCATCTCATCAATAATAATGAAGTACCATAGGGCACTCTCCTGCACCTCGTTCTGACCTTCAACATCTCATCAATAATAATGAAATACCATAGGGCACTCTCCTGCACCTCGTTCTGACCTTCATCATCTCATCAATAATAATGAAGTACCATAGGGCACTCTCCTGCACCTCGTTATGACCTTCAACATCTCATCAATAATAATGAAGTACCATAGGGCACTCTCCTGCACCTCGTTATGACCTTCAACATCTCATCAATAATAATGAAGTACCATAGGGCACTCTCCTGCACCTCGTTCTGACCTTCAACATCTCATCAATAATAATGAAGTACCATAGGGCACTCTCCTGCACCTCGTTATGACCTTCAACATTTATGTACATAAAAAACGGATCAAAGGCTTTGTATACCTTCCGCAATATCACTATCTCATAATGCCTCCTATTTGCAGTGTTTGCTAGAGTCACATTTTTCTCATTACAGTTTTCTATTTGAGAGCTTTCCTTGTGCTGTGATTGTCTCATCTCATCACATAGTCGACATATACCAGCTTTCTTTTCTTTATTATATATGATATTCTTTGTTGCTTCATCAGTTGCCTTTTATGTAGAAGTTGTAAAGTGATTCTATTTATACATAGTAATTTCCTGGAACATTTGTGTTTTAATGCACCTAGTTTATTTTGAATTTATTTCTTTGTTTTCCTGCTACCCACGCATAAGTTAGAGCGGATAACACATTTGATTTGAAGTACTTGGACTCTAATTATGTGCTTAGTAGTTTTGTTTTCTATATATTCAATATTAAAACAAACAGAGAAGAGACGAATAAAAAAAACGAAAACGTATCGAGCTTTGTAAGAAAAATGCGTTGGAGATACATCGGTCATGTTCTGAGAATGAATAAAGAAAGACTTCCTCGTCAGGTATTCATGTTGAAGCCATCTGGTAAATAAAAAAAAGAGGCACACCAAGAGAATTGCTAGTAGAACAATTACTGTGCAATCTATTGGAAACAGAAACAATAAAGATCTACAAGAACTAACAACAAATCGTCAGTCGTGGAAAACTATGACTTCCGCCTTTGGCCCGAGAGGAAAATGAATATGTTTGAATGACATTGATATCTTTGTAATTGTTATTCAAATTATTTTTAGAGTTTCCTTGGTGAATTTAACTTCAGAGATACAAAAAGAGATTTCATTCTTTCAATTTCACTGTTTTTCCTTTGCCATATTTTTTTCTTCTTAACGAAATCTGATATTTCAATCTATCTATCTATTGACCTTTCGAGCCGTAACCGGCCCATAGGGCGTAGACCAAGATACACCTTCTCCTATATGAATTTTTGTTCTAGCAGTTTTCTTTTAAAGATATTTTATTAAATCTCGCCATCTGTCTCTGTTCTGTGCAAGCAGTTCTATCTCATTGAGGGAGCCGATTCCTGCTGCTCTTGCCTCTCTCATCAATGTTCTTCTCAGTGTCTCCCTGGGTCTTCCTCTTTTTCTTTTACCTGTTGTTTCCCATATGAGGGCTTGCTTTGCTATTCGATTATTATCTCTTCTCATCACATGTCCAACGTATGACCATCGTCTTTTCTTTATTACTGAAGATATTAGTGGTTGATTGGCGATTTCTCTAATTTCCTCGTTTGTTTTGAATTCGTTCCATTCTATACCAAGTATTTTCCTTAGACATTTATTTTCGAATGCGTTCAACTTTGTTTCTATATCTCTTGTTGTTTTCCAGCTTTCACACGCATACGTAAGGGTTGATAGTACATTTGATTTGAATAGCCTAAGTTTTGTGTTTGTGCTAATGAGTTTTGATTTCCACAACTTTTCAAGGCTTCTGAAAGACATTGCTGCTTTAGCCAGTCTGATTCTAATTTCTTTGCTCGTATCCCCTTCTCGATCAATGTGACTTCCAAGATAGATAAAGTGATCGATCTCTTCTACTGGTTTGTTTTCCATGTATATTTTGTCACTTGTTGGAATTAAACTTTTCATGACTTTAGTCTTTTCATGATTGACCTCAAGCCCAATTTTGCTGGCTATTGATGATAGTTCATTTGTGTTTTCCTGCATCGTTTTTATCTGACTGCTGATGAGAACTATGTCATCAGCAAAGTCGAGGTCCTCCAAATGGTCTCCTTGTATCCATTCGATGCCTTTATTACCAGTGCAGCATTTCTTCATTATGAAGTCCATAACAATTCCAAATAACAAGGGCGATATTTCAATACTGTAGTATTTTCTTGGTTGATCTATTTTCAGATTATGTTAGCCGTTCAGAACAAAACGTATGTTATTCTATATCATTTTCGCGCACACAAATATATTGATATAGAGAATATGTACAAAAATGTATAATAAAAAACGGTGCATTCTCACGTGCTACATAAGATCGTTGTTGCCCATACATATCATTCAAGTAGAGCTTACTCCCTCAGCTACAAGCAAACAGGAACCTCCAGCTGACATTGATAGCAAGCTGTCCTGAACAAAGTAACCAAAAAATCGTTACGTCACAAAATTAGGAGCCACGGAAGAACACATTCTATAGCGGTACAACGTGGTGCCGATAAGAGGGTGCATGATTACCGCACTAGCAATAGGAAAATGTTTTAAACTACCTTGAAAAGATGCTTACTTTAGATAATAGATGCACAGCAGAGGTCTAACTCAGAAAAAAGAATTAGAACGATTATATAATATAATGTAAAGCCATAGAAACATGTCAGCACGTACAAAAACTGAACTATAGCTCGTTTCAAATCATGTGCCCAACTTTTAAAATCGATATCTTTTTAATCTCTTTTTGTATTTTTTTCAAAATTTGCATGTAAAGTTATAATGATTAGAACCCAACAGGGAATTAATTTCATAAAAAAAAAAAACATTTGGTTATTATTGTTGCTTATTTGATTTATATAAATTTATAACGACCCATTGATGTAGTCAAAACTTAGTGTTTACAGTATTTTAATTTAAAAATAGCGATTAAAAATCCATACACGTTACAATTGACGTTTTTGCACGCTTTCCACGTGAGTTGTCTGACACAATTAGACACTTGTAGAAAAAACGAGGCATTGTGTGTTCCATTTCCGTTCATTCATAGGTGTAGACGTGGAACAATAACATTTATCATGAGTCTTAAAATGAAATTCTGCAAAACATCGCAATAAAAATGTATGACTATTTTTGCAAAGAGGCTAAACGAGGAGGATTATTTCATTCTTTAGAAAACCCTGAGAATAGGACAAGACACATTTTGGATTTATCTAAACGGCCATTTAATCGCTGGATTCAAGCACGTGATCGTCAATGTTCAAAATATACAAAATCACAAGGAAGAGCAAAAATGTTGGATAATTTCGACAGTGAACTTATTAGAAGTGAAATTCGCAAAATGTTGGGTATGAATGAAACTGTTACAATAAGAAAATTAAAAGTATCGCTGAAAAAGAACAACAGTATTGAAATATCAAAGTCTACATTATGGAGGAATGTGAGAGCTGCAGGCTTTACATTCAGAAAGTATTCCAATGGACGAAACATCATCTGTGAGAAGCCACATATAGTAGTCATGAGAAGCAAGTACTTACGTGAAGTAAAAGAGGTGCGCAAGCAAGGTTATGATATTGTGTACTTGGATGAAACATGGATCAATGCTCACCACACTAACCAAAGGGAATGGCAGTCATCAGATGGAAAGATTAAGAGATTAATACCTAGCAGCAAAGGACAGCGCTTGATAATTGCTCATGCAGGTAGTCGATAACATGGACTAATACAGAATGCAGAGCTCATTTTTCTTTCAAAATCCATAGACAATCGGGATTATCACTCTGAGATAAATGGTCACATATTTAGACATTGGATTGAAAATTCTGTTCTCCCATCACTAGATCGACCATCTTGCCTAATAATGGACAATGCAGTGTACCACAACATTGTTGCACTTGAAGATAAAGTCCCGACGTCATCCAGTACAAAAGATGCTATTAAGATATGGCTCACAAAGGAGCACATACAATTTAATAACATGTACTTAAAACCTGAAGTATTATCTCTAGTAAAGCAAAAACAGAGGACAACGATTTTTCAAATAGATAAGATTATCCAAGAGCACGGTCATATAAGTTTGAGGCTGCCACCTTACCATGCTCATTTAAATCCAATAGAACTAATCTGGGCAAAATTAAAAGGACAAGTGGCAGATGTAAATACAACATTCAAAATATGCGATGTAAAGACTCTTGCTAATCTCGCTTTATTAAATATAGACAAAGATTATTGGGCTAAATGTGAAGACCACGTCTTAAAACAGGAAGAGGAATATTGGACAAATGATGGTTTGTGGAATGTTCAACCCCAAACAGTTATTAATCTTTTAGACTCGTCTGATTCAGAATGAAAGTATATAGCCCCCACAATGTTGGCCCCTATATTACCTTAAATTAGTTCAACAAACGGTCCTTTTCAGGACTACACAACTATGAAAATTGGACATACAGGTATACCTTGATATTATCGTCCGTCCTCGAACTGAGCAGACAATAATTCTCCTGGTGTTTTGTTTTATCCAGTTATTACCCCATTACGTCCACGCCTTTACCTAGTGAAAATTAATCATAGACCAGCAACTACGGTAATTTCTATTCTTTAGGGCTTCACAATTTACAATTTTGACAAACATCAAAGAAATATCGCCGCTTTAAGAAAACTGCAGCTGCAAGATATTTGTTAAATATACATTTAAAGGGTCTTTTGCATTCTAATAACATTTGGAAAATTTCAAAAGTATTTAACAAACGGTTAGAGAGTAATAGCGTTTTGAAGTTGGGCACATGATTTGAAACGAGCTATAGTAAAGAACAATTAGCTTAAAGCTATACCAGTTTAATAATAATAGTAGTAAGAGAAAGCAAAGAGAAAGGTCTCATTCTGAATAGTAAGAAAACAGAAGTAATTGTAATATTGAGGAGGCAATTTTGGCCAACGGAAGTGAATCATGGACAGTAGATAAACTACTGAAAAGACGATTTGAAGTCACAGAAATGGGATATCTCATAAGAATGTTGAAAGTTCCCTGGACAGCCAAAAAAACATGAGGACGATCTCAAACAGGCCAACACACAAAAGGAACTCCTAAAAATCATCAGAAAGAAACAATCGACATTTATCGGGCACATGATGAGAAGAGAAAAGTTGAAATACTTGGTTATAACTGGTAAAATACAGGGAGAGAGAGATCGCGACCGACAAACAGAGAATATACTAGGCAGTTTCGTGTCAGTCCTGGAAAACTGTCAACAACAGAATTGATACGATGCACTGTGGTTAGAAAATTCTGGAAGTATATGATCGTCTACGACAACCAGTATGACCATGATAATGATACAAGTTTATTTTGCAGCGTTACAAGTGAAAAACGAACAAGAATCAAGCACAACAAAGAATAAGCTATACATTATTGTAATGGTGCTTATTCCAAAAAGGGTGTGTTCAGTCGAGAAGATAGAACTCGGGGACGACTGGAGCCCGGAGCCGTTAGAGCGCAGCACCTCCTTACCCGTCGCCATCACATAAGACACAGAATGTAGACAACACAATCCCTTGGTCGCTGAGGCAGAAGTGCAGGCCTTGTTTTTAGAGAACTCTTGGGATAGTGACACAGTCATTTCCACAGATTGGTCTGTTATTCGACAAGTACGGAGCTCGTGGGTTTTAACAGTTCCTGTTGGAGGTAGAATTTTGAAGGAAGGCAGTGGTGTTTTTGTTTTGATTACAAGTAGTTTTACCATGAAAATTATGGATGTTACAAAAGCAGTAGAATGGCTTGAGAAGCAGTCTTCTATACGTGTGTGTTTCCTGAGTTATAGGTCTGCCCAGAAAGATCGCAGCTGGCAGTGCTCGACGGCATTGTTCAAGTCTATGGGGAGGTCTATTCTATAGAGTGTCTACTTTATTGTTGTGCCAGGGTGCTGGCAGAGTTGCAGTTTGGCTGATGTTAGTGCGGAAGGGCAACGGCCGTCTGACATTCTGAATACTCTCAGGGACGCTGGTTGAAAAAAAGACCAAGAATCCGTAGCTATGAACAGATTTTGTGAATATCATGTCCAAGTGGGAGTTGTCAGACGAGAGCGCTCGCTTCCAAATAAATGTTACCAACCAACACAACATCGATGTCGTTAGTTGAATTGACAAGTTGAGGGATCGTTTCGTTCGTTCGCTTTCGTCAGCTTTGACCTCTGACGAAGTCCCACCCACTCAATTTTGTGGGACTGAATTTTGCGTGTAAAGTCTGTTTTATCCCATTACAGGATGCCCCTCGCCATGCAGGCAGATTTACTCCGACTTCAGAGGTACTAATTTTAGGGTAATTAGTAAAACCCTGGTGTCCTCGCCAGGGTACGAACCCGGCTGTTGCCGTGGTAAGCCAACCGTCTATCGATTGCGCTAACCGGACACAAAGTTGAGGGATAAGAGTGACCAGGGCATCCATCTGGTTAGAGTCACAAGACTACACCCACGCATGCATACTGAGTGATTCGATGAGCATGATAAAAAAAGAGGAAAAAAGAGGCGGGTTCTGTACGCATGCAATGATTAGAGTCATTGCAGAAGTCAAAAATACGTTTTGTATACGTCCCAGGACATGCGGGAATACGGAGCAACAGTTGGTCTATGTTGCTGTTACGTTTTTTGGTATTTATAATATTTCATCAATCCATCTATTTCGTATTCGATCATGTAGTTTAGTGTTATCGAAATGCTTATTAAAGTCACATTAATCTATGTTTTGAACTTTCTGTCTTATCACGTGGCCACACACTGTTATCTGTTGTTTCTGTATGTATTCTATCGAGGAAATTATTCTATAGCTTGTTTCATAACTCGTGCCCAACTTTTAAAATCGATAGCTTTTTAACCGCTTGTTGTAAGTTGTTCAAAATTTGCATGTAAAGTTATAATGATTAGAACCCGACAGGGAATTAATTTCATTAAAAAAACATTTGGTCATTATTGTTGCTTATTTGATTTATATAAATTTATAACGACCCATTGATGTAGTCAAAACTTAATGTTTACAGTATTTTAAGTTAAAAATAGCGAGTAAAAATCCATACACGGTAAAATTGACGTGTTTGCACGCTTTCAACGTGGTTTTTTGACACAATTAGACACTTGTAAAAAACACGAGAAATTGTGTGTTCCATTTCCGTTCATTCATAGGTAAAGCCGTGGAACGATAACATTTATCATGCGTCTTACAATGAAATTCTGCAGTTTACAAAACATCGCAATAAAAATGTATGACTATTTTTGCAAAGAGGCTAAACGAGGAAGATTATTTCATTCTTTAGAAAACCCTAAGAATAGGACAAGACACATTTTGGATTTATCTAAACGGTCATTTAATCGCTGGATTCAAGCACGTGACCGTCAAGGTTCAAAATATACAAAATCACAAGGAAGAGCAAAAATGTTGGATAATTTCGACTGTGAACTTATTAGAAGTGAAATTCGCAAAATGTTGGGTATGAATGAAACTGTTACAATAAGAAAATTAAAAGTATCGCTGAAAAAGAACAACAGTAATGAAATATCAAAGTCTACATTATGGAGGAATGTGAGAGCTGCAGGCTTTACATTCAGAAAGTATTCCAATGGACGAAACATCATCTGTGAGAAGCCACATATAGTAGTCATGAGAAGCAAGTACTTACGTGAAGTAAAAGAGGTGCGCAAGCAAGGTTATGATATTGTGTACTTGGATGAAACATGGATCAATGCTCACCACACTAACCAAAGGGAATGGCAGTCATCAGATGGAAAGATTAAGAGATTAATACCTAGCAGCAAAGGACAGCGCTTGATAATTGTTCATGCAGGTAGTCGACAACATGGACTAATACAGAATGCAGAGCTCATTTTTCTTTCAAAATCCATAGACAATCGGGATTATCACTCTGAGATGAATGGTCACATATATAGACATTGGATTGAAAATTGTGTTCTCCCATCACTAGATCGACCATCTTGCCTAATAATGGACAATGCAGCGTACCACAGCATTGTTGCACTTGAAGATAAAGTCCCGACGTCATCCAACGTCTAACACATTTCATCTCGGTAGTGGTTATTATATTTACATTTCTAAGTCCAGTGTCTCAGTGTGGCATTGGTAGCACAACTTGAAGTTTGGGATGAAGATTGTGTTCTAGATTGCCAGTTCTGCCTCAAATGTTATTTGTTGAACAGCCTTATATTCGTCCCATGATTTGACTAGCTTTGTTACATATCATTAGCGATGCAGATGTCAATACTAGTTTAAAAATGTTAGGGTTTGCGAAATACGTAGTTATTAATCAGAAAATGTATGCTTGTATACACTTATCAATCAATGCAGGAGACTGATGAGGAGCAAATGTTTGATCACTCGTCCTATCTAGATGATGATGCTATATAGTACACATTGGTATACCCGCAAAGTGGTTGTGTAACATAGGTACTGTCCAGGCCACGCTGGTGTACATGGCAATAAAATAGCCGAAAAGCTCGTTGGCAGCTCTGACAATGAGTGTTACCTTACTCTCGATAAAGAAAACTTTGTCACGGTTGCTCTTCATTCCTTAATAGAAGAGGAGGTGAATGAGTGGGATAATGATGTTTATATTGATAGACAGAGGAGTCTAAAGGTGGGACAATGATGTTTATATTGATAGACAGATGATTCTAAAGGTGGGACAATGATGTTTATATTGATAGACAGAGGAGTCTAAAGGTGGGACAATGATGTTTATATTGATAGACAGAGGAGTCTAAAGGTGGGACAATGACGTTTATATTGATAGATAGAGGAGTCTAAAGGTCAAAAAGGGATCTGGTCGATCCGAATGCTTGGTGGGAAAACTAGATGTATCTATCAGTTGCAAATAATGGTTTTGGGTTCTGGGCTACCGGTGACCCATTTTATATTATTATAATAAATAAAGACATACATTATATTCAGTAGGCTAACATCAATATTTTCTAATGACATCACTACACTTTAAATTATTTACTTATTTATATGTAAACTCTATCCGTCTTGTTTGGGACGAAAATGTCTCGATGACTTTGTCATTGAAAGTACTGTTGAGTTGATAAGTTTCTGAAGGAATGATTTCTCAATGGACATTATTGCCAAACCAGATAAGCGTTCTTGTGTCTGAGTTGAGCGACAATAAGATTTGATTCTCTTGAGAGAAAAAAAAGTTCTTTCTACAGATGATGATGCACATATCGTAGTTATAAATAGGTTAGGAAGTTCCTGTAATCACACATAGTTTCACTTTCACTTTTTTACGATTCTGATTGGCCAGAGCTAAAAATAACCATTGAAACCGCATTAGTATAGAGGTAGATTAGCCGTATTATTTTGACGGGAATTTTTGAACGTCAAGGTTATTAATTCAAAGTCGGAGAGAAGGGAAATGTACCGCTGCTGATTAGCGGTTTCGTGTACTATTTTTCATAGTAGTTTCGGTCTCATTCACAAACGTTATAGTAGCCATAGGAAAACCTTGTTTTAATAAATGCAAATCAAAGGAAATAAATCATATTGGCCTATGAAATGTGTAATAGAATATTCGAAAATGTGTAATATAATTATGAAAAAAAATATAATAAATTATCATTTCCTTTTGTATTTCTTTAATATGTTTAGGCTACTGGCGGTAGCTGCGGTAGCATAGAGAATATGCCACTGGTATATATAGTCAACACCTTGCAGGAACAGTCAGCTTGAGCTTCGAGAAATGTTGGATGGTGGGTGGAGCGGATATGGGGATGTCCCGATTGCGTGAAACTAATTCCATAAATGGAATACAATGCAATGTGTTGTTGTCTCTAAATATTAACATAGCATTGTCCATTGTCTACAGCTGGTGACCGTATACACCGGGAACCGTGCAAATCCTGAAACAATATTATCTGCCTAAAAATATCATCAATGTATGTATAGAAATGTATGAAGATTGACCCAGTTGTTCTTTCAACAGAGAATTAATTTAGTTAATGGTTCTAGTAAAAAACGGAATGGAGTGAAACAATGGTGTGTTTTATATCTCTTGTTTGGTATTACTACCGGTTTCATAATGCAGTAATTAAACACATGACACAGTCATTGAATGGACACAGGTACATTGGAAAACCATGATCTTGAAGAACGACATTGTTCTCATTGGTGGTAATATGAACTTAAAACAAGCAGAAGAAACACATTTTTGTCTTCAATGTCTAGGAGAATACTTCTGCTTCTGCTGTGGACACATTTAGACGTCAGTGTAAAGAAAGCATACGTCAGATTAAGACTGTTGACGTCACTAAACAGCTTGTCTTAGTATGACATCGACAGCGGTCTTAAGAGCCCTGTCTGTTTATCAAATGTTGAGCATGACTGTTGTAGATGTTCAGCAACCGCTTTCCTGTGCCACATTCATCAAATCTTTCTATCCTTGGGGTATTGGAAAGTTGGCACGTCAATCTGTTCTGGCCTGTTCAGAGTTTAAAATCGTTTCTTTCTGTTGAGCTTGTAGTGGGCACTATGTATCTCATACCCTGGTGTCCTGTATTCTATCTGTTCCCAACAAACCTCTTTGATTTCTCATAATCTGTATTTATGCCTGGCTAATGTAATTTACCACGTTCCTTGGCCAATCTGTCTGCCTCATTGTCGCCAGGGATATTGTAGTGAGATTCAATCCTCCTGAATCCCTGTTCTTGTAGAGTGTTTCTCTTAGATGATTCAGATCTTGGTGTCCTAGACTCATCTGTGCTGTAATTAGTGACAGATCATCTGTAGGGTATAACATATTTTCTTTAATCTTCTCCTTCAAGAGAGCAGCTGTTGTTTTTAGAGACCTTGTAGAATAAAATTTGAAATCAAAAAATAAAAAAACGGCTATAAAGAATCGTATTAGAAAACATTTGTTAATCTGGTATAAAAAGTGTAAGAATTAGAACATCTCGTCATACTCGGTATGTAAATAGATTAAAAAAAAAAACAATCAAAACTAGAACAGTGACCAGCATGTAGTAGCAACTTCTTTCAGAACTCTTGAGAATGCGAGGAAATAGAAAACCTCAAATACCATAACACATTCAAAACCATAAAACAAAATAGAAATGTCCAACGAAAAACCTCATTTTCACGCATCTTACATCATGCGTGACAGGTGACAGTGGCTATATTCTTCTCTGCCCTCATCCAAGCCATGAACCAAATTCCCTCACGGTCGAAACACGGTTTATTTAATGAGCATACACCTACAACTTGGGGGTCTTCAGTCACAAAATGACTTTACTAGCTCATGTGTTTTGGTTGAAATAGGTGAGTTGTCATAAAATATAACCAATGACATGTTTTGTCAAAGTTGAGTGTTAAAAAAATATAAACAATCACATGTTTTGTCAAAGTTGAGTGATAATAAAATATAAACAATCACATGCTTTGTCAAAGTTGAGTGATAATAAAATATAAACAATCACATGTTTTGTCAAAGTTGAGTGATAATAAAATATAAACAATCACATGTTTTGTCAAAGTTGAGTGATAATAAAATATAAACAATGGCATGTTTTGACAAAGTTGAGTGATAATAAAATATAAACAATGGCATGTTTTGACAAAGTTGAGTGATAATAAAATATAAACAATGGCATGTTATGATACAGTTGAGATGTCATAATCTAAAAACAATGACACTTTCTGAGATCAAACAAGTTGAGTGATAACAATATACGTAGGGAGGTCAAAAAGTAATGCACACCAATTTTTTTCTCGACTAATAATAAAGATAGGAATATGAAATTTTGCACACTTGGAATATGACATGTTCCAATTATGTGCACCAAATTGCACAGCATTCTAAAAAATATTACGCAGTCTATGAACCGTTAAAATGGAGCTTGTCAACAATGTCCGTTACAAACAGCGAATTGTCATAGAATTTCTGGTTGCGGAGAAAGAAACTGTGGCAAACATTCATAAACGACTGTGTGCAGTGTACAAATGTTCTGCAGTCGATAGGAGCACAGTTAGTCGCTGGGTTCAGAGAATTAAAGCTGCAGAAAGTGTACGAGTGGAGCTGCATGATTTACCGCGTTCTGGAGGTGTTGCCTCGGCTACCAGCACAGACATGTTAAACCGGGCTGATGCCATTATTCGTAAGGATAGGCGTATCACTAGTCAGCAATTGGCATTACAGCTTACAGTCAGCAAGTGAAGTGCAATCGCAATTTTTAAAACTCTCGGATATTCAAAGATTTGCGCTCGACGGGTTCCTCGGTGCCTAACAAATGATCACAGAGTTCAAAGGAAAACATTCGTTTCTGAATTGTTGGAGCGTTTCGGTGTTGAAGGAGAAATGTTTTTGTCAAAAATTGTTACCGGTGACGAAACGTGGGCACATTATTATGAGCCCGAAACAAAAATGCAGTCAATGGAATGGCATCATCCGCAGTCACCAAAAAGAAAAAAATTCAAAACATCTCCATCAGCCGGAAAGGTGATGATCACTGTCTTCTGGGACATTGATGGTGTGATTCTTGTTGATGTAATGACAAGAGGTGAGACAATCAACTCGACAGCTTACATCAATACACTGACAAAACTCAAAAATCGGTTCCACAGAGTTCGGGATAATAAGCCATCTGCAGATGTGTTGCTTCAACATGACAATGCACGCCCTCACACAAGTCTGGTAACACGGGAAGGAATCAACAAATTTGGTTGGACTGTACTGCCCCATCCTCCTTACAGCCCTGATCTGGCTCCCTCAGATTTCCATCTGTTTGGACCACTGAAAAAAATTCCTGCGTGGGAAACACTTTGACAATGATGAGGATGTGATCCGTGCAGTTAAAAAATGGCTACGCGAGCAGGACAAAACTTGGTACAAACGAGGCATTCATGACCTAGTTTCGCGTTGGCGTAAGGCAATACACTTGGACGGAGATTATGTTGAAAAATAGGTAGTGTCAAGGGGATGTTCAGCTACAATCTGTGAAAATTTCACACATTTTGCCCGAATAGTTTCCGAGAAAAAAAGTGGTGTGCATTACTTTTTGACCTCCCTTTCAGTATACACATTATTTTGACGCAGTTACACCTAAAGCACCAATGTGACGTAAGATCGTGACCAACTATCTATCAACAATCCCGGTGTGACTTTCACGGTTCGTATATTTCCAAATCATAATCCACGACTTCCTGGTTAGTTTAACAGTAAACGGTTTGTTTTCATTACCGCATGCATGGCAGCATGGGTCGGTCTGGACAGTCTACCCAGTACTCATATTTTCCTCGTACCATAAAATAGAGAACAAAGAGATTTCTCTGGTATAACAACGCTACCGCCACTCGTTTGATCTTTCCTTTATTCTTGTTACATGCATTTCAATGTTCCCTTGTTTCTCCGTTTTGAGTCTATTGGACATCGCCATATGGCAATTTCCTGAGACAACCTTCACAGAAAAATAAATAAGCCAGGTACAAAAATCAACTTTGGCCATACAATTTAACTAAGAATTTAAAATACACTTCTTTTATTAAAAGATCAATGAATTTAATTCATTAACAAAGAATCGCAGATTGTATCTCCCCTCGACGCCAGCGGCAATGGAGGAAGGAAAGAAGAAAAAAGAATGAATTTAATTTAAAATCAGTGTTGGTCATTTAACTATGGGGTAAATTTAAAAGAATCACCTCTATTAAATAATGTTTTAAATTACCAAAAATGAATGTAGCAATGGATAGCCATATCATTGTTTCATTGACACTCATGAAAAGAATTAGAAACTGAGTGTTCATTTGCAATAGACAGTTCGGTTTACGTTTACAAAATATTTGTTTCAAAAGATAATAATAAGGATAATCAAGAAACGATACATAAAGATATAATGACGTAAAGTGTGCTTCCTCATAGTTTCTGATGCCCGCAGGTTTTATACAGTTTTACTCAGTCTCATGTCTACGCTCACTTCAACCATTGTGTCGATTAAAAACAAAACAGATCGAAGACTGTTCAGTATACACTTTTTCATGGCGCAATAGAAATGGCAAACTGTATAGTGTGTTGTATCAATGCAACTATTATGAACCTTTCTTGTGCATTTGGAATCAGTTAGTTTGTGTGATTCTACCAAAAATATACCTTGCATCTTAGTTGAACCGTCACGGCTTTACAGGACTTCTGTGGAAACATTCGCCAAGAATTGCATACGAACCAGCTTCTTTTACAATGAGATATTTTCACCGGATATCGTCATTGCTGCTGTGAAGTCCAGGATCCCAGTCCGTACTATCAAGGTTAAACATTCAGGAACAGTCAACATACAGTACCGTCTGTTGAGCATATGCCAGGTGGAAGCGTTTGGTGATACGTTTGATGTTACACGTCATCATTTTGTTCGTGTTGTGTTGCCCTCAAAAGGATTACATGTCTGCAACGTGTTACACGTCATATTTTTTTTGGGTTATATTGCTCACAAAAGGATTGTCTGCAACGCCAGGTTGATATATATATATATATATATATATATATATATATATATATCGTTGTGTATTTGTGCTAACATTTCTATCTTCCTGTGATTGTGGAAACTAGTAGACTTTTTGAAGCAAACATTATACCACATTAACTTCGTAATAATAATAACAGAATGCGCCTTTAACGTGTACGGCTGCTTCGCATTATTACCTTACTGTTTACAGGTTTCAACTGAAAGTCGAATTGGTGCACGGGAAAATCAATAATTTTTATTTCTTCGGTCTATTTCACTATCAACATGGACATTAGACAAGAAAACAAAACAGAAAATTGAAGCCTTTGAAATGTGGATTTGTAGAAGAATAGGTAGAATTGGATGGAAAGAAAAGATAACAAACGATGAAGATTTAAAACAACTGAAAATAAAAAGAGAACTACTAAATACAATTAAGACAAGACAAATGAAATGTTTGGGGCATGTTAAAAGACACAACAGCCTACTAAAAGTAATATTGGAAGGAAAAATACAAGGCAAAAGAGGCAGATGCAGACCAAGACTAACATGGACGAGTAACATCAAAAGATAGACAAGTCAATCTATGACAGCCTGCACCATCAAAGCAAGCAAGAAACAGAGTAGAATGACGATCCATGGTAGCCCACCTTCGTTGCAGAGAAGGCACTCGATGATGATGATGATTATTTCACTGTGAAAACAAAACAATGTTTAGAACAACATGACTGAGCTCTGTAGTTTTGCTTAAATTATGTACAATTCCGTGAGGCTGATTCCAATATAGCGTAACGAAAAATTATTGCAAAATATATCCAATGTCTAAGAGCACAAAGTGAATATCAAAATTGAAGGAATAGACCTGGAGACAGTTCAGAACTATAACTACCTTGGACATACTATAACCAGTGATGGAAAATGTACAACTGAAATAAACAAAAGAAAAGGAATGGAAAAAAGTAATTTTAATGTCATGAAGGACATACTAACATCAAAACAAATAACACCAGAGCTAAAACTAAGAATAGCAAAATGTTACATCTTCTCAATAGTTCTATATGGTGCCGAAACATGGACATTAGACAAGAAAACAGAACAGAGAATTGAAGCCTTTGAAATGTGGATATATAGAAGAATAGGTAGAATTGGATGGAAGGAAAAGAAAACAAACGATGAAGTCTTAAAACGACTAAAAATGAAAAGAGAACATCTGAACACAATTAGAACAAGACAAATGCGATTCTTGGGCCATGTTAAAAGACACAACAGCCTACTGAAAGTAATCCTGGAGGGGAAAATACAAGGTAAAAGAGGCACAGGCAGACCAAGATTAACATGGACGAGTAACATCAAAAGAAGGACAAATCAACCGATGACAACCTGCACCATCAAAGCAAGAGATAGAGCAGAATGGCGCTCCATGGTAGCCAACCTTCGCTGCGGAGACGGCACTCAATGATGATGATGATGAAGAGCACAAAAATATTTATATAACGTCATGGATATTCTAAGGATGCATCACTGCGGATTAAAAGGTAGGTTTCTCCAAAATCGAAAGCAAACGTGTTCCTGAATTTATGAACGGACTATATAACCTCGATGTTGTGCAGCACTATAGCTACCTGGGTCTATCATCAACAACAAATTATATTTAGGTACAAATATTTGCACCCTCTTTAGTAAAGCTGCTACCACCTTTGGCTGCTTTTCTAGGCGCGTTTGGCAAAACAGCAAACAGACAAATAAAACAAAGGTCGCACTTTACAAAGCCTGCATAATCAGTACATTTTTATATGGCATCGAATCCTGAACAACATATACAAAGCAAAAGGGAAGACTAAATGCATTCCATATGTGAAGTCAGTGCCATATTCTTAATACATCTGGAAGGACACAGCAACAGGCATAAAGGTCCTCACTCGCACAGGCCGCCAGAACATCTACACGCTGCGCAAAAACAATGTTCCGGAGAGGTCCTCACTCGCACAGGCCCCTAGAACATCTACACGCTGCGCAAAAACAATGTTCCGGAGAGGTCCTCACTCGCACAGGCCGCAATAACATCTACACGCTGAGCAAAAACAATGTTCCGGAGAGGTCCTCACTCGCACAGGCCGCCATAACATCTACACGCTGCGCAAAAACAATGTTCCGGAGAGGTCCTCACTCGCACAGGCCGCCATAACATCTACAATGTGCGCAAAAACAATGTTCCGGATGCTGTTTTGCTGAACAGATTTCTAGTGGCTGAATCTGCCAACACTGGATAGACAGAGCCATCATCAAAACGAACAAGATGTATTCGTGGTGCCTGGCCTCGTGTCCTTTCTCCTGCACCTTTTGTCTTTTGAATTTGATATTAGCACTGCCTCGAAAGATGCTGTGCCATTTTTTATTTTTGTTCTCCAAGTGCAACGATCTGCTGCCAGATTTTCCCAGATCTTTCACCGATTAAGAATTCCCTCAAGGAAGCTTTGCAAACATGTTTATATCTCAACACTGGTCCGCCCTTTGGTCTCTTTTTGTCCTTCAGTTCGTCATACAACATTTGTTTAGGAATACGAATGGTTGCCATTCTTCTTGCATGACCCAGCCACCTAAGTCTACAACTACTAAGTGTTGCGATGATAGATGGGTGTTTGGCTCGTTGTAAGACATTCGAGTTGGTTACTTTGTCTTGCCATTTGGTGTTCATAATCTATTGAAGGCAACGCATACGAAAGCTGTTTAACCTTTTTTCTGCCCTGCATAGGTAGTCCAAGTTTCTGATCTGTATAGAAGCGCACTAAGTACGTAACTTTAATAAATTTGAATCTTAGTCCTGAGTGCTAAATTGGTGTTGGCCCATGCTCTATCTTTAAGTTTACCAAATGTCGAAGCTGTCTTTCCGATTCGGGAATTTATTTCTTCTTCAAAGGAGGCAGTGGTTGTGACCATAGAACAAAGATAGGTGAACTTTCTCACGGGTTCAAGGGTTTGTTATTTAATGATATACCTGCGGGACTGGCTACACCTTGTTGAAGTCTTCTGTACATTTATTGACATAATAAATCACATGATCTAGCCAGATTGTCGATAATTGGCTGCAGGACAGACTCATCGTTAGCAACCAGTACCGCATCATCAGCGAATAGAAGCTCCTTGATTAGGGTCTTAGTTGTTTTTAATGTTGACCCCAGACGTACAAGATTGAATAAGGACCTGTCAGGTCTTGTACGGATGTAGATGTCTCCAGAGACGATTTCAAACGCATTGTGTAGAAGGACAACGAAAAATATCCCAAATAGAGTAGAGACAAGGGCGCATCCTTGTTTGATTCAACAGTTCATCTCAAAGGACTGGGAAGATCTGCTGTCGAACTGGATATACTTTATAGACAACTAGCAGATGTCAAACGAACAAGAGGCGCCCAAAAACGTCGATTTATAGAAGTTTGTATACGTGACTGAATATAAACCTTGCAGCCGGCGAAGACACTGCTGAAGACCTTCACAAGTATTTGTTCTGCATAGCGATTCCCTTGTTCTACTTTCTTTTCCTTTTCCAAATAAGTTCCACATGAATGCCTCACGGGACATAAATATATAAACACTGCATTAAAATAATATTAATACACTAAAATGTTAAGGTTTCGAATTACTTTTTTTTAGTTAGAAAATGTATGGTTGTATACAACTTTATCAACCAATGATGAAAAGTTTTGACAAACTAAATATTGATCACGCTTCCAGCGTAGACGAGTGATAATATATAATCGAAATTGGTATGCTTGCAAAGTTAAAACAAATTTATGCATTTGACGTAATCACTCCATGCGCACTTAGGCAAATATAAATAAATTGTGGAAGAGTGACGGTTGTGCTGCTAAGATGGCTCGTGACAATCAGAACACTTATAATAATAATAGAAACATAATTGAAACACATAATGCCACCAGAAGGCTATAAGTACACAGTTGTGACAGTGTATATCGAACGCCACAACAGATAGTCTTTTCGAGGAGAAAAGTATTATTAATACAGCAGTAGGTAATTGGCTTTGAACCTGTGAGAAACTTAAAGTATTAACAAATAAAACCGAAAAACTGTTTGATAAGATAATCCGCTTAAAGAAATACAAGTTAAGAAGTGATTTGCGATATAGAGAAAATAAGAGGTAGAAAAGATATATGAAAGCAAAATATCTATGAATAAAAATGCGAGGCGAGAAAGACGCATTGCTAATAATTGAATATAAGTTGATGAAGATAACATTGTATTGATTTCTTTCTCTCTTTTTCAACAGGAGCGACTCATAATTCTTCTTTTACGATGTGGCATTTCATACCTCAAGCTTGTATACTTTTGATTGTGGCTACAGTCACTTTACAAAAAAGTAGGCATTGTCAGTGATCTCTTTGACAACCAATTTACTGAAATTCTGTTGTTCTATCCAAAAAACACGAGAAAATTGTAATGTCCCGTACGTGTGAAGCTCCGGTGTTTTATATTTGTCTTGATGTCACTGGCGACACAAATTCACGCAATTCTAATTTTCAACAGCTTAAAAAAAAAAAAATTAAATAAATATAGGGACTGGTTCCTAAATGTTTAAAGGAACATGTGTAAACAGTTTCAGCTGAGAAAAGTGATGGGCATGGCATCTTACAAAAATGGTTAAAGCTGAAGTTGGCACACAATGGCTGATTGTGGTTGGCAAGTGATTTTACGTAGACTTTAATGAGTAGATATTGAAACATTTAAACCGGATCAAATCCCGGTCGGAAATATGCAACCATAAGAGTAACCGAGAAACATTTAATTCTATCTTTGGCAAATATAGCCTGGACATGAGCGGTTTGACCATAGAGTAGCCATCACGCAGATACGGAAATATCAATAGCATTATTTTAATGGAATTAAAAACAATTGCAAATAAAATAGTAAATTTGATTATGCACAGAGAACTTCTATTTCGACGATATTATACTGAATTATATCTTTAAAGAAACAAAATAGAGGGTAGAGTTGGATTGAAATCAGGACTGAGCTCACTGATGAAGACAATACAAGAGTGGGGTATCATACTAACAATAATTTGTACACAACTGATATAAGTGGACATCAATTTTGTTGAAATGGGAGGGGGGGGTGTGTTGGTTTGGCTTGGGGGGGGGGGGTGGCGTTGGGAGAGTTTAGTAGTACTGTTTGTTAATGAGCTGGCGTTTCAGCAACGTCTTTTGTTAATGGCTGGCGTATTAGCAAAATCTTTTGTTAATGAGCTGGCGTTTTAGCAAAGTCTTTTGTTAATGAGCTGGCGTATTAGCAAAAGTCTTTTGTTAATGAGCTGGCGTTTTAGCAAAGTCTTTTGTTAATGAGCTGGCGTTTTAGCAAAGTCTTTTGTTAATGATCTGGCGTTTTAGCAAAGTCTTTTGTTAATGAGCTGGCTTATTAGCAAAGTCTTTTGTTAGTGAACTCGTGTATTAGTGAGCTGGTTTGTTAGTGGTCTGAGTTGTTGGTGAGTGGTTTGTTAGTGGTCTGAGTTGTTGGTGAGTGGTTTGTTAGTGAGCCGGTTTGTTAGTGGTCTGAGTTGTTGGTGAGTGGATTGTTAGTGGTCTGGGTTGTTGGTGAGTGGTTTGTTAGTGAGCTGGTTTGTTAGTGGTCTGGGTTGTTGGTGAGTGGTTTTCTTAGTCAGCTGATTTGTTAGTGGTCTGGGATGTTGGTGAGTGGTTTGTTAGTGAGCTGGTTTGTTAGTGGTCTGAGTTGTTGGTGAGTGGTTTGTTAGTGGTCTGGGTTGTTGGTGAGTGGTTTGTTAGTGAGCTGGTTTGTTAGTGGTCTGAGTTGTTGGTGAGTGGTTTGTTAGTGAGCTGGTTTGTTAGTGGTCTGGGATGTTGGTGAGTGGTTTGTTAGTGAGCTGGTTTGTTAGTGGTCTGGGATGTTGGTGAGTGGTTTTCTTAGTCAGCTGATTTGTTAGTGGTCTGAGTTGTTGGTGAGCTGGCTTGTTAGTGGACTGAGTTGTTGGTGAGTGGTTTGTTAGTGGTCTGAGTTGTTGGTGAGTGATTTGTTAGTGGTCTGAGTTGTTGGTGAGTGATTTGTTAGTGGTCTGAGTTGTTGGTAAGTGGTTTGTTAGTGGTCTGAGTTGTTGGTGAGTGATTTGTTAGTGGTCTGAGTTGTTGGTGAGTGATTTGTTAGTGGTCTGAGTTGTTGGTGAGTGATTTGTTAGTGGTCTGAGTTGTTGGTGAGTGGTTTGTTAGTGGTCTGAGTTGTTGGTGAGTGATTTGTTAGTGGTCTGGGATGTTGGTGAGTGGTTTGTTAGTGGTCTGAGTTGTTGGTGAGTGGTTTGTTAGTGGTCTGGGTTGTTGGTGAGTGGTTTGTTTGTGGTCTGAGATGTTGGTGAGTGGTTTGTTAGTGGTCTGATTTGTTGTTGAGTGGTTTGTTAGTGGTCTGAGTTGTTGGTGAGTGGTTTGTTAGTGGTCTGAGTTGTTGGTGAGTGATTTGTTAGTGGTCTGAGTTGTTGGTGAGTGGTTTGTTAGTGGTCTGAGATGTTGGTGAGTGATTTGTTTGTGGTCTGAGATGTTGGTGAATGATTTGTTAGTGGTCTGAGTTGTTGGTGAGTGGTTTGTTAGTGGTCTGAGTTGTTGGTGAGTGGTTTGTTAGTGGTGTGAGTTGTTGGTGAGTGGTTTGTTAGTGGTCTGAGATGTTGATGAGTGATTTGTTTGTGGTCTGAGATGTTGGTGAGTGATTTGTTAGTGGTCTGAGTTGTTGGTGAGTGGTTTGTTAGTGGTCTGGGTTGTTGGTGAGTGGTTTGTTTGTGGTCTGAGATGTTGGTGAGTGGTTTGTTAGTGGTCTGAGTTGTTGGTGAGTGGTTTGTTAGTGGTCTGAGTTGTTGGTGAGTGATTTGTTAGTGGTCTGAGTTGTTGGTGAGTGGTTTGTTAGTGGTCTGAGTTGTTGGTGAGTGGTTTGTTAGTGGTCTGAGATGTTGGTGAGTGGTTTGTTAGTGGTCTGAGTTGTTGGTGAGTGATTTGTTAGTGGTCTGGGATGTTGGTGAGTGGTTTGTTAGTGGTCTGAGTTGTTGGTGAGTGATTTGTTAGTGGTCTGGGATGTTGGTGAGTGGTTTGTTAGTGGTCTGAGTTGTTGGTGAGTGATTTGTTAGTGGTCTGAGATGTTGGTGAGTGGTTTGTTAGTGGTCTGAGTTGTTGGTGAGTGATTTGTTAGTGGTCTGGGATGTTGGTGAGTGGTTTGTTAGTGGTCTGAGTTGTTGGTGAGTGATTTGTTAGTGGTCTGGGATGTTGGTGAGTGGTTTGTTAGTGAGCTGGTTTGTTAGTGGTCTGAGTTGTTGGTGAGTGGTTTGTTAGTGGTCTGGGTTGTTGGTGAGTGGTTTGTTAGTGGTCTGGGTTGTTGGTGAGTGGTTTGTTAGTGGTCTGAGTTGTTGGTGAGTGGTTTGTTAGTGACCTGGTTTGTTAGTGGTCTGGGTTGTTGGTGAGTGGTTTTCTTAGTCAGCTGATTTGTTAGTGGTCTGGGATGTTGGTGAGTGGTTTGTTAGTGAGCTGGTTTGTTAGTGGTCTGGGTTGTTGGTGAGTGGTTTGTTAGTGAGCTGGTTTGTTAGTGGTCTGGGTTGTTGGTGAGTGGTTTGTTAGTGAGCTGGTTTGTTAGTGGTCTGGGATGTTGGTGAGTGGTTTGTTAGTGAGCTGGTTTGTTAGTGGTCTGGGTTGTTGGTGAGTGGTTTGTTAGTGAGCTGGTTTGTTAGTGGTCTGGGTTGTTGGTGAGTGGTTTGTTAGTGGTCTGAGTTGTTGGTGAGTGGTTTGTTAGTGAGCTGGTTTGTTAGTGGTCTGGGATGTTGGTGAGTGGTTTGTTAGTGAGCTGGTTTGTTAGTGGTCTGGGTTGTTGGTGAGTGGTTTGTTAGTGAACTGGTTTGTTAGTGGTCTGGGTTGTTGGTGAGTGGTTTGTTAGTGAGCTGGTTTGTTAGTGGTCTGGGTTGTTGGTGAGTGGTTTGTTAGTGAGCTGGTTTGTTAGTGGTCTGGGTTGTTGGTGAGTGGTTTTCTTAGTCAGCTGATTTGTTAGTAGTCTGGGATGTTGGTGATTGGTTTGTTAGTGTGCTGGTTTGTTAGTGGTCTGGGTTGTTGGTGAGTGGTTTGTTAGTGAGCTGGTTTGTTAGTGGTCTGGGTTGTTGGTGAGTGGTTTGTTAGTGAATTGGTTTGTTAGTGGTCTGGGATGTTGGTGAGTGGTTTGTTAGTGAGCTGGTTTGTTAGTGGTCTGGGTTGTTGGTGAGTGGTTTGTTAGTGAGCTGGTTTGTTAGTGGTCTGGGTTGTTGCTGAGTGGTTTGTTAGTGGTCTGAGTTGTTGGTGAGTGGTTTGTTAGTGAGCTGATTTGTTAGTGGTCTGGGTTGATGGTGAGTGGTTTTCTTAGTCAGCTGATTTGTTACTGGTCTGGGATGTTGGTGAGTGGTTTGTTAGTGAGCTGGTTTGTTAGTGGTCTGAGTTGTTGGTGAGTGGTTTGTTAGTGGTCTGGGTTGTTGGTGAGTGGTTTGTTAGTGGTCTGGGTTGTTGGTGAGTGGTTTGTTTGTGAGCTGGTTTGTTAGTGGTCAGGGTTGTTGGTGAGTGGTTTGTTAGTGGTCTGAGTTGTTGGTGAGTGGTTTGTTAGTGAGCTGGTTTGTTAGTGATCTGGGTTGTTGGTGAGTGGTTTTCTTAGTCAGCTGATTTGTTAGTGGTCTGGGATGTTGGTGAGTGGTTTGTTAGTGAGCTGGTTTGTTAGTGGTCTGAGTTGTTGGTGAGTGGTTTGTTAGTGGTCTGGGTTGTTGGTGAGTGGTTTGTTAGTGGTCTGGGTTGTTGGTGAGTGGTTTGTTTGTGAGCTGGTTTGTTAGTGGTCTGAGTTGTTGGTGAGTGGTTTGTTTGTGAGCTGGTTTGTTAGTGGTCTGAGTTGTTTGTGAGTGGTTTGTTTGTGAGCTTGTTTGTTAGTGGTCTGTGTTGTTGGTGAGTGGTTTGTTTGTGAGCTGGTTTGTTAGTGGTCTGTGTTGTTGGTGAGTGGTTTGTTTGTGAGCTGGTTTGTTAGTGGTCTGAGTTGTTGGTGAGTGGTTTGTTAGTGAGCTGGTTTTCCTAGTCAGATGATGTATTAGTGAGCTGGTTTTCCTAATCAGATGATGTATTAGTGAGCTGGTTTTCCTAATCAGATGGTGTATTAGTGAGCTGGTTTTCCTAATCAGATGATGTATTAGTGAGCTGGTTTTCCTAATCAGATGATGTATTAGTGAGCTGGTTTTCCTAATCAGATGATGAATTAGTGAGCTGGTTTGTTAGTGGCCTGGGTTGTTGATGAGTGGTTTGTTTGTGAGCTGGTTTGTTAGTGGTCTGAGTTGTTGATGAGTGGTTTATTAGTGAACTGGTTTGTTAGTGGTCTGGGTTGTTGGTGAGTGGTTTGTTAGTGAGCTGGTTGCTCTTGCAAAGTATTTATTGCGTCTCCGTCGCATCTGCCAGGATGACCAAGATTTCCTCCGACAGGTTCACCTCATGTTAGGTTTCTTCAGCCGTCGGTTTTATCCAGACTCGATCCTCCAGTCTGCCCTCAAGCGAGTCCTCCTTATCTCCGGTCCCGAGACACTCACTCCTTCCAACCGCCCCACCTCTGAGAGAACCATACTCACCCTCACATATCATCCTCACAACTTAGCTGCTGTGAAGATACTCAACCGCTATCGTTCCATTCTCCTCTCTGATCACACTACTCGTCTAGTTTTTAGTGATCCCCCGATGATCGCCTTCAAGCGCGACAGGAATTTCGGAGATATTTTGGTTAGGAGCCATCACCCCTCGCTCCAGCCATCAACACTTCGGTACGGCCCCTTGTGGTCGAAACTGTATCACCTGTGCCTATGTGCTCCCTACTGACTCGGTCCTATTCCCTAATGGACGGTTCGAGATCAAGCATGGCTTCACATGTGTGTCCCGTAACATCATTTATGCCATCATATGCCAACGATGCCACTTGACGTACATTGGCATGTCGGGAAGACGATTAGCGGAATGATTTTGTGAACATCTACGAGATGTTCAACAGAATACTGGCACTCCAGTGTCTTCCCATTTCAACTCGCCGGATCACAAGGGCAAAGACGACATCCGTATCACTGGTATTGTCCTTTGTCACTCTGGCGACCGCAGCCGATTCGCTTTGGAGAACCGCATTATAGTCCAGTATGGATCGCTGACCTCACGAGGCATGAATGTATCACACTCGTACACATAGTTCTCTTTCGGTTGCTCCTTCCCTTTTGCATTGCCTTCTCTACTGCCCATGTTTGGGCTCTTTAATCTATCTACTATGCCATGCCATTCATAGCTCACCTCGACTAGTCCCCATTGAGACACTTCGGTGTTCTCCTATACCTCTTTTTTATGTGCTACTTACCCCTCATATGTTTTTATTGTACCCCACTCTCAGCCTTTTGAGTACCTGTTATTCTACTGTTCTATTCTTTCTCCTCTGTTTTTCCACCCTGACCCCGGTGTGTACTCTTCTGGTGATATGTGCGTTATGCGCACATTTCTACACATATATGATTGTCCCTGTATGGGTGTGCACATGCATGTGTTTGTACATATGTATGTTTATATATATATATATATATATATATATATATGCTTGTATGTGTGTGCAGGTATGTATGCATATATATATATATATGAATGTATATGTAGGTGTATGTTGATATGTATAAGTAGGTGCATGTCTGTTTGTACGTGTATATATGTATACACGAATCTGTGTGTGTGTATACATGTATTTACGGTTAGATACTTTTAGACATTGTCAGTGTCTTAGCAGTCGAGGTTACCTAGACAGCGTTCCTCCCGCACGTGTATTTTTATAACCATTCACCTGACCAGAGGGTATAATTACAGCTAGACCTGTGTGACTCGCCCTTTTCCCGCTCTGACAACAGTCCACAACACAGGGAAGTCATTTTTTTTTTTTTTAACCAATTTCGATTATTTTGTTTTGGATGTTTTGTTACTAGTTAGCTATGTAGGATTAGTTTTATTTACTTATATATCTGTGTGTGCGTGTTGTTTGTTTGTTCCTGCTGAAGGCCTATTGGGCCGAAACGTCGTTCAAATATGTGTCGTCTACTAATCACGAAAATATTTTACCATACCATTTTTTTCAATTTTCCCCTGCTTTAGAAAACTAGTAAATTAGTGAGCTGGTTTATTAATAAGCTGGTTTGTAAGTGAGCTGGTCTATGAACCGGTTGGTGTGTTAGAGAGTTGGTCTATTAATGAGCTGGTTTGTAAGTGAGCTAGTCTATGAATGGGTTGGTGTGTTAGTGAGCTGGTCTATGAATGGGTTGGTGTGTTAGTGAGTTGGTCTATTAATGAGCTGGTTTGTAAGTGAGTTGGTCTATGTATGGGTTGGTGTGTTAGTGAACTGGTATATGAATGGGTTGGTGTGTTAGTGAGTTGGTCTATTAACGAGCTGGTTTGTAAGTGAGCTGGTCTATGAGTAGGTTGGTGTGTTAGTGAGTTGGTCTATTAATGAGCTGGTTTGTAATTGAGCTGGTCTATGAATGGGTTGCTGTGTTAGTGAGCTGGTCTATGAGTGGGTTGGTGCGTTAGTGAGTTGGTCTATTAATGAGGTGGTTTGTAAGTGAGCTGGTCTATGAGTGGGTTGTTGTGTTAGTGAGTTGGTCTATTAATGAGCTGGTTTGTAAGTGTGCTGGTCTATGAATGGGTTGCTGTGTTAGTGAGCTGGTCTATGCATGGGTTGGTGTGCTATTGAGCTGGTCTATGAGTGGGTTGGTGTGTTAGTGAGCTGGTCTATGAGTGGGTTGCTGTGTTAGTGAGCTGGTCTATGCATGGGTTGGTGTGTTAGTGAGCTGGTCTATGCATGGGTTGGTGTGCTATTGAGCTGGTCTATGAGTGGGTTGGTGTGTTAGTGAGCTGGTCTATGAGTGGGTTGCTGTGTTAGTGAGCTGGTCTATGCATGGGTTGCTGTGTTAGTGAGCTGGTCTATGCATGGGTTGGTGTGCTATTGAGCTGGTCTATGAGTGGGGTGGTGTGTTAGTGAGCTGGTCTATTAATGAGCTGGTTTTTAAGTGAGCTGGTCTATGAGTGGGTTGATGTTTCAGTGAGCAGGCCTATGAGTTGGTTGGTGTGTTAGTGAGCTGGTCTATGAATGGGTTGGTGTGTTAGTGAGCTGATCTGTGAGTGGGTTGGTGTGTTAGTGTGCTGGTCTATGACTGGGTTGGTGTTTTAGTTAGCTGGTTTATGAGTGGGTTGGTGTGTTAATGTGCTGGTATAGTGAACTGTCGGTACAAACAAGAGGCCATATTTGATTCACGTCGTTTGGTCCTACTTACACAAGCTTCACATTTGTACACGATTTCATATTTTTAAAAATAGAATGCTCTTGCGCGTTGTTCGCCATCTCCATCCGAGAAATAAATTCATTTGATTTCAGCACGTCGGTAAGGGATAAACGTTATATCCTCAGAAAAATCACAGAAAATGGAGATCGACGACAATTTAAAGCAGCAACCATAAATATATTTGGAATAAAAAGTAAAGAAGTTGAACTTGTAGAAGAAATGCCACACACAAAAATAAAATACTAAGCTTATAAGACACCAGAATAAATGGACAACATATACAGAAAACACACATGAACTATACACGATAATGTTCTCAGGATTCGACAACACAGAAAGAGCAACCCACGGAGTAGGCTTTGTCATCGACCCAGAACACGCTAAGAACATTCTGGAAATAAAATACCACTCAGAAAGAATGATCACAACCAGACTACTAGAAGACAACCGGAAATAAACTACATCTCTCGGTCTGAGAGACAAAATAATAAATGAAGAACTGAGAAAAAAGCTATGAATAACCCCCACCATTGATTATATATAAGAAACAACAGATAAAATGGTTTGGCCATGTGACAAGAGAGAGTGATCAAAACACAACACAACGAGCCCTCGTTAAACGTTGTGAGAACACCAGACCCAAGGGTTGACCACGAAAAAGATGGATTGATGGAATATTAAAAGTACTAGGAAACATAACAGCAGCAAAGGCGAAGAGAAGCGCACAAGACCGCAAATTATATCTCCCCTCAACGCTGAAAGGCAAATGAGGAAGAAAAGCAGAAGAAGATGAATAGACAACAACATAACCTCTTCTAAAAGTCAAAATTGAAGAATGACCGCGTTCTATTTTTTCCATTGTCCAATCTGTTAGCTTGTCCTGTTGGATGGTTTGGAGCGTCCTGTGAGCTTCAGTGTCACTGCAACCAGTCTGATGTGTGCTTAGATGATGGAGCCTGTCCCAACCATGGAAAGTGTAAGATTGGTTTCTTTGGGCCAGGATGCCAATTCTGTTAGTACCATTTGTTTCCTGAAAGCGAAATCACTATTTGTAGCGCTTTGTATTTCTTTATTTTTATTTATGTCACACTATTTCATTGTATTTTTCAATCACATATGGCGAAACTCGGTATTTAAAATTTTCATTAGTTGACATGAAGTGTCACAGAAGAATTCTTATATTATCCTATACTGACAGAATAATGAAATCAACTTAAAATATGGGAAATTAATGAATAAAACTTCTTTTAGGTTCTCTAGTTAATTTACTTTATAAAGTCGGTTGACACATCTTGCATGGACCAGAGGCTACAATGTCCTTTACGAAGTAATATATGATGACATAGTTTTTGTAATGTGCACAAATAGTGCAACATGTAAAGCTATCGGTCCAAGACATCAAAGCCTACTAGCAGACAACACTCATTAAAGGAAACATAACATTGAGACATGGATAAACATTCAGACCAGTAGTTACTTTTTTGGATATAACTTAGAACGAACAGGTTTACCTGATTGACTTCATTGGAGCCTATTATTTTGTTCTCGACACAAAACATTATACATACCCTAAACAAATTATATCCTTAATTGATATAAATTGAAACGTTGCTTTATCCTCCTGTTTTATTGATTCTTGTCGATACGAGATTACGATAATAATATGCTCATCGAATTTATACAAACCATATATAAAAGCCCAAGTTTTAAAGTTCCTTTTCAGCTTCAGTAAAGAGTAAATCTAACAGTGAAAAATATGGTACAAATTGTCCTAGTTTGGCTTCATTTATTTCAAGAATTGGCGAGGAGATCGCAAATGTGTTGACGAGAATAGAAAGAGCTTTAGGCGGCAGTTCAATCAGTTCTCCTTTAGTCAGATCTCCATTAGTCGGATCTCCTTTAGTTACATCTCCATTAGTCAGATTTCCTTTAGTCAGATCTCCATTAGTCAGATCTCCTTTAGTCAGATCTCCTTTAGTCAGATCTCCTTTAGTCATATCACCATTAGTCAGATCTCCATTAGTCAGATCTCCTTTAGTCAGATCCCTATTAGTCATATTTCCATTACCCTTGCGATGTTATCCATGATGGTACTTCAGTTATTCAAATCTAAATAGGATTTCTGCGATTGTGGTTTCCAAACTTTCAGTTGAACTGCACCCGAAGCTTCTCGATGTCTTCTAGAGCCTTCATCAGACAGTTCTTCCTCAGTTTATTCGTAGCTTTAATATGATTATTCATAGCTTTAATAAGGTTCTTCATATATTTAATATGATTATTCATTGTTTTAAAAAAGATTATTCATAGTTTTAATATGATTATTCATAGCTTTAACATGATTATTCAAAGCTTTAATACGGTTCTTCATATATTTAATATGACTATTCATTGTTTTAAAAAAGAGTATTCATAGCTTTAATATGATTATTCATAGCTTTAATAAAATTATTCATAGCCTTAATAAGATTGTTCATAGCTTTAATATGATTATTCTAGCTTTAATAAGGTTATTCATAGCTTGAATATAATTATTCATAGTTAATAACATTATTCATAGCTTTAATACGATTATTTATAGCTTTAATCCGGTTATTTATAGATTTAATATGATTATTCATAGCTTTAATATGCTTAATCATAGCTTTAGTAAATTTATTCATAGCTTTAATAAGCTTAATCATAGCTTTAGTAAGATTATTCAATATAAGATAACTATCCTCTTCAAGTATTCACTTTATAACAAATAACATTCCCTGTTTAAGAGAACAAGGGTAAGCAGATAAGTACAAGCAAACATTAAGACAAGAGTTTACCAACATGTTGCATCATAACACCGCAATAGTTCATTTAATTAATGATTGCCACCTGCACTTATTTAAAATTGTATTGACCAGAATCACTAAAAGTCTAATTTAACGCTTCGTTTAGTTGTCTATCTTTATAGAACATTGCAGGCACCAAAGCCCATCGAAAAGAATCTCTGTATTTAGCCAGATCTTCCACTTCTTCTGTTGTTATGTTCAAGGTATTCTTTGGTCTTTAACCCAACCGTTTTAAGAGATAAACCAGCCCACGATAGACCCACAAATCAATTACAGTCCAGTCGGCGCCTGACCAAGCTTAGGACCACAGTGAAGTGACTTATTTCCCTTTTTTGAGAGTGGACCATATTATATATGTGCATATTCTTAGATATTTTTGTGCTGTTTATTGTTCAAGCTGAAAGGCTTCATCATTATTAGGTGACGTCTCCGCATCGAAGGTTGGCTACCATGGAGCGTCATTCCACTCTGTCTCTTGCTTTGATGGTGCAGATTGTTTATAGGTTGACTTGTCCATCTTTTGATGTTACTCGTCCATGTTAGTCTTGGTCTGTCTATCTTAGGTTAGTATATAGACCTCACCTCAGTGCAAAATAAAGACAAGTGGAATAATATTAAAACAGGTAAATGAATTTAAATATTTGGGAACTTTGTTAACCTCAGACGGAAGATGTACAAAAGAGGTGTGATGCAGAATGGCTCAGGCAAAAAAGAGGAATATACTATGCAATCCATTTTTGACAATAGAAACAAGAAAAGGAGTTCTTAAATGTTATTTAGAGCCAGTCTTAACATATGGATGTGATTCATGGACAATAGGACAACAGACAAGAAAATCACTGGAGTCTGTAGATATGTGGTTTTACAGAAAAATGTTGAGAATACCACGGACAGCTATGGGGAGTAATTAAAACGTTGTGAGAGAGGCCAAAGCAAAAAGAGGACTACTTTCCAATATTAGGAAGAAACAATCATCATGTTTTGGCCATGTAATGAGAAGAGAAGAGCTGGAATATTTTGTAACAACTGGGAAAATGGAAGGACGAAGAGATAGAGGAAAGCAAAGAGAAAAAATACCAGACAGCTTAAGAGAATAGCTTAGCAGAAGGTCGACAACAGAAATGATAAATAACTGTCGAGATCGAAAGTTGTGGAGAGACATGATCACCTACGCCAGCAGGCCCGGTACTTGATGATGGTAATGATTATCATAAATTAACACTTATCATATTATTGAGGTATTTTGGGTCCGGTATAGAGGTTCACATTAAACAAAATATATGGAAGGTATGACATATCTGTATCTCTGGCAAGAATTTAGTCAAATATTTTTTGGAACAATTCCTGGCTTTATTTCATAATTGAAGATTTATACGAAAATAGCATGAGATTTAATAAAATATTTATGAAATTGTATGTTAATATTAAGCTTATGAAACAACATTACTAAGTTTTTCGATGGCTTGAATGTTTTTTTTTCTTTTTTTTTTAGGGGCACAATGAAATAGTGATGTTTGTATTGATATACCACATATTAGAATGTTATAGTGCATCAAACCTTGATATATATAATCATATAATAATAAAAACATAACTGAACCTGCTACAGTAAAATGAAATCCAACACAGTGTCTAGCAAGAACAATACAGTATAACACAATGCACTATTTATTTGTTTCTTTCTTTTCTTTTGAAGGCCCCGGCATCACTGCAAACTAATTAACATTCATAATTGTTCAACCACCCATGCCAGTGGAATCATCCGAAATAAAACTCATCTTATTGAAGGATCCAAAAAAAGAAAGGCAACTGAAGTCCCCATCATAGCAGCTACAGTATACGCCAAAAGACATAAGGCTAAGCAGCACCGAAAGTGAACGCAGTTGAGCTGTCCTTCGTCCTATGATATCATTATTCATCGTAGGCAGTCGGAATATTGAAACAGGATCCGGATGACAAACACAGCTCACGGCGCGAACAGAACACTAAACTCAGTAGCTCTGGCAGTAAGCCGGACTTGGAATACGAGGAAACTGCAACAAGAAACACTTTTTAGACTGGGCCTCAATAGTTCCTGCCACCTATAGGCAAGATTGAACGGAATATAATACGATATAACACAATACGAGCAATACAAAACAATGGAAAGCAATATAATATAATGCAATGCAATGCAATGAAACACATTACAATAAATACAATACATTGTAGTGGAATAGATTTATACAGTTAGACCATTTCAGGGGCGATGGTTGGAGCATGTCTGAATTTGTTGCAGGCAGGGGAAGAATAAAACATTAGAGAGAGAGCTGTTGATATTATTCAATATTTGTTTTTAATAGCAGGGGAGAGGTCCAGGCATGTCAAGTGGCCAAACCATTTTATCTGTTGTTGCTTTATATATTCTATGGCGATGATTATTCCTATCTTGTTTTGTCAGTTCTTTATTTCTGATATTAGCTATCAGGCTGTTTCATGGCATTTGTCTAACACAATTAATCTCAGAAGAGGTTATTTTTTTTATTGTTCTTGCATCTAGGGTCCAGGTCTGGCGTTGGTAGCAGAACGTTGGGATAAAGATTGTATTGTGGAATGCCCGTTTTGCCTCTAGAGTTATTCCCTTGTTGGACACTGGTGATGTTAGTTGCCTAATGACTTGACAAGCTTTGTTTGCATCTTGAGTCTATCTCTGCTGTTTGTGAATTGTTGTTTGTCAGTAAACTTCCTAGGTATTAAAATTTTTCTATTGGTTTCAGTTTTACTGCCGTCTATAGTTATCTGAAAAATACGAAGAGTTATGCCCGTTTTGAAGGCAAATATTGTTTGATTGAAATAAAACCTAAAAACACAGTAGATTCTGTTTGTTTCAGATGATTGGCTTTATTTTTATGCCACATTGTCCGTGAACCTTTACTTAAAGGACGCCAATGATACCACTTGCAACACAAACTCTGCGGCTACGTCATTGGGGGTTACCATGAACAAATCTACACAGCTGACGTGGTTTAGACTGTACCTATCTGAAGCCAGTAAGTCAAATTCATGTTCATGCTAATGTATTGTAGCTGGGCCTGATTTACACCTGGTCACATCCTAAGCTAAGTGAAACCTTGAAACTCCTCCACCCCTCTTTTCGGTAAAAATGAACACTAGAAACCAGACGATTTCACCTCAGTGTCTGACGTTGGTTATATTCTAGTCATGGAGTCAGTACACTTACGTCGAGAATTCCACGTATCCGCTTCACTCATGTCACAGCTTCCGCCAAAAAGCATTTAACAAATTCTACCTGAAATTATGTACTTGTATGACAAAAGTGTAGTGAGACTATGTGTAGTAAACAGACTATGTTTGTTTTTAATGTTGCTCTATCTGAATGGTGTTCTCATTGATTGTGCTGACAATCTCAACAAGACCCTTGTTACTTGCTACAAACACAACTCTGTTGACCTAAGACTGAACAAAGTTTGACGCATTTATAAGTCAATCATTTGTATTATGTTACTATACAGTGAAGCTCTTGTGGCGATGCGTAGTAACAGGATATATCATCTCACACTATGTAACTATTAATAATTGTTAAGTCTTCAGTAGTTTTGGCCATTGAATTATTTCGACTACCGACTATCGACTTTCGTGGTATACATAAGCTATTAATACAATGTCTAGACCATTTATCACTGATCTGTGTATGATTACCGTCTC
This sequence comes from Megaustenia siamemsis, assembly GCA_032433765.1. Lineage (NCBI taxonomy): Eukaryota > Metazoa > Mollusca > Gastropoda > Stylommatophora > Ariophantidae > Megaustenia > Megaustenia siamemsis. Next base: position 75,086,995 of record JAVIAB010000156.1, on the reverse strand, counting down.
GTTCGTCTATGTAATGAATAGGGTTCTCTAATCTCAGATTATAAACTACACTACTACTAACTGCGATCTACACAGTTATCTTTAGCTACCTCTGCTGGTACTGACTGAGAAGCTATCTTTGGATTCACTGTTAAATCACTCAGAACTCTGAAACTATCTGCAAGATATATTTCTGCTACTGAGCTCTCTAGGTCTAACTGGGCTTTCTAGCTCTCTCTCTCTCTAACTATAGCTCTAACTCCAGATCGCACTCAGCTTACCTAGCTCTAACGCTTGATCTCACTCAGCTTCCTAGGTGCTAACCCTAGATCTCACTCAGCTTCCCTAGCTTTAACACTAGATCTCACTCAGCTTCCTAGGTGCTAACCCTAGATCTCACTCAGCTTACTAGGTGCTAACCCTAGATCTCACTCAGCTTCCTAGGTGCTAACCCTAGATCTCACTCAGCTTCCCTAGCTTTAACACTAGATCTCACTCAGCTTCCCTAGCTTTAACACTAGATCTCACTCAGCTTCCTAGGTACAATCACTAGATCTCACTCAGCTTCCTAGGTGCTAACACTAGATCTCACTCAGCTTCCTAGGTACAATCACTAGATCTCACTCAGCTTCCTAGGTACAATCACAAGATCTCACTCAGCTTCCTAGGTGCAATCACTAGATCTCACTCAGCTTCCTAGGTGCTAACACTAGATCTCACTCAGCTTCCTAGGTGCTAACACTAGATCTCACTCAGCTTCCTAGGTACAATCACAAGATCTCACTCAGCTTCCTAGGTGCTAACACTAGATCTCACTCAGCTTCCTAGGTACAATCACAAGATCTCACTCAGCTTCCTAGGTACAATCACAAGATCTCACTCAGCTTCCTAGGTGCTAACACTAGATCTCACTCAGCTTCCTAGGTGCTAACACTAGATCTCACTCAGCTTCCTAGGTGCTAACACTAGATCTCACTCAGCTTCCTAGGTGCTAACACTAGATCTCACTCGGCTTCCTAACTCAGCATTACGATGCACATACATTTGGTTATATTTAAGAGAGGACATTTATCATATAAATGATGACAAGACAAATATATATATAAACACACACACAAATATTTATATAAATAATAATTAGATTGAATAAACTAAGGAAGCAAGATGAGAATACAACCGCCGTGACTTGACCAAACAATGACCCTAGGATACATATTAAAAATACCTTAGAACTCGTTACAAAGTTACAAACTGTACATGTCCCTACGTTCTTCGGGAATGTTAAACTCAACTAAAGGCAGGTCACATAGTTTAATGCCTTCTTTTAGAACGACTCCGGACAGAACAACACCCTAAAATCAGGTATAAATTTTTTTTTAAACAGGTCCAGCCTCGTTCTAAAAGAAGGCATTAAACTATGTGACCTGCCTTTAGTTTGAGTTTAACATTCCCGAAGAATGTAGGGACATGTACAGGTTTGTAACTTTGTAACGAGTGCTAAGGTATTTTTCATCTGTGACCTAGAGTTACCGTTTGGTCAAGTCACGGCGGTTGTATTCACTTCTTGCCTCTTAAGTTTATTCATTCTAAATATTATGTGTGTGTATATGTATATGTATATGTATATGTATATATATATGTATATGTATATATAACTGGCGGTGAACCCCTTCCTCATTAGATGGATCGCCGCGGCACTGTTTCAGAGGAAGGTGATACTCAGATGTGGAAGTTGGTCTTCCGAGCCAACATCCATTTGTCCTGGGCTGCCACAAGGCTCACCATTGTCACCAGTTCTATTTAACGTGTACACAATAACGATCACGGCCCAACAGCTGGATGGGAGGGGAAGAACTATGACTTTTGCTGATGATATTCTGGTATATCGACAGGGAAGAGACAGACGGGGAATCGCCTCCACAATGCAAGACGAACTCGATCACATTTCATCCTGGTGTGGGGTTTCAGGTGCCTTGGTTAATCCTAATAAAGCATCAGTTTCATGGTTCTCCCTTAACAATCATATCGTTAATACAACCACACCGGTAGTACGAATGGGAGCTGATGAGGTGACCAGGGACAAGTTGATGACATACCTCGGAGTTAAGTTTGATCGCAGCCTGTGTTTTCGGGACCACGTCGACCATGTGATAACAAAATCCCGCAAAGGATTAGCCGCCTTGAAGGTCATGGCAGCTGCCAACATCGAGCAGAGGCTACTTATTCTTCTGTTCCAGGGATTAGTCCTCGCACCAATCGAGTATGCCCTGGCCATTCTTACTGTCAGTACGACTCAAATTGATACGCTGGAGAAAATACAAAATGAAGCCATGCGCATTATCCTGGGATGTACGAGGGACACTCCCTGTGTGGCAATGAGGTATCTTCTTGACTTTCCAACCATGGATGACATAATCAAGATCTGGAGAGCACGAGCATACCTGAAGATTAGTACAGATACAGAGCATCCATTGCACCACGTGCTCAACACAGAGAAAGGTACCAGGCTAAAAAGAGGCAAATCATGGGTGGGCCGGGCAGAAGATGTCATCAAACAGGTCTGTGGGCTTACCAATCTCAGCGTTGGTGAGGAGTGGATACCGGTGCCTACGTCATTCAAGGGGACTTTCTCATGTATTGTCACACTCGACAGGAAAAGTAGGGAACAGAACCCGGTCGTGGTTAATGCTGAGGTCAACGGTCTCATCTGCGATAATACCGATGAGAAAGATGCAGTCATCTATACAGACGGATCTGTAAGACGACACGAAAGAAGTGCATGGGCATTTACAGCACGCTCAGCAGGCAGAATAGCCAAGGAAGACAGTGGTGCATACGCCATGACCACGAGTAGCATGACAATGGAGGTGATGGCAGTGACCAAGGCATTCAAATGGTTAGAGTCACAAGACTACATCCACGCATGTATACTGAGTGATTCGATGAGCATGATAAAAAAAGTGGAGGCGGGCTATGTACGCATGCAATGGGTAGAGTCGTTGCAGAAATCCAAAATACGTAAGGTCACCTTTGTCTATGTCCCTGGACATGCGGGAGTACGGGGAAATGAGAGAGCGGACAGGTTGGCTAGCTGCGCTGTCGTTGAGGACGGGCAACCGATGGATCGGGCGGACATCATCAATGCCCTCCGAGATGTGGGAAGAGCACGGGACTTCGACAAACACAGATCAACGTCACTTCTTCGGATGATGGAAATGGGAGTTAAGATGGGCACGGCCAGAAATGAGAAACTTGGTGGCCGTGTAAGAAGACTTATCAACCAACATAGAACTGGAGTCGTCAGTCGCTGGACACTGAGAGAATTGCTGAGGAGGGGATCTGAGCACCTATGGACATGTTCGGAGTGCAATGATGATGACCCGCAAATAACTCAATAACTCAATGTATATACATATATATATATATATATATATGTTTGTCTTGTCATTATTTTTGTGATAAATGTCCTCGTTTAAATATAACCAAATGTATGTGCATCGTAATGCACTGTCACAATAGAAGAAATTCTGAAACATTGTTTTGTGTGTATGGCATTTAGTGTCTTGACAGACGGTCGGTATCAAGCAATCATGATAAGTCAGTAGTTTGGTAAAGTATTAGTGTCTCATACTGGGTGCTGCTTTACTGAACAGCTTCTCGCGTGGCTGAATTTGTCAATCTTGGACAGACAGATTCATCCACAGAACTAATAGGGTGTATTTGCGGTACCTGGCCTTGTCTCTTTTCTCTTGCGCCTTTTGTCCTCCGAATTTGATATCAGCGCTGCCTCGAAAAATGCCGTGCCATTTTTAATTTCTTACTCTCCAAGTGCTACGATCTGCAGCCACATTTTCACAGTTTCTTTCATTGATAAAAAATGCCCCCATGTAAGCCCTGCAGACATCCTTATATCTCAGCACGACTCTGCCCTTTGGTCTCTTTCCGTCCTTAAGTTCGCCATACAATATTTGTTTGGGAATACGATTGTTTGCCATTCTTCTTACATGGCCCAGCCACCTTAGTCTATGAATCCTAAGTGTTGCCATGATCGATGGGAGTTTGGCTCGTTGTAAGCCATTTGAGCTAGTTACTTTGTCCTGTCATTTGTGTATATATATATTTAGAATGAAGCCAAGAACATTGCGAAAGTAAAGTGAATATCAACATACAATAGACGGCAAGCAATTAAAACAAGTGGATGAATTGAAATACCTGCGAAGTCTAGTGACTAACGACAATTCACGAACGGCAGAATTAGACTGACGATGCAACAAAATTGGTGAAATCATCGGCAATTATCACTTACCCAGTCCGGGAAGAGAATAACACTACAAACAGAACAGGCATCTTACAACAGAACAGGCATCTTACAACAGAACAGGCATCTTACAACAGAACAGGCATCTTACAACAGAACAGGCATCTTACAACAAAATCTTATCTTAAAGTTATGTTACTAATGCCAGACCTGGACTGTAGAACAATCAGAATAGTAACCACAACCGAGATTAAATGTGTTAGACGAATGACAGTAAACAGCTTGATGGATATAACCTTTACGGTCAGAAGTGAAGAATTGCAAGAAAGGCTAGGAATAATTACCGCCACAGAACACAAAACGAAACAACAGATAAAATGGATTAGCCATGTAGTAGACAGAAAGATCTAAACACAACCATCCTTTAATAAACGTTAAGATAACACCAGATTCTAGTGTAGATCACAGACAAGTTCAATAAGCAACAAGGGCCAATAGAAAATAAACGAACGCAAGTGATATCTCCCCTATAAGGGAGGAAAGGAGAAGGAAGAGGAAGATTTCAGTGGAGAGCGATTCTAGAAATGAGTAAATTAAAACTCATTCATGGTAGACATTAATTAAAACTCATTCATGTAGACTTCAATTAATCCTCGTTCATAGTAGACATTAATTAAAACTCATTCATGTAGACTTCAATTAACCCTCGTTAATAGTAGACATTAATTAAAACTCAATGTAGACCCTCGTTCATAGTAGACATTAATTAAAACTCATTCATGTAGACTTCAATTAACCCTCGTCCATTGTAGACATTAATTAAAACTCATTCATGTAGACTTCAATTAACCCTCGTCCATAGTAGACATTAATTACAAGTGACGAATTAAGGTGTCGATTACTCTTGAAGTATCCCTTAAGTCACCCAAATAAATGGTGCTCAATGGAACTCTGTTGCGTATGTGGAGAAAGCAGATCTTGTAAAATGACCTCCATCGGACTATAAATATTCCTGGTCCATGAGTGTAGAATTGTTTTCCCATTTGTATGTTTCAACTAGGCATAATTTTGGATTGATGTTCATATGCATTTGAGGCTAATTATTTAACATATTTAGTATTATTTGTGTAAACAGTGTGCCATAATTCCAGTTCTGTTCATTTATGAAATTCTGTAGGTTGGTTGTCAAGATTACGTTTCCATTGTTATGTCCTCACATATTTGTTATGGAGTTAATCTTTCTAGACACTTGTCTTTCTCCCTCCATATTTGGTTTTTCGTATTACTATTTTTGTTTTTGCTTTTATTTTTTCATTTTTCAATTTCATGTTTCTGTCACGCAGCAACAAATAATGGCCTACAGGCTATGTCGGACGTCTTGAACATCTGAAACAGCGTCATTCTATTATGTAGTGGCGATTTTATTGTTCATTGCAGGGTACCTAAAGTCTAGTCTACACTTCTAATCTACTTTTTCTCCATATTTCTTATCCATTCTGTTATTTGTTTGCCTCTCTTTTGTTTTACCTTTCCTTCGTAATCCACAGAATGAGAGTTCTCGTGCGAATGCGCACGCTGTTGTTTTTCCTTGTGGTTTTAGAAGGCCTGATTAATTTAATATTTTCTGGTTCACTTCCAAGTAAAAAGTCTAGATAACAGTGTCGATGCGGTAGCAACAAAAGAATATTCTCCTGAGAAGCAGAAAACAAATACAAACCCAAACACAAACAGTTTCAATCTTGACGTCGTTATTTTCAACTTTAGATTCATTGATCCTCTTCAATACGTCTGTGAACGGAAACCAGCCGTGCATTAATGAAGTAAAGTATAAGGTGGACGCCAACACAGTGGATGTTACTTGCGATGGTCGCGTTCGAATGTCAAACCTACAGATTACTGGTCCAGCAGCTGGCAAGGTCTGCTCGCTTTACATCAGCGGAGGTAAGACAAAAGACACAACTAAGAATACCATATCCAGCAATCACTGACAAGTAAAACTTGTATTTGTTCGTTGCTTATGTTTTGTTTAATCTATGGACTAAATCTACTAAATCTTTATTTGTAATCAACGTTAATGGGACACAACATACAAGAATAGAAAGAATAGAAAGCCTAGCCTTCTGGTCTTATTATTTTTTACTCTAACACCGGTGTAGCTGCTGTGTACTCTTCTCAACGGTTATCTAAAAGCAATGTTAGTTTATTCGAATGTGAGAAATGTGTTGTATGAATAAAAGAGCTGTAACAAGCCTGCACCCTTACCAGTGTGGCCATTCCGCTCACTTTACTCGGGTGTTATATTTCTGTACTATAACGCGATTATTAAACTGACATATCATTTACACAAGCGAGGCAAATGTCTATAACATTGACTTGCCTCATTAACGTTGCGTTATCCTTAACAAAAAGAATAATAGGTGAAAGTTTATATGAATTGTATGATCTGAAATAAAAATAAAACTGTTACTAAAAAGATCAACATAATCTATACAGTACGTCATTTGGAAAACAACATAGTAGTTGACGTTCAAAAGGTAATCTTTCTTGCTACTGCTCACTTGTTGCTCCTGGTTGCACATCAAGATATATTAAACAAATAAGTTCAGATTAAAAGGCCATAACTTCTAATCACTGCAATTAACCAGTGGGACCCTGTAGAGAAATAATAAACAAACAATGTCTGTTAGTTCTAATGTAACACTCAAACTAATTTATGAATAAAGTTTCTGTTATCCTGATATATAATGACCATCCCTCACGTGGTTGTGTCATCATCCCGGATGTATCACAGGCCTCACAGCGTGTCTCTCCTCAAGTGCTTATTCTGGGTGGGTTGTTCAATCTGATTGAGTGCGTCAATGCCAGCTGTTCTTGCCTCTCTCCGTCCACTAGCCATCTTTCATAGATAGATTTCAGCTGATCCGTCCACTCACCATCATTTATAGATAGATTTCAGCTGATCCGTCCACTCACCATCTTTCATAGATATATTTCAGCTGATCCGTCCACTAGCCATCTTTCATAGATATATTTCAGCTTATCCGTCCACTAGCCATCTTTCATAGATATATTTCAGCTGATCCGTCCACTCACCATCATTCATAGATAGATTTCAACTGATCCGTCCACTCACCATCATTTATAGATAGATTTCAGCTGATCCGTCCACTCACCATCTTTCATAGATATATTTCAGCTGATCCGTCCACTAGCCATCTTTCAATGATATATTTCAGCTGATCCGTCCACTAGTCATCTTTCATAGATATATTTCAGCTGATCCGTCCAGTAGTCATCTTTCATAGATATATTTCAGCTGATCCGTCCACTAGCCATCTTTCATAGATATATTTCAGCTGATCCGTCCACTCACCATCATTTATAGATAGATTTCAACTGATCCGTCCACTCACCATCATTCATAGATAGATTTCAGCTGATCCGTCCACTCACCATCATTTATAGATAGATTTCAGCTGATCCGTCCACTCACCATCATTCATAGATAGATTTCAGCTGATCCGTCCACTCACCATCATTTATAGATAGATTTCAGCTGATCCGTCCACTCACCATCATTCATAGATAGATTTCAGCTGATCCGTCCACTCACCATCTTTCATAGATAGATTTCAGCTGATCCGTCCACTCACCATCATTTATAGATAGATTTCAACTGATCCGTCCACTCACCATCATTCATAGATAGATTTCAGCTGATCCGTCCACTCACCGTCATTCATAGATATATTTCAGCTGATCCGTCCACTCACTATCATTCATAGATAGATTTCAGCTGATCCGTCCACTCACCATCTTTCATAGATATATTTCAGCTGATCCGTCCACTCACCATCTTTCATAGATAGATTTCAGCTGATCCGTCCACTCACCATCTTTCATAGATAGATTTCAGCTGATCCGTCCACTCACCATCTTTCATAGATAGATTTCAGCTGATCCGTTCACTTACCATCATTTATAGATAGATTTCAGCTGATCTGTCCACTAACCATTCTTCATCGATAGATTTCAACTGATTTTCTACTAACCATCTTCCATAGTCATATTTTGCTTGAGGAAAATACAGGCTTTTAATAAAAAACCTAGGTTTCTATCTATATCAGTTTAGTGCTATTTTGTATTGTTGTTTTAATTTATTCCTAGCTATGTTCAACCTTATTTATATCTTCTTGAGATTCTTTACCATATTAGCTAAGAGTGAGTCAAGGTATTCAAAACTGACTACTCTTTCCAATATTTGATCATTATTATATAGTAATTGGTAGGAGTATCCCATATCAATAGTAGTATGACACCTCTATCCCACCTTCGTCTACATGACATCTTAGCCGAGATGAGTGTCCGTTGAAAGTCCTGATACGTGAAGTTTCGGGGGCAGGATAGAGTTGTGGGAACAGCAGAGAGTTATTACTGGGTTTGGTCCCCACTCTACAATAGTAGGCAGATGATCTCGAGTGTAGAGACAATGGCTAACGATAACCGGTTACTAGATGTCTATATCAATAACACAGAACAATTGTATGTTTAGACGTTTCTCCGTCTGATCTCAGGTCTGGTTTTTTGCTATGCTCTGTTGTTATACTTTGTTTTATCTGCAGTTGATGCAAGTTCTTTATTTTAAGATGTTTTATATATGACAGTTAGAAACACAGCCCTGAAACAAGTTCTGTTATTTAATTATGTTTTATACATGACAGGTGGGAGCCGCGATAGCTCAGTGGTTAGTGAACTGGACTACCACGGACAAGGGGTAGGGTTCGATCCCAACCGACGGCTTCCGGATTTTTTTCTGGGAAAGTAAACAGCACGGGCGTAATACTGACCACATTACCCCAAAAATCATGTGCTGAAGGTCTGTAAAATATAGGATCACTAACACCATATTTCCCTAAACGCCACTTGGCGTGACGGGGGTACTTTACTTTTTTTTTACTTACATGACAGGTAGAAACACAGTTGAAACAAGTTCTGTTATTTAATTATGTTTTATACATGACAGGTAGAAACACAGCCTTGAAACAAGTTCTGTTATTTAATTATGTTTTATACATGACAGGTAGAAACACAGCCCTGAAACAAGTTCTGTTATTTAATTATGTTTTATACATGACAGATAGAAACACAGTTGAAACAAGTTCTGTTATTTAATTATGTTTTATACATGACAGGTAGAAACACAGCCCTGAAACAAGTTCTGTTATTTAATTATGTTTTATACATGACAGGTAGAAACACAGCCCTGAAACAAGTTCTGTTATTTAATTATGTTTTATACATGACAGGTAGAAACACAGCCCTGAAACAACCTACAAGGCAAACATCTACTGAAAGTAATGTATTTAACTATGGACCTTCAAGCTACGCTGTAAGTGGCAACGAGATAGATTCGGATGCAGTTGATTCATGCTCTCTCACAAAAAAAGACGTGAATGGGCCGGAATGGTATCTCGATTATAGACGTCCACAACTGATTCACACAATCATTATCTACAATGATATCGGTGTGTGAAACATCTAGTCTCATATGCCGTTTTGTGCTTAACCGTTTATATTTATACATGGGAGCTATTCACTTATATTTGTTGTCATATTTGCACAGCTATACGTACGTTTTTAAAAAGATAGCGTCACCACTAAAAGTTCTCAGCATCTGTTCAGATATGTCCTCTTTGAACTTTATATTCTTCTTTCCATCCTCATTTCCCTTTCAGCCACCTGGGGGAGATATAATTTGCAGTGTTTTTTTTTTTTTTTTTTTTTTGCTAGCTTCTGCTTCTGTTATGTTTCCTAGTGTTTCTAATATTCCGTCAATATATCTTCCTCGTGGTCGGCCCTTGGATCTAATGTTCTCGCAACGTTTATGTTTATTGAAGGCTCATTGTGTTGTGTTTTAATCTTTCTGTCTTATCATGGGGTTTGGGGGGGGGGGGGGGGAGATTGTATCTGTTGTTTTGGTATATATTCTATGGCGAGGATTATTTTTATCTTTTTTCTCATTTCTTCATTTTTGATTTAATCTCTCATGGCGTTTCATGTCATTCGTCTAATACATATGATCTCAGTAGTGGTTTTTTTCTTATTGTTCTTTCATTTTGTTTACACGTCTGGCACTCTTTGAACTGAGGAATAATTTAGTTAATGGCTCTAAATTAAAACGAAATTGTATGGAACGAGAATGTGTTTCATCTCTCTTGTTTTGGAATTACTATCGGTTTCATAATGTAGTAATTAAACACATGACACAGACATTGAATGGACACAGTTACATTGGAAAACATTGATTTTGCGAACGAAATAGATCTCATTGGTGGTAATGTGAACCTAAAACAAGAAGAACAAACACATTTTTGTCTTCAATGTCTATTTAGACGTCAATGCAAAGGAAGCATTAGTCAGATCAAGGCTGGTGATGTCACTAAACAGCCTGTCTCGGTATGGTGCCGAAGGCGGCCTTAAGAGCCCTCTTTGTTCATCAAATGTTGAGCATGACTGTAGTAGATGTTCAGCAACCGTTTGCCTGTGCCACATTCATCAGTCCTTTTTATCCTATTGGAAAGGTATCTCAATCTGTTCTGGCCTGTCCAGAGTTTAAAATCGCTCCTTTTTGTTGAGCTTGAAGTGGGCACAATGTATCTCATTCCCCGGTGTCCTGTATTCTATCTGTTCCTGGTAAAAATCTTTGACTTCTTATAATCTGTACTTATTACTGGCTAATGTAATTTGTCACTTTCCTTTGCGAATATGTTTGCCTCATCGTCTCCAGGGATATTGCCGTGAGATGAAATAATCGGAATCACAGTTCCGCATCTCTAGAGGAGTTTGTAGAGTATTGCTCTTAGATCACTCAGGTCTTAGTATCCTTGACTCACTAGTTTTATAACTACTGCAAGAGCATATGTGAGGAATACAAAGTTTTCGTCTTTAATCTTCTCCTTCAAGAGAGTTCAAGCTGCAGTTTTCAGAACTTCTGTCTCTGTCTTATAGAATACGACTTGAGGTCAAATAAGTGAAGAGGATGGCAGTGATATATCAATATGTACACATGGAAGGCAAAACATTGGAAAGAGTAGATTAATTCGGAATGCTCGGTATTTATATATTTATTTAAAAAATAACGACAATAACACAGCAGCATTTACTTTCAGAACTCTTGGAATTGTTTAGAAGTAATAAACCTTAACCATGAAACAAAACTTAAGCTACTCAACACATGTGCCCCAATAACCTCATTTAGTCCCCTCGTACATGTGTGGCAGGTCAAAGAAGATGTAGTATTTTCTCCCCTCACTTTATGTCAGGGCCCCAGTAGTTTCGCGGGCGAAGTAGCGATATACTAGATTTTCTCAGTGAACATACGCCCACAACTTCGGGTTCTACAGCCATACCTCTTTCCATGAAATTGTTTGTCTACAGCCATCCTCTTCCCATGAAATGATTCGTCTACAGCCATACCTCTTCCACTGAAAAGATGAGTCTACAGCCATACCTCTTCCACTGAAATGATGTGTCTACAGCCATACCTCTTCCACTTAAATGATGCGTCTACAGCCATACCTCTTCGCCTGAAATGATGCGTCTACAGTCATACCTCTTCCACTGAAATGATGCGTCTACAGCCATACCTCTTCGCCTGAAATGATGCGTCTACAGTCATACCTCTTCCACTGAAATGATGAGTCTACAGCCATACCTCTTCCACTGAAATGATGAGTCTACAACCATACCTCTTCCACTGAAATGATGTGTCTACAGCCATACCTCTTCCACTGAAATGATGCGTCTACAGTCATACCTCTTCCCTGAAATGATGAGTCTACAGCCATACCTCTTCCACTGAAATGATGCGTCTACAGCCATACCTCTTCGTCTGAAATGATGTGTCTACAGCCATACCTCTTCCACTGAAATGATGTGTCTACAGCCATACCTCTTCCACTGAAATGATGCGTCTACAGCCATACCTCTTCCCCTGAAATGATGAGTCTACAGCCATACCTCTTCCCCTGAAATGATGCGTCTACAGCCATACCTCTTCGCCTGAAATGATGCGTCTACAGCCATAGCTCTTCGCCTGAAATGATGCGTCTACAGCCATAGCTCTTCGCCTGAAATGATGCGTCTACAGCCATACCTCTTCGCCTGATATGATGCGTCTACAGCCATACTTCTTCGCCTGAAATGATGCGTCTACAGCCATACTTCTTCGCCTGAAATGGTGCGTCTACAGCCATACCTCTTCGCCTGAAATGATGCGTCTACAGCCATACCTCTTCGCCTGAAATGATGCGTCTACAGCCACCTTTATTCTATTACCAAGTTTGTTTTCATTGTAGCAGTTAGGTTGTTATCAGATATAAACAATGCCATGTTTTGAGGCAGTTACCTCTAAAGCTCTAAAGTGAGAACCTGACAAACAATCGACCAACACTCCCGGTATGAGATCTGTATGTATTTCACGCTACATCAAAATCCTCGAAGAAAAATCCCTTATTAATTTATAAGTGTCAGCGTTTTGATTGCGTTAACGTACCGTGTATAGACCGGTTTGGACATCTTCCCACAAGAACACCCAGTTTCTCTTATACACCAACAATGCTTCCACTTTTCCTGTTTGACACATGTTTCCTGTTTTCATATTTCATACATTTTCAATGCTCACTTGTTTCTTCATTTTTCTTATACTTGACACCCCACCACGTTGCAGTTTCTTCAGACAAACTTCACATAAATAATGGGCAGGAGACGTGTACAAAAATCATTTTTTGTCATAAAAATATAAGAGAGAATTTATAATCAATTCCTTTATTACAAAAGCAATCGAGATAATTTAATATCAGCGTTCGTTATTAAACAATGAAGTGCATTTAACAATTAACTTTCACCATGTTTCACCATTTCACCATAGCTTAACATGTGATGAGAAGAGATAATAACTGAATAGCAAAGCAAGCCCTCATGTGGGAAACAACAGGTAAGAGAAAAAGAGGAAGACCCAGAGAGACACTGACAAGAACATTGATGAGAGAGGCAAGAGCATCAGGAATCGGCTCCCTCAATGAGATAGAGCTGCTTGCACAGAACCGAGACAAATGGCGAGATTTGATAAAATATCTTTAAAATAATTGAAAACTGCTAGAACAAAAATTCAGATAAGAGGAGTATTTTGGTCTACGCATATGGACCGGCTGCGGCTCGAAAGGTCAAAAGATAGAAAGATTAATCAATGGTGTAAATATTTCGTTAATCGGTGCTATATAGAGATGGTTCTGATCAATTGAAGCGAATCATGGAGAGTAAACAAACAAATGAAAATTACGGTTAGAAGTCACAGAGATGGTATTTCTCAGAAGAATGTTGAGACTTTCATGGATTGCTAAAAAGACCAATGAGGACATTTTCAAAGTCGTCAACATAAAAATGGAGTTCCTAAAAAACAGAAAAAAAACAATCAACATTTTATGGGGCACATCATAAAAAGAGGAACACTGTAGAACTTTGTTACAGCTGAGAAAATACAGGGAAAGAGATATCGCGAAAGACAAATAGAGAAGATACTAGATAGCTTAGTGTCATGGAATGGAAAACATTCAACAACAGAATTGATACGATGCACTGTGGATAGAAAATTGCGGCAGGACTTGATCATATACATCAACTGGTATGGCACATGATGGTGATGATAAGCATGGAATAAATGAATGTAGCAACTGGTAGCCGAAGATTATTGTTACAATGACACTCATGGATAGAATTAGAACATGCGTGTTCATTCTATCTCTATCTCTATCTATTGTCCTTTCGAGCCGAAGGCGGCACATAGGGCAGAACCACAATCTCAAAAACAGAAAACATGCGTGCCAAAGTGGTACATATTGCAGAAATCACTGCTCTAAAATATATGGCGCTGTTTCCATAACAATATTTTTTACAAGCCATCGATCAATCTCCTTAGTCGCCTCTTACGACATGCCTGGAAGGTCACAGTGTCACGATTCTTTACTTCCCTTGTTCATTGGCGAAGGAGAATTGTGTAAACTATAGCCCATTCTTTACTCAAAGGCAAACAATGTATTCAAAGAACGATAACTCGAGATCTTTCACGTCAAGTATGCTTGCTGATAGTTTATGTCGTCGCTGTTTGTACATTCTTGTTGATAGTTTATGTCGTCGCTGTTTGTACATTCTTGTTGATAGTTTATGTCGTCACTATTTGTATATTCTTGTTGATAGTTTATGTCGTCACTGTTTGTATATTCTTGCTGATAGTTTATGTCGTCACTGTTTGTATATTCTTGTTGATAGTTTTGTCGTCGCTGTTTGTATATTCTTGCTGATAGTTTATGTCGTCGCTGTTTGTATATTCTTGCTGATTGTTTATGTCGTCGCATTTTGTATATTCTTGCTGATAGTTTATGTCGTCGCTGTTTGTATATTCTTGTTGATAGTTTATGTCGTCGCTGTTTGTATATTCTTCCTGACAGTTTATGTCGTCACTGTTTGTATATTCTTGCTGATAGTTTATGTCGTCGCTGTTTGTATATTCTTGCTGATAGTTTATGTCGTCGCTGTTTGTATATTCTTGCTGACAGTTTATGTCGTCGCTGTTTGTATATTCTTGCTGATAGTTTATGTCGTCGCTGTTTGTATATTCTTGCTGATAGTTTATGTCGTCACTGTTTGTATATTCTTGCTGATAGTTTATGTCGTCACGGTTTGTATATTCTTGCTGATAGTTTATGTCGTCGCTGTTTGTATATTCTTGCTGATAGTTTATGTCGTCGCTGTTTGTATATTCTTGCTGATAGTTTATGTCGTCGCTGTTTGTATATTCTTGCTGATAGTTTATATCGTCGCTGTTTGTACATTCTTGCTGGTAGTTTATGTCGTCGCTGTTTGTATATGCTTGGTGATAGTTTATGTCGTCGCTGTTTGTATATGCTTGGTGATAGTTTATCTCGTCGCTGTTTGCATATGATTGGTGATAGTTTATGTCCTCGCTGGTTATATATATGCTTGGTGATAGTTTATGTCCCCGCTTGTTGTATATGCTAGGTGATAGTCTATGTCACTGCTTGTTTACATGCTTGGTGATAGTTTATGTCCCCGCTTGTTGTACATGCTTGGTGATAGTTTATGTCGTCGCTGTTTGTATATGCTTGGTGATAGTTTATGTCGTCGCTGTTTGAATATGCTTGGTGATAGTTTATGTCGTCGCTGTTTGTATATGCTTGGTGATAGTTTATGTCGTCGCTGTTTGTATATGCTTGGTGATAGTTTATGTCGTCGCTGTTTGTATATGATTGGTGTTAGTTTATGTCGTTGCTGTTTGTATATGATTGGTGATAGTTTATGTCCTCGCTGGTTATATATATGCTTGGTGATAGTTTATGTCCCCGCTTGTTGTATATGCTAGGTGATAGTCTATGTCACTGCTTGTTTACATGCTTGGTGATAGTTTATGTCCCCGCTTGTTGTACATGCTTGGTGATAGTTTATGTCCCCGCTTGTTGTACATGCTTGGTGATAGTTTATGTCCCCGCTTGTTGTACATGCTTGGTGATAGTTTATGTCCTCGCTTGTTGTACATGCTTGGTGATAGTTTATGTCCCCGCTTGTTGTACATGCTTGGTGATAGTTTATGTCCCCGCTTGTTGTACATGCTTGGTGATAGTTTATGTCCCACGCTGGTTGTATATGCTTGGTGAAGTTTATGCCCCCGCTTGTTGTACTTGGTGTTAGTTTATGTCACCGCTTGTTGTACGTAGTGATAGTTTCGGCCCCCGCTTGTTGTACATGGTGATAGTTTATGTCACCGCTTGTTGTGCATAGTGATAGTTTATGCCCCCGCTTGTTGTACATGGTGATAGTTTATGGCCCCGCTTGTTGTACATGGTGAGAGTTTATGCCCCGGCTTGTTGTACATGGTGATAGTTTATGTCCCCGCTTGTTGTACATGGTGATAGTTTATGTCCCCGCTTGTTGTAAATGGTGAGAGTTTATGCACCCGCTTGTTGTACATGGTGATAGTTTATGCCACCGCTTGTTGAAAATGGTGAGAGTTTATGTCCCCGCTTGTTGTACATAGTGATAGTTTATGCCCCCGCTTGTTGTACTTGGTGATAGTTTATGTCACCGCTTGTTGTACATAGTGATAGTTTATGCCCCCGCTTGTTGTACATGGTGATAGTTTATGCACCCGCTTGTTGTACATGGTGATAGTTTATGCCCCCGCTTGTTGTACATGGTGAGAGTTTATGTCCCCGCTTGTTGTACATGGTGATAGTTTATGCCCCCGCTTGTTGTAAATGGTGAGAGTTTATGCCCCCGCTTGTTGTGCATGGTGATAGTTTATGTCCCCGCTTGTTGTACAAGGTGATAGTTTATGTCCCCGCTTGGTGTACATGGTGATAGTGTATGTCCCCGCTTGTTGTACATGGTGATAGTTTATGTCCCAGCTTGTTGTACATGGTGATAGTTTATGTCCCCGCTTGTTGTACATGGTGATAGTTTATGTCCCCGCTTGTTGTACATGGTGATAGTTTATGTCCCCTCTTGTTGTACATGGTATTGTCCCCGCTTGTTGTACATGGTGATAGTTTATGCCCCCGCTTGTTGTACATGGTGATAGTTTATGCCTCCGCTTGTTGTACATGGTGATAGTTTATGTCCCCGCTTGTTATACATGGTGATAGTTTATGTCCCCGCTTGTTGTACATGGTGATAGTTTATGTCCCCGCTTCTTGTACATGGTGATAGTTTATGTCCCCGCTGGTTATTTATGTTTGGTGATAGTTTATGTCCCCGCTTGTTATATATGCTTGGTGATAGTTTATGTAGTTTATGTCCCGCTTGTTGTACATGATTGGTGATAGTTTATGTCCCCGCTGGTTGTACATGCTTGGTGATAGTTCATGTCCCCCCTTGTAGTATATGCTTGGTGATAGTTTATGTCCCCGCTTGTTGTACATGCTTGGTGATTGTTTATGTCCCCGTTTGTTGTACATGCTTGGTGATAGTTTATGTCCCCGTTTGTTGTACATGCTTGATGATTGTTTATGTCCCCGCTTGTTGTATATGCTCGGTTATAGTTTATGTTCCCGCTAGTTGTATAAAATCGGTTATAGTTTATGTCCCCGCTTGTTGTATATGCTCGGTTATAGTTTATGTTCCCGCTAGTTGTATAAAATCGGTTATAGTTTATGTCCCCGCTTGTTGTACATGCTTGGTGATAGTTTATGTCCCCACTTGTTATATATGCTTGGTGATAGTTTATGTCCCCGCTTGTTGTACATGCTTAGTGATCGTTTATGTTCCCGCTTGTTGTACATGCTTGGTGATAGTTTATGTTACCACTGGCTGTATATATTATACCTGATAGTTTATGTTACCACTTTATGTATGTGATTCCTGTTAGTTTATGTTACCACTGGCTGTATATGATTCCTGATAGTTTATGTTACCACTGGCTGCATATGATTCCTGATAGTTTATGTTACCACTGGCTGTATATGATTCCTGATAGTTTATGTAACCACTGGCTGTATATGATTCCTGATAGTTTATGTTACCACTGGTTGTATATGATTCCTGATAGTTTATGTTACCACTGGTTGTATATGATTCCTGATAGTATATGTTACCACTGGCTGTATATGATTCCTGATAGTTTATGTTACCACAGGCTGTATATGATTCCTGATAGTTTATGTTACCACTGGCTGTATATGATTCCTGATAGTTTATGTAACCACTGGTTGTATATGATTCCTGATAGTTTATGTTACCACTGGCTGTATATGATTCCTGATAGTTTATGTAACCACTGGCTGTATATGATTCCTGATAGTTTATGTAACCACTGGCTGTATATGATTCCTGGTAGTTTATGTTACCACTGGCTGTATATGATTCCTGATAGTTCATGTTACCACTGGCTGTATATGATTCCTGATAGTTTATGTTACCACTGGCTGTATATGATTCCTGATAGTTTATGTTACCACTGGCTGTATATGATTCCTGATAGTTCATGTTACCACTGGCTGTATATGATTCCTGATAGTTTATGTAACCACTTGCTGTATATGATTCCTGATAGTTTATGTTACCACTGGCTGTATATGATTCCTGATAGTTCATGTAACCACTGGCTGTATATGATTCCTGATAGTTTATGTTACCACTGGCTGTATATGATTCCTGATAGTTTATGTTACCACTGGCTGTATATGATTCCTGATAGTTCATGTTACCACTGGCTGTATATGATTCATGATAGTTCATGTTATTACTTGTTGAATGCAATTCCTGACAGTTTATGCTGCCGGTGGTTATATACACGTGTACCTTATTGCATTTTATCTACCTTATTCGTTTTCAGTGAACCGTGATAGCTCAGTGGTTAGTGAAGTGGACTACAAATGACAAGTGGTAGGGTTCGATCCCAACCGACGGCTTCTGAGTTCACCCAGCCTTTAATGGGTACCGGATTTTTTTCTGGGAAAGTAAAGCGGCACTGGCGTAATACCGACCACATTACACCAAAAATCATGCGCTGAAGGTCTGTAAAATTTAAGGTCACTAACACCATATTCCCTATACGCCACTTGGCGTGACGGGGCTACTTTACTCTTTATATCTTTTATTCGTGTTAAGCTTGACGTTTGGAGTCTCATGCTCGCATCCTTTATCAAGCATCAAGCACAGTGTCGATAAAATAATATCAATGAGCTTTCAGCATATATCATTTCAAGGCCCACACTAATGGCAAACTGAATAGCGATTTTTTTCAATACAATTATTACTTATTAGAAATGTTTCTTGTGCATTTGTTATCAATTAGTTTGTGTGATTCAACAAACTAATCTTGCATTTTAGTTGAACAAATACGGCTATTCAAGGCTTCATTGGAAACATTCGACAAAAATTCTACACGAACCAGCTTATTTCAGAATGAAATAGCATTACCGAAAATTATCGTTGCTGCTGTGGATTCCAGGATCCCAGTCAGTACTATCAAGGTTAAACAATCAACGGCCGTCGATATAGATAAACGGATGTTGAGCTTGTGCGAGGTGGAAACATTTGGTGGTAAGTTTGATGTTACGTCATCGTTTATTTGTGTTATGTTGCTAGCGTTAATCCTTTTGAAATAACGGTCCGCTACGTGTGATGGAGAGTGGGAGGTAGTGGCGAGCACAGCTTGGTCATGACTCAGTGTGCATGATTAAATACTCTGTCAACAATTAGTCCCAGCTGTCTGTTACAAACACGACCCTACTAGACACAACTGTGATTCTACTGTCAACATCTAGTCACAACCCTGTCCTTCTAGACAAAACTTCTCGACATTACCAGTCCCTTTACAATCTCTCTTGCTGATCCCATCAACAAGACTAAAACACTTTCAGAAAACCTTCAGCAATGCTCTTTGTTGTTTTTTCCCGCAGATCCCGCTTGCCCCTTACACACGTTTGGAGTGAACTGTGCCAAGTGTACTTGTAGCGATAAGCAGCCGTGTAACGCCTACACTGGGACATGTAGTCCGGTGTGTCGAAGTGGCTTCTTTGGAGAAAATTGCTCATCTGAGTGCTACGTAAATTGTGAAGACGGGCTTTGTCATTACCAGACTGGAATATGTGTTACATGTTCACCTGGCTACATCGGTCATTTCTGCGTCGAGAGTATTCAAATAAATCCTCATGGAACAACATACAGTATGTAGACACACAGAATAAACACAAAGTAAAATATTGTTAATATTGAAGTATTAGTTAAAGCTCGTTTCTTATATTATTAGCAATATAATGGGTGCATTTTGAGTGGCAATGGGTCAGCGGTTAATTAGTATACTACTTTAGATTCTCAGTAGTGCTATCATGGCTTGGAGTCGTCGCTATCACTAAAAACGAGTACTATAGCTTGTTTCATAACTCGTGCCCAACTTCTAAAATCGATAGCTTTTTAACCGCTTCTTGTAAATTGTTCAAAATTTGCATGTAAAGTTATAATGATTAGAACCCAACAGGGAATTAATTTCATTTTAAAAAAACATTTGGTTATTATTGTTGCTTATTTGATTTATATAAATTTATAACGACCCATTGATGTAGTCAAAACTTAATGTTTACAGTATTTTAAGTTAAAAATAGCGAGTAAAAATCCATACACAGTAAATTTGACGTGTTTGCACGCTTTTACAGTGGTTTTTTGACACAATTAGACACTTGTAAAAAACACGAGAAATTGTGTGTTCCATATCCGTTCATTCATAGGTGGAGACGTGGAACGATAACATTTATCATGAGTCTTAAAATAAAATTTTGCAGTTTACAAAACATCGCAATAAAAAGGTATGACTATTTTTGCAAAGAGGCTAAACGAGGAAGATTATTTCATTCTTTAGAAAATCCTGAGAATAGGACAAGACACATTTTGGATTTATCTAAACGGTCATTTAATCGCTGGATTCAAGCACGTGACCGTCAATGTTCAAAATATACAAAATCACAAGGAAGAGCAAAAATGTTGGATAATTTCGACAGTGAACTTATTAGAAGTGAAATTCGCAAAATGTTGGGTATGAATGAAACTGTTACAATAAGAAAATTAAAAGTATCTCTGAAAAAGAACAACAGTATTGAAATATCAAAGTCTACATTATGGAGGAATGTGAGAGCTGCAGGCTTTACATTCAGAAAGTATTCCAATGGACGAAACATCATCTGTGAGAAGCCATATATATATTAGTCATGAGAAGCAAGTACTTACGTGAAGTAAAAGAGGTGCGCAAGCAAGGTTATGATATTGTGTACTTGGATGAAACATGGATCAATGCTCACCACACTAACCAAAGGGAATGGCAGTCATCAGATGGAAAGATTAAGAGATTAATGCCTAGCAGCAAAGGACAGCGCTTGATAATTGCTCATGCAGGTAGTCGACAACATGGACTAATACAGAATGCAGAGCTCATTTTTCTTTCAAAATGCATAGACAATCGGGATTATCACTCTGAGATGAATGGTCACATATTTAGACATTGGATTGAAAATTATGTTCTCCATCACTAGATCGACCATCTTGCCTAATAATGGACAATGCAGCGTACCACAACATTGTTGCACTTGAATATAAAGTCCCGATGTCATCCAGTACAAAAGATGCTATTAAGATATGGCTCACAAAGGAGCACATACAATTTAATAACATGTACTTAAAACCTGAATTACTATCTCTAGTAAAGCAAAAACAAAGGACAAAGTTTTTCAAATAGATAATTTATCCAAGAGCACGGTCATATAAGTTTGAGGCTGCCACCTTACCATGCTCATTTAAATCCAAAAGAACTAATCTGGACAAAATTAAAATGACAAGTGGCAGATGAAAATACAACATTCAAAATATGCGATGTAAAGACTCTTGCGAATCTCGCTTTATTAAATATAGACAAAGATTATTGGGCTAAATTTGAAGACCACGTCTTAAAACAGGAAGAGGAATATTGGAAAAATGATGGTTTGTGGAATGTTCAACCCCAAACAGTTATTAATCTTTTAGACTCGTCTGATTCAGAATGAAAGTATATAGCCCCCACAATGTTGGCCCATATATTACCTTAAATTAGTTCAACAAACGGTCCTTTTCAGGACCACACAACTATGAAAATGGGACATACAGGTATACCTTGATATTATCGTCCGTCCTCGAACTGAGCAGACAATAATTCTCCTGGTGTTTTATTTTATTCAGTTATTTCCCCATTACGGCCACGCCTTTACTTAGTGAAAATTAATCATAGACCAGCAACTACGGTAATTTCTATTATTTAGGGGCTCACAATTTACAATTTTGACAAACATCAAAGAAATTCGCCACTTTAAGAAAACTGCAGCTGCAAGATATTTGTTAAATATACATTTAAAGGGTCTTTTGCATTCTAATAACATTTAGAAAATTTCAACAGTTTTTAACAAACGATTACTGAGTAACAGCGTTTTGAAGTTGGGCACGTGATTTGAAACGAGCTATAGAGATTATATATTGCTTATTACGTCCAGTGATTGGGTTATGCGAATATCCTTGGACGGCAAACAAGTAGGCAGCTCACAGATGGATAACATTATATTGAAAGATGTTGACTTTACAAATGACGCTAAACTCAGTTCAAAATTCGCCGATGCCCAGGAAAATGTATAACGACTATGAAAATATTCTCTTCAATAGGCCTCCAGATCGACAAAACAAAAGTCCTGGATCTTGCCAACATTGCCTCTGACAGAACATTTAAGAATGATATTTTACAAAAAGTTACGTTTACCTACCTAGACAACACAATTTCCAGAGATAGAGACATAACGTCAATAATTATGACACGCATTGATTGCACTAGTCTCAATTGCTTTCAACAAAAACGTCAAACAACTGGAGTCAGTAAACATACAAAACTGACACTGTTCAACTTCTATGCGACGTCAGTGCTAACATATGGATGCAAACACAGAAAATTCATTCATAATTTAAATGAGAAATTAAGTGGCTTTGAAAACATATGTGTCCGAGTAATCTCATACATAAGTTATAGAGAATACCTTTAAAACTATAAGATATGAAGCGAAACTAAGCAAGAAATACGTGACGAGCTTTAAAAGGAGAAGGCGTTGGAATTATATCAGTCATGTGCTCGGAAGTGAGAAAAAAAAGACTATATCAGACTAATAAACAAGGAAGAACTACAAGAATTAGGAGAACTAGAAGGAAATCGTCAGTCGTGGATAACTATACTTCAGCACGTACCACTGTCTTCGGTTCGAAAGAAAAATGAAATGAATATAATGAATCAATGAACATTTTTGTGTCAGATACATGTCAAAACCCGACCCTGCTCGACACAACTGTGAATCAACTGTCCACAATGGTGGCTTGGTGTGATCTTGACCACATTAATAATAAATAGATCTCTGAAGAATATGTCTCTGTCGCTGGTACCAACGTTGTGCTGTGTAATTTAAGCATTTATAAGCTAATGTGATTGCAGCCACATTTAATCTGACTGGAATGAAATTACATTGTTCACGACTACCACGCTTCATGTAACATTCAGTAATTATTGATAAAAGTCAGTAGGAAGTTGTCTTTGCGAGCACGAAACAAATATTATAGTTCGTTCAGAAATTCGTGCCCACAGAGTTTATTCATTATCTCGGAAACTATTTGATGAATTTATGTAATTCTTTTTTCGTGAAATCTTATTTTTTTTTTCACCGACCTTCAGTCTGATTTTTGCCCTACTGTCATGCATTTAGGAGAGATTTTTGCTTATTTGAGGTATATAAAAATATTAATTTCTTGTTTGTCCTAAATTTTAAGATTTTACAATACCCACATTTGTTGTAACCAACTCACTAATTAAAAAGGCAAATTTTTTTCACGTGCACACAACACAATCTTAGCACCGTTTCGCACTCTTAACTTGTAAGAAAAGCCACTCCGAGGTTTTTTAAAAATTTGGTAATTTCATTTCCAGTTTCTTGTTAAATTGGCCAAGAGGTGTATTTTGACAAAATATTTACTATTAATGAATAGTCCTGTATCTGTGATAATTTGTAAGATGTTGTGAAGTGGATACTTGATTTTAAAAACCATGAATATTTTAAAGTGTAAATTCATCACTAGTCAAAAGGTAACTGTGTTATTGTACATGCACCTTTGCAAGGAATCTAAAAGGGTCAGTTATATCACTATTCAATGTAAAACGGATGCGCCTTTGGCTTGCATTGTTAGAAAATTAACATAATTTAAAGTAAAATCTAATGTTTAGAACGCGCAGTTTGATATTTTTTCTAAAATTATATAACAAAAAACGATTTGTGCCAAATTCAGACTACCTTTGTACTTAAATTATATAAAATCTGAAGGTCGATGAAAAAATACGATTTCATGAAAAAGAATTACAGAAATTCATCAAAAAATGTCCGAGATAATTGATCAACTCTGTGGGCATGAATTTGTGAACGAACTATAGTATAAATGCAAACATACACAAATGCTGACAGGCATAGAATCATGTTCGGAAACTGGATAACAAAAAAGGTTGGATGTATTTTACATTTTGCGTAGTGTGGATATGTATATGTTAATGTCAGTACAAAAGACAATAAATTATTTCATGAATTATATGAATTACACTTACTGTAGCTGACATCACTTTTAAATTAAGTTAAAATAATATTGTTTTATCCGATAATTATATCTTGAATGCTTCGTGAAATTGCAAAAAAAAAACGATAAACGTTTTTATCAACAATAAATTAAACACAAATTATTGATTACAATATGTTAGCTTTAAAATAATTAATGAAATAAAATTCAAAAAGAATAATCAACAACCAGACTACTAGAAGACGACCGAAGAACAGCTTATATACAAATCTATGGACTATGTAACATCAACGAGAAACCAGTGACGAATAATATGAGACACTAAATGAAATTATGAACAAGACTGATAAAAGCGAAGAAATGTTAGTGGTGGGAGACTTGAATGGAAGGTTTGGGAAACGCAACAATGAGATCAGAGATATTCTGGGACCAGTTAGCGATATGACATCTGAAGGTCATGAAAATGGAAGCAGACTGCTGAAATTATGTAAGAAAAATATTTGTTCATTACCAACACATACTTCAAACACAGAGAGTAGCAAATATACACCAGGTACAAGTGGGATGATACAACATGTGGAGGTCACTTAGATTTTATACTAACAAGAAAACAGAACAAGAAAGCAGAACAAGAAAACAGAACAGGAAAACAGAACAAGAAAGTAGAACAAGAAAACAGAACAGGAAAACAGAACAAGAAAGTAGAACAAGAAAACAGAACAAGAAAACAGAACAAGAAAAAAGTAACCGACAGCAGAGCGATCCTTATTTAAAATAAAAAAAAAGAATATTTTCTTATTTGCTTCAACGCCACACACAAAAACTCACTCCTTTCCTTTTGTTAAATTGTAAATTTGTTCTCAATATTCAGCGGTGTGGCGGAAATAAATACTAACAGTGAACATTCATGCATGTAACGCTTTCGCAATAAACATATGTGACTGTACATGTTTTCACACTTAAAAGCCAGTGTGTGTGTTCATCCTATTCAGATTGCCCTAAGGGATTTCATGGCCAGAATTGTACTGAATTATGCCCAGAATTCTGTTTCGACAATGTCTGTCTAAAAGACACTGGTGAATGTTTCTCGTGTAGTGGAAACCACAGAGGGAAACATTGCGAAGGTACTGTCAGCTTAGGAAGATATTTCTTATCTTAATTAAACAATTGTAACACACTCATTTAGCATTTAGGCTGTTTCCATGGGCCCATATATCTGCACAGTTTATATTCTTCGTGTTCTTCGTTTCTTCATCACTTGCCTTTCATCGTCAAGGAGAGATCTTTTGCTTTCCTGTTTGCCTCTGCTGCTGTTATGTATCGTAATGTGTCTAATATTGCATCAATCCATCTCTTTCTCAATCGACCATTGATTCGTTTCTTTTTGTAATGATCATTAAAGGCCCGTTGTGTTATATTTTGAACTTTTTGGTTTTTCACCTGGTCAAACTATTTTATTTTCTGCTATTTCTTTGTGTTTTCTATGTCGTGAATTTATGCCTAGCGTTAGAAACGTTAGGATGAAGATTGTGTTGTAGAGTGCCCGTTCTACTTCTAGATTTATTTTCTTGGTGGGCAGCAGTGTTGTCACATCAACGACGACGATACCATTATATGTTTACACACAATGTGGATGACATGACTGTCCCGCAAAGTATGTTCTAGAAGATTGACAAACAATTTTTGCGGCAGGAGTCTAATGTAATTAGCCGAGTTGGCAGTGTTCCCTAGCGTTTGGATTTTCGTGGCAAGACGCAGCGCCAAGGAGTGCGGGTTCGATCCTGCTTAGGACCATATATTGTTATTTGTTTTTGTCTGTTGTTGGTTATTTGTCTCTTTTTTTTCCGAGTGCTGTAAACATACCTCTTCCTCTGAAGTGATTCGCTGGCTTCTAATCGTCTTTTCATTTGTTTGTTTACTCTCTATGATTCGCTTCCATAGGTCATAATTTGCCCTAATAGCAGCCGTGAACTCTTTTTCTCACTTCTAGTGACACAGATTTGTTGCATAGATGTTTTTTATTTTATGAAATGCTATTTTGGCCTGAGCTATTCTGATTTTTAATTCTGTGGTGTGTCTTCCATCTGATGTTATTATTGTGCCCAACTATTTCACGCGTTGCACTTGTTTCAGATTTGTCTTGTTTATTTTTATGCTGCATGATGGTGATGACTGCTTCTTCGATATGACCATTGCTTCTGTTTTCTTACTATTCAGACAGAGATTTTTCTTGCTGCTTTATTTTACTATTATGCCTACCATCACATTCAGACTCTTACTCCAGCATTTCAAAGTTACCAGAACGAATAACTTCATGTTGTGTAGTCTGGACCTTAAGACTTGACAAAAACGATAATTAAGACACGACGACCGTTTATGTTACAATGACAAGGTAAGCAACAAGTCGAACACGAATTTTCTTGATTCGGTAGAAAACTCATGAGATAATAATAGATTTTCTATCTTAAGAGTAAGTACACAGAGTTTAGATTATTCATAACATAGGTCCGGACAAAGTCAGAGGAAATTATGTCTTGCTCATTCTTCAAAATCCCTCTGTCGATCTCGTCACATTCCAAAGCAGGCCACATGTATACAGAGGCGTAGCTAGGAATTTCAGCGCTCGAGAACAAAGTTATTTTTCGTGGCCTCTCTTGCCCATTCGAGACACGTTGTGAGTCATAAGAAGGCCCGTAATGCTTTCCCGGAGATGTTTGAGTTGAAGAAAGCATGAAATGCTGCATTTTGTGGCATATTTGTAGGTTATGATAAGAATTAAAAAAGTAAAATAATTAAAGAAACTATGGTCAATTTGGCACCCCCAGATGCTGCACCACAGATGTCTTCACCCCCTTTGCCTCTCTCTAGCTACGCCACTGTATGTACAGCAATTGCTACAAGTCGAACTGATGGAGGTAGGGTAAAGAACCTGGAACACGGGAACAGTTGCGACGCTGCGGTAAAGCTGGTAAGCAGGGGACGAGGTGAACATAGTGCATTCCGACAATTTAACATGAGAAAACGTGGAGAATATGTGTATTACGACAACTTCACAAGAGAAAACGTGGAGAATATGTGTATTACGACAGCTTCACATGAGAGAACGAGGAGAATATGTGTATTACGACAGCTTCACATGAGAGAACGAGGAGAATATGTGTATTACGACAGATTCACATGAGAGAACGAGGAGAATATGTGTATTACGACAGCTTCACATGAGAAAACGAGGAGAATATGTGTATTACGATAGCTTCACATGAGAGAACGAAGTGAATATGTGTATTACGACAGATTCACATGAGAGAACGAGGAGAATATGTGTATTACGACAGCTTCACATGAGAAAACGAGGAGAATATGTGTATTACGATAGCTTCACATGAGAGAACGAAGTGAATATGTGTATTACGACAGCTTCACATGACAGAACGAGGTGAATATGTGTATTACGACAGCTTCACATGAGAAAACGAGGAGAATATGTGTATTAGGGCAGCTTCACATGAGAGAACGAAGTGAATATGTGTATTACGACAGCTTCACATGAGAGAACGAGGTGAACATAGTGTATTACGACAGCTTCACATGAGAAAACGAGGTGAATATAGTGTATTACGACAGCTTCATATGAGAAAACGAGGTGAATATAGTGTATTACGACAGCTTCACATGACAGAACGAGGTGAACATAGTGTTTACGACAGCTTGACATGAGAGAACGAGGTGAATATAGTGTATTACGACAGCTTCACATGACAGAACGAGGTGAATATAGTGTATTACAGCAGCTTCACATGACAGAACGAGGTGAACATAGTGTATTACAACAGCTTCACATGAGAGAACGAGGTGAACATAGTGTATTACAACAGCTTCACATGAGAGAATGAGGTTAATATAGTGTATTACAACAGCTTCATATGAGAGAACGAGGTTAATGTAGTATATTACAACAGCTTCATATGAGAGAACGAGGTGAATATAGTGTATTGCGACAGCTTCACATGAGAGAACATAACAAAAATCCAGTCGCTCAGATTTCCCATACCACCTTTCTCAAAAACAAAAAAATACAGGACACGCAGAACATATTCACGAGAAATTTACTAAAATTTAATTACGTAGAAAGTACCTCGAAGGAAGGGTGGTTACATCAGAAATGTGAAGAAATGGAACAACAACAAAAGAAAGACTAAAAATGTATGCACAATCAGTTAAATTAATTAACAGGAAGAAAAGAAGTAACAATTTCAGGATGTGTGAAATCAAAGGAAGGAAATATAATAATGGGACAAGAGAAGACAATGGAAAGATGGGCAGAATATATAAAACTCTATGATGATGAAAGACCAGAATTAAACAATTCAAATGAAGACACAGGACCACCAATAATGCAGAATGAAGACGGAGACGCAATTCAACACACGAACAGAGGCAAATCTCCAGGGCCTGATAATATAACAATCGAACAGCTAAATGCATTAGGAGAGCTGGGAGTACAAGTCATAACAAA
Organism: Megaustenia siamemsis; assembly: GCA_032433765.1. Lineage (NCBI taxonomy): Eukaryota > Metazoa > Mollusca > Gastropoda > Stylommatophora > Ariophantidae > Megaustenia > Megaustenia siamemsis. The sequence continues at coordinate 75,058,058 of JAVIAB010000156.1, read as the reverse complement.
ACTACTCAATGACATATATAACACTGGACACATACCCGAGGATCTACTAAAATCTTTCTTTGCAGCAATATCGAAAAAGGCAGGAGCCACTGATTGTGAAGACCATCGCACTATTTGTTTCATGGGCCACATGACGATGATATTACTAAGAATCATCAAGGGACGTGTAAGGAACAAAATAAAACCAGAAATAAGTGAGGAACAATGTGGATTTGTGGAAGGAAAGGGCACCAATAATGCAATATACATTTTAAAAACATTGATAGAAAGAGCTATAGAGGTAAAGAATGATCTATATGTGTGCTTTATAGACTACACAAAAGCATTTGACACAGTAAAGCATGTGGAAATAATCAATATGCTGGATAAATTAAACATTGATGGCAACGATCTGAGAATCATTAAAAAAAATACATGTACTGGCAACAAACAGCAACTATATGAATTAACAACCAAACAGGACAATTCCAATATATAAAACAAGGAGTTAGACAAGGCTATGTTCTGTCACCGGATTTCTTTTCACTTTACAGCGAACATATTATGAGATCAATAGTAGACAAAAAGAATTGAAGTCAACGGTCACAGCATAAATAACTTGCGATATGTGGATGACACAGTCTTAATCTGAGGCAGAGAATGAACTACAAGAAATGATAGACATAATAGTAAAAGAAAGCAACAAGAAATGTATAAGTCTGAATAGTAAGAAAACAGAAGTAATGGTCATATCGAAGAAACAATCATCACCATCATGCAGAATAAAAATAAACAGGATAAATCTGAAACAAGTGCAACGCGTCAATTACTTTTCTACAATAATAACATCATGTGGGAGATGCACTACATAAATAAAAAGCGGAATAGTTCAGGCTAAAATAGCATTTCAGAAAATGAAAAATATCTTATGCAATAAATCTATGCCAAAAGAAGTGGGAAAGAGAGTTCATTGGTGCTATATAAAACCAATTCTAACTTATGGAAGCGAATCATGGACAGTAGACAAATAAATGGAAAGACGATAAAAGGCCACAGAGATGGGATTTCTAAGAAGAATGTTGAAAGTTCCCTGGACAACTAAAAAGACCAATGTGGACATTCTCAAAGAGGCCAACACAAAAAGGGAGTTCCTAAAATACATCAGAACGAAACAATCAACATTTTTTCGGGCACATCGTGAGAGGAGGAAAGTTGAAATACTTGGTTACAACTGGCAAAATAAAATGAAAGAGAGATCGAGTACGACAAAGAGAGAAAATACTGGATAGCTTGGTGTCATGGCATGGAAAACAGTCAACAATAGAACTGATACGATGCACTGTAGATAGAAGATTGTGGAGGGACATGATCGCCTACACCAACTGGTATGACACACGATGATGACGAGAAGGTACCCCAAAATGACGAAGGCCTATACAGAAACCGGTGTTTTTATAATGAACTGCCGGTGGGACACACCACAAATAAGGTGACGTAAAAGATAGTAGAATAATGCGAGAGAAATAGGGGAAAGAGTGCTATGAACATAAAGAAAAAAAGAAATGACCTTTCTCGTGTCTACCATGACTTCTCTATTCAGATTATCACATGTTTACCATGCATCTACCAGATTGTTCTCCGGGCTTCTATGAGCAGAATTGTACCGAGGTCTGTTCACAATTCTGTAGCAACAGAATATGTGACAAGTTCACTGGAGAATGTTTAAATTGTATGGGAAACCGTACCGGCGTCTATTGTGAAGGTAAATATTACTAGTCTTTTCCCTACAAGTATCCACTCAACACAGTACACAATAGTGATCTATAATATCGGTCGCAATGCTATTAGACTTCACGGTATTAAAGGACACATTATTGATCTTTACATCACAGTTATTCACGATTTTGCAAGTAGACAATATTAGCCCACCATCAACCTTCTCTTTTCAGCATATACACATTACTGGTACCAACCCCATTAGGCATCATCCTTCTACATGCAAAGAATTATAATTCTTAGCACATTTATTCTTTAACATTCTCATCACCATCATCATCATCATGTGCCATACCGGTTGGCGTAGGCGATCATGTCCTTTCACAATATTCTATCAACAGTGCATCGTATCAGTTCTGTTGTTGACTGTTTTCCATGCCATGACACCAAGCTATCTAGTATTTTCTCTTATTGTCGTCCTCGAGCTCTCTTTCCTTTTATTTTGCCAGTTGTAACCAAGTATTCCAACTTGCCTTTCCTCATGATGTGCCCAAAAAAATGTTGATTGTTTCATTCTGATGATTTTTTAGGAGCTCCCTTTTTGAGTTGACCTTTTTGAGAACTTCCTCATTGGTCTTTTTAGCCATCCAGGATACTTTCAACATTCTTCTGAAGAATCCCATCTCTGAGGCCTCTAACCACCTTTTAATTTGTTTGTCTACTGTCCATGATTCGCTTCCATTGGTTAGAATTGGTTCTATATAGCACCGTTGAACTCTCTTTCTCACTTCTATTGGCATAGATTTATTGCATAAGATGTTTTTCATTTTCTGAAATGCTATTTTGGCTTCAGCTGTTCTGCTTTTTATTTCTGTGGTGCATCTTCCATCTGATGTTATTATTGTGCCCAGGTATTTGACGCGTTGCACTTGTTTCAGATTTGTCCTGTTTATTTTTATACTGCATGATGGTGATGTTTGTTATTTCGATATGACTATTATTTCTGTTTTCTTACTATTCACACTTAGACATTTCTTGTTGCTTTCTTTTACTATTATGTCTATCATTTATTTTAGTTCATTCTATGTTTCTACTATTAAGACTGTGTCATCCGCATATCACAAAGTATTTATCTTGTGACCGTTGATTTCAATTCTTTTTGTTGGGCTGCTATTGATCTCGTAATATTTTCCCTGTAAAGTGAAAAGCAATCCAGTGACATAACACAGTCTTGTCGGACTCCTTGTTTTATATATTGGAATTGTCCTGTTTGGTTGCTTGGTATAGCTGCTGTTTGTTTCCAGTACATTTTTTTATGATTCGCAGAACGTTGCCATCAATGTTTAATTTCTCCAGCATATCGCTTATTTCCACATACTTTACTTTGTCAAATGCTTTTGTGTAGTCTATAAAGCACATATATAGATCTTTCTTTACCTCTATAGATCTTTCTATCAATGTTCTTAATATGTATATTGCATTATTGGTGCCCTTTCCTTCCACAAACCCACATTGTCCCTCGCTTATTTCTGGTTTTATTTAGTTACTTACACGTCTCATGATGATTCTTAGTTATATTTTCGTCATATGGCTCATGAGACTAATAGTGCGATGGTTTTCACAATCAGTGGTGCCTGTCTTCTTCAGTATGGCTACAAAGATAGATTTTAGTAGATCTTCGGGTATGTGTCCAGTGTTATATCTGTCATTGAGTAGTTGTGTTATGACTTGTACTCCCAGCTCTCCTAATGCATTTATCTCTTCGATTGTTATATTGTCAGAACCTGGAGCTTTGCCTCTTTTCATGTGTTGAATTGCATCCTCCCCTTCACTTTGCATTATTGATGGCCTGTGTCTTTGTTTGAATTGTTTAGCTCTGGTCATTCATCATCATAGAGTTGACTGATATATTCTGTCCATCTTTCCATTATCTTATCCTGTCTAATTATTATATTTCCTTCCTTTGATTTAACACATCCTGCAACTTTGACTTCTTTTCTTCCTGTTAATTCATTTAAATGAATGTGCATACATTTTTAGTCTTTCTTTTGTTGTTTTTCCATTTTTTCCTAATTCTGCTTTGACCATCCTTCCTTATCTCCTCTGCATTTATTTTGGATCTCTTCTTTTACATTCTACATGTCACAATATTTTTTCTTATTACCATTAGACTTCATGCTTATACATGTACAAATTATTGCTCATAACACCATTAGTCTTCATCCTTCTACATGTACAAATTATTGCTCATAACACCATTAGACCTCAGTCTTCTACTTGTACAAATTATTGCTCATAACACCATTAGACCTCAGTCTTCTACTTGTACAAATTATTGGTCATAACACCATTAAACCTCAGTCTTCTACTTGTACAAATTATTAGTCATAACACCATTATACTTCATTCTTCTTCTTGTACAAATTATTAGTCATAACACCATTAGTCTTCACTATTCGACAACACAGCCGCATGTTTTGATCTAAAAGTAACATTTTAGTTATAACCTTGCAAATGTGGCATCTTTTGGTATGGTTGTCCGCAATCTAGTTCACTCCACTCATCCTCAAGATTGATATTTCATGCAAGTAGTTTTAGTTTGTGACAGAACACACAAAGCCTACATTTGTTACCTAAAGTTATTATTTACGTAATAATTATGTATGCTTCAAAAATGATCAAAACTGAAAAATAAAATATTGTTACATTTTACAGTTTCGAGGGAAACGAGAGAAGTTGGAAGTCTTGGTTATAACTGGCAATGTACAGGGAAAGAGAGATCGCGGACGACAAAGAGAGAAGATACTAGATATCTGGGTGTCATGGCATGGAAAGAGTCAACAACATAATTGATAAGATGCACTGTGGATAGACGATTGTGGAAGGACATGATCGCCTACGCTAAACGGTATGACACATGATGATGATGCATGAATACATAGTTTGTGTATAAGTTATGTTTTCAAACAGCTGATCCAGCTCATTGATATTACGTAGGCCAAACATAAGTTTCCGTTTGGTAGCTTTGCTCTCACTGTAACGCCCATGCTCCTAGATTGTGAGGACACGTTGTATGGACTGGGATGCGAGTTGCAGTGCTCTAATTTCTGCTACAACAGAACATGTGACTCATTTTCTGGCAAGTGTGCTCGTTGCATCAAAGGCCACAGTGGGGAACTATGTCAAATAAGTAAGAAATTTGACGATAACTTTAGTTGAATGTAGGTTGTTAGTAGCTTCTCTTACTGACTTCTTTTTATAGTATTTTATTTACATTTCCTCTAATTGGCATCGGACCCGGCACGTCGACCATTGAGTCGTGATTATGTGTCATGTCAGATGGCGTTGGTAATCTTTCCTCTCTGTCTGTCTCTTTCGCTAGTGCTATTCAACTTGACTTCCTTCAAAGCCAAGTTGTTAAATTGACTATCTTCCTTCTTTGTCTTTGTCTGTATTTTTCCTCCTGTTGTCATCATATTTGTTTAGTTCTTTTCTCATCGCATGCTGAAAGAAAGTGTATTGTCTACTGATCGAATTTGAAAACTTTCTTTGCGTTCTTGACTCAATCATAATTTCTCCATTGTTCTTTTTAGCTATCCGTGGTATTCTTTACATTGCTATGTAAGACCACTTGTCAGTGGCCTCCACGTTTCTTCTTGCTGTATGCTAATCATTGGTAGTACGCTTCCATTTCAAGGATAAGCTCTATGGACAACTCAGAACTCTTTTCTTATTTCTGTTGATGAATATTGCAAAAAATACTTTCCATTTGATGGAATACTGCCTTTACCTGGGCTGTTGTGTATTTAAATCTCGATTATTCATTTTCCATCTGAGGTTATTATCCTAGTTCCCATGTAATTGAATTGAATGACTTCTTCAAAAGGTGTATTACCTGTTTTGTTGTACTTTGGAGGAATTTTTCTTTGAAACGACACTTACTTATATTTTCTTGTTGTTTAATCTACATCCTTTACACTTGCTTTATTTCGTTATTTCATTAATCATTGATAGCAGCCGCTTTCTTGAGCTGCTATATATTTTACATATTGAGTGCATGCTGAATGTATTAGAACAATAAATGTGACGGAACAAAATGCATATATTTATATTAAAAAAAAACAATGCTTATAATGTGATTACAAGGTAGCAATTAATAAATAATCGTGTATATTTTGTTATGTCGTTAGTCGTCAATACCTCATAATGAAGACTGTTGGCATATACGACAATCTCATCACTGTGGTCCACAGATGCTGCAAAGCGTTTACAGCCATATAGTTCAGTGTGACTAAAGCACGTCTTGTACTGCTGACTTGTATTAATATAGTTAACAAAACAGGCCAATTAGCTCATCATGCTCTGTAGATAGACTACCGAGATAGAGATTGGAGATCATCTCTACAGAGATAGAGATTGGAGATCATATCTACAGAGATAGAGATTGGAGATCATCTCTACAGAGATAGAGATTGGAGATCATCTCTACAGAGATAGAGATTGGAAATCATCTCTACAGAGATAGAGATTGGAGATCATCTCTACAGAGATAGAGATTGGAGATCATCTCTACAGAGATAGAGATTGGAGATCATCTCTACAGAGATAGAGATTGGATATCATCTCTACAGAGATAGAGATTGGATATCATCTCTACAGAGATAGAGATTGGAGATCATCTCTACAGAGATAGAGAGTGGATATCATCTCTACCGAGATAGAGATTGGAGATCATCTCTACAGAGATAGAGATTGGAGATCATCTCTACAGAGATAGAGATTGGAGATCATCTCTACAGAGATAGAGATTGGAGATCATCTCTACAGAGATAGAGATTGGAGATCATCTCTACCGAGATAGAGATTGGAGATCATCTCTACCGAGATAGAGAGTGGATATCATCTCTACCGAGATAGAGATTGGAGATCATCTCTACAGAGATAGAGAGTGGATATCATCTCTACCGAGATAGAGATTGGAGATCATCTCTACCGAGATAGAGATTGGAGATCATCTCTACCGAGATAGAGAGTGGATATCATCTCTACCGAGATAGAGATTGGAGATCATCTCTACAGAGATAGAGAGTGGATATCATCTCTACCGAGATAGAGATTGGAGATCATCTCTACAGAGATAGAGAGTGGATATCATCTCTACCGAGATAGAGATTGGAGATCATCTCTACAGAGATAGAGAGTGGATATCATCTCTACCGAGATAGAGATTGGAGATCATCTCTACAGAGATAGAGATTGGATATCATCTCTACAGAGATAGAGATTGGAGATCATCTCTACAGAGATAGAGATTGGATATCATCTCCAAATCAAATTTTCTCTAAGACTATTGTCTTTGTCTGAAAATTACTTTCAATTTTTCTTTTTAAAAATGCAGTTTATGTCATGTATGTGAAATTGTCGTGCGCAGCACCTTAAGCTTCACCCTGCCCCCTAAAAGATAAAAGTCTACCTAAAGATGGGTTTTAATTCTTGCTTAGGTGTTGAGTTCTCTGTTTATGTTTGATGCTCATGGCGTCATTATGCTGACATTTTACCAGCTTCGTAACTGCCATGTGCTTTTCTGCAACCTGGGAAATAATAGTAGTGTATTCGCTGTATCGGAATCTAATGTAATGTGTTCGCTGTATCGGAATCTAATGTAGTGTGTTCGCTGTATCGGAATCTAATGTAGTGCATTTGTTGTATTGGAATCTAATGTAGTGTATTTGTTGTATCGGAATCTAATGTAGTCTATTTGTTGTATTAGAAACTAATGTATTGAGTTATTTCGGGTCATCATCATTGCACTCCGAACATGTCCATAGGTGCTGAGATCCCCTCCTCAGCAATTCCCTCAGTGTCCAGCGACTGACGACTCCAGTTCTATGTTGGTTGATAAGTCTTCTTACACGGCCACTAAGTTTCTCATTTCTGGCCGTGCCCATCTTAACTCCCATTTCCATCATCCGAAGAAGTGACGTTGATCTGTGTTTGTCAAAGTCCTGTGCTCTTCCCACATCTCGGAGGGCATTGGTGATGTCCGCCCGATCCATTGGTTGCCCGTCCTCAACGACAGCGCAGCTAGCCAACCTGCCGGTTCTTTCATTTCCCCGTACTCCCTCATTTCCAAACATAGACAAAGGTGACCTTTCGTATTTTGGAATTCTGCAATGACTCTACCCATTGCATGTGTACAGAGCCTGCCTCCACTTTTTTATCATGCTCATCGAATCACTCAGTATACATGCGTGGGTGTAGTCTTGTGACTCTAACCATTTGAATGCCTTTGTCACTGCCATCACCTTCATTGTCATGCCACTCGTGGTCATGACGTATGCACCACTATCTTCTTTGACTGTTCTGCCTGCCGAACGTGTTGTAAATGCCCATGCACTTCTTTAGTGTCGTATTACAGATCCGTCTGTATAGATGACTGCATCTTTCTTATCGGTGTTATCGCAGATGAGACCGTTGACCTCAGCATTAACCACGACCGGGTTCTCTTCCCTACTGTTCCTGTCGAGTGTGACAATACACGAGAAAGTCCCCTTGAATGACATAGGTATCGTAATGGAAGAAACTAATGTAGTGTATTTGTAGTATTGGAATCTAATGTAGAGTATTTGCTATATTGGAAGCTAATGAAGTGTATTTGTTATATTGGAAGCTAATGTAGTGTATTAGTTATTTTGGAAACTTATGAACAGATATACTTACCCGACGGGTGTTCTCCTCATGACGAGAAGATAACCTCCTGCAACAACTGAAAGGCTTCCCTGTTATCTTTGTTTTAGTACCAGTAGTAGTTACACTAATAGTAGTATATCAAATATATGTAGACTAGATTCGCTACGTCTAGCAAATGAAATAAGAAACGGTTCCCTGGTTGCCTGGACAGGCGTATGGGAAATAGGATCTTAGTGACCATAATTTCTCCATGATCACGGCACATTTTTTGGGTGATGTGGTCGGTATCACACTTGGCCGCCTTTACTTCCCAGAAAAATCTCTGGTGCACATTTTAAGAGGATGTGTGAACCCAGGATCCTTGACGGTCCAAAGAAATATCCACCACTTCTGGGGACCTAACCCGATCCCTTCTGATCATGGCGCGTGCACGCTAACCACTCAGCCAATGAGGCTGCTATTTGTAGAACTAATAGTAATATTTTGATGGAAGAAGCAGTAGCAATAGAACTATTTGTAGTAACAGTTGTGCTATTTTAATTGTAATGTTAGTAATTGTCGCGATGTGTGAATAATGGTATCTGCGGTTGCAGAAGTATCTATTCTGGCAGTTGTAGAAATACAGTAACACATGCTCGTCACCGTTTACCTGGCAATCTTGGAAATGTGCCAGATTTTTTTTTGGTCGGAGTAACAGAATGTGAAGCCATATACCAACTAGATATGCAACTTGTGCTATTTATTGTCAATGTGTGACAGCTTTTAGTTAATAAAATCCCTATTTTACGTAGGCTTCTATTCATCCACCCATTCATCTATTCATCCATCCATCCGTCCGTCTGTCCATCCGTCCGTCCGTCTGTCCATCCGTCCGTCCGTCCGTCTGTCTGTCTGTCTGTCCGTCTGTCGATCTGTCTGTCTATCTGGCTGTTGGTCTGCCTGGTCTGGTCCTGGTCCTGGTAAGGTCTTATCCTGGTCTTGTTTTGTCTTGTCATGGTCTTGCCTTGTTCTGTCCTGTCCTGTCTTGTCTTGTCTAGTTTGTCCTGTCGTCTTGTCTTGTTCTGTCCTGGTATTGGCTTGTCTTGTCTAGTTTGTCCTGTCCTCGTCTTGTCTTGCCTTGTCTTGTCCTGTCCTGGTCTTGTCCTGTCCTGTCTTGTCCTGGTCTTGTCTTGTCCCGGCCTGGTCTTGCCTTGTCTTGTCTTGCCCTGTCCAGGTCTTCTCTTGTCTTGCCCTGGTCTTGTCTTGTCTTGTCCTGTCCTGGTCTTATGTTGTCTTGTCCTGTCCTGGTCTTGTCTTGTTTTGTCTTGTCCTAGTCTTGTCTTGTCTTGTCTGTCTTTTCTTGTCCTGTCCTGGTCTTGTCTTGTCCTGTCGTGGTCTTTTCTTGCCCTGGTATTGTCTTGTCTTGATCTGTCCTGGTCTTGTTTTGTCCTGCCCCGTCTCTCTGTCTGTCTAATCTATCTACACAATTATTGTCCCTTCGAGCCGGAGACGGCGCATAGGCCAACAATTCTAGACTCTTGTGTTCGACGATCCTTCAAGTGTCAGACCTTACACAGGATCTGCAATGTATTTCGTCACACTGTTTTACACAGTCTTGCTAAAGAAAGAAAAAGGAGCGCGAGTTCGATGAAAGCACAACATGATGTCCATTTCAAACTCAAACATGACAGCGATGTCTTATATATCCAAATAGTAGATTCGAATGAGTTTTTTTTTAATATAATTTTTTTAATCTATGTGCTTTGCAAGAAAAATGAAAATAAAATAATTGAAAACATAAAAAAAAAACTGCACTTGGATATATTATTACAGGTTTAGGAGTGAGTACCTCCTATATTTGATTAATACAAAATAAGTCTGTTTCGAGATTTTTAACTTATAAATAATATTTCATGAAAGTTTTGCAATGTATATGTCACGTCATAATTTTGAACTGCAGTTCTTCAGTCACTTGCCTTTTAGTTTATCCACAAGCTTGGACGTGGAGGCAGAACAATTAGGAGCACGTTGGATAGGAAATCATAGTCATTATTATCAACTTCATTGGTCATTTATCATTTCATTACTTTCATAAGATATATGTTACTCTTAGAACTAGAGCTAGTACAAGGAAAAGACAAGATCCCTTATATCTGATGGCTACATCAACATACTGAAATAACATCGAAATATTTAATCAATACCTGATAATCGGTTGCCCATTACGTAATTTTAACGCTTTTTTATCCCCTGACTTAGCTGCATGCGACATAGTCATAAGCCGAAGAAGTCACTTGTTTCTGGAGATTTTCTTTACTTTTATTAAGACTTTTGACGGTTTGTCGAACCAAAAAATAACTGAACAAAAATAACTGTAAAAAAACTAGATAAAATTTCGTATATTATTTTAATCCCGAGAAGGTCAAGTTTATCCATTTGGTGCGTAATAAAAACTCAACCCTGAGCACTTCGCGGCAACTTCACAGAACAAGCGCCCTTATTGCCCTGCCATGTAGCTTCTCCCGGCAGACCCCAGTAATGGAAACATGCGGACAAAATAGTTACTATTGTTCTGTATTTATATTTATGTCCATGCATGCACGTGAGACCATGAAAAGCCAAAGTGATTGTTGCGTCATAACTTTATATATTCGTAGACCCAATATAATCAATGTTAAGGGCGAGAAGTAATGAAATATTATAGATAGATTGCTAAAGTAGGAATGAAGCTAGCAACTATAATAGTATTGCAGAATGTGGTTATAGCAGTATTGAAGATTGTTATTATAGTAGTATTGAAGATTGTGATTACAGTAGTATTGAAGATTGTGATTATAGTAGTATTGAAGATTGTGATTATAGTAGTATTGAAGATTGTGATTATAGTAGTAATGAAGATTGTGACTATAGTAGTATTGAAGATTGTGATTACAGTAGTATTGAAGATTGTGATTATAGTAGTAATGAAGATTCTGATTATTGTAGTATTGAAGATTGTGGTAATAGTAGTAATGAAGATTCTGATTATAGTAGTATTGAAGATTGTGATTATAGTAGTATTGAAGATTGTGATTATAGTAGTAATGAAGATTCTGATTATAGTGGTAATGAAGATTGTGGTTATAGTAGTATTGAAGATTGTGATTATAGTAGTATTGAAGATTGTGATTATAGTAGTAATGAAGATTGTGACTATAGTAGTATTGAAAATTGTTATTATAGCAGAATTCAAGATTATGATTATAGTAGTATTGAAGATTGTGATTATAGTAGTATTGCAACATTGATTATAGTAGTATTGAAGATTGTGATTATAGTAGTATTGCGACATTGGTTATAGTAGTATTGAAGTTTATGATTATAGTACTATGGAAGATTGTGATTACAGTAGTATTGAAAATAGTGATTATAGTAGTATTTATAATTGTGATTACAGTAGTATTGAAGATAGTGATTATAGTAGTATTGTCGATCGTCTTTATAGTAGTATTGAAGATTGTGGTTATAGTAGTATTGCGATATTGATTATAATAGTATTGAAGATTGTGATTATAGTAGTATTGAAGATTGTGGTTAAAGTAGTATTGAAGATTGTGGTTATAGTAGTATTGAAGTATGTAGTTATAGTAGTATTGAAGATTGTTATTATACTAGTATTGAAGATTGTGGTTATAGCGGTATTGAATATTGTAGTTATAGTGGTATTGAAGATTGTTATTATAGTAGTATTGAATATTGTAGTTATAGTGATATTGAAGATTGTTATTATAGTAGTTTTGAAGATTTAGGTTATAGTAGTATTGAAGATTGTAGTTATAGTAGTATTGAAGATTGTGGTTATAGTAGTATTGAAGATTGTGGTTATAGAAGTATTAAAGATTGTTATTATATTAGTATTGAATATTGTAGTTATAGTGGTATTGAAGATTGTTATTATAGTAGTATTGAAGATTGTGGTTATAGTAGTATTGAAGATTGTGGTTATAGTAGTATTGAAGATTGTGGTTATAGTAGTATTGAAGATTGTGGTTATAGTAGTATTGAAGATTGTTATTATAGTAGTATTAAAGATTGTGGTTATAGTAGTATTGAAAATTGTGGTTATAATAGTATTGAAGATTGTAGTTATAGTAGTATTGGAGATTGTAGTTATAGTAGTATTGAAGATTGTAGTTATAGTAGTATTGAAGATTGTAGTTATAGTAGTATTGAAGATTATAGTTATGGTAGTATTGAATATTATTATTATAGTAGTATTGAAGATTGTGATTATAGTAGTATTGAAGATTGTGGTTATTGTAGTATTGAAGATTGTGATTATAGTAGTATTGAAGATTGTGATTATAGTAGTATTGAAGATTGTGATTATAGTAGTAATGAAGATTGTGACTATAGTAGTATTGAAAATTGTTATTATAGCAGAATTGAAGATTATCATTATAGTAGTATTGAAGATTGTGATTATAGTAGTATTGCAACATTGATTATAGTAGTATTGAAGATTGTGATTATAATAGTATTGCGACATTTGTTATAGTAGTATTGAAAATTGTGATTATAGTAGTTATTGCGATATTGATTATAGTAGAATTGAAGATTGTGATTATAGTAGTATTGAAGATTGTGATTATAGTACTATGGAAGATTGTGATTATAGTAGTATTGAAAATAGTGATTATAGTAGTATTTAGGATTGTGATTACAGTAGTGTTGAAGATAGTGATTATAGTAGTATTGAAGATTGTGATTATAGTAGTATTGAAGATTGTGGTTATAGTAGTATTGCGATATTGATTATAATAATATTGAAGATTGTGATTATAGTAGTATTGAAGATTGTGGTTAAAGTAGTATTGAAGATTGTGGTTATAGTAGTATTGAAGATTGTAGTTATAGTAGTATTGAAGATTGTTATTATACTAGTATTGAAGATTGTGGTTATAGTGGTATTGAATATTGTAGTTATAGTGGTATTGAAGATTGTTATTATAGTAGTATTGAATATTGTAGTTATAGTGTTATTGAAGATTGTTATTATAGTAGTATTGAAGATTGTGGTTATAGTAGTATTGAAGATTGTGGTTATAGTAGTATTGAAGATTGTTATTATATTAGTGTTAAAGATTGTGGTTATAGTAGTATTGAAGATTGTGGTTATAGTAGTATTGAAGATTGTGGTTATAGTAGTATTGAAGATTGTGGTTATAGTAGTATTGAAGATTGTGGTTATAGTAGTATTGAAGATTGTTATTATATTAGTATTAAAGATTGTGGTTATAGTAGTATTGAAGATTGTTATTATAGTAGTATTAAAGATTGTGGTTATAGTAGTATTGAAGATTGTGGTTATAGTAGTATTAACGATTGTGGTTATAGTAGTATTGAAGATTGTTATTATAGTAGTATTAAAGATTGTTATTATAGTAGTATTAAAGATTGTTATTATAGTAGTATTAAAGATTGTTATTATAGTAGTATTGAAGATTGTGGTTATAGTAGTATTAAAGATTGTGGTTATAGTAGTATTAAAGATTGTGGTTATAGTAGTATTGAAGATTGTGGTTATAGTAGTATTAAAGATTGTGGTTATAGTAGTATTAAAGATTGTTATTATAGTAGTATTAAAGATTGTTATTATAGTAGTATTGAAGATTGTGGTTATAGTAGTATTAAAGATTGTGGTTATAGTAGTATTGAAGATTGTTATTATAGTAGTATTAAAGATTGTGGTTATAGTAGTATTGAAAATTGTGGTTATAGTATTATTGAAGATTATAGTTATAGTTGTATTGAAGATTGTAGTTATAGTAGTATTGAAGATTGTAGTTATAGTAGTATTGAAGATTGTAGTTATAGTAGTATTGAAGATTATAGTTATAGTAGTATTGAATATTATTATTATAGTAGTATTTAAGATTGTGATTATAGTAGTATTGAAGATTGTGGTTATTGTAGTATTGAAGATTGTGATTATAGTAGTATTGAAGATTGTGATTATAGTAGTATTGATGATTGTTATTACAATATTATTGCATATTATTATTATAGTAGTTTTGAAGATTGTGATTATAGTAGTATTGAAGATTGTGATTATAGTAGTATTAACGATTGTGATTATAGTAGCATTGAAGATTGTTATTATAGTAGTATTGAATATTATTATTATAGTAGTATTGACTATTGTTATTATAGTAGTATTGAAGATTGTTATTATAGTAGTATTGAAGATTGTTATTATAGTAGTATTGAAGATTGTTATTATAGTAGTATTGAAGATTGTGATTATAGTAGTATTGGAAATTGTGGTTATAGTAGTATTGAAGATTGTTATTATAGTAGTATTGAAGATTGTTATTATAGTAGTATTGAAGATTGTGGTTATAGTAGTATTGGAGTTTGTTATTATAATAGTATTGAATATTGTTATTATAGTAGTATTGAATATTGTTATTATAGTAGTATTAAAGATTATTATTATAGTAGTATTGAAGATTGTTATTATAGTAGTATTGAAGATTGTTATTATAGTAGTATTGATGAATGTGATTATAGTAGTATTGAAAATTGTGGTTATAGTAGTATTGAATATTGTTATTATAGTAATATTGAAGATTGTTATTATAGTAGTAATGAATATTGTTATTATAGTAGTATTGAATATTGTTATTATAGTAGTATTGACTATTGTTATTATAGTAGTATTGAATATTGTTATTATAGTAGTATTGAATATTGTTATTATAGTAGTATTGACTATTGTTATTATAGTAGTAATGAATATTGTTATTATAGTAGTATTGAATATTGTTATTATAGTAGTATTGAATATTGTTATTATAGTAGTATTGAATATTGTTATTATAGTAATATTGAAGATTGTTATTATAGTAGTATTGAATTTTGTTATTATAGTAGTATTGAATATTGTTATTATAGTAGTATTGAATATTGTTATTATAGTAGTATTGAATATTGTTATTATAGTAATATTGAAGATTGTTATTATAGTAGTATTGAATATTGTTATTATAGTAGTATTTAAGATTGTGGTTATAGTAGTATTGAAGATTGTTATTATAGTAGTATTGAATATTGTTATTATAGTAGTATTGAAGATTGTGATTATAGTAGTATTAACGATTGTGATTATAGTAGCATTGAAGATTGTTATTATAGTAGTATTGAATATTATTATTATAGTAGTATTGACTATTGTTATTATAGTAGTATTGAATATTGTTATTATAGTAGTATTGAAGATTGTTATTATAGTAGTATTGAATATTGTTATTATAGTAGTATTTAAGATTGTGGTTATAGTAGTATTGAAGATTGTTATTATAGTAGTATTGAATATTGTTATTATAGTAATATTGAAGATTGTTATTATAGTAGTATTTAAGATTGTGGTTATAGTAGTTTTGAAGATTTGATTATAGTAATATTGAAGATTTGATTATAGTAGTATTGAAGATTGTGGTTTTAGTAGTATTGCGATATTGATTATAGTATTATTGAAGATTGTGATTATAATGTATTGAAGATTTTGGTTATATTAATATTTGACGGCTGTGGCTATAGCATTAAAAGAGCGACAGCAAACTGGTCTTCAAATTTTCTTCACAAATTAACAATATCAAATAACAATTAAAAAAGTAGAATATATTGACATTGGTTTAATGTTCAACAGTTGCAGAAAAACCTATCGCTTGGCTTGCTCCCATGTCGATTCTTCCATTTCTGTTCCTGGTCATTGCTTGCATACCAGTATCCAATGATGATTTCGATGAAGATTATGACAGCAATGATGACTCATCAACAATAATATAGTATTAAACACTTCACATTGTATTAACATCAAGCGATGTTTGTTGATTTAAACGCTCATAACCTTAATTATGATGTGACTTCATGAAGAAGTGTTTATTGCAAACTGTTTTCTGGAAATATGTCATTGTTTAAACCCATGTCTTGTTTCATCTCAAACGTATCTGCCAACTTGTCTTTTCTCTCCAAATAAGTGACCAATTCTTTTACACACCCTTTTTCTACATTCATTTTCTCCTCTCTCTCCGCAATTTGTGTAATATAGTACATTTTGCTGCAGTATTTTCTTTTCATGTTATTTCTTCCTTTATTGTATTACTAATTTTAGTTACTCCAAAACATGTAGTAGAAAAAAAAAGTAAAGTATCCCCGTCACGCCAAGTGGCGTATAGGGAATATGGTGTTAGTGACCATACATTTTACAGACATTCGGCACATGATTTTTGGGGTATTGTGGTCGGTATTACGCCCGTGCCGCTTTACTTTCCCAGAAAACAATCCGGTACCCATTAAGGCTGGGTGAACCGGAAGTCGTCGGTTGGGATCGAACCCTACCTCTTGTCCATTGTAGTCCAGTTCGCTAACCTCTGAGGTATCGCGGCTCCCAACACGTAGTAGAGTTTACCTTCTATTCGTTGTCTGTGTTGTCACTGTTTTCTGAATAAGGCTTCACATAAAGTGAAACATCATATATTATTGTCCTTTGTCCTATCATATATTGTCCTTCTTTGTAAACATATCACCATATCTTGTAGGAGTGTATGTTACATCCCACCACTTGTTTCATGCTACCAGATTTACCGGAACAATACAATTATGTGCTCCCCCCTCCCCCCTCCCCCAGTCTTTTGTCTGCTTTATTCTATATGTCAGCGAGCATAGTTACAGGGAACAGGAAAACAATTGCAGTGCTACGGTAAGATGGTAGCAAGGAGCAAGGGGTGGGGTGTAACATACACTCCTACAAGGTATGGTGACAGCTTTACAAAAAAGTAACACAACAATATACTGACGTTTCGGCCTTCATGCGGCATTCTTCAGTGAACGAGAGCAACACAAACGGACAACAGAACAAACGGAAACAGAATAAGGATACACTCTCTGCATCTAGAATGAGTGGGAAAAGTAATTCAGGGAGAAATAAATAGTGAGATAAGAAATGAAAGGATAAAATAAAAGGGAGATGTACTATATTATAGAGGATAAAAGATAATAATATATTTTTTAAGGTAGATAAAAATTAGTAAATACAAATGTGTAAACTAACGCATTTTAAAATTAATACGAAACTAAACTGAGATACAATCCCAGAGCTCCCAGCAAGTGTCCAGAGAAAACAATTAGTCATGTGATTAGACGAGAGGTTTGGGAAAGTTGGGAGGGGATGGGTAGGGTTTATAATATGATGAGCGAACCGTAGTTAGAAATTAGAAGAGTATCGATCACAGGTAGAAAAAATGTATACTATAGCCTTAAAAAGTGAGCACACAAAGCTAGACGTGCCTCGGACAACAAGGGTTTAACAATGGAGTAATGGAAAACTGGTGTAAACATGAGGTGTGATCTACGAGAAGGGGTGGGATGATAGTTTGTGTGAAAGAAATAATACAATAGCAGAAATGTGGAAATGGAATAAAAATTAAAAAAACGGTAGTAAGGTTTAGAAGGTTGTGATTTGTCATGATTATTCCAGGCAATTTAAGAAGGTAGTTTGCATTCCTTTCCTTCTTGGCAGTGACTGTACTAGTCGGAGATCACAGCCATTGTCTCTATACATGAGATCTTCTGCCTGCCATCGCGGTGTGGGGACCATAACCGGCACTACTTGTCGGCTGCTCCCACACCACCATCCACCACCTGCTACAATGGCTTCACATAACCCTGATAGTGGGACTAAACGGGAGCTCCACCTTGCCTAGGGGTGTCCCGAAGACTAGCGGAGGAAAGGAGACGTCTTACTCCTCCTTTGGTAGGGCAATGAGGAAGTTCTCAAAGAGGCCAACACGAAAAGGGAGCTCTTAAAAAACATCAGAAAGAAGCAATCAACATTTTTCGGGCACATCATGAGAAGAGGAAAGTTGGAATACTTGGTTACAACTGGCAAAATAAAAGGAAAGAGAGATCGCGGACGACAAAGAGAGAAAATACTGGATAGCTTGGTGTCATGGCATAGAAAACAGTCAACAACAGAACTGATACTATGCACTGTAGATAGAAGATTGTGGAGGGACATGATCGCCTACGCCAACCGGCAGGGTACATGATGATGATGAGTAAGGTTTAATGCTAGGTAATGTTTCATGTCTACAGAAGTTATTTGTTTCCTCTTCCCTGTTTTTATCACAAAATTATGAGAATTGTCCTCAGACATGATAAGTAAGTAAGAAAGTAAAGTACCCCCGTCACGCCAAGTGGCGTATAGGGAAATATGGTGTTAGTGACCCTATATTTTACAGACCTTCAGCACATGATTTTTGGGGTAATGTGGTCAGTATTACGCCCGTGCTGCTTTAATTTCCCAGAAAAAAATCCGGTACCCTTTTATGACTGGGTGAACCCGGAAGCCGTCGGTTGGGATCGAACCCTACCCCTTGTCCGTGGTAGTCCAGTTCACCAACCACTGAGCTATCGCGGCTCCCCTCACACATGATAAAGATCAGAAAAATGATAGAAAGAGACAGGAGAAATGACCATACAACTAAACGATCTCATCTACAATTATTAAGAGAAAATCGACATATATCGGATATGTTTTGAGAAGAGATCACCAGCGCAAAATCAATTCCTGATTCCACCAATCCTTGATATAGGAGGACATGAAGATGCTGCTAATAATATAACACCATCAATGTTGAGAACACCACCTGGACTACATTAAAACATGACCTATGCATGAGTGAAAGCAAGACATTGATCAAACTGTTTTACCACATGCGGTATAATGTTGTTTGGGTCCTCACTACAACCTCTGAACCAGTGCTCACTATTGGTGTTGGTGTGTTGACAATATGGTTGTTCAGAGAGCATCCAGTTACAGCCACATTCGCCGGACTTAGCAGCTCTCCTGCCTCGAAGTTGCATTTGCTCAATCGGAAAAGTTCAGTCTGGAGTTCGCAAACAACCTGCTCCATGGCGGTAGACCAAAACATCGTCAACGTAATACAGTTATGGTTAGTCGAAGGCCCCGGTATCACTATCTATCTATCTATTGACTTTACGAGCCGTAGTCGGCCCATAGGGCGTAGATCAAGATACTCCCTCTCTTATCTGAATTTTTTTTCTAACAGCTTTCAATTCTTTTAAAGATATTTTATCACATCTCGCCATTTGTCTCTGTTCTGTGCAAGCAGCTCTATCTCATTGAGGAAGCCGAATCCTGCTGCTCTTGCCTCTCTAATCAATGTTCTTCTCAGTGTCTCTCTGGGTCTTTCTCTTTTCCTCTTACCTGTTGTTTCCCACATGAGGGCTTGCTTTGCTATTCGGTTATTATCTCTTCTCATCACATGTCCAACATATGACCATCGTCTTTTCTTTATTACTGAAAATATTAGTGGTTGATTGGCGATTGGTATCACTATAAACGAATTAAAATCTATAAATGTTCAATCGCCTGTGCTAGTGGAATCATCCGAATTTAAACTCATCTCACTGAAGGATGAAAACAAAAAAAGTAGTTTTCATTATAGCAGCAGCAGCACACGCCACATTACATAAGGCCAGCGGCACCGAAAGTGAACGCAGCTAAACTGTCTGAATCGTCATTCATAGTAAGCAGTCGGAATATCGAAACACGATCTGATGACACGATCTCATGATGTGAAAAGAGCAGTAAATTCAGTAGCTGCAGCAGCAAGCCGGACTTGGAATATGAGAATACTGAAACAAGGAACAATTAGAGTAAGCCTCAATGATTCTTGCCGCCTCTTCGCCATATTGACCGGAAGTCCCACACATAAAATATACATGGTCAAAGTTATTAAAGGTAATGAGGAGATTAAAAGCTTAATATTCTATAAGTAAAGAACAAAGTTTAAAGGAGTTTCAGAAAGCAGTTTCTAAAAGTCATATATGACATGGTGAAACTATATGAGGTGGATACTGCACTACGTCTAATCAACTATTTAAATGTGTACATGAAAAATGTATCCTTAAGTTTGTAAAATGTATAATCAGATCATATGAGTACAATTTGTTCTAAACAAAAAACTATTTTTGAGTCAACAAGTTAAACAAAAACAAATACTAACTAGCAGAACAACTAAATAATAGATATTTAAATGTGATAAAGTTATAAATGCAGTACTGGGACGAGTTATTTCAAATGTGAATGAAAGCTAGAACACAGCTCTGACAAAGTGAAAGCACATTTCAATACGTTTTATTTATTTTTTTCTGAATGGCATATTTGTTCAAATCATGTTTTAAAACTGAATTAAGTTGCCTAATTATTCTTATAAAATAATTAATATTGATTAAAATAATCTAAGGTATGTTAATGATACAGTCTTAATCGCTAAGAGTGAAAATGAGTTACAAGAAATGTTAGACATTATAGTGAAAGAAAGTAAAAATAAAGTACTCAGCCTTAATAGCAAAAAGACAGAAGTAATGGTAACAACAAAGAAAAAGACATCACCTCGGTGAAACATAAAAAAAGTGGAAAAATATTAAAACAGGTAAATGAATTTAAATATTTGAGAATAATGTTAACCTCAGATGGTAGGTGTACAACAGAGGTGAGATGCAGAATGGCTCAGGCAAAAGCAGCTTTCCAATAAATGAGGAAGATACTATGAAATCCATTTTTGACAATAAAAACAAGATAACAATTTCTTAAATGTTATGTAGAGCCAATCTTAACATGTAAATGTGAATCATGGACAATAGGACAACAGACACGAAAATCACTGGAGTCTGTAGAAATTTGGTTTTACAGACGAATGATGAGAATACCATGGACAGCTAAGAAGAGTAATGAAAACGTTCTGAAAGAGGCCAAAGCAAAAAGAGAGTTAATTTCCAATTTTAGGAAGAAGCAATCATCATTTTTTGGCCTGTAATGAGTAGAGAACAGCAGGAATATAATGTAACAACTGGGAAAATTGATAGTTAAATTAATAGATAATTGATAGATGGAGGCAAAGAGAAAAGATACCAGACAGTTTAAAAGAATGGCTTAGCAGAAGGTTAACAACAGACATGATAAATAAATGTCGTGAACAAACGTTGTGGAGAGACATGATCACCCTCGCCAGCAGGCTTGGTACTTGATGATGATGATGATGAATTATTCCTAGCATTGTGAAAGAAACGAATAAAACATATCAACCATGACAAAGTTATTATTAGAATGTACTGGGTGTCGAGACAGAGAATATACTTGATTTCAGAATGACCAATTCTAAACAAAGAGGAAGCTGGGTAAGCTTTTCTGCTCATTGTTAAGAGGCCACATAAATGATGCAGTTCAATTAGCCACAGTACTGTGATCTTGTTGTTGAGAAGTATTACAGAGCTGGAAAATCGATAGCAGCAGTGCGGTGGCTTTTCCCACAAACGATTAATGTGAAATGTCGTGGAAACATTCCTGATCAAACACTATTCTCAAGTGGATTGATGTGTTTAGAACGACAGAGTCTGTATTGAAGAGGAAGTCATGAAGTCTTCCAGTGTCTATGCACATCTCTGAGATCAAGCAGTGAGTGAGATTAGCAAGTTCCCAGAATCTCAGGCTGACCCACTCAGCGCCAAGCTTAAGCTTTGCAGATGTTAGATCAGTTTAAACGTCAAAAAGACATCAGTTGACAGACGTTATTTTTTGGGCATAATTTACAAACTGCATTGTATAACCTTCCATTTTGTGTAATTAAATTGATTTCACTCCGAAATTATTTGAGTTATTGTTATTTGCAAAGCATGTTTTTTTTTTCTGCTACACTCAATGAGATATTTTGTAAATATTAACAGAATATCCGAATTAGCCCTCTTTACTATAATTTGGGAATCATTATTATATCCACATCACCATCAAATCTCTAAAAATTGATCTACTGCATTTCCTCACATATTGTATATGATGATTAAAGTGACTGACATTCTCATTGTGTCAAACAAGCTAGCCACCAAAATATGATGTAAAAAAAAAGTGTAATTATCATAGCCTAGGATGTAAATTGTGATACAAAATAAGAAGCATTCATTTGAGAACACAAAATATCCTAACCAATATAATTTTTTTTTTTTTTAATGGCACTGAAAATATTGTTGACCACTTTCAGAATTATTAAATGACAAGGGTAAATTTACTGAACAGATAAATAAATG
The DNA here is from genome assembly GCA_032433765.1 of Megaustenia siamemsis. NCBI lineage: Eukaryota > Metazoa > Mollusca > Gastropoda > Stylommatophora > Ariophantidae > Megaustenia > Megaustenia siamemsis. The sequence goes on along the minus strand of JAVIAB010000156.1, from coordinate 75,035,543 downwards.
GATGGGATGTCGCAACATACTGTGCAAGGCTGAATTTTTTTTTACTTCATCTGCGACCAAAAAAAACTAAAACCTTACATCCATTTAACCCTGCCAGGACATAACTTACAATCTCTCAACGAAAACGTTTTAGTACACACTCAACAAAACATATTTCTTGATCAAAATCTGCCTCAGCAACAAAATTGTACAAGAGGAAGTAAGTCAGTGCCTTCCTTAGATCCTCAGCGATGTGTTCCAGGGTAAAATGTATAGTATGTATAGTAGTGGAGATTATCACAAATATATAATATATAACATACAATACACTGAATATCATTCTAGGTCTGGAGTAGAGCTACAGAAAACATATAAAATATAAATCAGACGGAGGTAAGTAGTTGGACCAAAGGTAATTAGTATCGTCTCATATAGGTCCAAAGCTAATAATTCCGAAGAGAACTGTATGAGAATGTGTTAAACGCTGCACCCATATGTTATGAACATAACACACCATATATGTAGATATTATTACTTAACGTAACACGGTAGGAATGAAAGAGTGAGCAGAAAGGAGTTCTGTCGTCGAAGACAGTGAAGTAATTGATGAAGCGAACAGCATGCCCTCAGGACACAAGACTTTGGCAACCACGAGTCCACGTCACTCGTTCGGATGGGGTGGGAGTAAACTTGGGCACAGCCAGAAACAAGAGGCTTGGTGGGTGCGTGAGAGGAGTTATTAACCAATACAGATCTGGACAGCTCAGGTTTCCTCATTCGCTGGACGCTGCAATACATGATGATGAGTACATCAAAGCACATATGGACATATTTGGAGTGCAGTGATGATAACCCAAGAATAACTCAACAATAACTGATGTCATAAGCTCATATTTTATACTGTCTTATTTAAAATCACTTTGTTGAACATGTTATGGACATATGTACAATTTAGATACATAATAGAATCTTATTTAGGTCACTACTTTAAAAAATCGTAAAAATGTACATGCAATCGATGAGCAGCGACAACGGATGACAAGGTAAGATTGCAGGAGGCCCCCAGTAAAGACCATAAAGACCACTTGCCTATAACAATATAAATACATGGTCAGTGTCACCACGAGACATGGAAGCTGTATTGTGATTATGTGTCCCAAAAAAAACAGAAGTCATGTTACGTGACTTATCACTTGCAATATCTCCCGGTAAGGACAGGATTGCATAGAAAAAGCTTTGCTCTGGTAGAAGGTTACACATGCAGTTCATCTTCAAGTTCAACAAACGAAAAGCACCAAATCACAATTACGCACTCTAGTGAACCAAACATGTGCGTCCAGCAAACCAAACAGTCCAACTGGCCTGCGGACGGAACAAAAGCGAATATCAATACTATTCATGGAGTTATCATTGGAAGGGACTCACAACAGCTCAGTGGTTAGTGAACTATATTACAAAGGACAAAAGATCGGGTTCGATCCTGATCGACGGCTTCCGGGTTCACTCAGCCTTAGATGGGTACCGGATTTTTTCTGGGAAACTAAAGCGGAACGGGCATAATACCGACAACTTAACTCCAAAAATCGTGTACTGAAGGTCTATAAAAATATTGGTCACTAATACCATATACCTCATACGTCACTTGGCTTGACAGAACACGAAAATGGACGAAAATGTCTCGATGACTTTGTCATTCAAAGTACTGTTGAATTGGTTTCTAAGTTTATCAATAGAGTTTATTGAGATCTCTGTGTTATTTGTAGATGCTTGCTCTGCCATCATATCGTCGGCATTAATGAGCAAAAAATAATAAAAGTTCGTTATGAATTTATAAATGAATAAGCTATATATATATATATATATATATATATATATATTTAAATCAACGTAATTTAAAACTTGAAGTTCAACAACGTCATATATGCCCCAAGGAATTTAATATTAAACTATTTGATAATGCACTACATTTGCGTACGGTAATTATAAAAACTTCTCAATTTTTGTTTATAAACCAATAGCTAGTGGCACTACTGTTTCTTGACAGTTGAGATGCATAGGTACCTAATTTTTGTTTTTAAATATTACATAACGTCGTTATAAATAGTTAAGGAAGTTCCGGTAATCAGACATAGTTTTGCTTTCACTTTATAACTCTTCTAATTGGCTAGAGCTAAAAAAATAATCCATTAAACCGCATTAATGTAGGGGTAGCTTCCTCCTGTATTATTTTGACTCGCTTTTTTCAATGTCAACGTCGTGTATTTACTAGTGGCGAGAGATGACAAATGTACCGCTAGTTACTAGCGGTATGATGATGATGATGATGATGATGCGTTCGCCCGATGATTTGAGGTATTCTAACGGATACGAACCGTAGACTTCCTCCTCGTCATCCGCCCTTAAAAGGACGTTAAGTGGACGTAGTTACGTTGTGTTGAAGTTTGCAGTGTAACACTGTGATATCTGCGCCTTTCGGCCCAACACATCCGATTTCAGCCGACGTTTTTTTGTGTACCGGGTTCGTCTTCCCACTTCGATCCCTGCTCGCTTGGCCAGACTAGACAGGTTAGTCTGTTTCTGGAGGCACCGCGGAGAGGTGTAGCAGGGTCTGGATGGTTCTGGTTCACCGATCCTGGCGCAAGCCATCAGTTATGAGTCACTGACGACTTCCAGCTGTGGTGCTGGGTGGGGCGCGCCTTCGTCTCCTTCTTGTCTAATGTCCATGTTGATAGTGAAATAGGCCGAAGAAATAAAAATTATTGATTTTCCCGTGCACCAATTCGACTTTCAGTTGAAACCTGTAAACAGTAAGGTAATAATGCGAAGGTTCACTAGCGGTATGAAGGTACTATATTAGAGTAGAGTCGGTTTAATTCACAAACGTTATAGTGGTCAGAGGAAAACCTTGCTTTAATAAATACAAACCAAAGCAAATAAATCATATTGGCCTACGAAATATGTAATAGAATATTAGAAAATTTGTAATATAATTATAAAATAAAATAAATTATCATTTCCATTTGTATTTCGTTAATATGTTCAGGCTGCCGTTGGTAGCTGCGATAAAATAGAGAATACGCCACTGACTTAAAGTACATGTAAAAGGAAGGGTTGCTAATCAGTTATCTAGGACCAATAATACATCACTGCAATGAATTTCAATCTATTCTGATAGGAGGAAAATGGGTAAAAAAAAAAAAAAACTAGCTATAGCGGACACACGCAAAATACAAGATGAAAGCCACAATGAGTGTAGTCACAGCATTTAAAGGGTGTGAGACATGTATTTATAATGTTATTTATACTCATCATCATTAAATACCGGGCCTGCTGGCTTAGGTGATCATGTCTCTCCAGAACTTTCGATCTCGACAATTATTTATCATTTCTGTTGTTGACCTTCTGCCAAGCCATGCTCTTAAACTGTCTGATACTTTTTTTTTTGCTTCCCTCAATTTCTTCGTCTCTCAATTTTTCCAGTTGTATCAATATATTCTAGTGTTTTTCTTCTCATTACATGGCCAAAACTAGGACAACTGTTTATTTACCGTTATAATATTGGTTAGTAGTCCATTCTATTTGGCCATAAACAGGAAACCTCTCACACAACAACATCGATATTTCTTAAGATATAAGGATGCTCTGTCAAACACTTTAAATGATACTGAAACCCGGTTTAGTTTTTTGAGTTAACTTCAGTTTTTATTTAAGAGTTTTAAAGAGCTAAATCTATGACGTATGTCTATGTTGTTTGCGGTTTGCATCCTTCATTTATTTAAATCTTGTTGATAAAATTAATTCACAATTTCGTGATTTTTTTCTATTTGTGTTATTAAACGGTTGACATTTTTTATTAATATCCGTGATCGATTATTTACTGTTTTTAACTTTTAGAATCAAACAACAAAGATGGTGGCTGCTTTCCTGCTTTATATAGTCCTGCTAACTACCGCTGTGGTGGACGATGAAAGTATGTCTTATGTTTCTAGCTGTCACAACACTAAAGTAGCAACTATATAGATCACGTTTATTACATTGATATGTACATGTATCTATCTAGTCCATTTGATAATGGTAATACCAAGATTATTACACTTGTTTCAGAGAGACAGAGAGAGAGAGAGACAGAGAGGGAGAGAGCACATCCAAAATCAGCTTATGTGTGTATTTTCCACTAACAAAAAATTAAAAATAGATAGTGTTAATGATATTTTTATGTTATGTGGGTAGGTTGGATTATGATCACAATTTGCTTGACGCTCGTCATGAGCCTCAAACACTTTTAGAAAAAATTGTCACAAAAATGTTTTGTTGCTAGTGGTTAAATATATATCTGTTTTCTGTCTGTAGTCAGCCTTGCTACAACAGGCCAGTTTATCATTTCTGCATAATTCAGACTAGCATCTTATCTTTGCTAAGCCCATAATTGATGATGGTACTTTCTTGTACATGTTGATGAATGATAGCAGCATCGGAAAGATGGGATACGCATTAGAATTGAGACGCGTTGTGCTGGTGGAACTTAGAGGTAGTGCTCGCTATATCCCCACAGATTATGAAGCTCTTAGCTACAGGCAACGTCACACAGCTTTTTAGCTGTGATATCTATGGTACGATGCTCTGTGGAATTGTTGAAGGATATGATCGTCTACGCCAGCCTATCTGGTATCTGACGATGATGATCTCCGATGTTCCTCTATGAGAACCACGCCGACCATCAAATAATGTCGCAGGTTCCATCACACATTTTCCAAGTCAATTACTGTAGCGAACTCTGCATTCTGATTGTAAAAACTCCTCTATATGCACAGGGGTTTACGATTGTCTATTGAATTTTTATTGTTAATTATTTTATGTTAAATAGCCAGCTGATGTTTCCCATTTGAAAGCCCGCTCAATAATTCTATGGTCTTTTTTTTCCCTAAATACGCTCTACATATGTCCATCTTCTTTTCTTAATAGTCATCATCATCATCATGTACCCTGCCGGTTGGCGTAGGCGATCATGTCCCTCCACAATCTTCTATCTACAGTGCATCGTATCAGTTCTGTTGTTGAATGTTTTCCATGCCATGACACCAAGCTATCCAGTATTTTCTCTCTTTGTCGTCCGCGATCTCTCTTTCCTTTTATTTTGCCAGTTGTAACCAAGTATTCCAATTTTCCTCTTCTCATGATGTGCCCGAAAATTGTTGATTGCTTCTTTCTGATGTTTTTAAGAGCTCCCTTTTTGTGTTGGCCTCTTTGAGAACCTCCTCATTGGTCTTTTTATCTATCCAGGGAACTTTCAACATTCTTCTGATTTCTTAATAGTAGACGAGATAAATGGAGAGTATATTTCCAAATGTTCTCTATTTTAATTTAATCTGGTTTTATTAATTTGTTCTGTTGCTTGTTGGTTTTACTATAACGTTTTATCCCAAATGGTTGTTATTCATCATCATCATCAAGTAACGGGCCTGCTGGCGTAGGTGATCATGCCTCTCACCAAGCTTTCGATCTCGACTGTTAAGTATCATTTAAGTTGTTGACCTTCTGCAAGCCATTCTCTTAAGCTGTCTGGTATTTTTTCTCTTTGCTTCACCCCAGGCGATTCATGATTGCACAAAGATGTTACGACGGTGGTCTTCTGTTGCCTTCCGTCGGTTTGTTTACGGTTGTTATTTTTTGTGACAAAATAGTAAAATAGTCACACTTAGTTCATAGAATTAATAACTGTACTTGCTCTCGTCGCCAGATCTTTAGAGGATGCAAAATAAGCTTTGATACGATATGTTGTAGTTTGTAGCAAGCTTTGCTGATACGCTATGTTGTAGTTTGCAGCAAGCTTTGTTGATACGCTATGTTGTAGTTTGCAGCAAGCTTTGCTGATACGCTATGTTGTAGTTTGCAGCAAGCTTTGCTGATACGCTATGTTGTAGTTTGCAGCAAGCTTTGCTGATACGCTATGTTGTAGTTTGCAGCAACCTTTGCTGATACGCTATGTTGTAGTTTGTAGCAAGCTTTGCTGATACGCTATGTTGTAGTTTGCAGCAAACTTTGCTGAGCGGAATTACGCTTCCGGTGTTTCATAAGATGGCGGGATAATTTTTTGCCTGTTCGGCGACGGATCGTATTTTTCATTTTGTGTTTATTTTGAGTGAGATTTCTCTGTTCATTATAAGTAAGATTTCTCTGTTCATTTTAAGTGGGATTTCTCTGTTCACTTTAAGTGAGATTTCTCTGTTCATTATAAGTGAGATTTCTCTGTTCATTATAAGTGAGATTTCTCTGTTCATTATAAGTGAGATTTCTCTGTTCATTAAAAGTGAGATTTCTCTGTTCATTATAAGTGAGATTTCTCTGTTCATTATAAGTGAGATTTCTCTGTTCATTATAAGTGAGATTTCTCTGTTCATTATAAGTGAGATTTCTCTGTTCATTATAAGTGAGATTTCTCTGTTCATTATAAGTGAGATTTCTCTGTTCATTATAAGTGAGATGTATCTGTTCATTATAAGTGAGATTTCTCTGTTCATTATAAGTGAGATTTCTCTGTTCATTATAAGTGAGATTTCTCTGTTCATTATAAGTGAGATTTCTCTGTTCATTATAAGTGAGATTTCTCTGTTCATTATAAGTGAGATTTCTCTGTTCATTATAAGTGAGATTTCTCTGTTCATTATAAGTGAGATTTCTCTGTTCATTATAAGTGAGATTTCTCTGTTCATTATAAGTGAGATTTCTCTGTTCATTATAAGTGAGATGTATCTGTTCATTATAAGTGAGATGTATCTGTTCATTATAAGTGAGATTTCTCTGTTCATTGATAGTGTGATTTCTCTGTTCATTATAAGTGAGATTTCTCTGTTCATTATAAGTGAGATTTCTCTGTTCATTATAAGTGAGATTTCTCTTTTCATTGATAGTGTGATTTCTCTGTTTATTATAAGTGATATTTCTCTGTTCATTATAAGTGAGATTTCTCTGTTCATTGTACGTGAGATTTTTCTGTTCATTGATAGTGTGATTTCTCTATTCATTATAAGTGAGATTTCTCTGTTCATTATACGTGAGATTTCTCTGTTCATTGTACGTGAGATTTCTCTGTTCATTGATAGTGTGATTTCTCTGTTCATTATAAGTGAGATTTCTCTGTTCATTATACGTGAGATTTCTCTGTTCATTGATAGTGTGGAACAACTGTGGGAGATGCTAACAATATACGGAGTAAGCCAACATCTAACCAACATTATTAAAAGCCTCTACGCCAACAGCAGCTGCAGGGTCAGAACAGCAACAGGCTACACAGATCACTTCGAAGTTAGATCAGGTGTAAGACAGGGGTGCGTACTATCCCCCCTACTGTTTATTACATACATGGACCATATATGCAAGCTAGCCAACCCATCAGAGACAGAGGAGATCAACGAGCTTCTATTTGCAGACGACCAGGCACTAATACATGAAACAATAGAAGACCTACAAGAACACTTAAACAAACTCAACATCTTAGGAACAAAATACAACATGAAAATCAACATCAACAAAACAGAAGTCATGAATGTCGCCAAAAATAAACAGAACATCAACATAACTATAGAAGGCAGACAACTAAAACAAGTAGAGGAATTCAAATACCTAGGAAGTCTAATGACAAACGACAATTCCCAAACAGCAGAGATAGAATCAAGATGCAACAAAGCTTGTCAAATCATCGGACAGTTATCACCACTATTGTCCAACAAAGAAATAACTCTGGAGGCAAAACGAGCACTATACAATACAATCTTCATCCCAACGTTGTGCTACCAATGCCAGACCTGGACTCTAGATGCAAGAACAATAAGAAAAAATAACCTCTACAGAGATGAAATGTGTTAGACGAATGACAGGAAACAGTCTGGGAGATAAGATCAGAAATGAAGAACTGAGAAAAAAGTTAGGAATAGCCCCAGCCATAGAATATTTAAGGAAACTACAGATAAAATGGTTCGGCCACGTGACAAGGCAGAAATATCAAAACACAACACAACGAGCCTTCAACAAACGTTGTGAGAACAACAGACCCAAGGGTCGACCACCAAAAAGATGGATCGATGGAATATTAGAAGCACTAGGAAACATAACAGCAGCAGAGGGGACCAGTAGAGCAAAAGACCGCAAATGATATCTCCCCTCGACGCTGAAAGGCAGATGAGGAAGGAAAGAGCAAGAAGAAGAAGAAGATTGATAGTGTGATTTCTTTGTTCATTATAAGTGAGATTTCTCTGTTCATTATAAGTTAGATTTCTCTGTTCACTGTAAGTGTGATTTCTCTGTTCATTGATAGTGTGATTTCTCTGTTCATTGTAAGTGAGATTTCTCTGTTCATTATACGTGAGAATTCGTCTGTTCGTTATAAATGAGATGACTTCGCTGACGGATTATTACAGGATGGTGGTATTCTTTCAGTCAGTTTGGCTGAAAGTGTAGTTTTCATGCTGTGTCATTCTTAATAAGGATTTTCCGGCTGTATAAATCAAGCCCAAGGTGTTACAGCGTTTTGAAGAGCTGTATGGCTGCGGTTAGCCAGTATTTAACGTGGACATGGGTTCTGGACCATGCGACCGAGTGAGTGCACGTGGGTTTATACCATCCTCGGCAGATCACCGACTTTTAACGACAAATGGAGTCGCCAGTCGATGAATAGAACGGATCTTGCTGAAAAGGGAATCTGAGCACCTATGGATATATTTGGAGTGCAATGATGATGACAATGAAATTACTCAATACCTCAGTAACTCAAGTTCTGTTAATTGATCACTTTGGACCAGACATCCAATTTTAGCATGAAATATTTGAGTGCTCGGTTGCCTACCCTTTTGATTCCTCCTCAGCATGCTGGGCTAGATTGGGTGGCTAGGTGGAGTTGATTATGTAAAAGCTCTGGTTTATCGGTCCTTCAGATGCAAGCTATTAGTTAGATATGAGTCTCTAACTGCTGTCAAGTCTGGTGCTGACCTTTATCTCGTTATCATGAGGCGAATAAATCAGGCATAAACAAATAATATGTCTCTATACATTTTGTTCCACGTTGTATACATGTCCTATATCTAGCCAAATCTCATACTTCTTATGTTCCCATCTTCAAGATCTTCGTCGTTTATTGAAACAAACTTCTTCTGGATCTGTAGCTGTCTCGTTGTCCTGCTAACATGACTTTCGTTAATGTTCTTTCCAGCTCTTTGTATCTTTTGATGTGCCCTGCTATTTAATTTCCGCTGTAGAACGGTGTGTATAAGCATGTTCATTTTAATATTTAAGTCCTTTAATATGTCTTCATTGCTCTTGTTCACTATCCAAGTAAGTATCTGTATCATTTTGTTTCGAGTGAGTCGATTTAATTATTTGCTTTTTGCGAAATTGTCCATGATTCACAACATTATTTTACTACTTGGAAGGTACAGGCGCTCAGTATTTTTAGGTTTTCTGTCTAGCTGATATTGTGCCACATCGTCATCATCTATTTAATGTTTGTGTTGCTTTTGATAATTTTCTTATGATCTTATTTATTATCTTTTTTGCCGGCAGTCTCCATTGTTAGTTACTACATATCCCACGTATCCATAGTTTGTTAACATTGCAAGTTCTTCACTGTTGATGCTGACTTTAGACTAAGATTTGTATTTTGCCAATGGAAACTATCTTAGGTTTCAGTCTGTTCAACTAGAGTGCTCTTCACTGTGTTTTTTTATGAACTCAATAATAGTTTTTAATCCCTTTTCCCTGTTTGAGGGGAGGACCGTGTCATCAGCGCATCGGATTTATGAAATTATGTTGCCATGTATTGTGAAGAAGCCAACATTCACAAATCTGTCATCTTTTCTGACATTTCCCATGATGTTCTCAGCATGGATGTTGAACAGGTATGAAGAAAGGATGCGAACCTACTTCATCCCTATTTGTACTTCAAACCAATTTGATGTTTCGCCCCTATTCTTGATTTCTTCTTGCTGTTCGTAAAATATTGTGATTCCATAATTTACGTTGGGTTTTTTGGGGAAAACCCCTATCTTTTAATATGTTCCACAATTGTTAATGCTTGAAGTCAAAGGACTTCATGTAATCTACTAAGAATATATGTAGTTCTATGTTATATTCTCTACACTTCTCCTCAAAAATATTTCCTAAATATGTGGTCCCGCTTGTCTTTACTATGTAAGGGTCCTGACTGTTGAGATTGTAATATATCAATTTATATCGTTCTAGCCAGTGTTGTTCACTGACTGATCTTCTAGCCAGTGTTGTTCACTGACTAATCTTGTAGACAGTGTTGTTCACTGACTAATCTTCTAGCCAGTATTGTTCACTGACTAATCTTATAGCCAGTGTTGTTCACTGACTATTCTTGTAGCATGTGTTGTTCACTGACTAATCTACTAGCCTGTGTTGTTCACTGACTAATCTTGTAGCCAGTGTTGTTCACTGACTATTCTTGTAGCATGTGTTGTTCACTGACTAATCTACTAGCCTGTGTTGTTCACTGACTAATCTTGTAGCCAGTGTTGTTCACTGACTAATCGTGTAGCCAGTATTGTTCACTGACTAATCTTGTAGCCAGTGTTGTTCACTGACTAATCGTGTAGCCAGTATTGTTCACTGACTAATCTTGTAGCCAGTGTTGTTCACTGACTAATCTTGTAGCCAGTATTGTTCACTGACTAATCTTCTAGCCTGTGTTGTCCACTTACAAATCTTCCAGTCTGTGTTGTTCACTGACTAATCTCTATCGGACATCTTACGTCTATTATTATTGGCGTCTGTTTAGGATACTTGAGAGATATAATTGTTTGTTCAGTTAACATTGATTGTATTCTTGCCTATATCTGTCACTGTTATGTATGTGGATTGAAATGATAATTGGTTTATCTCAGTTTGTGAAGTCGGATGGTTTGGAGAGAAGTGTATGTACCAGTGTCACTGCAATGATGATGCGTTTTGTGGGCGGGACGGCGAATGTTCTGATGGGAAGTGTCCTGCAACATACTTTGGCCCAGCTTGTCAATTCCGTTAGTATTATCTACATTAAAGATGTATATCAACTATAATCAGTTGGTTTGTGATATTATTTTACATCAGAAGTCATGTTACTCCGTACCTCTTACAGCACTTCATGTAAATTTACTTATCTATCCCAACTGTTCTCTGTGATTGTTTAAAAATATTTTTATTTCATCGATTACGTCACTAAACATTACCACATAATCAATATTTGTAGAGGTGACATTGATAGCAAATTTACATCTTTCACCTCTGTTGTGATCGTCAATTGTTTCTTTCAAGAAATATAATTTATCAATCATTCATCAAACTTTCATAGTATATTTCTTGCTGCGTGTTCCCTTCAATGTTTAAATAGGATTAAGAGAGTAAATTACTGTGTCTGTATCTATATATATATATATAAGCAGAAAGCGCGATGACATCTTTATCAGAATATTTACTTCCTTTCACAGCTGCTTGCGCTTACATGTCAAAGTGACAAATGAGAATGGTACTGAAAAAAAAATTGTGTAAGGACATAGTAACCTATGCCAGGCTATGAGACACTAATGCTTTACCAAACTACTGACTTATCATGATTGCTTGCTACAAACCGTTTGTCAAGACGCCAACGGCCATATATATATATATATATATATACCTATGCCAGCCGGGATGATATTTGAAATTGATGATGATCAATCAAGACAATAAGGTTAAATACTCATTGATTCATCTTATTGTTCTTCATCCTGTAACTGAGTTAATCGTTGGGACACCACTGACAGACTTACATTTCAATTTCTTTCCATCTTCAGTCACTCTTGGGAAGTCTGAAAAGTCGAGGTCTGCCCATTCTCTGATGCTATCATTGAATCTCTTTGTCTACAATTCCTTCTCGCTTCATTCACCATTCTAAGAAGAATATTCTTTGTTAGGCCAAACGTCCGTGACACGTGGGGAAAAAAGTCATTTCTCTTTACGTTTCTTCACAACTGTCAAAAGGTCATTATTTACTGAGATTACTTGTTGTATTTGTTTAAGTTAACTTTTTAATTCATAAAACGATCTAGCACAAAATAACGCTTCATCTGCATAGCCTATCTCTTCTTCTGTTGCTCTGATGTCGGTGTCTGTTTCGCAAGTGATTAGAAAAACTGATATAACGAGGGGGTGCATTAGCCTGATTTTAGAGTCAAAAGTAATGTTCATGTCTTTCAAATTAGGTTTTAGATTCTATAGAATATGAGATATACTAGAAATAAAAAAAATATTTTGAAATCATGAAATTACTTTTCTCACGACACACAGACTTCAACCAATGAACGTATGAGCGGATTAGTAATGGAATTACAATTATTGGGTACAGCTATCTAGGAATAAACGCGGACAAATGCAGAGATATATGTCAACGAATTGACAACAGTGGTGAGACAGGATTATGCTCCTTCATCACAATTTGTTACCAAATAGATGGGCATAATGATACGTGAAGTGCTCTAGTAAATTCACTGGTCGAAGGTGACTCATAAAACATGTCTCGTCTTTAGAGCACATACATTGAGGAAATAAAATGTTCTCAAAAAAGAAGAACATAATGGAAACATAAACACTCACATTTCATTTCGTTTGTTACAAATATAATCTGAAAATTATCGCTCTAAAACATAATCTATTACAATAATTGATCTTTTGACATTTCATGCTTCTGCTCTCAGGTTTATATTTCTTTCAGCATTAATCATTTGTGTAGATATTGTATACTCTTTTCTCAATTGATCCAAATGTTTCATTTTGTAAACTTTATTTCCCTACAACACTCCATCTTTATCAGTTACTCTAAATTTTCGCTCAATTACGTTCTGTCTCTCTTCAGTTACATACACATATATCGATAAACATAATTTTGATTTTCACTTTTTCAGTTGACATGGCTAACACATTCAGCACCTCAGACACGCCAGTCTATATCAAAGATGAGAATGATTCCTCGTGTAATCCTGACAAGTCTGCCACTTCGGCCTTTGTGCAAGTTTATAGCAGAAGTCAGTTTTTGTGGTTCCGGATGTTCGTCAACGATCAACGTAAGCTCACAAGAGACATCTCAATGTTTACAACATTATCCACTCTCGCCATCAAACGCTGTCACACGTTAACTATGCTTAATTTTTACTAATTTTACATATGTGTCCTTGACTTGTACTAGAGCGAGGCAAGTGTACTTAAGTTGGTATTACCTAATCACGCTGAAAAAGAATAACAGCGATTTGTTTGTATATACGAGTATATATATATATTTTTTTTTTTTTTTTGGGGGGGGGGTGAATTTTGAACAGAGTTTCTGGAGTTCAAATACAAACACTAAGCAAACTTATCGAAACAGGTATGTATGTCTTTAAAAGTTGTTTTAAAAATATTTACTTTAAAAGTAAATTGTCCAGTAATATTCCACCAGTCTCCGATGTCAGTATATTATTCTTCATAACTGTTGTATATGAGTTGGTCATTACTTCATTCCAATTTACTTCGTTTTAGGGAATATTCTCAACTTTACTGTATCTGTGAATGGCAACCTGTCATGTGTTAACGGCCGAAAGTTCAGAAACAACCTTTATGTGGACGTCATGTGTGACACAGACGTTGTTCTTAGGAGACTATACATTAATGGACCTGTTGCAGCAAATATTTGTTCCATTTACATCAGCATAGGTAGGATTTTTATACCAGTTCTGTTGTCATTATTATAGACCATGAAATAATGTGTATATGAATAATTTACTTTATCTTACGGTTTGCATCACTAGCTATGTAATATTAAACACAATGTTAGAACTTACTTGCTTGCATAAAAGGTAAAGAGCCCCGTCGCGCCAAGTGGCGTATAGGGAATATGGTGTTAGTGACCATACATTTTAGAGACCTTCGGCACATGATTTTCCGGGTAATGTTGTCGGTATTACGCCCGTGCCGCTTTACTTTCCCAGAAAAATCCGGTACCCATTTAAGGCTGGGTGAACCCGGAAGCCGTCGGTTGGGATCGAACCCTACGCCTTGTCTTTACTTACTTTCAAGCTCACATACATATGTTAATACATGCACTTTCACATTAAAACCGGATTTTTTTGGTTTTAACTCGTGAATATGTACCAGCATCTTACCGTTCCCAAGATACATATGTTGTTATTATTTTTTCTCTTGTCAACGAGCATTGCTGCCCGTCACATTTACAATCTCTTGTTATTATTTTTTCTCTTGTCAACGAGCATTGCCGCCTGTTACATTTACGATCTCTTGTTATTATTTTTTCTCTTGTCAACGAGCATTGCCGCCTGTTACATTTACGATCTCTTGTTATTATTTTTTCTCTTGTCAACGAGCATTGCCGCCTGTTACATTTACGATCTCTTGTTGTTATTTTTTCTCTTGTCAACGAGCATTGCCGCCTGTTACATTTACAATCTCTTGTTATTATTTTTTCTCTTGTCAACGAGCATTGCCGCCTGTTACATTTACGATCTCTTGTTATTATTTTTTCTCTTGTCAACGAGCATTGCCGCCTGTTACATTTACGATCTCTTGTTGTTATTTTTTCTCTTGTCAACGAGCATTGCCGCCTGTTACATTTACGATCTCTTGTTATTATTTTTTCTCTTGTCAATGAGCATTGCCGCCTGTTACATTTACAATCTCTTGTTATTATTTTTTCTCTTGTCAACGAGCATTGCCGCCTGTTACATTTACGATCTCTTGTTATTATCGTCGCGCTCATAGCAAGCCTAGTGCAGACATTTTCTGTTGTTGACACCGTGGCTCAACATTCTCATTATTATTCTTTGTGAAGAAGTTTTCCCAAATGGATTGTGTTTTCATGATAGCTTTTTGAAGAAAACAATTTAATGAGATGGAGCAATTGTGATAGCGAGCAGGAGGAAATGTTGTGTGGGTTCGATTAAATAAACAACATTCTCAAAGGGTGGTTTGCTGTTTGTGTCAACTGCAGGCTTTAGTTACCTCTTCTTATTTTTTTACTACTTCTGTTTCCCTTCCTAAAGTCGATGGTAGATATAATTTGTTGTCTTTTGCTTTTCTGTTGGTCTCTGCTGCAGTTATGTTTCCCAGTATTTATAATATTCCATCAATCAATCGTTTTCGTGGTCGACCCTTAGGTGTGGCGTTCGTATAGAGTTTATTGAAGTCTCGCTGAGTCACATTTTCATCGTTCTGTCTTATCGCAAAAATTCGTGTGTGGATTTCTGTGTTTATTTTGGAATAGTTTCTATATCCGGTGAAGTCTTTTGTGACACGTCGTAGTTTATCTCGTTTCTCTATTAATGCAGCTGCGTTATATCATTCTGTGTTTATTTTACATTGCTTTCTGCAGCTTTCCTTGCGTCACGCATATCATTTAATATTCTATATATTTTATATTAGTTGATGTCTCCAGCTCCTGATGTCAAAGAGTGTTATTGCTTAAATTTTCAAAATTATAAAGTTATTTTGGAAGATGATAGTAATAGCAGTAGTGATGTTACAGGGTAAATTTAGTTAACGATTAACCCGAATAGTGAATAAACTGATAGATAAACTAGTCAGCCTGGATTTAACAGCATCATGTAAAGTATTCGAAACCTACCACACACTAACAACTGCTTGTAAATAAATATTAATCCAACTATATTAGACTAAGAAATTTAAAGCAATACTAGATTTGTTTATTATTTCAATAAAAAATTATGGTTTTGAAAACAAAAGCAGCCTATCATACAATGTTAACTTAGAACATGAATTGAAACGGGTTCATAATAAGGACATCTACAATTACAAATGAAGTATTTTCAAACCAGCTGGAGAAACCAGAAATATCACCAAAATCATAATGAAGAGAGAATCTACATTCTTTGGACGTCAAGCGAAAAGAAGACATTGGGAATACTATGATAAAACAGCAGAATGAATGGAAAGAAGAGCAGAGGAAAACAAAACATATTCAGCAACTTATCAAAATGGCATAAAAGATCACCTTCTGAAATTATGACACGTTTGAAGGACCGAGTGACGTAGAGAGACATGACCGCCAACTGGCATGATACATGATCATGATGATTAATACAGGGATATATGTGAGGTTCTTATACTCAAATTTACTTTATCAAAACCTTATGTTAGCAGGTACTGCATATTTCATATTGTTTTAACTACACTTTTCCTGCAAGACGTATATGATGTTTCGTGTTATCACATTATACGATATTGCGTGTTGGATATTCATTTAATGTAATATTTCTTGTCACTGATATAGCGAAATGTTTGTAAAACCACAGGTCAAAATGTAGCCCTAAAACAGGAAGTGAGCCAGTCATCCACCTGTAATAACAACACAGCAAATTATTCTACCGTTGGACTGAAGGGACCTGTTTATGGACATTTGTGCGCACAGACAAATATGGAAGATTCTCCAGAGTGGAGACTCCGCTTCAACCAACAACATCTAATTCTATTTTTATACATACTTCCTTATGACGGTGAGATTTTATTATTTCTCTTTCCAAAACTCGTTCCTTTAAAAAAAAAACACACACTTGAACATCTACGTATAAATATTATTAAACACGTTACCGTAGCTCTTCACATTAGACAGCAATAACAGAGTTAGATGAACACAAGGAAACAAGGGCAACGTTCTTACCATTTCTTTTAGTGAAGTGTCAAAGAGCATCATACAAAAGAAATGTAGAACATTTTGAAAACCAATAAATGATAAGCAGAACCAAAAACAAGGCGTGAAAACATCTTGCAATCAGAACAGCTGCTAAAAAAGTTATATAAAAAACGATAATAAATAAATAATAAATAAGAGTAATAGCAATTCGTTTGCAGAACGATCACTGCAAACATCATATGTGATTAGTATTGGATTTTCAACAGATAAATCGGAAACTGTCTCCTGGTGAGAAATTTGAATTTTTTTTTTTAAAGTGTAGAGTTAAAATGGTACAATCGTATTTTTTTTAATTAGAAAATTGTAAAAGAATATCATTTCTGTATCACTTTCAGAATAATTCAACAATATTTGTTTAGTATTTGTCTCGCAGAGGTTGATGATTTTTATTTAAAACTGTGGTATATATGGGTTCTGATATTTTGTTTTTTTTTCATTTATTTAAAATAGTGGATGTTGTTTCCTTGCTAGCATGTTCTATCAATTTTATTTTGAATTTCAGCACAATCATTGAAAGGATTCACTGTGGAATTTTTTAATGATAACAACGAGACCACTTTTTTTCACCGAGATACAGATGACGACGTAAACCGTAAAATTTGGATCCCTTCGAGGAAGTTGACTAAGCATGTACTGTTGTCGTTGTCAGAGCCTGTGGAAAAAAGACAATTGCACGTTTGTGAGTTTGAAACGTTTGGAGGTAAGTTATGTTGGAAAACGTGTGACCTTAATCACGTGGCCATCTAGAAAGATTGGCGTGTATTCCTTACCATACACGTATATATTACAAGAGAAAAAGGGAAACGTGTTAGATGCAGACCTAAAGAAATATGAATAGTCAACATCAAAGAAACGCTACAGGTTTAATTGAAAATGATTAAAGGCACCTAAAGAGGGAGAACCAGAACTTTGTGTCTCGTGCTTGGTGCTCCTTGTAATCTCCGCTTGTAAACCAAAAAAGAACCGCGTGGAGATGGATGACGGATGGATTCCTAATAAATAAGATAGCGAGAGGTTACGTGAATAACAACTAAACATAGACAATGCAGTCGCTGCCAGATCACGTGGGTCAGATATAGTTCCCACAGTATAGTCAACATTAATTTTCGAACCTCTGTGTCTTTGGTGTCCATTCTGGATTTGAACATAAATACACACTATGTTCTTTAATGACGACCAAACTATTCAATCAACCTGCCCGATCTCTTGTCAACTTTGACCGATCTCTCCTTTTCTCTTTGATTCAAGTTCTCTCAATACATTCCAGCTGCTCCCTTTTCATTATGTGGCAAAAGTGACCGTCATTACCTCAAGATGTTTTTTTTTAATTTGTGTGTTGTCCTATTTTAGAACGCCCTTCTACTCTTTGTAGTTGTCCATGTCGTTCAATAAAACCTTATTTCTATGGCCTCAACGATTTTCTTAGCTCTTGTCCCGTTGTCCAAGATTATATTCTATATAGAACTGTATCACTTAACGCTGAAGAAGTCATTTCTTATCTCCAACTTTGAATAATGGTTCTATAATATGTTTATCAGGGTCTGAATTGTAGTCTTTGCCTCACTTATCTAATAGCTCTTTACTTTAGATCATTAACTACTAGTAACGAGAAGAGATGTTAAAGGTATATCTCGCTATGAAAGCTACACTTATTTTTTTTAAAATCATCTACATTCGTGAAAGTAATATACATCTTAAGAACATTGATAGAAATATCTATAGATGTAAAAAAAAAAAGGTATATATACATGTTCTTTATAGATTACACAAAAGCATTTGACAAATTCAAGCATATGGAAATAATCAATATGGTGGAGAAATTAAACATTGATGGCAAGAATCTGTGAGTCACAAAAAACATGTACTGGCAACAAACAGCAGCTATACGAATTAGCAACCAAACAGGACAATTCCAATATATAAAAAAAAAGGAGTCAGACAATCTGTGTTCTGTTGCCGGATTTGTTTTCACTTTACAGCGAAAATATTATGAGATCAATAGTAGACAAAACAGGAATTGAACTCAACGCTCAAAACATAAATAATATGCGATATGCTGATGACACAGTCTTAATAGCAGAGACAAAGAATGAACTACAAGAAATGATAGATATAACAGTAAAATAAAGCAACAAGAAAGGTCACAGTCTGAATAGTAAGAAAACAGAAGTAATGGTCATATCAAAGAAACAATCATCACCAGCATGCAGCATAAAAATAAACAGGACACATCTGAAACACGTGCAACGCGTCAAATACCTGGGCACAATAATAACATCAGATGAAAGATGCACCACAGAATTAAAATCAGAACAGCTCAGGTCAAAATTGCATTTCAGAAAATTAAAAATATTTTTTGCATCAAATCTTTGTCAATAGAAGTGAGAAAGAGAGTTCCTCGGTGCTATATAAAACCATTTCTGACCTATGGAAGCGAATCATAGACAGTAGACAAACAAATGAAAAGACGATTAGAGGTCAGAGAGATGGGATTTCTCAGAAGAATGTTGAAAGTTCCATGGACAGCTAAAAAGACCAATGAAGAAATTCTCATAAAGGCCAACACAAAAAGGGAACTCTTGGCAAACATCAGAAAGAAACAATCAGCATTTTTCGGGCACATCATGAGAAGAGGAACGTTGGAATACTTGGTTACAACTGGCAGAATAAAAGGAAAGAGAGATCGCGGACGACAAAGAGAGAACATACTGGATAGCTTGGTGTCATGGCATGGAAAATGGGCAGCAACAGAACTGATACTATGCACTGTAGATAGAAGATTGTAGAACTACATGATCGCCTACGCCAACCGATATGGCACATGATGATGATGATGATGGCACTCGTGAAATAAATCTTCAAGACCTGCAACATATATTTTTATAACTCTGACACTCTCACAAGCTTTTTGATTCGCACAGAAACTAAACATTGGTTAATATTTGCAATTTTTTCCTCTATTCAGTTTTTTTTTATAGATAAAAGAATACACTACAAGACATGCAATAAAAAAATATACTGGTAACCATTCCCACGAAAACGAAGTGGTGTCTTTCTTTATAAGGAAAATCTTTAGATAATAAAAGGTAAAGTGCCCCGTCACCCCAATTAGCGTATAGGGAACATAGTGTTAGTGACCATAATATTTTACAGTCCTTCGGCACATGATTTTTGGGGGTATTGTGGTCGGTATTACGCCAGTGCTGCTTTACTATCAAAGAAAAAAAATCAGTTACCCATTTAAAACTGGATGAACCTGGAAGCCGTCGATCAGGATCGAACATGACTTGACCTTTCTAGCCCAGTTCACTAACCATTGAGCTATCGAGGCTCCCACAACCTTGAGATGTCAACGAATAATTCTCGTCCATAATAATTCGTAATTTATTAGCGCAACAAATGGAAGTTATTTCCCCTATGGTTTTGTTTTCTTGTCATGATGTCCTAGCCAACTGATTCACCTATGATTGATAACAGGCACACGTAATAATTCTATGTCTGTGAATTAATTCTTCGAGAAATCTAAAATAAAAAAAAAAAGATATGGTCTGATAGAAGCTAATTGCCGCAAATGTTGATGTTGTTGTTGTTGTTGCGTTCGCCAGCTTTCAACTCTGACGAAGTCCCTAGAGACTAGGAACTGAATTTTGTGTGTTAATCCATTTTTCCCTGGCAGCCGTGTGCACAGGGGTCTCTCGCCCCACAGGCAGGTAGCTCCGACTTCGGAGGTACTCATGTTTTTTTTTCCGTCGATGAGTAACTGACGTTTTAAGCCGGGCCTCGCTGCTGAGACCAGGGGTGGTTGTCGCAGAGAGAAATCATAAATAAAAATCCCAACCGGTGGAGCCGAGATTTGAACCCACAATCTTTCTGTCCCGAGGCCGGCGTTTTGCCTCGAGACCAACCAGTTCCCCATTGACTTGGAATACGAGGAAACTGCAACAAGGAACACTATTCATGCATATCCTGAAATAGTTCCTGCCGCCAATCCACCATATACCAGAAGTTCACGTCCTCCCGAAAGTGATGATCGTCATATTTCTTTAAAAATGTATAGCCCTTGATGATGTTAGGCCATCGTTTTTGACTCCAATTTCGAACATATAAACACACAGTTAGTCGTCAGATTATTGCCGCTAATGATTTTGCAGAAAAAAAAAAGCATTATTTCAAAAGTATCTCAATAAACATGTACTGTTAATTATCAAATTGTATTTACATGATCAGGCTTACATTCCATCGCATATTAACTTTTAATTATGATTTTTCCAGACTGTCAATATTGATTATTAATGTCGTTATTGGGAGCCGCGATAGCTCAGTGGTTAGTGAACTGGACTACAAAGGACGAGAGGTAGGGTTCGATCCCAACCGATGGCTTCCGGTTCAACCAGCCTATAATGGGTACCGGATTTTTTCTGGGAAAGTAAAGCGGCACGGGCGTAATACCGATCACATTACCCCAAAAACCATATGCCGAAGGTCTGTAAAATGTATGGTCACTAACACCATATTCCCTATACGCCACTTGGCGTGACGGGGGTACTTTACTTAATTTAATGTCGTTATTTCCCAAAATCATGTACGCACATTGCATTTCTTACTATTTTGTCGCTCATTATTGCCTCTACTATCTCCACATCTTCTGACACTTGTTTTCTTTTATTCGCTTAAATTCAAAACTCGTGTGTCTCTCTACCAGAGAATGTGTGCCCAGAAGGGACGTACGGACTGTCGTGCAATAAGAAGTGTCAGTGCGGTGAAAGAAGTCTATGTCATCACATAACCGGCCTGTGTAGTGAACCTTGTCCGCCCGGCTTCTATGGATTCAACTGTGAATCTAAATGTCAAGAAACCTGTTTGGGTGGTTTATGTCACCAAGCGACTGGACACTGTGATCAATGCTCTCCTGGCTACCAGGGACATTTTTGTGACTCTGGTGATTGGTCGAGATGTCTATAAATAGATATGTATTCACTACAGTTTTATAGCCGCCAACTATAGATTTACTAAGTAAAGTGCCTGCGGACTAAAAGAAAATTCCCGGAAAAACTCCAACTAGCATGAAGTTTTAGCTTTTCCAGTAGTGGCGATTGTGGACAAAGTGACGTCAGCCGTCTTTAGCTCCTATTGCTGAAAACGTCATGCTGGTTGGAGGGTTTTCCGGTTTTATTTCGCCCCGCGGGTTTGATGGCGTTAGTCGCGGTCAAATGTAGTCCTGTGGTTGTAGTTTAACTAAGGCGTGTGAGCTACAGGCGAAATTCCGAAATCATTAAAAATGTGTGACGTCTCCAGCTGTGCGAGCTATAGACGTCTGACGTTATTTACCAGCAACCGCCCCTGCTCGGAATATTGAAAACGTCACAAATTTTGAGTGAATACTTTCAGTCCGCAGGTTTCATTAACACCATAGTTGGCAGTTGTTCAAGTTTACGTGTAGTATGAAAAGTATAGCCCTTTATAAGGGCGTAGTGGTTAATGTTGTCCACGTAAAATTACCAAGGGAGTTAATTCAAGCGTAATTATTATTTTTTCTTCAAGCACAAGAAATAGCTAGTAGAACAGACGACAGAACACAATCAAAATGTGTACATTGCTTCTATTGTCCAGGAAAAAGTATTCGACAGAGTAAATAGAGAACGACTGTGGGAGTTACTAACAACAAACGGAGCGAACTAACATCTAACCAACCTACTTAAAAGTCTCTACATCAATAGCAGCTGCACAGTCAGAAAAGCAGTAAGTTACAAAGACTACTTCGAAGTTAGATCAGGTGTTGTACAGGAGTGCGTACTGTCCTCTCTACTTTTTATTAAATACATGGACTATATATGTAAGTTAGAAAACACACCAGAGACGAGGAGATCAACGAGCTTCTACTTGCAGATGATCAAGCACTAATACATGGACAATAGAAAAACTACAAGAACACTTCAATCCTAAAGATCTACAACAATTACTTAATGTATTAAACATGACAAGCAAAAAATATAGACTAGATATGAATATCAAAAAGACTAAAACTATGATCATAAGCAAAGAAAATTCTCAGGACCTACAATTAAATATCAAAGTTGAAGGAATACATCTAGAGACAGTTCAGAACTACAACGACCTGGGACATACTATAACCAGTGATGGAAAATGTACAACTGAAATAAATAAAAGAATAGGTATGGCAAAAAGTAATTTCAATGCCATGAAAAATATACTAACATCAAAACAAATAACAACAGGGCTAAAACTAAGAATAGCAAAATGTTACGTCTTCTCAATATTCCTCCTGTATGGTGCAGAAACATGGACATTAGACCAGAAAACAGAACATAAAATTGAAGCCTTTGAAATGTGGATTTATAGAAGAATAGGTAGAATTGGATGGAAAGAAAAGAAAACAAATGAGGAAGTTTTAAAACAACTAAAAATGAAAAGAGAACTACTAAACACAATTAGAGCAAGACAAACAAATTTTTGGGTAATGTTAAAAGACACAGCACCCTAATAAAAGTAATATTGGAAGTAAAATGCAAGGTAAAAGAGGCAGAGGCAGACCAAGACTAACATGGGCGAGTAACATCAAAAGATGGACAAGCCAGCCTATGACAATCTGCACCATCAAAACAAGAGAGAGAGTGGAATGGCGTTCCATGGTAGCCAACCTTCGATGTGGAGACGGCACTCAATGATGATGACAAGAACACTTAAACCGACTCAACAGCACATGCACGTAATACTACGTAAAAGTCAACATTAATAAAACAGAAGTCATAATTATCGCAAAAAGTAACAGAACATCAACATAATTATAGACGACAGACAACTAAATCAAGTATTTAAATTTAAATACACTGTACATTGAAAGTCTTGTGACAAATGACAATTCACAAACAGCAGAGATAGACTCAAGGAGCAACAAAAGGCTTTGTTAAATCATTGTACAGCTATCACCACTAATGTCCAAAAAGGAAATAACTCTAGAGACAAAACAATCTCTACAATACAATCTTCATCCCGAAGCTGTGCTACCAATGCCAGTTCTGGATCCTAGATCAAGGAACATTAGGAAAAATAACCTCTACTGAGATCAATTGTTTTAGACCAAAGACAGGAAATAGAGATAAGATCAGAAATGAGGAATTAAGAAAATGCTGTGAATAATCTCCACCATAGAATATATAAAGAAACAACAGATAAAATGGTTTGGCCACGTGACAAGGCTGAAAGATCAAAACACAACATAATGTGCCTTCAATAACGTTACAAGGACACCAGACCCAAAGGCCGACAACGAAATGGATGCATCGACAAAACGTTAGAAACACTAGGAAACATAACAGCGGCAGAGGTCAACAGAAGAGCAAAAGACCTCAAATTATATACCCCCTCGACGCTGAAAGGAACAAGAGGAAGGGAAGAAAAAGCAGAAGAAAATCACAAGAAAGAAGGTAATTTAAAAATAAGTAAGTGTAGCAGCAGAGACAACATATCTGATGTTCCAAAACTATACATAAAGAAGGAATTCCATGCAACCATTGTCCTAAGATTGGCATGTATGATTATTTACTACAAGTTACATGCGCATATTAGTCGCCATATATATGAAACATTTTTGGCAAGCGGCTTAAGTGATAAGAAAATACAGAAGAAGAAAGAGAGCCACGGCAGTTTATGTCACATCCAAGCAAACAGGGACGATTCTTTACTTATGTTTCTTTCCAATTCTTCGAGTTCAAAATTATTATATAATTTTATATTATTTTTAAAATTGTCAATACATTTGTGTATGTGTGTTGTATGTTTGTTCTAGTTGAAGACCAACAGCGCCAAACGTCGTTCTGGTTTGTGTTGTTCTCATGTTATGTGAAGCTTTAACCATATCTGTTTTTCTTTTTAATATATTTTTTTTTATTTCTCCTGTTGCTAGTCGTAACATCCATAAATTAATTTTGCGTCAACGTTTTCCATTTGTCTCTTCTATATTTGTCTGAAATTACTTAGTAAGCAATAGGAGAGCGAGATACATAATTGCATCATTCGGAGAATGGCAGTGTCTTGTCTTCGTTGTCTTTACAATGACAAACACCGCGAGCCAAGTACCGATTGTTTTGTCAACTTGGTCAACAGCTGAATGCGTAGCTGCGATGGTATTCACATTGAACTTATTAAAACGTCATATGTTGCCACTACTATAGTGGTATTCTGATTCTATCACGATGATGATGATGATTAAATACACAGTCCATAACTCGTTAACTCCCGGTTAACATGCCTGACAATTCACAAAGTTAATGTAAAAAGTTATAATAGAAACTAGCAATGGTCTAACGATGTACAACCTCTGCTTTATCTCTTCTATTTTAGCTTGTGCTCCCAGATTTTGGGGACCACAGTGCAAGCGTCGCTGCCCTGAACAGTGTAGAGACATCTGTAACAACATAAACGGGTTATGTCATTGTAACGATTATTACACTGGAGACAACTGTACAGGTGAAGTATCTCACAAGCAGTTGACCGCGTAGATGAAACATGTAATGTTTTATTTTTACATTAAAAATGTATTGTTTAAAATAATGTTTCAATCATCGACTAGGTATATAGAACACAAGTATTTTGACGTGTCCCATGTTGCCCCATCGACATCCAGCGTGTCGTAACAGGACCTGCTCAGACAGCAGTTATTCTGTACAGTCAGTCTTATGTGTAGCACTCGTCGATGCAATAGTAGACAAATGAGACACAAACTTTTTGGAATGAACGAACTAGAATCCTCAAGAAACAGAGAAACTATTTTCTCATCAGATTATCAAAGATTAAAAGTATAAAGAAATTTCAGAGCTAAAACAATCATCATTATTTCTGTAGAACAAATCATGCAAATCATTTAATTTTGTTCCAGCGATTTAATGCGCTCTACACCTTTCTGTCGGTTGCATGCATATATATGTATATATATCTTCTTCTTCGGCATGAGGTAAGCTTGTCCCTGTTTGAGGGAACTGCAACAGTCATTTTCAGAAAATGTGTGGTGTTTTTGCACTCACTCTTTTCTACATTTTCATCTTTCACGTTAAACTTGAACTATAAAAAAAAAAGGAAATTACCCCCGTCACGCTTATGGCGTATAGGGAGATATGGTGTTAGTGACCCTATATTTTACAGACCTTCAGCACATGATTTTTGGGGTAATGTGGTCGGTATTACGCCCGTGCTGCTTTACTTTCCCAGAAAAAATCTGGTACCCATTTAAGGCTGGGTGAACCCGGAAACCGTCGGTTGGGATCGTGCCCTCCATAATATGTTTAACAGACAATTATGTCTTTTTACATAACCATTTGACTCGTACTACTGTTCTATGATGAAAGGGCAGCAACAACTTCATGTGTTGGTAGTATGGTCGGTACTTATATGTGCGAGTGTGTCCTGATTTTTTCCCGGAAACCTGTACAGTGGCTGACACACTCCATCTTCGGCAGACTGGATCTTGGTTTGATATAGTTGACCTTCTCGTAGGGTGGATCCCGGCCGGGCTGCTGAGCTCACCCTGTACGTGATTTCTGACAGGGTGTTCTCCACAGACTTCCCTACTGCCGACCGCTAGGTAGTAGTAGTTTGTTTTCCTGGGTGTTCTTTCTCATGGATAGAGCTTTGAACGCGACTCTTACTCGCACGACACACCCGGCATTGATATATGGGACGTGTTTTTAAATGATGCAACAGTGCCATCCGTTACACTCACCCCGTTATTGTAAGAGAAGCCTTCCATCTAGTCTTTAGTTCATGGGACTGGATCTGGAGTTCCGTTTCAGTGATGAAGTTGACAGATTATTTTTGTGTCCAGGTCGTGTCAACAGCCCACAGTTTCTGTCTTAGTTCAGCATCCTCTGGTCAGATTTGCCATCGTGATTCCGTGTAAGTTGGACACAGGTGAAGATATGCTGTGGTTCCTGAACACTAGTTCCACATATTTATTCTATTGTACCGAACACTTTGAGACTACATAAATAATTTAGGATTCTACAGTGACCAGCTCTCAAACGATTGATGATGCAACTATTGTATGGGGATATCGATGTTGCTAACGT
Organism: Megaustenia siamemsis; assembly: GCA_032433765.1. Taxonomy (NCBI): domain Eukaryota; kingdom Metazoa; phylum Mollusca; class Gastropoda; order Stylommatophora; family Ariophantidae; genus Megaustenia; species Megaustenia siamemsis. The sequence continues at coordinate 75,008,759 of JAVIAB010000156.1, read as the reverse complement.
TCAACCTTCTTTTCCATTGCGAGTGGTTTTAATGCGTGCGATGGTTTATTATATGATAACATGAATACTCCTAGTAATTGCTCTTTATACACGAATCATATATAGAATTGATATCGTTTTGTTCATGCCAACAAAAGAGCTTAGATCTGCCCTCATGGCATTTGGTTGTTGGACATGTGTAAAAATAATATTGTAAGGGTCCTCAAATAATATAAATTTAGTTCCCATAAATCTGTTGGTGATTATGTGGTCTTGTCGATGTAACCATTTGAAGTACGTCGAGCCTTAGGAAGGCAACTATAGTCCGTTTCGATATGGTTTGTCCACGCTTGACTTCAAATATCTCCATAACCTTTACACACATACAATATGATTTTTTTTTTGCATTTGGTCTTATTTTTTCAATGTGCCGAAAGTTTTCAAAATGCAATATTACAGATAGTGTCATTCAACTGCAACGGCTAATTCCTTTGATCTTTTTCGACAGATGCAGTTATTTTGTGGTTGAAGAAAATAGTTTACCGTAATTGAAGCTATTGGCCTAATTCCGACATAGGCGTAACATAATTCGAAAGTTAATAATAACACTCATTTCAATAAATGCTTAGAACATCCAACGATTTATACAACGCCAATGAATAGAAACGGGAAATGTTTATAAACCTCCAAAATTAACTTGTCGTTCAAACATCCTGTAAAAATGTGCGGATAAATTCCACAAATCACGGGAATTACGTGGAAGATTAGCAAATGAAATAGGTCATAAATACGAAGGGGTAAACCATATAAAATAATGGTTTGTCTAGGAGGTAGTTATTTGTATACATTAAATAAAGACAATTAAAAACCGTAAGTTTTTATTTAGGAACAAAAATTTATTCGTAGGGACATTTAGTTTATTATGTCCTGTGCAAAATTTGAACAATTTCGATCAAGTGGTTACAAAGATATTAATTATTAAATAGCGGCTAACCATTTTGAAACGAACTATAGTAAGTGCATGCTATATAGCTTGTTTCATAACTCGTGCCCAACTTTTAAAATCGATAGCTTTTTAACCGCTTGTTGTAAGTTGTTCAAAATTTGCTTGTAAAGTTATAATGATTAGAACCCAACATGTAATTAATTTCATTAAAAAAAAACATTTGGTTATTATTGTTGCTTATTTGATTTATATAAATTTATAACGACCCATTGATGTAGTCAAAACTTAATGTTTACAGTATTTTAAGTTAAAAATAGCGAGTAAAAATCCACACACGGTAAAATTGACGTGTTTGCACTCTTTCGCCGTGGTTTTTTTTTGACACAATTAGACACTTGAGAAATTGTGTGTTCCATTTCCGTTCATTCAGATGTGTAGACGTGAAATTCGCAAAATGTTGGGTATGAATGAAACTGTTACAATAAGAAAATTAAAAGTTTCGCTGAAAAAGAACAACAGTATTGAAATATCAAAGTCTACATTATGGAGGAATGTGAGAGCTGCAGGCTTTACATTAAGAAAGTATTCCAATGGACGAAACATCATCTGTGAGAAGCCACATATAGTAGTCATAAGAAGCAAGTTCTTACGTGAAGTAAAAGAGGTGCGCAAGCAAGGTTATGATATTGTGTACTTGGATGAAACATAGATCAATGCTCACCACACTAACCAAAGGGAATGGCAGTCATTAGATGGAAAGATTAAGAGATTAATACCTAGCAGCAGAGGACAGCGCTTGATAATTGCTCATGCAGGTAGTCGACAACATGGACTAATACAGAATGCAGAGCTCATTTTTCTTTCAAAATCCATAGACAATCGGGATTATCACTCTGAGATGAATGGTCACATATTTAGACATTGGATTGAAAATTCTGTTCTCCCATCATTAGATCGACCATCTTGCCTAATAATGGACAATGCAGCGTACCACAACATTGTTGCACTTGAAGATAAAGTCCCGACGTCATCCAGTACAAAAGATGCTATTAAGATATGGCTCACAAAGGAGCACATACAATTTAATAACATGTACTTAAAACCTGAATTACTATCTCTAGTAAAGCAAAAACAAAGGACAAAGATTTTTCAAATAGATAAGATTATCCAAGAGCACGGTCATATAAGTTTGAGGCTGCCACCTTACAATGCTCATTTAAATCCAATAGAACTAATCTGGGCAAAATTAAAAGGACAAGTGGCAGATGAAAATACAACATTCAAAATATGCGATGTAAAGACTCTTGCTAATCTCGCTTTATTAAATATAGACAAAGATTATTGGGCTAAATGTGAAGACCACGTCTTAAAACAGGAAGAGGAATATTGGAAAAATGATGGTTTGTGGAATGTTCAACCCCAAACTGTTATTAATCTTTTAGACTCGTCTGATTCAGAATGAAAGTATATAGTCCCCACAATGTTGGCCCCTATATTACCTTAAATTATTTCAACAAACGGTCCTTTTCAGGACCACACAACTATGAAAATTGGACATACACGTATACCTTGATATTATCGTCCGTCCTCGAACTGAGAAGACAATAATTCTCCTGGTATTTCCCCATTACGGCCACGCCTTTACCTAGTGAAAATTAATCATAGACCAGCAACTACGGTAATTTCTATTATTTAAGGGTTCACAATTTACAATTTTGACAAACATCAAAGAAATTCGCCGCTTTAAGAAAACTGCAGCTGCAAGATATTTGTTAAATATACATTTAAAGGGTCTTTTGCATTCTAATAACATTTGGAAAATTTCAACAGTTTTTAACAAACGGTTACTGAACAATAGCGTTTTGAAGTTGGTCAAGTGATTTGAAACGAGCTATAGTTGTGTGTACAACAGAGGTCAACAAGAACTATGAACAAATACTGAACCTATGAATTAGTTCTGGGCCAGTACGAGTACTATAAAAATAGTAAGCTATTACTTATACCTCTTCCAGGTCTAATACTTGACTTCCCTGTTGTATTTAAGAGTGTGAACCCGGATTATGGGGCCGAAAGTGTGAACAGACCTGCCCGTCCCGTTGTGCGGAACCTTGTGACTTAAAAACCGGGGCTTGCAGGTGTATCGGAAATTTCATTGGATCCAAATGTTCAGGTATTGAGACATCGAAAACATTTTAAATTAAATTGAACATGATTTGTTTATTATTGTCTCTATGTCTAAATAAACTAAATGTGAGTTGATGAATCATATACAAACTTATAGTAGACGGCTGCGTTACTGAAAAGTTAGTGATAACGTTAGTGGATAGGTCTTTGTCGTAGAATTACAGATTTGTTTAAATATTTAATTTTTCTAGGAACAGCTGATCATTTGATTTAATGCATGAAACTAGTGACTAATACAACAAACACATGAAATATCAACATTTTACACAAAAAAAACTAGCCTGCACTCGTTGTTAAAATTAGATGGCTGATGTACACCCCAGTGAGATCCAGAGGAGCTGAGTCAAAAGTTGCTGCTCTCCAAGAAAATGAAATTTAAAAATTAGGCAACTCATTTCTGACAATTGGAATAAGAAAAACGTTCTTTGGTTTTTAATAAAGCCAAGCTGTCCACGTATGGAACTGTGACCTGGACATAACAGGCAATATAATAACTGTAGGCCATAGAAAAGTGTCAGCTGTGAAATGTGGAGAAAACCCTGGACTGATAATATGAAATAGCAAGTCATTCACAAGAGCTGAAAGTAAACATTTAGCTTATTGTCAACATCAGCAGAAAACAATCAATTTTTCATTTAATGAGAAGGGGAAAAGGGGGCCACCGCAGTCGAGCGGTTAGTGTAAATATCAAGGACACAAGGCCAGGGTCCATTCCGATCAACGTCTTCTAGTTTTTCTTAGACTGAAATGAGTAACGGAGATGTCTATAATATTACTGTGCCTGGCAGCTGCCGACCAGATCATAACATATATAGTTAGGCTGGATATTGTTGTCTATTCTCATCAAATGTGCACTTCGTCACTATAATATATAGGCCACTATCAGATAAAATAAGGCACATTATATTTCTATAAGCCTTAAGGCGTGGCTGGATCCCTTACTCACCTTCATCATTAAAAGGAGATAGGAGGTAAATTTAGTGACAATTGGAGAAGTGTAAGGAAATGGATATAGAGAAATACAGAGGGATTATGTTTAGTAGTTTAAGAGAAATATTTGATAGGAGGTCAACACAAGTATTATTAACGGCGGTAGAAATGTAAAATTGTAGAGTGACATGACAGACAAAGTATGTTTGTTCACGACACGGTCTAAAATGATAAACTGTATTTGACATGGCCTTTCAGGCCCGTTTGTGTAAACCAGGGTTTAATGTTATACTGCTTCTGTCAGGATCCATAACTAAAGATGACTTTCACTTCACGGCAATCTCCAAATAATCGACAACTAGCGATCCAGTACTGTCCAAAATAATGTCAAAACCCATACAACCATCCAGTTTGATTCCTCAAGGGAAATATAAAATGCGAGAAATTACGGAAAACAAAAATTAAATCTTGAAAAGACACCAAAACAGACGTAGAGAGAAAACACATAGCAGAAAAACACACAGACGACAACTACCCACAGGACTCCTGGTCTTACATATACACGGATGGCTCTGCTACAAACAGAAATGGAGATGGAGGTGTGTTCATGAAACTTAATAACCAGGTAGAGATTATCAAATCAATGGCTACTGGAAAATTCTCAAACAACTATAAAGCAGAAACTGAATCACCAAACGATGCTGCAAAACTGACCATTAATCAGAAAAATAACGTGTACAAGGAATTAGTGATACTGACCGACGTCTTGACAGTCCTAACAGCTCAAAAAAAAAAATCATGAGCAGCCAACTAGGTAACCCGAGACGAGCCCTAGACCACTTATGCCATAACTTCCAGAGAGTGGTCATCTAATGGATATCATCACAGTGTAATATACAAGAAAACGAATGTGCAGACAAACTAGCAATGGAGGGCGGGAGATTGCCACAACAGAACCATCTTGCCAGCTACGATGAAACTAGTCAATCATGAAAGGCCAGTATCATAAAAAATGGAAACAAGAACAAAGTATAAACGGTGCTGAGGATACCTCCAACTATCAAGAGGGGATCAAGTCATCATTCTTCGCCTACACACTGGCCACAACAAAATGAAAAACCATATGTTCACTAAACTCAAAATAGAAACTACCAGCCAATGCCACTCTACTCTGGATGACATGACAACAAAACACATTCTCCAGAATTACCCCGCCAGTACATAGACCTGAGGAGGTCAATGTGGCCCATGCCCACCTTTATGGAAGAGAAACTCTACGGGACAACCGAGTCACAGAAACAGACAGCAGCCTTCACAAGAGAGTCTGGAATTCTAGCCTCAATGAACTGATAGTTGTAGAAGAATGAAGTGGAAGTAGAAGAAGAAGAAGAAGAAGACCTTCAAGATCTAAAGTTGACAATAGGAAACTGATATGAAAAAGCACATTACGATGGGACTATTCTACGACAATCATTCTTACCGTCCTTAGTTTGACGATGCACATTTATGACCTTGTAAGATTACTGGTGAAAGCAAATTACAGATTTAACCAACAGTTTATACATGTTGTATCACCTTGTCAGAAATAAAGAAAGACACAATCTTAAATGAGAGGACAGGACAACCATATCATATTTGATGACAGAATGAAAGGGTAGGTAATGATTAATGAGATAATGGTAGACTAACAAGTGGATGTAATAAATATAGAAGAGTTTTAGCACAACGACAACACGTCTATCGAAATCGTTTTTGTTTATTTGTATTTCCTTCCTGGAATTTCTACTTCTTCCTCTTTTCTCTTTCACTGATACCTAAAAGGCGTCGTGATTTATATCATTTGTCGTTCTTGTGCTGCTCGAATTGTCTGAATTAGTGATTTTCCTTTGTTGTTACATGTCTCTGTCACTGCATCTATCCATCTTCTTCTGGGTCTTCCTCTTGGTCTTTTCCCATGCATTCTCGAGAAGAACGCCCTTGATGGTGATTGGTGAGGATTCATTCTGACCAGGTGGCCAAATCATTTAAGTTGTTGTTGTTCTATATATTCTTGGCAGGGTTTTGTGTCCTGGAACTAACTTGTAATTTTCTGGTTGTATTCTAGTTTGTGCGCCACTATTTTGGGGCCATCATTGTAACCGCAAGTGCTAGGCGAGTTGTTCAAAACCTTGCGACAAACCATCGCGAGGGAAATACCAATTATTTTGTCAACTTGGTCAACAGTTGAGTGCTTGGCTGCGATGGAATTATCATTTGAACTTATTAAAATTAAAAAGTCATATGTTGCCATAACTATAGTGGTATTCTTATTCTATCACAATGATGATGTTGATTAAATCCCGGTCAACGTTCCGGACAATTCACAAAGTTAATGTAAAAAATTATAATAGAAACTAGCAATGGTCTAACGATGTACAACTCCATTTTATCTCTTCTATTTTAGCTTGTGCTCCCAGATTTTGGGGACCACAGTGCAAGCGTCGCTGCCCTGAACAGTGTAGAGACATCTGTAACAACATAAACGGGTCATGTCATTGTAACGATTATTACACTGGAGACAACTGTACAGGTGAGGTATCTCACAAGCAGTTGATCACGTAGATGAAACATGTACTGTTTTATTTTTAAATTAAAAATGAACTGTTTACAATAATGTTTCAATCATCGAATTGATATATAGAACACACGTATTTTGACGTGTCCCATGTTGCCCCATCGACATCGAGCGTGTCGTAACAGGACCTGCCCAGACAGCAGTTATTCTATGTAGTCAGTCTTCAGTGTAGCACTCGTCGATGCAATAGTAGACAAACGAGACACAAACTTTTTGGAATGAACGAACTAGAATCCTCAAGAAACAGAGAAACTTTTTTTCTCATCAGATTATCAAAGATTAAAAGTATAAAGAAATTTCAGAGCTAAAATAATCATCATTATTTCTGTAGAACAAATCATGCAAATCATTTAATTTTGTTCCAGCGATTTAATGCGCTCTACACCTTTCTGTCGGTTGCATGCATATATATGTATATACCTTCTTCTTCAGCATGAGGTAAGCTTGTCCCTGTTTGGAGGGAACTGCAGCCGTCATTTTCAGAAAATTTGTGGTGTTTTTGCACTCATTCTTTTCTACGATTTCCTCTTTCATGTTAAACTTGAACTATGCCCTCCATAATATTTTCAACAGGCAATTATGTCTTTTTACATAACCATTTGACTCGTAATACTGTTCTATCAGAAGCCAGATAAAAACGATGCAGGAAAACACAAATGAACTATCATTAATAGCCAGGAAAATTAGGCTTGAGATCAATCATGAACAGACTAAAGTCATGAAAAGTTTAATTCCAACAGATGACAAAATATACATGGAAAACAAACCAGTAGAAGAGATCGATCACTTTATCTATATTGGAAGTCACATTGATCGAGAAGTGGATACAAGCGAAGAAATTAGAATCAGAATAGATAAAGCAGCAATGTCTTTCAGAAGCCTTGAAAAGTTGTGGAAATCAAAACTCATCAGCTCAAACACAAAACGTAGGCTATTCAAATCAAATGTACTATCAACCCTTAAGTATGTATGTGAAAGCTGAAAAACAACAAGAGATATAGAAACAAAGTTGAACGCATTCGAAAATAAATGTCTAAGGAAAATACTTGGTATAGTGTGGAACGAACTCAAAACAAATGAGGAAATTAGAGAAATCGCCAATCAACCACTAATATCTTCAGTAATAAAGAAAAGGCGATGGTCATATGTTGGACATGTGATGAGAAGAGATAATAACCGAATAGCAAAGCAAGCCCTCATATGGGAAACAACAGGTAAGAGAAAAAGAGGAAGACTCAGGGAGACACTGAGAAGAACATTGATGAGAGAGGCAAGTACAGCAGAATCGGCTCCCTCAATGACATAGAGCAGCTTGTACAGAACAGAGACAAATGGCGAGATTTGATAAAATATCTATAAAAGAATTGAAAACTGCTAGAACAAAAATTCAGATAGGAGAAGGTGTATCTTGGTCTACGCAATATGGGCCGGCTACGGCTCGAAAGGTCAATAGATAGAAAAGACTGTTCTATGATGAAGGGGCAGCAACAACTTCATGTGTTGGTAGTATGGTCGGTACTTATATGTGCGAGTGTGTCCTGATTTTTTCCCGGAAACCTGTACAGTGGCTGACACACTCCATCTTCGGCAGACTGGATCTTGGTTTGATATAGTTGACCTTCTCGTAGGGTGGATCCCGGCCGGGCTGCTGAGCTCACCCTGTACGTGATTTCTGACAGGGTGTTCTCCACAGACTTCCCTGCTGCCGACCGCTAGGTAGTAGTAGTTTGTTTTCCTGGGTGTTCTTTCTCATGGATAGAGCTTTGAATGCGACTCTTACTCGCACGACACACCCGGCATTGATATATGGGACGTGTTTTTAAATGATGCAACAGTGCCATCCGTTACACTCACCCCGTTATTGTAAGAGAAGCCTTCCATCTAGTCTTTAGTTATTGAGATTGGATCTGGAGTTCCGTTTCAGTGATGAAGTTGACAGACTATTTTTGTGTCCAGGTCGTGTCAACAGCCCACAGTTTCTGTCTTAGTTCAGCATCCTCTGGTCAGATTTGCCATCGTGATTCCGTGTAAGTTGGACACAGGTGAAGATATGCTGTGGTTCCTGAACACTAGTTCCACATATTTATTCTATTGTACCGAACACTTTGAGACTACATAAATAATTTAGGATTCTACAGTGACCAGCTCTCAAACGATTGATGATGCAACTATTGTATGGGGATATCGATGTTGTTAACGTTCAACCTTCTTTTCCACTCCGAGTGGTATTTGTTGTGTGTGATGGTTTACGATCAATGACTACTCGTGGTATTTGCTCGCTATACAAGAATCATGTATATCATTGATATCGTTTTGTTCATGCCAACAAAAGAGCTTAGATCTGCCCTCATGGCATTTGGTTGTTGAACATGTGTAAAAATAATATTCTAAGGGTCCCCAACTATTATAAATTTAGATTCCATAAATCTGTTGGTGTTTGTGTGGTCTTGTCGATGTAACCATCAGAAGTGCGTCAATCTACATGAATGACGACTAGCAAGGACATGATAGTTGTGTGTACAACAGAGGTCAACAAGAACTATGAGCAAATACTGAACCTATGGATTAGTTCTAGGCCAGTACGAGTACTATAAAAATAGAAAGCTATTACTTGTACTTTTTCTTCTTGGTCTAATCCTTGACTTCCCTGTTGTATCTAAGAGTGTGAACCCGGATTATGGGGCCGAGAGTGTGAACAGACCTGCCCGTCCCGTTGTGCGGAACCTTGTGACTTAAAAACCGGGGCTTGCAGGTGTATCGGAAATTTCATTGGATCCAATTGTTCAGGTATTGAGTCGTCCAAACATTTAAAATTAAATTGAACACGTTTTGTTTATTATTGTCTAAATAAACTAAACTAAATAAACTTGTATGTGAGTTGATCAATTATATACAAACATATAGTATAGACCAGGGGTGGCCAAATTGCGGCCCGCCAGCCTAGTTTTCTTGGCCCGCGAAGCTCCACGGACTTACTTCATTTTTTACCCCTAATAGCGGATTTCTCCTGGTTTTAATCCGTGTCGGAGTTAACTCTTCTATCGTTCAAGAATACACAATTTGAAAATCTCTGTCAATTTCTCTGCACAACTAATGGTGCCGACAATATTCAAAGTCTTTGCTTCGAGTTGGTACCGCAAAGTTGCTTTATTGTCAGTGCGGTGATAGCGTCAGATCTTTGGCTCAACATTTGTCGTCTGGACTTGTGGTGGCTCTTTCATTTCGCGGTAAGGGGTTAATCAGGTTGGGAGGGACAGGGGTGAGGGGACTTCGTAGCTCTAATTCTGTCTTTGAAGTTACATTCAAAATGTTTCACTGTTCGCCTTCATTCCCTTTGATCCCATCGTCTTGTCTTGTCCATAAAATGACTGCAACGTGTTTATTTGGTCACAATCTTTTGATTTCATTGTCAAACACAAGTCTGTGTATAACTGTCAAATCTGGACTTATTTTCGATAGTGGACCAACATTCTGTGACTTTTAACTTTGATGTGAGATTTTGTATTAAATCATGCTAAAACGTAGAAAAGTTGATTGTGAAAATCGCATATTTAAACCTGAATGGGAATTAGATTATTTGTTTATCTTCAATAAGGATAGTAAACCTCAGTGCTTAATTTGCGTTCAAGTGTTAGCCGTTTTGAAGGAATATAATTTAAAACGGCACTATGCCACACATCATCAAAACATGTATGAGAAACATAGCATTGAAGCTAGGAAGCTTTTGGTTGAACAGCTGAAGACAAAGTTGAATCAACAGCAAAGTATGTATACAAAGGGCAATAAAATTAAAGAGTCATCGATCATTGCATCATATACAGTTACCTATGAGCTTGCAAAATCTAAAAAACCCTTTACTGACGGAAATTTTGTGAAGAAATGTGCGATTCAAATGGCAAAGGCATTCGGTCAAGAAAAAATAGCCAAAGAGTTTGAATCTGTGCCTCTTTCAAAACAAACTGTAGCCAAAAGAACAGAAGACATCAGTCTGCAACTGTCTCAAAGTTTAAAATCTTGTATTGAAAACTGCTCATATTTTTCGCTCGCGATTGATGAAAGTACTGACATCACTGACACTTGCCAGCTTCTTATTTTTGTTAAAGTTATCCAGGAGGATTTTACTGTTATTGAAGAATTGTTGAAAGTTTGCTCTTTGCATGACACTTGTAGAGGGACAGACATATTTTCTGCAGTTCATAGTGCCGTAGATGAAGTAGGTGGTTTTGGAAAGTTGTCTGCAGTGTGTACTGATGGTTGCAAAGCTTTTATTGGTTCAAATACTGGTTTTGTTGGACTTCTAAAGCAAAACAAAATTAACGTACCTACATTGCATTGCATAATTCATCAAGAGGCCCTTTGTGCAAAGTCCATAAATCTAAAAGACACCATGGCTACTGTTGTGAAAATAACAAATTTGATAAGAGGAGGACACCAGTCTTTAAATCACAGGAAGTTTTTATCATTTTTAGAGGAAGTAGATTCTAGCTACGGTGATCTCCTGCTTTATACAGAAGTAAGATGGCTTAGTCGAGGGAAATGTTTAATAATATTTTTTGAACTGAAGAATGACATTTATGACTTCCTGCGAGAGAACTTACCATGCTCCATTGATCTTCAACATGCACTCAAAGACATTAATTTCCTTCATAATCTGGCATATCTCACAGACATCACACAACATTTGAACATATTGAATTTGCAGCTACAAGGGGAAAAGCAAACCATTTTTCAATTGATGGGATATGTTGATGGTTTTAAAAAGAAGCTGAATCTATTTAGACTTTCTTTGCAAAAAAATGATCTGTTCCATTTTTCAAGTTGTAAGCAGTTGTTGTCAGAGATAGAAAGTGCAAACTTCAGTAAGTACGCAGCTGACATTGAACATTTGATTTGTGAATTTGATCGACGATTTCAAGATTTTGAAATGTTTCGTCCGCAAACGGAACTTTTTAATAACCCAATTAAGTGCACAGTGGAGTGCCAGCCATCAGATCTTCAACTAGAGTTGTGTGACCTTCAGTGTGACCCCTTCCTCAGTACTGTAAAGGCATTAGGAGCTGACTTCTGGAAATTGCTACCAAATGAACGTTACCCGTGTCTGAGAAAATGGGCACTAAAGATGTGCTCTATATTCGGCAGCACATATCTCTGCGAGACAACATTCTCTTCCATGAAGTTAATTAAATCTAAGACGAGGAACAGAATGACCGATTCGACATTGTCCCATACTCTCCGAATCGCCACGTCAAAAATGGAAGTGGACTTCAAATCTCTGGTGGAAAGCTGTGACAAGTCACAATCGTCGCACTGAGACATTAAAGGTAATTTTAAAATGAATAATTAATGGATTTGTTACAAATCAAATATGTAGTCAAAGTGCAAGCATTATTTATATATTACTATATCGCATAGGTCCCTACTGTCATTTTTGACGATATTCTTAAGTGTGGCCCGCGGGTCTTGGCCTTGGCTTTAATCCGGCCCTCGGGCAACCTCAAGTTGGCCACCACTGGATAATTGGTCTAGGGCTCGTTTCAGGTTACCTAGTTGGCTGCTCCTGATTTTTTTTTTTGAGCTGTTAGGACTGTCAATACGTCGGTCAGTATCACTAATTCCTTGTACACGTTATTTTTCTGATGGATGGTCAGTTTTGCAGCATCATTTGGTGATTCAGTTTCTGCTTTATAGTTGTTTGAGAATTTTCCAGTAGCCATTGATTTGATAATCTCTGCCTGGTTATTAAGTTTCATGAACACACCTACACACCATTTCTGTTTGTAGCAGAGCCATCCGTGTATATGTAAGACCAGGAATTCTGTGGATAGTTGCCGTCTGTGTGTAGTAGTATAGTAATATATAAATAATGCTTGCACTTTGACTACATATTTGATTTGTAACAAATCCATTAATTATTCATTTTAAAATTACCTTTAATGTCTCAGTGCGACGATTGTGACTTGTCACAGCTTTCCACCAGAGATTTGAAGTCCACTTCCATTTTTGACGTGGCGATTCGGAGAGTATGGGACAATGTCGAATCGGTCATTCTGTTCCTGGTCTTAGATTTAATTAACTTCATGGAAGAGAATGTTGTCTCGCAGAGATATGTGCTGCCGAATATAGAGCACATCTTTAGTGCCCATTTTCTCAGACACGGGTAACGTTCATTTGGTAGCAATTTCCAGAAGTCAGCTCCTAATGCCTTTACAGTACTGAGGAAGGGGTCACACTGAAGGTCACACAACTCTAGTTGAAGATCTGATGGCTGGCACTCCACTGTGCACTTAATTGGGTTATTAAAAAGTTCCGTTTGCGGACGAAACATTTCAAAATCTTGAAATCGTCGATCAAATTCACAAATCAAATGTTCAATGTCAGCTGCGTACTTACTGAAGATTGCACTTTCTATCTCTGACAACAACTGCTTACAACTTGAAAAATGGAACAGATCATTTTTTTGCAAAGAAAGTCTAAATAGATTCAGCTTCTTTTTAAAACCATCAACATATCCCATCAATTGAAAAATGGTTTGCTTTTCCCCTTGTAGCTGCAAATTCAATATGTTCAAATGTTGTGTGATGTCTGTGAGATATGCCAGATTATGAAGGAAATTTATGTCTTTGAGTGCATGTTGAAGATCAATGGAGCATGGTAAGTTCTCTCGCAGGAAGTCATAAATGTCATTCTTCAGTTCAAAAAATATTATTAAACATTTCCCTCGACTAAGCCATCTTACTTCTGTATAAAGCAGGAGATCACCGTAGCTAGAATCTACTTCCTCTAAAAATGATAAAAACTTCCTGTGATTTAAAGACTGGTGTCCTCCTCTTATCAAATTTGTTATTTTCACAACAGTAGCCATGGTGTCTTTTAGATTTATGGACTTTGCACAAGGGCCTCTTGATGAATTATGCAATGCAATGTAGGTACGTTAATTTTGTTTTGCTTTAGAAGTCCAACAAAACCAGTATTTGAACCCATAAAAGCTTTGCAACCATCAGTACACACTGCAGACAACTTTCCAAAACCACCTACTTCATCTACGGCACTATGAACTGCAGAAAATATGTCTGTCCCTCTACAAGTGTCATGCAAAGAGCAAACTTTCAACAATTCTTCAATAACAGTAAAATCCTCCTGGATAACTTTAACAAAAATAAGAAGCTGGCAAGTGTCAGTGATGTCAGTACTTTCATCAATCGCGAGCGAAAAATATGAGCAGTTTTCAATACAAGATTTTAAACTTTGAGACAGTTGCAGACTGATGTCTTCTGTTCTTTTGGCTACAGTTTGTTTTGAAAGAGGCACAGATTCAAATTCTTTGGCTATTTTTTCTTGACCGAATGCCTTTGCCATTTGAATCGCACATTTCTTCACAAAATTTCCGTCAGTAAAGGGTTTTTTAGATTTTGCAAGCTCATAGGTAACTGTATATGATGCAATGATCGATGACTCTTTAATTTTATTGCCCTTTGTATACATACTTTGCTGTTGATTCAACTTTGTCTTCAGCTGTTCAACCAAAAGCTTCCTAGCTTCAATGCTATGTTTCTCATACATGTTTTGATGATGTGTGGCATAGTGCCGTTTTAAATTATATTCCTTCAAAACGGCTAACACTTGAACGCAAATTAAGCACTGAGGTTTACTATCCTTATTGAAGATGAACAAATAATCTAATTCCCATTCAGGTTTAAATATGCGATTTTCACAATCAACTTTTCTACGTTTTAGCATGATTTAATACAAAATCTCACATCAAAGTTAAAAGTCACAGAATGTTGGTCCACTATCGAAAATAAGTCCAGATTTGACAGTTATACACAGACTTGTGTTTGACAATGAAATCAAAAGATTGTGACCAAATAAACACGTTGCAGTCATTTTATGGACAAGACAAGACGATGGGATCAAAGGGAATGAAGGCGAACAGTGAAACATTTTGAATGTAACTTCAAAGACAGAATTAGAGCTACGAAGTCCCCTCACCCCTGTCCCTCCCAACCTGATTAACCCCTTACCGCGAAATGAAAGAGCCACCACAAGTCCAGACGACAAATGTTGAGCCAAAGATCTGACGCTATCACCGCACTGACAATAAAGCAACTTTGCGGTACCAACTCGAAGCAAAGACTTTGAATATTGTCGGCACCATTAGTTGTGCAGTGTGTGTGTGTGTGTGTGTGTGTGTGTGTGTGTGTGTGTGTGTGTGTGTGTGTGTGTGTGTTATTTGAAATTATGTTGCCAATCTAGCTGTTGCGAGAAATTGACAGAGATTTTCAAATTGTGTATTCTTGAACGATAGAAGAGTTAACTCCGACACGGATTAAAACCAGGAGAAATCCGCTATTAGGGGTAAAAAATGAAGTAAGTCCGTCGAGCTTCGCGGCCCGAGAAAACTAGGCTGGCGGGCCGCCATTTGGCCACCCCTGAATTATGCCATAACTTCCAGAGAGTGGTCATCTAATGGATATCATCACACTGTAATATACAAGAAAACGAATGTGCAGACAAACTAGCAATGGAGGGCGGGAGATTGCCACAACAGAACCATCTGGCCAGCTACGATGAAACTAGTCAATCATGAAAGGCCAGTATCATAAAAAATGGAAACAAGAACAAAGTATAAACGGTGCTGAGGATACCTCCAACTATCAAGAGGGGATCAAGTCATCATTCTTCGCCTACGCACTGGCCACAACAGAGTGAAAAACCATATGTTCACTAAACTCAAAATAGAAACTACCAGCCAATGCCACTCTATTCTGGATGACATGACAACAAAACACATTCTCCAGAATTACCCCGCCAGTACATAGACCTGAGGAGGTCAATGTGGCCCATGCCCACCTTTATGGAAGAGAAACTCTACGGGACAACCGAGTCACAGAAACAGACAGCAGCCTTCACAAGAGAGTCTGGAATTCTAGCCTCAATGAACTGATAGTTGTAGAAGAATGAAGTGGAAGTAGAAGAAGAAGAAGAAGAAGACCTTCAAGATCTAAAGTTGACAATAGGAAACTGATATGAAAAAGCACATTACGATGGGACTATTCTACGACAATCATTCTTACCGTCCTTAGTTTGACGATGCACATTTATGACCTTGTAAGATTACTGGTGAAAGCAAATTACAGATTTAACCAACAGTTTATACATGTTGTATTACCTTGTCAGAAATAAAGAAAGACACAATCTTAAATGAGAGGACAGGACAACCATATCATGTTTTGATGACAGAATGAAAGGGTAGGGAATGATAAATGTGATAATGGTAGACAAACAAGTGGATGTAATAAATATAGAAGAGATTCAGCACAATGACAACACGTCTATCAAAATCGTTGTTGTTTATTTGTATTTCCTTTCCTGGAACTAACTTGTAATTTGCTGGTTGTATTTTAGTTTGTGCGCCACTATTTTGGGGCCATCATTGTAACCGCAAATGCTCGGCGCGTTGTACAAAACCATGCGACCAGATAAATGGAATTTGTCAATGTGTCGGACATTTCGTCGGAAACAGTTGTTCAGGTACTGTCTCACATGCGCTGCTTAAATTTAAGGAAACATGAGATTTGTGTTTATTGTTTATGTTTGTCTGTCAATATTTATATTTACATGAATTTATCCCAAATGTAGAAATCGCCAACAAATTTCTGACACTTACGGTGAAATGCTTTTGTGCAAACTTTTAGGCCACCACATTTTTGTTTACTTTGTGATTTTTTTTGTCTATTACCATATTTATGTAGTATAGAGCTGCTGTGCGAATGGATTTCTTTTACTCAAATTGTTGTTTTCCTAACTCGGTAAAGACGTTATTCCGAATTTTTCTCTGTAGAACTTTAAGTAAGATTTGTGTTATTTTGCTCATCAAACATATTGTTCTAATATAGTTTTCCACGTCGCCAAAATCAAACCGGTTCAAATGCAAGACGTGACGATTTCATTTTGAGCCATAAAATCTTCAGTTTTACTCAGCGACTGTAAATGGTGGCAATATTTTCTTAATGGGAAAGTTGGGCAGCTTGAACATCATTAGACTTAAACTGAGCCAGTCGTCATTGAAAGACGTGGACACTAATGACAGCTTCTTCGCCTGAGCCAGTCGTCATTGAAAGACGTTGACACTAATGACAGCTTCTTCGTCTGAGCCAGTCGTCATTGAAAGACGTTGACACTAATGACAGCTTCTTCGTCTGAGCCAGTCGTCATTGAAAGACGTTGACACTAATGACAGCTTCTTCGCCTGAGCCAGTCGTCATTGAAAGACGTTGACACTAATGACAGCTTCCTCGTCTGAGCCAGTCGTCATTGAAAGACGTTGACACTAATGACAGCTTCTTCGTCTGAGCCAGTCGTCATTGAAAGACGTTGACACTAATGACAGCTTCCTCGCCTGAGCCAGTCGTCATTGAAAGACGTGGACACTAATGACAGCTTCCTCGCCTGAGCTAGTCGTCATTGAAAGACGCGGACACTAATGACAGCTTCCTCGCCTACCGTTTAAGGCATGCAAGAACGGTTACTGGTTTATTTGAAAGACTGGAATGTAATGAGGCTGGAGATAAAGGATAAGTAGAACCGGAAGAAAGGTACAGGGCATCTTAAAGAAATGCTTGAGCAAGTAGTCAACAATGGATAAAGATAAGTAGTTGTAAGAGACATAACTGTCTACCTCAGCAGATATGGTACTTGAAAAGGATGATGCTAACGACTCATATAAAATTGTTACATTTAGACATCTTGTTGGTTCAGTGCGTAATAAGAGCTCTTCTAGATGGCGCCATACATATGTGTGTGTGTGTGTGTGTGTGTGTGTGTGTGTGTGTGTGTGTGTGTGTGTGTGTGCGTGTGCTCTTCCAAAAAAGCTTTTATTACAAATAGAACAAAGCAAACATAACGGTTTGAAATTGATTTCTTCCAGAATGTTCTGAGGGATACTATAATAAGGACTGCAGCAAAAAATGTTCACAATTCTGTAAAACATGTGGGAGAAGAAACGGGAATTGTTTGTCCTGCCAGCAGCACCGTGAAGGACGATTCTGTGAGGGTATGATCCTACCAATACAAGTCTTTGACTTCCGTGAATTTGTGCAACCCTTTAATGACATCAGTATCCTGATATTTAAATTCTTGATTTCACATTACACACGATGCAAAGCCATCAATATAATATGACACACACATACACACACCACAAGCACATGCACATTCACATACACATACAATTCATAGAACAATACATTTAAAAACATGGAATCGATGTTAACTTTAGGAGGTAGATATACAAGGATGTGGTGAGGTTAAGGACAGCTCAAACTAAGGTCCACATTCTACAGGATGAGAAAGATATTATGCAACCATTTGATGTAAATGGCAATATAGGAAAAAAAAGAATCATTCGGCATTTTGTTTGAACCGTTCTTAGTATACGAATGAGAATACTGGACAACCAAACAAAAAAGAAGTAATCAGAGAAGGTCATACATGGACTTACATAAAAATGTTGAGAATACCATGGGCAGCTTAAAAGCGTCAGTCCAATCTAAAAGAAAAAGTTATCACCAACATCAGGAAGGATCATTGATGATTTGTGACCGCGTAGTGAGTTCATTACAGCTGGACTATTCTTATATAACTGGTAACATTGAGTGTAGAGGGAATAATATAAACTATGGGCAAATAATACGCGACATTTCAGGATAATCATAATAAACGAAATAGATAAATATATAGATATGTATGACGTTGTGAAGACATATGACCATCTACGTCATGAGACACCATACGCGATGATGATGATGATGATGATGATGACGATGGTGACAGACAAACACAAACACACATATGTGTACACATACAGTACAGTCGCAGAACAGCAGGGCTGGATACCAACAGAAAATAATGACATATACAGGACACGTTAATGGCCATCGAAGTAGTTTATAAGTGTTTACAATGGACTCAACTGTGCGCCCACTTTCACAAGCTTTTCTTGAAGTCATTTTCTCTGAATATATAATGAGACAACTGGAATAATTGTAAAAATAAGAGATAAGTGGAAACAGAGACAGGATACAAGGCAGCCTAAAGAAATGCTTGAGTAAGAAGCATTTAGATAACCGTGTGGACTCAACTGTGTAGTCACTTTCAAAATAATTGTTTGAAGATATCTTCTCCAAGCGTGTAGACAACCGCATGGACCCAACTGTGTAGCCACTTTCAAAAACTTTCGTTGAAGTCATTTTCTTTAAGCGTGTAGACAACCGCATGGACTCTCCCTGAATGTCCTCGACTGTCTTTGTCCCTTTAGCTTCAGTTTTAGATTTGGCAACAAGAACAAATGTTTTCTGCGAGGTTCACTGAATAGGAAGAGTGGGCACCATTGTCATGTTGCTGGTCTAAGTCCGTGCAGTCTAGAGGGCAGCACACGTTGGTGCATTGCTGTGGTCGAGAGTCCATGTTTTGTTGCACCATTTGTCTGTTCGCTTTCTAATCACATCCTCTCGTAGACGTTCCAAGGCCTGGATGTAGAAAGCAGAATTAATTTGTTTGATCTCGTGGCATACAATAAGTGTAAACAACGTTTTTTAAACATGTACTTATTGCTGCACTTGACTTGCCAAGCTTTGGTCCAGATAACTACCGACATTTTCACTGTTTAAGTTGTCCTTTGGTTTCTCTGAATTTTGTCAAAACTGATGATATTTGAAAGAAAGCATTCGTCTCCAAGATGGCGGATCTAGTCCACGTCCTCTCGATCGCTGCAGAAAGTGCACACAGGGTCTGATTCATTTCGGATCTCCTTTGCTCTTTTCTGCGTTAAAGTCAAAATGTTGATATACACAATACATCTGTGTCGCTAAAGCGAGGTCGCAGGCCGAAAACAGTCTGTTTTTGACAAATCAAGTGTTGCGAATAAGACCTTCCACCGTCTAGACTTGATCTGCGCTTTACTTCACATTGGTGCTGTTCATGATCGTTGTTGGAGTTCTTTGATGCAAGTTATTTCCATGTTACACATTAATCTAAACTACTTCGTCAGCTGCAGTTTTGTCTCTTTGGGGAAGTTGCGTCGTGTTTTGTTCGTCGAGGGCTGCTTACACTAGAGTAATCAGACAGAAATCTAATGGAGCGAGATTATGTGTTCGACGACATTATTGTGTGCTACGTCATCGTAATGGTTCCCTAAACCGGCCGTGCGCAAATCTTACGGTCTGCTGTTTGATGTGCGACGGGGATAATTTTACTACTGACTGTGTGTCTATATGTTCGAAATTGGAGTCATCAACGATGGTCTAACATCATCAAGTGCTACGACGATCATCATTTTCAAGAGGACGTGACTTACCAGAGTATGGGGATAGGCGGCGGGAATAGTTAGAGTCTGTGCATGAAATGTGTTCCTTGTTGCAGTTTCCTCATATTACATGTTGCATGTCTGTGTTAGTCACCTCTAGTGACTCGGGCAGATGGTGCTCGTAAACTGGGAGGGCCGACCGTCTAAGGGCAGAATCCCCCTACATAAAAGATCATCTGCTGCCTTGCAGGAAGATTGGGGGCAATCAAAGGCTAAGGAAAGCATACCTGAACAAAATGCTGGCTGAAATCGGATGCACTGGGCCACTGTCGCAGAACACAGTGCAACGTTTTAACAGGTATTCAAGTGGAGTGGATCTAACAGGTTTAAACAGACAGCTGTCTTCGTGTGAAAGCCTGGAGTCCTACTCTGATTGAGTCCTGATCGCAGAGAAAGAGAGAGAAAGAAAGCTGAAGTCATTGCCAGCATGTGTTTTCTAGTCTGAACAAATGCCAAGGTTGGGCTACGTTTGGTCAGCGCTTACAAATCTGGACACACATCCTCCTAGAGTGTGAATCATTACATCTTCATTATAATTCTGTGAAAGCTTCCAACACTGATTTCGTCAAGAACAATGAGTTCATCGACCTCTCTACCGCAATCTGCGAAGACAAAATTATGAAATCTCACAAACCATTTCTGACGCTCAGCTGAACAATCGTCGGCTAGCCTGCTTATCACCATCATCATCATCAATATCATCATCGTCATCATCATCATTATCATCACCATCACCATCATCATCATCGTCATCATCATCATTATCATCACCATCATCATCATCATCCAACAATGTTCTATTCTGTTTAAATTAAAAATAAAAGAACACGATTTCTTTCAACAGTTGATATCATATGTCCGATATGTCGTTTTAAAACCTTCATAACACTCCATAACCGTTTTTCCAAACGTGAGACATAGTTTGATGCCAATGTTTTCCTAAAAAATGCACAATGTTTCAAATCACATACAGCAACTAACAAGTGACTAATTTTTCTTATGTTTACGTCACTTCCGTTAAACATATAATGCGTCTTTTCCACCACATTGTTCTCTATCAATTTCATGACCCTACTCACAGTTAGGGTCAAGATACCAGAGCTCCGTGCCATAGCAACTTTACTATTAGGGTGAGAGAAATTCATTAAAGGAATGTTGGTATTTTCTGACTTCATCTCGTATACATACAAACACTCCCTCAAAGTTAAAGATAGACACAATTATAATACTTAATGTAATTTGGGTAATGCCGCTAATATTTTTTACAATAAGTCGTTTAGAAACAGGGTCATTGACAAAGAATATCCACAATCATTGTGAGAGGTGATCAGGAAGACATTCTTCTTGAAGTAATTTGTTTTCTGATTCCCAGAAACTGCGTCCAACAACAGAGATAGTGAATGTAAAGGGTCAACTATGATTAAGGTGAATGTAAAAAGAAAACATTGGTAAAGGTGAATGTAAAAAGAAAACATTGGTAAAGGTGAATTTTTTTTCCGTTCGCCAGCTTTTACCTCTGACGAAGTTTCTAGAGACTAGGAACTGAATTTTGCGTGTTAATCCATTTTTTTTCCTGGCAGCCGTGTGCACAAGGGTCCCTCGTCGCACTGGCAGATAAATGGAACTTCGGAGGTACTCATATTTTTCCGTCGATGAGTAATTGACGTTTTAAGCTGGGCCTCTCTGCTGAGACCAGGGGTGGTTGCCGCAGAGAAAAATCTGTCGGCGTCTTGCCTCGAGACCAACCAGTCTTCCAAAGGTGAATGATTAGAGCCTACACTGGTTAAAATAACCACAAAGAACACCTCGTAATATATTATTGTATCTGACTGAATTATACATTTATTTGTTTTAAGCCAGGGTTCCACACAGATGAGGTGGCTGGTTTTATTCCTTGTTGTTATGTATATTCCTAAATAAATTAACCAGGCAACCTCTTCTTTCAGAGCAACTTTCAAGGATTATAGTAATGTTTACTTTATGGCCAAGTAGAGGTGACAAGAACTGCTTTACACGCAACAGTTTGATAATAAATATTCAAACATTTAAGCCACATACACGAAACAGCTGTTTTACAGTAATGTCTTAATATGAGGCAATTAAATATTCATGTCACTTACTTAATATGGGGAACTGGTTGGTTCCGAGGCAAGACGCCGATCTCGAGACAGAGAGGTCGTGAGTTCAAATCCCCGCTCAATGTATTGGGATTTTTATTTGTGATTTCTCTCTGCAGCAACCATTAGTTAACCACTTAGTGGCGAGGATATGGCGACGGAAAAAGAAAATGAGTACCTCCGAAGTCGGAGTTATCTGCCTATGCGGCGAGGGACCACTGTGCACACGTCTGCCAGGGAAAAACGGATTAACACTCAAACTTCAGTATCTAGTCACTATGGACTTCGCAAAGTGAAAGCTGGCTAACGAAAAAAAAAATTATATAAAATATGTGCATTTTGTATTTCGACATTGATTACATTTTTATTTGAGTACAGTAAAGTTCTCACCATGTTCTATCGTTTGATATGTCCATTGGGCTACGAGGAGCTTGTATTTTATGTAGGATGGTAAATCAGATCTGACAGAGTTTAGTAACTATCAGACATCTACAGTCAAGATTCAGTGAACCACCAGTGCTAGCAGAGATCAGGATATAAGAACCAGTGCTGGATGAGATCAATGATCTGTAATTCAACTTTATAGACAGGCCCTATGAACCCAAGGTGAGAGAAATTAATGACTTGTAGCTCAAAAAATGTGTAGTTATTAACAGTGAACCCAAACTGACTGAGGTCAATAACTTGTTGGTCAACTTTGTAGGCAGGAACAGTGAACCCAAGCTTAAATAAATTAATAACTTGTAGCTCAACTTTGTAGGCAAGAACAGTAAATCCACGCTGACAGAGATCTATAACTTGTAGCTCCTTTTTGTAGGCAGGAAGAGTAAATCCAAGCTGACAGAGATTAATAACTTGGGATCAACTTTGTAGGCAGGAACAGAGAACCGAAGCTGACAGAGATCAATGACTTGTTGCTCAACTTGATAAACAGTAACAGTGAACCCAAGCTGACACTGATCAGTGACTTGAAGTTCAGCTTTGTAGGCCGGAACAGTGAACCCAAGCAGACAGAGATCAATGACTTGTAGCTGAGTCTGGAGTTGAAAATGGTAGCTCAAGACACTGCTCTACTTTCTGCGAAGTCTCTGAAAACAGGTCAAGTTTTGCCAAACAAGTCAGGTTGTTGTGATATTTAAAAGGAACTGTTTTTTTTCAAGATCCATAACACCAGGATAACCCGTTCGGACAACCCGTGTCCGATCCCCGCTGGGAGCAGTGTGAATTGTACTCGTGGTTTGAAAAAAAAAAAAAAAACCCACGGTCGACCCAGCCGTTGGCAGAAATGGGTACCAGGGTAGACCCTGGGAAGGTGAGGAATGTTGCTTCGCATCTGAGTTTCAATGCTTGAGGCGACACTATACAGAAATCTCCGAACATTTCTGGATAGGCGGCCGAGCACATATGGGTGGAAACTCGCGTGCTAAGACGCCGGTTCAAGTCTCGTACTTTACCTTTACCTTTAACACCATGATGTACCAGAAAAGATCCATAAAGAATCCACGTATGATCATAATGGTATACAAATACACTAAAAGTAACAAAATCGGATGTTCCGTGGTATTTACAACATCGCTGATAAAATTCGTTTATAATTAACTTTTTGTAGATTGTGTTTATGGTAAATGGGGACTCAAATGTAAAGAGGACTGCCCCCATCGATGCGCTGACAAATGTAACCAAAGAAACGGGGTCTGTAAATGTATCGGACACTTCACAGGATTAACGTGTTCAGGTAATGATTCAGAATTAATCTGTTAATTACAATGTATGTGTTGTGCTCTTGTGTAATATGTCTACCAACATATGCATTGTTTATTGACTGCACTAGGTAAGAGTTAACAACTGACATAACTATCCCTATTATTAAACTCTTGCTACAGTCAGAGTTATGACTGTATATAACATCTTTTTTACAGACAATTATGCATTAACATGAAAGTACTGCCGGATTTGTTATCACTTTACAGTGAAAATAGTATGAGGTCAATCGTAGGCAAAAAAACGCATTGAAGTCATCGGTCACAGCCTTTCTTATTGCTTTCATTTACTATTATGTCTATCATTAATTTTAGTTCATTAAGTAACACATTCCTTAAAAGATATGTGCGTTTAACGCTGTAAAAAGTGAGGCTGAAAAGTAGACAAACAGCTCAGATGTTTTCTGAAAGCGCAAAGGAGCTGGATAGCAAAGAGTTTTCAGCGACTCACAGCGGATGGCTTGCACCAAGATCGGTAAACCAAAACAATCCAGACCCTACTCAACTCACTCACGTCATCCCTAGTGATAGACTAACTTGTCTTGTTTCACCAAGTCTGCAAGGATCGAGAGGGAAGGCAACCTGGTACTCAAAAACGCAATGGCCGAACAATGCAAATATAGGAGTTTCACTGGAAACGACAACACAATGAATCTACTCCCTTGTAACGCCATTTTAAGGACGGATGGTAACGAGGTATCCCTTTAGTCGTCGGGTGAACCCAAATAAGAAGATGTGAAACAACAATGTGTGAGGGTAGAAGTTGAATATCTATAGTTCTTTGTTGTGTCAACATTCACTGTTCTGTCACAGCAATTCTATCACATTATGACTGCGAGTACTCTGTTACATCAATTACACATTTGATTCTGAGTATTCTGCTACATCAAATACACATTATGACTCGAGTACTCTGTTACATCAAATACACATTATGACTCGAGTACTCTGTTACATCAATTACGCATTATGACTCCGAGAACTCTTTTACATCAATTACACATTATGACTGCGAGTACTCTGTGAAAGGCAATTTGTGTGACAGAACCTAAGAAATGAAACTTTGCTACTGGCATGCGGTGACATTTTAAAGCTGAATACGTGTAAGCGGCACAGTCAAGACAAGCTATCTATTATATTAGATTTGAGAACACAAGATGATTTTGTAAAGGAAATACCTAGAAGATCATTCATGACACAGGCATAAGTTGATTATGTTCGTGCCACGTACAAACTCAAACCTAAAATGTCTGCTACAGGTGCGCCTTTAAATATGCAAATGTCACAACAGAATGTGTGTACATTTATGCAAAATCCATCGCAACTAAAGTTCTTACAAGTAACAGTTAGCACAAAGTTACACTTTGGTAATATAATCGTAGGTAATGCTTTGTACCAACACATGATAAGCAAGAGATGATTCACCAAGAGGTTCGTATCAAAGGCGCTGTGACTTTTTGTGG
Organism: Megaustenia siamemsis; assembly: GCA_032433765.1. Classification (NCBI taxonomy): domain Eukaryota; kingdom Metazoa; phylum Mollusca; class Gastropoda; order Stylommatophora; family Ariophantidae; genus Megaustenia; species Megaustenia siamemsis. The sequence goes on along the minus strand of JAVIAB010000156.1, from coordinate 74,983,403 downwards.
AGATAATCAAGGACGGAGTTTTGTCCGCCCAACTTCTGTGATACAACAACGTATCAGAGCCGACGTTGACAATGTTGACATCAGCATGAGATTGACATTAACAGGACTTTGTTTTGAGATCTACAGTGTTACAAAGAGTCAACAAAAAGAGCCTCTTAAATTTATCTACGCAAATTGTAAGACGCTAAAAACCATGTATAATGTATTGGAAATGTAAATTTATTGTGTTGTTACTCTGTACACACATACCCATACATACACACACTCGCACACACAAGTGTCAGTCCCAGAAGCCCTAACGCCATGGATTAGATTGGTGCTGGTTAGAGGTGTACTTGCTGAATAGAATCTGTGAAACTGGCGAGCCTAGTGGTAGACCCGCTACAGAACAATTCTTGGAAGAACATGTTTTATTAGAAACATATGTGTTCTTATTCCATAGATGGACTAGAAACAGGGCATTGATTAGAACCCCGGAAGTTTTAAGCGTCTACAGTTTTGTGAGATCTGGCGGCCAACCCTGTCCCGTGTTACTTGTTCGTCTATGCATGTTGTTACAGCAAGCGGTAGTTACCTAAATATGTTTATTAAATCTCACTTTCACAAGTATAGATATGGTAATACAGAGAATAGAAGGAATAGACCTAGAGACAGTTCAGAACTACAACTACCTTGGACATACTTTAACCAGTGATGGAAAATGCACAAGTGAAATAAACAAAAGAATAGGAATGGCAAAAAGTAATTTTAATGTCATGAATATCATACTAACACCAAAACAAATAACACCAAGGCTAAAACTAAGAATAGCAAAATGTTACATCTTCTCAATATTCCTATCTGGTGCAGAAACATGGACATTAGACAAGAAAACAGAACAGAGAAGTGAAGCCTTTGAAATGTGGATATATAGAAGAATAGGTAGAATTGGATGGAAGGAAAAGAAAACAAACGATGAAGTCTTAAAACAACTAAAAATGAAAAGAGAACTACTAAACACAATTCAAACAAGACAAATGCGATTTGTGGGCCATGTTAAAAGACACAACAGCCTACTAAAAGTAATCCTGGAGGGGAAAATATAAGATAAAAGAGGCATAGACCAAGACTAACATGGACGAGTAACATCAAAAGATGGATAAATCAGCCTGCAATAATTTGCACCATCAAAGCAAGAGACAGAGCAGAATGGCGCTCCATGGTAGCCAACCTTTTTTGCGGAGACGGCACTCGATGATGATGAATACGGAGAAATATTGGAATTGTCACTTTTCATCTTTCTTTATTTTTACAGATTGTTCTTTCGGATTTTATGGAGAGAACTGCACGAAGATTTGTCCAAAATTCTGTAGTGGAAGAATATGTGACAGACAATCTGGAGAATGTTTGCTGTGTTTAGGTCAGCGTGTTGGGATCTACTGTGAAGGTGTTGTATTATCATCATTATTACCTCCCTTTATTATTTTTCATTGAGTTAAGCTTCAACGTTAACACGCTTCCAGTGTTGCAGAGCCTTAGACATGGACATTGTTATGTTTCAGCACGGACGCTGTAGGTGAAAGACACATTTTATTATTGTTAAACCAGATATACAGACAGAAAAGACATGCAGACAGCTAAGAAAAAGTAAAAACAAAAAAAACAAAAAGAATAAGAAATAAACATTTGGTTAATGTTTCACGAGAAATAGAAACAATTTAAAAATATGTTATCATTGATAAATGTATAAGTACATTAACATATAGTTTAAAGCTATGACATAATAAATAGTATAAATCATCGAACAAAACTGTCATAAAAGGGGACATAATGTAAAGTGAAATCAAGTGAGCCAATCGGAATCTACTTATATGAGGGTAACATAAGGAGGTAGATTAATGCAGCCTCTCAGAATGTACGCCAGGGTAAGCTAAGTCTTCATCTACAGAATTCACTGTGACTAGACAACCAGGCATCGATGTCAGTGGAGGGATATTACCGGATATCTAGTCGGGATCTGATTGTCTTATCTTATCGCTGTGCTGCCAAACCACTTGTACATCAAATCGGGATTAGATTCCAACTTTTTGTGTAGCTGTGGACTACAATAGATAATAATAGAAAATGTTCTACAAAACATACACGTAATAGGAAATACTATATACAGAGCTCTGTAGTAAGAGGAAATCTCATCATCCCAGTCGTCGACCTTCTGCTGTATTGAACTCGTAGACTTACAATATATTCGGTTTATAATAACTACACTTATTATGTGAAACACTTGTGATCAAATCTACGGTCTATACCCAGTCGCACACGAAAACACATAAAACATAAAAGATATAAACAAACATAAAAATAAAGGAATGAGATGATATCATGGAAGTGGCAGCTGTACAGTATTATGCTGTAAGATTAGTGAATTCATTCCAAAGACTGTCTCAAGCATTCATAAATAAATAGAAGTGTCTTCTACAAGACTGTCTCCGCTACACATAGCAAGAGAATAAGTACATCAAGTCTCGTTTTTATACGAAAGCTCATTAGTGGCTCTCTTCGGAGCAATGATCACATTTTTCCCTGACAACATCCATGACTGTAAAATGATGGAGTTGAGGAAATCGTGCAACTTTCTTCATGTTAAATTGACAGCTCAGTAACAGCACGTTCTTCCTGTGTTGCTCTAAATTATTTCCCTTGTCAATTGTGCAACACTCTACTCTGTGTCCTGATCTAAGTGTATTAATGGAGATTATCATGTATTGTTCACTTTATTTCTATTAAATCAATAACATCATTAGGCACTTTCTCTTGATATCTGCTAATTACTGACCAACCCTATATATATATATATATATATACATGTGTATATATATATATATATATATATATATATATATATATATCCAAAATTGTCAGTTTCATCTGCTAGTTTACATTAGTTTATTTGAAATGTCATCCTCATTGCATATTGGACAAGTTCAAATGTGCTCAGATCTCTTCTGAAGTATATTCCTCAAAGTGTAGAGGCTAAAGCCACCGGATGTTATGGTGGATGACACGTCCTCATTGAATTCATGTTTAGTGCTTGCCTCTGGCATCTCTCACCTTGACATGATATATATGTAGTCTGTTCATGGTTGCTGGTTCAGGATAATGTTTTTAGTTGTCTTTTATTCGTTCAGCACCTCAGTGTGCATTGAGAATATCAGTGTGGTCCATCGCTCTTCCGCACTCAACATCAACCAAACTGACAATTCTGTCAGCGCACTCATTACATCCTGCAAACACGTGCCCAGGCACAGAAATGAAACTGACGTTTGTGGGAATATACCACCTAGATGACTCTAACAACTACCGCACAGCCCATCCAATTGCGATCTTTCTAAGTATACTCATCGAGTCACAGAGAACACACATATGTGCACAAGTCTGTTGGTCATATCAGACTGCTGCATTAGTAATACTCATAATTTCAATGGTCAGACTACTTGTAGTCAATACAACAGCACCACTGTCTTCACAGTTTTACCTCCAACATGAGCCGGGAAAGTCCACGAGCTCCGTACGACCCGAATAACAGATCCATCTGTGTTATTGGTTGTGTCCCTCTCAGAAGAGTTCTCGAAGTCACGGCCTACATTTCTGTCTCATTGACCAAAGGCTTTCGTTGTCTACCTTCTCTGTGAATGTGATATTGACGAGAACGACGTGCCTAACCCTGACGGTACTTGAGCCCATTTTTCCCTGGAGTGAACAAACCTACTGAGTAATATCCATAGACTGCCCTATCAGTGATTTTCCTGGTTTAATCCGCTGCCTTTCTTACTCATAAATTCACCTAAAGCGGATGATGTGAGTCTGCGCTGATTTCAAAGAAGGCACGTGCACGGCAAAGGCTTATTCTGCCAGCCATTTGGGAATATCGAGGAGGCAACGCATCAACCTATACTCAATAACATCTTTTGTTCACCTAAAGATGATAAGCATTGCCTCATTTTTAATCCTTTCCAGTCGCTCTCTTTGCTTATTGCTGAGAGACAGAATCAACCCCTGGTACAAAAGAACAAGATATCGTAGCTCAATGTGTGCTGCTTCTATGATCCTTATTGCAGATACGGCCTTGCAAGATTTCAATTCCACCTTGTCTAGATGCTTGCTAAAAGCGATGATTCGATCAAACAACACTTCTAGGAATCTCAATGTACCAGTCCTCTCCACAAACTCTGAATATAGATTCACATGTGACGTTCACTCGATGATTATCCAAAGAAAGCCATTTTACCGTTGCCTTCATTGAGATGAAAAGTACTCTTGCCTCCCCGCGCCACACATTTATAAGATCAAGCTCTGTCTGACTTTCTCCTACAACACTCTCTCTATCTCTGCCTGGCGATTCACCAAAATATCATAAACGTAAAACAATGTTCTGTAGAGTCCTAGGATATGCTGTCTTGTGGTTTCTACTGTGTTGGCGTTGAACAACACGGGGGGGGGGGGTGTTTATGGTGAATCATTAGGAACGCCGTAGTGAATTGACACTGTTCTGACATCCACGTACCACGATTAATTACAATAGTTAGTTTTAAAAGGTTCGCAGAAATCCAATTAAGGAGGAAAGGACTGATGCTGAGTTCAAGGCGCAGAGACATCAGGATATCCAGAAATACTATGTTGTATATCTCCTATGTCTATTGCAGAAGCAAAGTTTTCATGAGCAAAGATACATCACGAGTAATGATCGCAGCATATATAAATGTCTCCTACTCATCACTCCTACAGGTAGATCAATTTTCTATCAATTACTTTTTGTTTTTCAAAATCTTACCCATCATGTTTTCCAATGTAATTATGCGATAACCTTGTATTTCCGAATGGTCTTTGCCTGACTTCGGTACATCTATCAAATAACTATGGAGCCAGTCTTCCTTGACAGTAGAGCTCACGATACTGCTGGTATCGATGCTCGCAAGTTCTACCAAAGTCTCATCAGACAACTCATCAATGTCCTCATACAGAATGTTGGAGCACTGTCATTTGCTCGCTTTAATGCGACTTTGATCTCGTCTACGGTAACATTAATCATTGTCCTCCATTCTCACAAAGGCATTCGACACAGTAAACAGAGATGGTCTCTACAAGGTGTTAGAAGGCATAGGCTGTCCCCCTAAATTACTTAGGCTGATAATTTCCTTCCATGAAGACATGAATGGCAAAGTCCATTTTGATGGGAGTTCATCAGAGAATTTCAAAGTCAACAAAGGAGTGAAACAGGGATGTGTCCTCGCCCCCACCCTTTTTGGTATATTTTTTGCTGCCCTCCTAAATTACGCCTTCGAAAACAGCTCAGGAGATATTTACATTCGCACTAGACCAGATGGCTCACTGTTCAACCTAGCACGACTAAGAGCAAAAACCAAAACAAATGTTGCCCTACTTAAAGAATTTTTATTTGCTGACGATGCAGCCCTAGTCGCTCATAGTGAGGCCACCCTACAGTCGCTGATCAACAACCTGGATAAAGCATGCGACCTTTTTTCACTGTCAATTAATGTTCAGAAGACAGTAATACTAAATCAAGGTGACTGCAAACCTCTATCTATTACTCTAAAAGACTGCCCACTAGAATCAGTACAGAAATTTACATATCTTGGATCCACAGTTACGCAAACCATCTCTCTTGATGAAGAAATAAACTGTCGAATTGGTAAGGCAGCTACGACCTTCGGCAAACTCACAAAAAGGGCATGGAACAACACGAAACTAACTCAAAAGACTAAACTCCTAATATATCAAACATGTGTGCTTAGCACACTACTATATGGATCCGAAACCTGGACAACATACTCAAACCAGGAAAAAGACTAAATGTATTCCACATGCGATGTCTCCGCAAAATAATGCACATCAAATGGCAAGACAAAATAACCAACTTAACTGTCCTGCAACGTGCTAAGACCTTAACAATCATGTCGATGCTCAGAAGTCGAAGGCTAAGATGGCTGGGGCATGTCCAACGGATGGAAGAAAAACGCATTCCTAGGCAAATACTATATGGTGAGCTAAAACACGGAAAAAGACAAATCGGCAGACCTAAACTACGATATAGAGATATCTGCAAATCATCTCTGAAAGACTTCTCCATCTGTGAAAACGACTGGCAACATCTGGCAAGTGATCGCACATCATGGAGAGCATGCATAAGGAACGGTATAACAACATTTGAGACTGTGCTAAGACAGGACTTTGAAGAGAAGAGAACTCATGAAAAAGGATGGTAAACCCTGTGGATCAGCGAGCCTGACCTGTTCATTATGTGACCGCGTGTGTTTGTCAAACATTGGTAGAATTAGCCACGAGAGAAGCTGTTCAGCAAAAACAATACCTCAAAAAAATACGCAATAGCCTCCACTAGACCGTCTGACAAGACGAAAAGGGCCATATATATATATATTCTTTGTGCCATTCACCTATCAGCGTTAGCTGCTCTGGCATTGTACCAACCCATCATATCCTCTTGATTGCTCTGCTCAGGATCGTGAGAGAAGAGCGCTCTACCATTGTCTTCACCCGTTCTTTGCGTTGTAAGATTTAAGGTCTGAAAGTGACGAACACAATTGTTCCTCTCTGCGCCATTCATAACTCTGTGAACCCTCTAGAACAACTTCAATGGTTTTAGGTTCTGCAAGACCAAGGCTTACACTCTTCTTAAAAATAGCTATTTTGTGTACTATTTCATAATTAATGAGTCTGTAATGCAACTCTCTCTCTCTTACTATGGCCACGCATAGGCTACTACTATTGGACATGGCCTCACAGACCAGCCAAGGTCTAGCAGAAATCGAACAGAGAACAGGACATTGTAATAGCTCTATTTCCATGACCGATTTCAGATTAAGCTTTCTTTTATGTCCAGAGTATGTTAGCAAAGTACCAGTGATTTTTTATGTGTAAATTTTCCACGGCTGCTATCTGACCAACTCATGTCCAGTGATTTTTTCTGTGTAAATTTTCCACGGCTGCTCTCTGACCAACTCATGTCCAGTGATTTTTTCTGTGTAAATTTTCCACGGCTGCTCTCTGACCAACTCATGTCCAGTGATTTTTTCTGTGTAAATTTTCCACGGCTGCTCTCTGACCAACTCATGTCCAGTGATTCCCATTTCTCATATACGACACAGCTCTGTCTCTACTAAATATGTAATATACTTAGAATTACGTTGTCTTATGTGTGGACCATTGTCTGTTGGTTCAGCGGTCTCCCGAGTTAGATAGGCGATGTCTACTATACATAACTTCACACTGTAGCCTACCTCATGTGACCACTATGTCACATAAATATATGTTCATTAAAAGTTAACTTTATTTTTATTTGTGTTTTATCTATTATTTTACTTGATGTATTTATATCATCCAATAGAATGCGAGCCGAAGATGTATGGTGTGAACTGTGATTTAAATTGCTCGACATATTGTGTAAACGGGACTTGTGATCAGCTGACCGGGAAATGTTCAAAATGCATCAGAGGCTTCAGTGGAGATAATTGTCTTCTTAGTAAGTGACTAGAGAATACAGAAGGGTTGACATGCTTGTTTTTTAAATATGAAAATAAATAAATCCAAATCGTGTACACTTGAAACATACTAGCGATTCCAATGTACACATTTGATCCATCCATGTAGTAGTTTCTGTTTGTCTGAAAGAAGACCTGACATCAACCAGGAAAGCCAACGTTCAAGCTCTGCTGTCTTCAGAACATCCTCATTGTTGCTGTCACGACAAGATGTTCATGTCAGTTCCAAGATTGATTACAATCTTTGGGCGTTCTTGACGCCCGTGCTGATGAAAGATTAGAAATGTATCCCAGTTAATTTGTGTATTTGCTTTATTTGTCCGTTTACTACGTTTGTTTGCACATCCTGTAATCTGATCTATGATTGTGCACTTGGTTTCTCATATTCGAGTGTCATGTGACCGGGCAGAGTCTGTTGCTGTTTTATTCTTTCATGAAATCGTAATGTAGGACTTACGTGCTAAAAGCTGTATCAATAGCGAAATATAGACTACACAAAAGCGTGAAATCAGGTCAAACTTGGAGTAATAATCTAAAGCAGGGGTGGCCAAATGGCGGCCCGCGGGCCGGATCCGGCCCGCCAGCCTAGTTTTCTTGGCCCGCGAAGCTCCACGGACTTACTTCATTTTTTACCCCTAATAGCGGATTTCTCCTGGTTTTAATCCGTGTCGGAGTTAACTCTTCTATCGTTCAAGTATACACAATTTGAAAATCTCTGTCAATTTCTCGCAACAGCTAGATTGGCAACATAATTTCAAATAACACACACACACACACACACACGCACGCACGCACGCACGCACGCACGCACGCACACACACACACACACACACACACACACACTGCACAACTAATGGTGCCGACAATATTCAAAGTCTTTGCTTCGAGTTGGTACCGCAAAGTTGCTTTATTGTCAGTGCGGTGATAGCGTCAGATCTTTGGCTCAACATTTGTCGTCTGGACTTGTGGTGGCTCTTTCATTTCGCGGTAAGGGGTTAATGAGGTTGGGAGGGACAGGGGTGAGGGGACTTCGTAGCTCTAATTCTGTCTTTGAAGTTACATTCAAAATGTTTCACTGTTCGCCTTCATTCCCTTTGATCCCATCGTCTTGTCTTGTCCATAAAATGACTGCAACGTGTTTATTTGGTCACAATCTTTTGATTTCATTGTCAAACACAAGTCTGTGTATAACTGTCAAATCTGGACTTATTTTCGATAGTGGACCAACATTCTGTGACTTTTAACTTTGATGTGAAATTTTGTATTAAATCATGTTAAAACGTAGAAAAGTTGATTGTGAAAATCGCATATTTAAACCTGAATGGGAATTAGATTATTTGTTCATCTTCAATAAGGATAGTAAACCTCAGTGCTTAATTTGCGTTCAAGTGTTAGCCGTTTTGAAGGAATATAATTTAAAACGGCACTATGCCACACATCATCAAAACATGTATGAGAAACATAGCATTGAAGCTAGGAAGCTTTTGGTTGAACAGCTGAAGACAAAGTTGAATCAACAGCAAAGTATGTATACAAAGGGCAATAAAATTAAAGAGTCATCGATCATTGCATCATATACAGTTACCTATGAGCTTGCAAAATCTAAAAAAAAACCTTTACTGACGGAAATTTTGTGAAGAAATGTGCGATTCAAATGGCAAAGGCATTCGGTCAAGAAAAAATAGCCAAAGAATTTCATCTGTGCCTCTTTCAAAACAAACTGTAGCCAGAAGAACAGAAGACATCAGTCTGCAACTGTCTCAAAGTTTAAAATCTTGTATTGAAAACTGCTCATATTTTTCGCTCGCGATTGATGAAAGTACTGACATCACTGACACTTGCCAGCTTCTTATTTTTGTTAAAGTTATCCAGGAGGATTTTACTGTTATTGAAGAATTGTTGAAAGTTTGCTCTTTGCATGACACTTGTAGAGGGACAGACATATTTTCTGCAGTTCATAGTGCCGTAGATGAAGTAGGTGGTTTTGGAAAGTTGTCTGCAGTGTGTACTGATGGTTGCAAAGCTTTTATGGGTTCAAATACTGGTTTTGTTGGACTTCTAAAGCAAAACAAAATTAACGTACCTACATTGCATTGCATAATTCATCAAGAGGCCCTTGTGCAAAGTCCATAAATCTAAAAGACACCATGGCTACTGTTGTGAAAATAACAAATTTGATAAGAGGAGGACACCAGTCTTTAAATCACAGGAAGTTTTTATCATTTTTAGAGGAAGTAGATTCTAGCTACGGTGATCTCCTGCTTTATACAGAAGTAAGATGGCTTAGTCGAGGGAAATGTTTAATAATATTTTTTGAACTGAAGAATGACATTTATGACTTCCTGCGAGAGAACTTACCATGCTCCATTGATCTTCAACATGCACTCAAAGACATAAATTTCCTTCATAATCTGGCATATCTCACAGACATCACACAACATTTGAACATATTGAATTTGCAGCTACAAGGGGAAAAGCAAACCATTTTTCAATTGATGGGATATGTTGATGGTTTTAAAAAGAAGCTGAATCTATTTAGACTTTCTTTGCAAAAAAATGATCTGTTCCATTTTTCAAGTTGTAAGCAGTTGTTGTCAGAGATAGAAAGTGCAAACTTCAGTAAGTACGCAGCTGACATTGAACATTTGATTTGTGAATTTGATCGACGATTTCAAGATTTTGAAATGTTTCGTCCGCAAACGGAACTTTTTAATAACCCAATTAAGTGCACAGTGGAGTGCCAGCCATCAGATCTTCAACTAGAGTTGTGTGACCTTCAGTGTGACCCCTTCCTCAGTACTGTAAAGGCATTAGGAGCTGACTTCTGGAAATTGCTACCAAATGAACGTTACCCGTGTCTGAGAAAATGGGCACTAAAGATGTGCTCTATATTCGGCAGCACATATCTCTGCGAGACAACATTCTCTTCCATGAAGTTAATTAAATCTAAGGCCAGGAACAGAATGACCGATTCGACATTGTCCCATACTCTCCGAATCGCCACGTCAAAAATGGAAGTGGACTTCAAATCTCTGGTGGAAAGCTGTGGCAAGTCACAATCGTCGCACTGAGACATTAAAGGTAATTTTAAAATGAATAATTAATGGATTTGTTACAAATCAAATATGTAGTCAAAGTGCAAGCATTATTTATATATTACTATATCGCATAGGTCCCTACTGTCATTTTTGACGATATTCTTAAGTGTGGCCCGCGGGTCTTGGCCTTGGCTTTAATCCGGCCCTCGGGCAACCTCAAGTTGGCCACCACTGATCTAAAGTGTTGAGTGTATAAATGTTGACATCAAAGATCTAAGTATAACAGAGAACATATACTGAGAACAACAAAATAATAGCTGATAGAAAAGGAATATAACTGCAAATGTTTCAACAAATAACACATGGTGTTAAACAATGGTATGTATTATAACCAAACTGTTTTAATATGTATAATGACGTTATAATAATATCCATCAAAGACACGCCCGGAATATCAGTGAATTGCCATACTATATACAATCTGGGGTGTAGTGGTGATACAGTCGGGGTTGCATGGAGTGAAAATGAGTTACAGGAAATGGTTAACATTATAGTGATGGATAGTGAAATAACGGTCTTAGTCTCAAGAGCAAACAACTATAAACATAAATAATGGTTGCAATGAAGGAGAAAAAACATATCCTAAATATACACTTACAATAAATGGGATAATATTAAAAGAGTCAAATGAATTCAAATACTAGGAACGATGTTCCATCTTCCTTTTCCGATGTAACATCTTGAGATGTTAGATGTACAACAGAGGTGAGGTTCATAATAATTGCTTAAGCAAAGTCTGCATCTTCCCCCCCCCCCAAAAAAAAAAAAAAAAAAAAAAAAAGGAAAATACTATGCATCTCATTTTTGTCAAAGGAAATACGAAAAAGACCTCTTCAGTGTTATGAGGACACAATATTTAAATATGGATGAGTATTATGGCAGTTCGTTGGAGCCACAGAGTTGTAGTTTTAAAGAAGTATGATGAGAATACAATGAACAGCTAAAGTGAGTAATGATTACGTTCTATAAGAAGCCACAACAAAATGAAGGCTTATCTCAAACTTCAGATGAAACTGTTGTTGCTTTCTGGCAATTTTGTGACAAGTGACAAGCGTAAATCGTATAATGTGACAATAGGAAGCATCAAGGGTAGAAGAGATAACTGGAAGCAGAGAGAAACGGTTCCAGGCAGTTTTAGAAAATGATTTGGTAGGAAGTCAACAACAGAACTGATACAATTGCTGTAGAGATAGAAAGTTGTAAAAAGGCATGATCTCCTACGCTTTCAGGCACTGAATCTGATGATGATTACTAGCTAACTCTCCTTCAACATTTCCCAGGTTACTGTGCTCCGGGCTTGTGTGAATTACTTCATGAAGAACACAATGTATATCTTTATTTTTATTTCTCGTTTTCGGTGCAGGCACCGTTGTTTAATAATGCATCAAAATAAAAGCAGTCTGCAGCCAGTTTGTAGTTTTTTTGTTTATTATTCTAATGGCTGAAAACTTCAGAAATTCTGGCTTTTCTCTTTGATAGAATTGTACAATATTTCAGGAGAAAAATGTTTGGGCTAAAATTATGAGTTGACGTATTTGTTTGTTTGTTGTTAGGATCATCATCACTGACATCGGACGAATCCATAGGTGCTACGATAAACAACTCGAGAATCCCAAGAAAAACCGAGGAAAATCCTGTCCCACGTGCACGTACTCCGTAGCACGGCCTGGTATTCACGGTGTGGGTAGGTTTCTACTGACAACTGTGTCCGAGCAGCGGCCATTTGTGTGGTCTACTCCTTTCGATTTTAACTGCCGAGGTTACTTTCGAGTGCTCGAGTACATAGAGGACCTGATATTTATTTCCGTTATCAGAGAGGACTGGACATCAAATCTGAATATCTAAGAGATTCGGGTTAGCTAATGTCATAAAGCAACCACGGATTATTTTTCATATTTTTTTTTTTAATCACCAGCAATTGCGACACCCTAATGAGATGATAGTGTGTCTTAATGAAATAGTATAATAGCTGATAAGTGGAAATGCGTAAAAAGAAGAAAAAAGAGTAAGTATTACTGCAATATACAGTGACAGATAACAATACAGCAAAATACGTATTGATAAAGATAATAAATATAATTTGGTAAATAGGAATCATGAATCCTGTGGATGGGTGCCAAAATAACACTAATTTTACTCATCACTGTCCTTGGAAAGTAATATAAAATATACAAAAGACGAACAAACACAGCTTCACACCCGACACAGTTAACTCATCAACAAACAGTCATTGTACGAATAACATCACTACACTTCGGGAAAACCCAATAAGCTTTCTATCTATCTACCTATTGATCCTTCGAGCCGTAGCTGGCCCATAGGGCGCAGACCAAGATACTCCTTCTTTTATCTGAATTTTTGTTCTAGCAGTTTTCAATTCTTTTAAAGATACTTTATCAAATCTCACCATTTGTCTCTGTTCTGTGCAAGCAGCTCTATCTCATTGAGGGAGCCGATTCCTGCTGCTCTTGCCTCTCTCATCAATGTTCTTCTCAGAGTCTCTCTGGGTCTTCCTCTTTTCTCTTACCTGTTGTTTCCCACATGAGGGCTTGCTTTGCTATTCGGTTATTATCTCTTTTCATCACATGTCCAACATATAAAAATAAGCTTTACAAGGAATAAATTCAGACAACCTGTAGATGTGATCTTGATTGCGTTAGTTACCACGTGACCACGCAACTACTTTCAAAACGTACCACGTTTTCTAGACTTTTACAGTCTTCTGTTAAATATCGTACAACGATACAATTTTATATGAGAAGTATGAATGAAGGTAAATATTGTCTAGAAGTTATTGCTACATCACGGGAGTGTACACATTCTTAGATTGCAAGAGCCCTATACAAAGACACTTTAGTGCTGGAGTTTGTTGATATGAGAGCAGAGAAAAATGAGATGCATCTGATGTGGGGCACTCTACAACCACAGATCGTAAATAATGGATAAAGATTGTTTGTGTCCTACAAGAGGTGGCAAATTATCTGATTCATTGACTGCCATGCCATTCTGTGACAAATGTACATGTGAAGATACATAAGCTGATAGGTAATCACATTTTCTATTGATGTTATCCCCTATAGCTGCAGCGAAACCCGAAGCTTGGATGGCTCCAATGACGGCTGTCCCTTTGTTGCTGCTGATCCTGCTGTGTATTCCTGACTGTCCAATCGATGAAGCAGACGAGTGATGGAGAAACCACTAAATCATCAGCTGATGGAGATTATGTTGCTGATTTTGTCAACACCGTGGTTTAGAAGACAGTATGTTGATGGCAGCACCACATAGTCGCAACAATATCAGACTAGAAGGCAAATATTTCTAGATCAAGACTTTTATTCCAAAATTGGCGGCAGTTTTGTCTTAGATGTTGATTCTTTATCCTCACCACTGGCAGTTGAAGACAATTTGTTCGTCCTGCAATAACCAACAGTCGGTTTTCTTAAAACTGATGACTGAGCTCGGAGCTGAGGATTTTTCAAATTGGACATTATCCGTATAAGCCAATCATCCCATTTGTTTTTTTTTATGCTATCATCATCATCAACGTGTGCTTTCTCCGTAACGAAGGTTGGCTACCATGGATCGCCATTCTACTCTGTTTCTTGCTTTGATGGTGCAGGCTGTCATAGATTGACATGTCCATCTTTTGATGTTACTCGTCCATATTAGTCTTGGTCTGCCTCTGCCTCTTTTACCTTGTATTTTTCCTTCAAAAATTACTTTTAGTAGGCTGTTGTGTCTTTTAACATGCCCCAAAAATTCCATTTGTCTTGTCTTAATTGTATTTAGTAGTTCTCTTTTTATTTTCAGTTGTTTTAAAATTGTATCGTTTGTTATCTTTTGTTTCCATCCAATTCTACCTATTCTTCTATAAATCCACATTTCAAAGGCTTCAATTTTCTGTTCTGTTTTCTTGTCTAATGTCTATGTTTCTGCACCATACAGGAATATTGAGAAGATGTAATATTTTGCCATTCTTTTTTATATATGCTTATTTATGCTATAACTTATTGTAATGTTCCAAACCATTTAGAGAAGGTGCGTTTTTTTTTTCTTGTTCATACTTTCCGCAACGGGGGCCGGGTAACCTAGTTGGGAAAACCACCGACTAGACTACCGACGTTTGGACAACCCGTTTTCGATTCCTGCTAGGGAGTAGTGTTAATTGTACTCGTGGTTGGAAAAAAATACCCCCAAGATCAACCCAGCCGTTGGCAGAAATGGGTACCAGGGTATTACCCTGGGAAGGTGAGGAATGTCGCCTCGCATTGTAAGTTTCGATGCTTCAAGCGACACTATTCAGAAATATCCGAACACTTCTGGATAGACAAACGAGCACATATGGATGGAAACTCGCGTGCTAAGACGCCGATTCAAGTTTCGTACTTTACCTTTACTTTTACTTTCCGCAATCCGTCGAGTCGGGTACTTACTTTATTTGCACACGTAACGGTGATAATAACAAGTTGAATAACTAGAAACTCAATAGAATATATATAACTAAATACTCTTAACAACAGTTATGTTAGTAGTATAGAAACCGTATCACGATATAGAACAGAATTGCATTTAAATAATAGTCTCTGTACATGTTTTCAACCATTTCTGTGCATATTTTTGTTCGTCCAAGTTCGGCTGCACCGGCGATTGTCGGCCATTTTTGGTCCGGCCGGTACGCGTGACCCCGATGACCCGGTAACCAGGATATCGGCTTATCGTGTCATGTGGCGGAACGCATCGGTGCGCGTGACACGGCGGGTATCGGTCGGGAATTAGTGTTGTAAGAAGAAACTGGACGACAGGTAAATTGAGCGTGTATTTTAAATGCTGACAGTCCAACGTCTCAACGACATTGCAGGTTGAATGATTGGTGTTGTGAGGAATGTTGTTAGGAAAATTATTGTGGAATATTGGTTAGTGATTTTAATTGCTGACGGGGTGTTAAACAATGGTTTGTTAGTGAAGGTTATTTTAAATGCTGATGGAAAACCGCGATATGGCTAACTTAGGGAAATTATTCTGGAATATTGGTTATTGTTAGTTATTTTAAATGCTGACGGGGTGTTAGTGATTTTAAATGTTGACCGCGTAATGACTAAAGTTTGCGACGGAATAATAAAATATTATACCGAAGCAACGTTAAGAAATACGCAAGGTTAAATGATCGCAAAATAATAAAACAAAAATAGGAATTTATTTACACTAAAAAATAATAAAACTAAAATAGGAATTTATTTATACTAAAAATAATAAAACTAAAATACGAATTTATTTATACTAAAAATAATACAACTAAAATAGGAATATATTTACACTAAAAAATAATGAAACTAAAATACGAATTTATTTACACGAAAACAAAATAATAGGAATTTATTTACACTAAAAAAATAATAAAACTAAAATACGAATTTATTTACACTAAAAAAATAAATTATTATTCGAAACGTTAAGAATAAAAAAAAATCCTAAAAATAAATTTGAAACCTTAAGAAAAAAATAGTTAAATGGAAATAAACCCGACATCTCGAAAAAAGAAAACGTCCGATTCTGAGCCCTCGCGCTAAGTAAGTGACCGAGACAAGGCCAAATTCGTGTGACTTGATACCTCGTGACCAAGTCACATGAATAGTGCTAACCGATCACATGACAAGCCGCGCTTGTGACTGATCACATGACAAGCCGCGCTCAGGACCGATCACATGACAAGTAGTCGCTAGTAGATACATGTGATCACGAAAGGTAGTTGGTGATGAGACGTGCCCAATATTAAAGACGGTTGATGAAACATGCCAATATTAAAGATGGTTGAACAAGTGTATTTCTATAATACATGGATGTCAAAACGTGAGCAGAAATATTTAAACATAGGGAAATGTAAGAAAGTAATATATATTTTTTCTAATATAAGAAAGTAATATAAATTTATTTATTTAATGACAAAATTATAATCAGAATAGCTAAAGCAGCAATGTCTTTCAGAAGCCTTGACAAGTTGTGGAAATAAAAACTCATCAGCACAAACACAAAACTTTGGCTATTCAAATCAAATGTACTATCAACCCTTACGTATGTGTGTGAAATCTGTAAAACAACAAGAGATATAGAAACAAAGTTGAAATTCAAAATAAAATATTAATTTCAAAAATAAATGTCTAAGGAAAATACTTGGTATAGCATGGAACGAATTCAAAACAAAGGAGGAAATTACAGAAATCGCCAATCAACCACTACTATCTTCAGTAATAAAGAAAAGACGATGGTCATATGTTGGACATGTGATGAGAAGAGATAATAACCGATTAGCAAAGCAAGCCCTCATGTGGGAATTAACAGGTAAGAGAAAAAGAGGAAGACCCAGGAAGACACAGAGAAGAATATTGATGAGAGAGGCAAGAGCAGCAGGATTCGGTTTCCTCAGTGAGATAGAGCTGCTTGCACAGAACAGAGATAAATGGCGAGATTTGATAAAGTATCTTTAAAATAGTTGAAAACTGCTAGAACAAAAATTCAGGTAGGAAAAGAAATATCTTGGTCTACGCCTTATGGGCCGACTACGGATCGAAAGGTCAATAGATAGATGGAATATATATTTGTTATTTATTTATTTTTTAAAGTTGTATTTACTTTCTAATTTTATTGTTGCTGTATTGTGTTTTGTTTGGTTATTGATAACTCCGTATCTCAGTCCTTCACAATCCTTTGTTATCGTTTATTGTTAAATAGTTGTGTGGTGTAGAATATATTTTTATTTATTATTTTTTTAATTTTAATGTCGATGTCAGCGTGGTTTGGTCAGACAACACATTTTATGTGTTCAGACAACAACTAACTCTCTCTCTCTCTCTCTCTCTCTCTCTCTCTCTCTCTCTGACAAGTGAATTAACCAAGTCAAATAAAACAAATTCGTTCTATATTTAATTTCACTGCTTTTTATTAATACAACAGAGAACAGATATATGAAAGTATATTACTGTACGGTTGCAGAATGTATTAATTTCAACCGTCTGTGCTTCCTACCTCCTGTTTTGGTGGTACCGTCTATTTGTGTTAAATGTCTATCAAACACAGATACATAGTAAGGTTGATTAGCTTTCACAACACAACCCCCCTTCATTTTGACAAAACCTTGATCAAAGCTGGAATATGTAATTGGTAACTCTGTTGAATCTTCCGGGATATCCACGCCGACTGCTGGATCTTCCGTCTCGTTAACAAAAGGAGGCGTGTATTTGAGTTTCTGGTTATCAAGAGATGGTGTATAGTTGAGGTTCTGGTTATCAAGAGATGGTGTGTAGTTGAGGTTCTGGTTAACAAGAGGTGGCGTGTAGTTGAGGTTCTGGTTAACAAGAAGTGGTGTGAAGTTGAGGTTAGCATAAGTGGTTAAAATCTCATCTCGCAGTTCAATTAGCTTGATAAATTCCTCTCTCTCGATAGTGTTTTACCAGCTCTGGTAGGAAACTCTCACCTCTATATGTCTTTATGTTTATCAATGGTCTGTTACGAAAAACACAAACTGAGACTGCCTTAACACCATCCTTTTACAATGGAATTATATTCTCATTACTACGTGACATGAATATGCGCTGATCGGATATAGCAAACGAAGTTGGCATATTCACGCTACACGACTCCATATTCAAAGAAAACAAACACAAACCATTGGGTAACAGACGCTGGTTATATGTGTGTGTGCATATACACTGATCGACTGGGCTTTATGCCTTGCTGTAATCAGGTCGAGGACCGTCTATGATCCAATAGGGTGCTGATGTGTATGTAACAATTCGGTCTCATGCAACGCGTGTTGAGACTAGGAAAAACTGTAGTGTTTATATTGGTATATGTAGACTTTAAAATAGTTGTGAGTTGAAGAGGGGAAACCTTGCGTGCTGACCTAAAATCACTTGTTGTCACTGTTACAGCAAATCCCCATTCAGCGTCGTGGATGTTAGAAAACAAAATATATATATATATATATATATATATATATATATATATATATTATATATATATATATATATATATATACATATATACATATATATATATATATATATATATATATATATATATATATATATATATATATATATTCGGTGGTATAATCACTAAAGTGTCATATGTGAGGATGGATCCCCGATGGAAACACCCATTCACGGTTCTGATAGCCGGTCCTACATCGTGTGGGAAAACGGTATTTGTGTAAAGATTTATACAGAACCTTCAAGAGTTAGTTGTCCCCGTACCGGAGGAACTTATATGGTGTTATGGGCAATGGCAACCAATATAAAAGACCATAGGGTCAGTGAAATTTATAGAGAGTCTAACAGACATCGATAAATTGGACGGTGGCAAGAAGAGAAGACTGATCATCATCGATGACTTGATGTCGGAGACGGATGAGAGGGTAACAAATTATTCATCAAAGGTAGTCATCACAGACATATTAGTGTGATGTATATTGTTCAAAACCTATTCGGAAAATACAAGGAACATAGAACCATAAGCCTCAATGCACATTATTTAGTCATTTTCAAGAACCCGCGAGATGGAAGTCAAATTTTCATTCTGGCTAAACAAATGTACCCACGACAGGTGGGGTACCTCCAAGATAGTTTTAAGGACGCGACAGCGTCTCCTCACTGTTACTTGTTGGTTGAACTTCGTCAGGATACACCTGATAATCTTAGTTTGAGAACAAAAATATTTCCAGGTGAGAGACATATCGTCTACGTGTCAAAGTAACAAAAATGTGTGATGAATCACTTAGACGGCACGGTGAAATGTTGAAATGTATGCGCGCCACCACTCCGAGTGGTTTAAGTGCCATATTGAAAACAGCCTCTCTCAAACTCATTAACTTTTTGTGCGTGTGTTGCCATAACATATGAAAATGTAATGTTAGACTCGCTCAGCAATGGCCAAAACAATGGCCGTAACAATGGCCAAAACAATGTTTCTGATAGATCCTCGATTCCTTGAGGGTCTTAAACAGACTACTAGTACGTATACACCACCCGAGGCGATCGGTGAAAACTTGAGAAATTTAGATGATGAAATACAACGTATCCTAGTCCGCGATGATTTAACACTCGTTCATAAGGCCAGATTGTAGCAACGTGCTCTGCATCAGTGTTTAAATAGGTTGGAGCAGTATATACGACGGTCATTGGGCTCGGCCGATCTCATTCAACACAGCACGCCAACAGAAAAAAACACTTTCCCCACCATCTACAATCGAGGTACCACCAGAGCAGACCAAGACACCATCAGCGGAAACCCCAAAAATAGGTAATGAAAACACTCCACAGTTGACCACATATAAACTAAGACCTAAAAAAAGAAAGAGCGGATCCCAACACCAAAATGGGAACGGTGGAGAAAATATTGAGATGTCATTACCTTTATACTAATCGTGCAATGGAGTATAGTGGTGCAACGGCCCTGCAAAGAAACACCAAACTGGGACTTAAAAAGATCAAACGATGGTTGAGTCATCAGGATACCTATACCCTTCATAAATCAATTGGTCTCAAATTTGAAAGGCGTCTCATTATAACGAGTGGACCCCAGCAGCAATACCCGACAGACCTAATTGATTTGAAACATTTAAAAAAACACAACGATGGGGATTCGTATTTGGTTTCTTGCGTGGACTTTTTCAGTAAATTCGCGTGGTCTGTACCGGTACGAACCAAAACAGGGAAATCCTTAGTGGAAGCCGTTTCTGAGATATTTCTTGATGGGAAACCCAATATACAACACACTAATATCTATGTGATGATTACCTTTGGTGAATAATTTTGTTACCCTTTCGTCCGTCACCGACATCAAGTCATCGATGATGATCAGTCTTCTCTTTTTACCACCGTCTGATTTATCGATGTCTTGTAGACCCTCTATAAATCTCACTGACCCTATGGTCTTTTTTTTTGTTGCCATTCCCCATAACACCATATAACTTCCTCCGGTACGGGGACAACTAACTCTTGAAGTTTCTGTATAAATTTTTGCACAAATACCGTTTTGCCACATCCTGTAGGACCGGCTATCAGAGCTGTGAATGGGTGTTTCCATCGGGGATTTAGTGATTATACCACCGAATATATATATATTTTTTTTTCACATCCACGACGCTGAATGGGGATTTGCTGTAACAGTGACAACAAGTGATTTTAGGTCAGCACGCAAGTTTCCCCCTCTTTAACTCACTCCTATTTTAAAATCCACATCCTATATAAACACTACAGGTTTTCCTAGTCTCAACACGCGTTACCTGAGACCGAATTGTTACATACACATCAGCACCCTATTGGATCAGTCCGAGGGGTCACTGAACATGTCTCAACACACCTGATAACGTATTGCGATTGTTACTATAAATAGACGGCCATCGACCTGATTACAGCAAGGTATAAAGCCCAGTCGATCAGTGTATCACACACAGATAACCAGCGTCTGTTACCTAATGGTTTGTGTTTGTTTTCTTTGAATATGGAGTCGTGTAGCGTGAATACGCCAACTTCGTTTGCTATATCCGATCAGCGCATATTCATGTCACGTAGTAATGAGAATATAATTCCATTGTCAAAGGATGGTGTTAAGGCAGTCTTAGTTTGTGTTTTTCGTAATAGACCATTCATAAACATAAGGACATATAGCGGTGAGAGTTTTTTGAAGTTTCCTACCAGAGCTGGTATAACACTCTCGAGAGAGAGAGGAATTTATCACGATAGTTGAGCTGCCAGATGAGATTTTAACCGCTTATGCTAACCTCAACTTCACACCACTTCTTGTTAACCAGAACCTCAACTACACGCCACCTCTTGTTAACCAGAACCTCAACTATATACCATCTCTTGATAACCGGAACCTCAACTATACACCACCTCTTGATAACCAGAAACTCAACTACACGCCGCCATTTATTAACCAGAACCTCAATCTTGTTAACCAGACGGAAGATCCTGAAGTCAGCGTGGATATCCCGGATGATTCAACAGAGTCACCAATTACATATTCCAGCCTTGATCAAAGGTTTTGTCAAAATGGATGGGGGTTATGTTTTAAAAGCTAATCAACATTCCTATGTATCTGTGTTTGATAGACATTTAACACAAATAGACGGTACACCAAAACAGGAGGTAGGAAGCACTGACGGTTGAAATTAATACATTCAGCAACCGAACAGCAATATATTTTCATGTATCTGTACTGTGTTGTATTAAGAAAAAAATGTGAAATTAAATTTAGAAATATTTTGTTTTATTTAGCTTGGTTAATTCACTTTTCATAGAGATATATCGAGTTCTTGTGATAGATATATACGAGAGAGAGAGAGAGAGAGAGAGAGAGGGCGAGAGAGAGAGAGAGAGCTAGTTGTTGTCTGAACACATACAATTTGTTGTCTGACCAAACCACGCGGACATTCACAATAAAATTAGAAAATAAATATCAAATATATATTCCACATCACATTTATCCCACCACACTATTTAACAATAACCGATTACAAAGGTTTGTAAAGGACTGAGATACGGAGTTATCAATAACCAAACAAAGCACAATACATCTACAATGAAATAAAATTTGAAAATAAGTAAAACGTTTACTAAATAAATAAATAACAAACATATATTACTTTCTTATATTTTCCTATGTTAAAATATTTCTACTCAAGGTTTGACGTCCATGTGTTATAGAAATTCACTTGTTTAACCATCTTTAATATTGGGCAAGTCTCATCAACAATCTTTAATATTGGGCACGTCTCATCACCAACTACCTTTCGTGATCACATGTACCAACTAGCGACTACTTGTCATGTGATCGGTCACGAACGCGGCTTGTTATGTGATCAGTCACGAGCGCGGCTTGTCATGTGATCGGTTAGCACTATTCATGTGACTTGTTCACGAGGTATCAAGTCACACGAATTTGGCCTTGTCTCGGTCACTTACTTAGCGCGAGGGCTCAGAATCGGTCGTTTTCTTTTTTGAGATGTCGGGTTTATTTCCATTTAACTATTTTTTTCTTAAGGTTTCAAATTTATTTTTAGAAATTTTTTAATTCCGAACGTTTCAAATAATTTAATTTTTTTAGTGTAAATAAGTTCGTGTTTTAGTTTTATTATTGTTTTTTAGTGTAAATAAATTCGTACTTTAGCTTTATTATTATCTTACTGTAAAGAAATTCCTATTTTAGTTTTATTATTTTTTTATTGTAAATAAATTCATCTTTTAGTTTTATTATTTTGCGATCATTTAACTTTACGTATTTCTTAACGTTTCTTAAGTATAATATTTTAATATTCCGTTCCAAACTTTAGTCATATCGCGGTCAACATTTAAAATCACAAACAATAACACCCCGTCAGCATTTAATATAATATTCACTAACAATAACCAATATTCAACAATAATTTTCCTAAGCGAGCCATATCGCGGTTTTCCATCAGCATTTAAAATAACCTTCATTAACAAACCATTGCTTAAAACCCCGTCAGCATTTAAAATAACCTTCACTAACAATAACCAATATTCCACAATAATTTTCCTAGTAATACCCGTCAACTTCACAACACCAACCATTCAACCTGCAACGTCATTGCGACCTTGGACCGTCAGCATTTAAAATACACGCTCAATTTACCTGTCGTCTAGTTTCTTCATACAACACTAATCCTCGACCGATAGCTGCCGAGCTGATAACCCGATAGCCGCCGTGTCACGCGCACCGATGCGTTCCGCCACCTGACACGATAAGCCGATATCTGGTTAACCGGGTCACGCTGGTCGACAAAAAAATGACCGACAAAACATGGCCGAACAAAAATGGCGGACAGTCGCCGGTGCAGCCTTACTTGGCCGAACAAAATTATGCACAGAAATGGTTGAAAACATGTACAGAGACTATTATTGAAGTGCAATTCTGCTCTAATGGCTTGCGTGATACGGTTTCTATACTACTTATGTTCGACACTTCATTTGATGACTCAATACGTCAGTAAAGTAAAATGGTTAAGTTTCTGCATAAGTTTGGAGTCGATAAGATGTATTTTAATGGATTTTATTTGAGTTTTTGAGACAGATGACGGAATCGGTATGATTGTCACGGATTTTGTCTTGATTTTGTTGTTTTATTTGTTTAAAGGGAGGATTCGTATCAGAGTTTAGAGGCGGATTTGAATGGTTTTCGATGGCTTTTTAAGTGGCGGATTTGTATAGATTTTAATTGCTTATTAAGAGGCGGATTTATATCGGAACCATTAGGCGGGGACAATCAAAATTGTGAACAAGGAAAAAAAAGTGAGGGATCGGAAAGACAGAGGGCACATACACAAATACACAGAAATACACACACACACACAAACACACACACACACACACACACACACACAAACGCACAAATACATTTGTGTACGAAAAAAATGCAAAAAGTGATAAGTGCAAGGTTTATTTTAATTTCTTTTTTACATTAAAAAAGTATAGTTTGTGCTTACATATAACATTGGACACAATCCAAGTAAAATATCCGCAATATTTTCAGAATGGCAAAGTCATTATCAAGACAAAATTATGATGTCTTTACATATTGTGTGTTTGTATAGAAATAACTATTTATATCTTATAAATATATGTATGAATAAATTATGAAAGTGTTAGATAGATAAAGGGAGAATGTTACATTATAGGATTGTACTTGAGATTTAATGTAAGAAAAGGGAATTTGAGTTTATATATTGTATGTATGTGTATACTGAGCCCTCGTGTGTTTTAAAGCCCACATTTTTACCACCCATGACTTGCATTTCGGTGAGAACCTCGTTGAAGTATCTTTATCTAAATTGTGGTCTTTAGTGAGACCCTTCATTTTAACTTTTGTACAAAATCCAAAACAGTTATATGCCTTGCTACATAATGATATCATCCCATCACCTGAAATTCTGCAACTTAAACAGCCGAAGAGACCGTTTGACGTACAACTGTTTCGCCTTACACTTAGGAGCGTCAAACTTAACACTGTCCCTGCGCTCAATGAAATCTGCGGATGTCTCCTAGGGAAACCATCTGTCTTTTTTGTTTATGTGAGAAAAATTCATTCCGCTTATCGGTTTTAATAGCCCCTTCCTATGTTGTCGTGTTAAGCGCTAATATAGACTATCCATGTTCACAAAGTTGAAAGTCGGACCTGTCAAAGAATCTACCCAGGAAGTCATAATAAAATTGCAGCGTTCTCAATCTGCGAAGGAAGTTCCCGCACAATATACTGTCTTTCCATCTCTACATACAACAGTTCGTCGCCTACAGGGACATTTTCTTTTTAATCCAGGTTTTTTTTTCCAACTTGATGGTATCGGTCTCCTCCTTAACGTAGAACACATCCACATGTTTTATTTTCTTCGTCAGGGTCCACATGCAAGGGCCGTTTCCTGGAACGTCAGGGTGTCACAGGTTATAGAATACTCCGCGCTGAGATCCCCAGCTCTAACCGCCTCTGTGACTTTGTCGTCAACCTCTTTAAACCAAGTAACGGGTGGGTACTCTACGATCTGATATATCTTAGTGACTTCTAAACCGTGCTGTAAATATCACTTTAACAATGGTGTGGCTAACAGGACTTTCGTGCCTTTACAACTGGCATGAGGGTACGTCTGGCGCTACCAAGCTGATTGACTTTAACGGCGTACTTCCGCATGACGGGATCGATTTTTATACATACCGCCTTTTACGTTTTTTTTCAAAATGGGGATCATCTCACTAATGATCTAGGACGCAAATGTCCCTCTCCACGAGATCAAAAAAACATAATGTCTGAAAACATGAAGCTAGAATGGGTTCATCAGTGATAGGCTTATAATTAGTGAAGGATGGTTTAGAACCACGCAAGCGTTCTCTTATGTAAGCTCGAATTTCCGGTGTTGCTTCCTTCAAATTTTGTCACTCGCACTCTCACTTGACAGAAACGCGAACATAGATGTGAACGGTTAAACAAGCCATTATTTCACAAATCTTCTAGTGTAACTCTGTCAATTGTATATTACTCACCGGATTGACTTCGCGATCATGAGTGATGTGACATTTTGGATGTATGTGAAAGTGAAAGTCGTTAAACTGATAAACCGTCTAATTTATGTTATTATAACCGTCAACTCTAATCTAGCGACCTTCAAAAACTAAACTATCTCGCTTGCGTTCAACGGGGTTTTCAAATGGTTCTGGTTTTGGTGGGAAATGAAGGTCAAATACTCTCTACACTTCTTCTTTCCTTCGTCATTTAGCCTTTCAGGGATGAGGAGAGATATAATTTGGAGTTTTTAGCTCTTCTATTAGCCTATGCGGTATGCTGCTATGTTTCCTAATATTTCTAACATTTCGTCAATCCATCTTTTTTGTGGTCGACGAAGGTTTGGTGTTCTCAAAACGTTTATTGAGGGCTCGTTGTGTTGAGTTTTGATCAGCTGCATTGTCACACTGCCAAACATTGTACCTTGTATGTATTTATATATTCCATGGCGGTAGTTATTCCTTGGTTTTTTTCTAAGTTCTTCATTTCTGATCTTGTCTATCAGGTTGTTTCTTGCCATTCGGCTAACACACTTCATCACAGTAGAGATTGTTTTACTTGTTGTTCTTGCATCTTGGGTCAAGGGATAGCATTGGTAGCGCAAAGTTTGAATGAAGTTTGTATTGTAGAGTGCCCGTTTTACCTCTAGCATTATTTCCTTGTTGGACAATAGTGGTGATAACTAACCAATGCATTGACAAACTTTGTTGCATCTTGGGTCTGTTTATGTTGTTTGTGAATTGTCGTTTATCACAAACGCCCAATTCAACTTATAACAGTTCTATAACAGGAACTAAACTTCCTAGGTATTTATATGTCTCTACCTGTCTTAGTTGCCTGCCTTCTATAGTTATGTTGTATTTTGTTTCTCTTTTGCGACATTCATGACTTCGGTTTTGTTGAGGTTTATTTTCATGTTGTATTTTGTGCCTGAGCTGTTGATTCTATTTAAGAGTTTTTGTAGGTCTACAATATTTTCATGTATTAGTGCCTGATAGTCTGCAAATATAAGGTCGTCTCTGATGGGTTGACTAACTTGCACATATTGTCCATGTATGTAATAAAAAGTAGGAAGTGTATTATGCACCACTGTCTTACACCTGATCTAATTTCGAAGTGGTCTGTTTAACTTGTAACTGTTCTGACTGTGCAGCTGCTCTTGATGTAAAGACTTTTAATTAGGTTGGTTAAATGTTGGCTTACTTCGTATGTTGTTAGAATATCCTAAATTTGCTCTCTGTTTACTCCGTCGAATGCCTTTTCCTTGTCAGTAAAAACTATTTACACATTTTGATTGTGTTCTGTCGTTTATTCTGCGAGCTGTTATAAGTTGAATTGAGCGTCAGTACATCTTCGATTCTTTCTGAACCCCATTTGAGAATCGTTTGACTGTATTTATATTATTGGTCTGAGATCTTTTCCCCTCAGTTTTGGCGTAAAACTTTCATACTTGACTGATAAGCGATATACCTCTTTATTGATTGCAGTAATAGTTCACCTTAAGGGCTTTATATTTAACCTCAGCCTTGCATATGACCATATAATTAGTGATGTTTTTATTAAGTCACCCAAAAAGGGCGTAGACAGCATAGTCTGTAATGCTACGCACTATCTTTTTTCGTGTATCTAAATAAAGTATGGTCCTTCTTGTGAAAAATGAACGATATAAGACTGTCCACCAACGATATTATATCTCATCGTTTTAGTTAAAGCATATTCCTTTTCTGTGCTTAGGGTATAACCGCGTGTATAAGAAGGGTTTCAGAATCGTATCTCAAAGTTATCTTTAAGGGACCGAAATCGCAACTTAAACATATCTGCGCCTAAGTTGACGCAAAAGATTTAGATTTTTAGTTCTTGTATAAAGAAACAAATATCCTTATCGTTGTACCAAACCAAAATGTCGAAAGTGTGGTCATCTTGTTATCCTTCCATACTGTCTTAAAGAGAGCGTACTCCTGCGAGGATAGATTTTAGGACTGAAAAGAAGGCCGAAAGGGGAGGTAAGCGTGTCTCGATTATTCACTTTGCTGTCTCGGTATCGAAATTTGGTTACCATAGAACGCCATTCCCTCACTGTCTCTTGCTTTGATGGTGCAGGTTTTCAAAGGATGACTTGTCCATTCTTTAACGTTACTCGTTCATGTAAGTCTTGGTCTGCCGCTGCCTCTTTTACTGTGTATTTTCCCTTTCGTGTGGGAAACTTGAAAGATCACATACCTTCGGTAGATATATTGTTTCTGTACCGCCTTTCTGGTCATCAGCGGTCATGGGAAAGTGTGAGTGTAGTGATGAGTCAATCGACAGGTCAACGATCACTGGAGTAATATCATTCTGTTGAACCGTCATCCGCCATCTTGCCACTCCCATTTTGTTTTCCATTTGTCAGAATATGCTTTAATTCTCCCATATCTCAATACTTGTCGAA
This sequence comes from Megaustenia siamemsis, assembly GCA_032433765.1. NCBI lineage: Eukaryota > Metazoa > Mollusca > Gastropoda > Stylommatophora > Ariophantidae > Megaustenia > Megaustenia siamemsis. The sequence continues at coordinate 74,955,255 of JAVIAB010000156.1, read as the reverse complement.
TGTCCATGCTTCTTTCTGATATTAGTAACAGCTTGAAAGTTGGGATGTTCATTTCACTTTTCAATAGATATAATGTTCCCTTGTGTGTTGTGTATTTTAAAATTTCTTGGTCTACTGCTCTTTCAGCTTTCACCCGTTTAAAGATCGTGGATGTGTTGTGTCGCTATTTTAACGCAAGCCCTCATATCTATGTCTTTCTGCCATCCGTTGACGGCATGGGTAGGTTTTAAAATGTGACCAGTAAGTGACTATTCTGACTTAAACTTGTCACCCACAAGACTCCTGGTCACACATATACACAGATGGTCCTTCTACAAATGCCACCAAAAATGGAGTAAGATGTGTGTTTTTGAGGCTGAATAACCAGGAAGAGATCACCAAGTCGATAGCTATTGGTCAATTCTCAAACAACTATAAAGCAGAAACTGAAGCCATCAAAGACGCTGCAAAACTGGCTATCCAATACAAAAATAGCATGCATAAGAAACAGGACAATTTCAATTCATAAAACAGGGAGTCAGACAAGGTTGTGTTCTATCGCCGGATTTGTTTTAACATTACAGTGAATATATTATGAGATCAATAGTAGACAAAAAAGGAATTGAAGTCTACGGTCACAACATAAATAATTTGCGATATGTGGATGACACAGTCTTAATAGCAGAGACAGAGAACGAACTACAAGAAATGATAGACATAATAGTAGAAGAAAGCAACAAGAAAGGTCTCAGTCTGAATAGTAAGAAAACAGAAGTAATGGTTATATCGAAGAAACAATCATCACCAACATGAAGCATAAAAATAAACGAGACAAATCTGAAACAAGTGCAACGTTTCAAATACTTGGACACAATATTAACATCAGATGGGAGATGCACCACAGAAATAAAAAGCAGAATAGCTCAGGTCAAAATAGCATTTCAGAAGATGAAAAATAACTTGTGCAACAAATCTATGTCAATGGAAATGAGAAAGAGAGTTCATCGGTGCTATATAGAACCAATTCTTACCTACGGAAGCGAATCATGAACAGTAGACAAACAAATGAAAAGACGATTGGAGGCCACAGAGATGGGATTTCTCAGAAGAATGTTGAAAGTTCCCTGGAAAGCTAAAAAGACCAATGAGGAAGTTCTCAAAGACGCCAACACAAAAAGGGAGCTCTTAAAAAACATCAGAAAGAAACAATCAATATTTTTCGGGCACATCATGAGAAAAGGAAAGTTGGAGTACTTGGTTACAACTGGCAAAATAAAAGGAAAGAGAGATCGCGGACGACAAAGAGAGAAAATACTGGATAGCTTGGTGTCATGGCATGGAAAACAGTCAACAACAGAACTGATACGATGCACTGTGGATAGAAGATTGTGGAGGGACATGATCGCCTACGCCAACCGATATGGCACATGATGATGATAAGAAATCTGTGATACTGACTTATGCAAGGTCAGTCCTAACATCTCTAAACACCTCAGGAACAATGAGCTAGATGACTTGAGAACAACCCTAGACCAACTGTGCAGTAACTTCCAGAGAGTGGTCATCCAGTGGATCACACTGTAATATACATGAAAACGAACGCGCAGACAAATTAGCTAAAGAGGGAGGGAGATTACAACAAGCGAACCCATGGTCAGCTACGATGAAGCCAAATCCATCATCAAAGGCCCAGTAGCATGAAAAATAGAAACAAGAACACCCAAAGTATAACGGGTGGGATGGATACCTCAAACTATTAAGGAGGGATCAAGTCATCATACTTCGCCTACGCACTGGCCACAACAGAATGAGAAACCACATGTTCACCAAACTCAAATAGGAACTACCAGCCTATGCCACTCTACTCTGGATGAAATGACAACAAAACCCCTTCTCCTAAATCAGCCCATCAGTTACATAGACCTAGACTAGATTCCTAGTCTGAATGAGCCATGATCGCAGAAGAGAAGAAAAATGTCATTCGCTGTAGGTTTCATCGCACTATCTTCGGAGCTGAGAAATGGGGATGTAGAGGCGTAGATGCCTTACTTGATTCCCAACTGTGGTGTCTCAGTATTCGCTGGGTTATGCGTTGCACAACCAGGTAGACCACGTCATCCCTCCTGATCTCGTGATATAAAATGTCTTTTGTCTGAGCACAAAGGCGTTACTGGAAATCTAGAAGACATGAGTGCCCTAATTAATTGGCCTGTTCCTACTGAAACCCTCGACAGAGCGTAAATTGGCTATATTGCAACACTGTTTACATTTTGTCATACATTTAGTATGCTCTGTTAAATGACATTTTATGGTGATCCGTAAAACATTAAAACAAAATCACATCACACATGTTGAAAAAAAACGTTTCAAACCTAACAAAAAGAACTATTCCTCGCCGGGTTCTGCAGGACTCCATGTACTCCACCTGGTTGCAAGGGTAGTGGTGATGGTGGGGAGACGTACTTGGTGGTGGATGCTTTTCACCACACCCAGGCCTTACCATCTCTACTATAGTGTCCACAGCTACAACGGTCGACTCTGCTTGTAATATATCATAATATAACCCCAGAGCTGGTGCCTGACTCTTTCACACTAGTGGTAACCGACCCGCGTGCCACAAAATGTCATTCAACATCATCACAAATGCCCTGTTTGGATCCTTGACTAATTTCCTGATTATTTTTCCCTTGACTTCGTTATTCCTTACGTTAATTTTATTTTATATAAAATAACAGATCTCGTTAGTTAAATCAGGATTCCCGCGCCGGTAGGGTGAAAACAATCTTTTCATGCAACTTACAGCTGACTTTATTTTCTTTTTTCTTTTTGCGGTCAGACAATATGTATCAGGTGCTTTTTTAATTGCAAAAAGATACACAGGGATACATGCTTGAAGTAAACACGCATATTTGATATGGTAACTACGAGCGAGAGATAGAGAGAGATTTAACGTTCATAAGCAATAGAAGAGAGCATAGAGAGTGTGTGCAAACAATTAAATATAGAATGTTAATCTCCTGTTTTGTCTGTTGCACTACCAATTGTTTCGTGTGTTTTTGTCAGTGGTTGTTGCTCTTGTTGTTCGAGTTGTTCTTCTTGAGGTGACTGCGTGACATGTCTTTTGTAGTACGTCAGCACTTTGTGGCGCATGCAACCATAAACAAAGTAAATTAGTTGCTTCTGCGGTAGTTAATTGTCCAGAACGAAAAACAATTGTCCAGTGAGTTCAAACTCAATGCCCAAACTTGTGAGCCAGCTGGTTTGGTCGGTTTTCTATGCACACCAGGCACTACTTCCATGGATTCGTCAAAAGAGAATCTCTATCTTATTGCTCACGTCGTCTATGGAGGCCATTATCTAAAAACAGAAACAGAAAGAAGAAAAGGACAGGAATTTAGTATACGATAAGAGGCAAATGAATAAAGAATGATAATGCTACATCCATTTGTCATTAGTGGCCGTGGACCCTCGGTGGAAACTCCCCTTCACGGCTCTCATAGCTGGACCTACTGGTTGTGGGAAAAAGGTATTTGTGAAATAGTTTCGAACATAATCTCCAATGGTTGGTTTAACCCATACGGGGCGAAATTGTACGGTGTTACTGAGAATGGTAATCAGTGTACGCGACCTCTATGAGGAGTGTACGATTTATCGAAGGTGTAGCGGATATTTTTTTATTGAAAGGCGATAAGAAGAAAGGGATGGTGAAATGTTGAGATTCCTACATTTGACCAGGCCGATGGGTCTAAGAGGCGCATTGAAAACAACCTCTCCCGAGTTCATTCGCTCTTTGTGTGAATATTGTCATAACACATGCAATTGGAATGTTAGACTTACACATCATCTGAAACGTGAACTACGTTGACAAAAGAACAATTTGAGACCCCGCACTAAATAGAAGGACGCCATTAAGGCGGGGAAAGAAATAATATAAAATGTGATTTCATAGGTGCTTTATTCCGACATATTTTGAGCGTTCTCGGCGATGTATTCTGCGTGTAAAAGTATAGCCAAAAATGTCCTTGATGGATCATCGGTAGATGGAGGGTTTGAAACAAGCTACTACGTATACCCAACCTGGTGCGACGAATGAGAACTTGAGAGATTTAGATGATGAAATGCAACGTATCCTAGACTTCGAAGATTTAGCGCCTGTTGATAAAACCAGACTGTACCAAAGTGCACAGCGGCATTATTTAGCTAGGTTGGAACAGTGTAAATGACGCCCGTTGGGTTACGTCGTTCTCATTCAACATATCTCATCGACAGAAACAATACTTCCTCCTCCACTCCAAGTGTCGACAGAGAAATCTGTGGACAAGAACCCAGAAACACCAAGGGCAAGTAGTGAAAACACTTCACAAGCAGAGTCATCGTCGTATAAGCTGAGAACGAGAAAAGAAAGCCTAAAATCTTAACACCGACATGGAAAAGATGGGAAAATCATTGATATTTCATTACTTCGACTCTAGTCCACCCGGGCCGTACAGTGGCATGACGGTCTTGCAACGTAGTACCAAAACTAAGGGCTAAGGCGACCAAACAGTGGTTGAGTCTGCAGGATACTAAAATTATTCACAAACCAATTCGTCGCAAATTCGAACGGCGGCCCATTATAACAGGCGGGCTGCAGCATCAATATCAAGCAGACCTAATCGATTTGAGACATTTGAAGAAACACAACAGGTATTCCGATCTGATTACTTGCATCAACATCTTTAGCAAATATGCATGGTGATTGCCTATACAGACCAAACTGAACAATTCTTTAGTAGAGGCTATTAGTAAAACCTTTGGTGATAGGACGCTTCTACATTTTCTACATATAAAGATAGGCTCCTTTCTTAGCATTTGAGAATGCATATATTAAAAGAATAGCAAAGAAGACTCTAAATAGTGTTGGAGCAAGAACGCATCACTGCTTGACACCACTACATATTATGAGGGGTTGTGAGGTGCTGTCGTCGTACTGACGAAGTACCCTTCCTTTGGTGATAGGACGCTTCTACATTTTCTACATATAAAGATAGGCTCCTTTCTTAGCATTTGAGAATGCATATATTAAAAGAATAGCAAAGAAGACTCTAAATAGTGTTGGAGCAAGAACGCATCACTGCTTGACACCACTACATATTATGAGGGGTTGTGAGGTGCTGTCGTCGTACTGACGAAGTACCCTTCACATTTTCATGAAACGATTTTGTTGGCGTCAGCAGAGTATGTGGGCAGCCTATTTGAGGTATTATTTTGAAGATACCGTCGCTGTTGAGTAGGTCAAGGGTTTTAGTAAAGTCGAAGAAGGTGATGAAGAGAGGCTTTTTTCTGATCTCTAGATTTCTATTGATGCAGGCGTAAAGAGAAAATCAAGTCGGCAATTGCCGTATTGCGATTGGATATGGGATTTATAGCACATTACGGATATACCCGTTCTCGGAATTTTTGTAGCCTTCCTAAGATGACTCTGACGAATGTCTTGACGATGATGCTGGGTAAGGAGATGTGGTAAGACTGTTATGATGGGAACTACAGCTACCCTTTGTTTGGGAGATGAAATAGTAATTCGGATGATTCCACTGGCACGGGCAGTTGAGCAATTATGGATTTTCTTTCGTTCGCAGTGATACCGGGGCCTTTCATAACCAAAGAATCCAAGAACCAAAATTCCGAGACTACTACCCTTCTGTTCAAGGCACTAGTCCTCGCACCAACCGAGTACGCCTTGGCAATTCCTATTTAACCCGTGTTCGATTCCCGCTGAAAGCAGCGTGAGATACTCATGGTTGGAAAAACAATATCCCCGGGGTCAACACAACCGCTGTCAGAAATGGGTAACAGGAAAGTACCATGGGTAGGTGAGGAATGTTGCCTTGCATTTTGTGTTTTAATGCTTGAAGCGACACTATTCAGAAGTCTTCGAACATTTCTGAATTAGCGGCCGAATACATATGGGTAAAAATTCGCAGGCTAAGACGCCGATTCAAGCCTCGTACTTTACCTTTTGCTAAAGCTTAACTGCAGATAACACGATGTACATTTTCTCCATGTACAGCAAAATTCTAACGGCAGTAAGCAAAAGCACAGAGCCAAACAGTTGTTTCTGGTTCTTGGATATTTAATGCGTTTGTCACCATCATCTATATAGCATTTATGAGAAAGACTTCTTCAGTGGGGAATAGATAGTACGATGGTGCGACAATTGCTGGTGGGTTTTTTTTAAAACAGTAAAAATTAATCAATTAAACTCGTAATGTTCATCAGCACACAGCGACTAATTGTTCTAGTGCGGTGTTGGTTTGACAAAATCCTCCCATTCGTCCATAATATTGCTGTTCTGACAACACCGGTCTTCACTACCATTTCACAGTCTAGACAGCCACGTATTTGTTCTTCTATTAAAGTTCTTTGTCCGACCCATATCTCCTAGATTGTTTCTGATATCTTTGTCCGATCCAGTGGCGGTCCAACATGCAGCTGACCTTGCCATGCCATGGTTTCTTTTTCATGTTAATGTGCTATAAATCTCTTGAGTGGTAAGGTCAGATGCCTAGCTCTCTCTAAAATAACAATAAACAGGGGGTCCCATGTGCGATCACCCAATACAAGAGTATGTCATATATTTGTCAGGGGTTTAGGCAAAGAAATGCAAATGAATGCATTAAAATGCGAAGCTGCAGTAACGCTGAATATGAGGAAAAATTAAAAAGTACAAAAGAATGGTATGTTAGAAGCTTTACGTGATAAGTGGACGACACAGACTAAACGACGTTTCGGCCCAATATGCCTTCAGCAGGAACAAACAAGAAACACACACACACAAAACTAATAACTAAACATTCAAAACAAAAATATTCGAAATATGTTAAAGAAAATAAAAATGTCTATCCTGTGTGTATGAAAAGGAAATGGTAACAAAAGTGTGGCTGTCGTGAATGTGCAGAAATGTGCGCAAATGCACACCGAACCAGAGGAGTTCACACAGGGGTCAGTGTACAAACACAAAGGAGAAAGAATAGAACTGTTGACTAACAGGTGCTCAAAAGGCGGTAAGAGTGAGATGTCTGAGTGTGGGGTACAATAAAAACAAATGAGGGGTAAGGAGCACAGAAAAAAGGTATAGAGGAAAACACCGAAGTGTCTCATAAGGGACTAGAGGAGAAGAACTATAAATAACATGGCATAGTAGATAGACCAAAGATCCCAAATATGTGCAGTAGAGAAGGCTATGCAAAAGGGAAGGAGCAACTAAAAGGAAACTATGTGTATGAGTGTGATACATTCATGCCTCGTGGGGTCAGATCTAGGAAGGTGACAGAGGAAGTGGATATACAAGATGTGAACTTGATAGCTATGTGATAGCCAAAAATATAGTCGATAAACCTGGAGAGGTCATCCTCAGGTAGATCGGTAATTCCGAAGCAGTCATCAATGTACCGAAGGTATACGATGGGAAGGGGACCTTGATATGAATTGAGAATTTGGTGCTCAAGGTAACCCATAAATAGGCAAGCATAGCTAGGGCCCATCTCGGTGCCCATGGCTACTCCACTAACTTGGTCATAGAAGTTACCATCGAACTCAAAGGTATTGAGGTTGAGTACAAGCTCAGTAAGGCGGAGAAGGGGGGCAGTATCCACAGAGGGGTGTTGTCTCTGGTCAAGAAAGAACCGTAGAGCGAAGAGGCCGTCGGAGTGAGGAACAGAGATGTAGAGGGATCAAACATCAAGGGTAAAAAGTCGGTATGAGCGACCATGGGAGAGAGAGATGGAAGAGAAGATACTTAGTACATGGTTCGTGTGCTTGACATATGAGGGAAGACTAGCAACCATGGGCTGGAAGACACTGTCTAGATAGTCTGATATGTGTTCAGTCGGGCAAGCACACGCTGACACAATGGGGCGTCCTGGATTGTCGATTTTGTGAATTTTGGGGAGCATATAGAAAGATGGTTTCCCAAGACCACTATTCGGGATAATAAGGCGAGACGCGCTTGGGGGAAGGAGGTGGTCACGGATCAGTTCCTTGATGGTAGATTGGACCTGCTTATTGTGGGGGACAGTAGCGTCGTCAGGACGGGGTTTATAAAACGTGGTATTGGATAGTTGTTTGTTACCCTCTGAGATGTATAAGTCTCTGCGCCAAACTACCACCGCTCCCCCTTTATCGGCCGGTTTGATGACAATGTCCTCTCGGCGGCGGAGATTTGAGAGGGTTCGAAGCTCAGAGGGAGATAAATTAGAGCGGTGAAGTTTTCTAGGGCACAGTTGTTGTATCTCACGTGAGGTGACATTTATGTAGTGATCCAAAGCCTGGGATGCGCCGGGTTGAGGGGTCCAATCCGATTTACGGGAGTGGAAGCGAGAAAACTCGTCTACAGGGGTGGGTAAGGAGGAAGTAGCAGTATTGCCAATGTAATGGAGCTTCAAGCGCATACGTCTATGGAAATCATGGACATCCTTACAAAGATTGTAATGGTCATTAGAAGGAAGAAGGGGGATACATTTTAAACCTTTAGAGAGAACAGACCTCTCATTATGTGAGAGATAGTGGTCGGGGGGTATACAAAAAACTAAAGAGTCGGTAGCTGACGTAACAGGTGTAGGGGAGGGTGGGGCGGGGCGGAGGAAGGAGATCTTCTTCTTGTGCTGGGAGGACATAAATATATAGAGTTATTGAGTTATTGAGTTATTGAGTTATTTGCGTGTCATCATCATTGCACTCCGAACATGTCCATAGGTGCTCAGATCCCCTCCTCAGCAATTCCCTCAGTGTCCAGCGACTGACGACTCCAGTTCTATGTTGGTTGATAAGTCTTCTTACACGGCCACCAAATTTCTCATTTCTAGCTGTGCCCATCTTAACTCCCATTTCCATCATCCGAAGAAGGGACGTTGATCTGTGTTTGTCGAAGTCCTGTGCTCTTCCCACATCTCGGAGTGCATTGATGATGTCCGCCCGATCCATCGGTTGCCCGTCCTCAACGACAGCGCAGCTAGCCAACCTGTCCGCTTTCTCATTTCCCCGTACTCCCGCATGTCCAGGGACATAGACAAAGGTGACCTTACGTATTTTGGATTTCTGAACGACTCTACCCATTGCATGCGTACAAAGCCCGCCTCCACTTTTTTTATCATGCTCATCGAATCACTCAGTATACATGCGTGGATGTAGTCTTGTGACTCTAATCAATGAATGCCTTGGTCATTGCCATCACCTCCATTGTCATGCTACTCGTGGTCATGGCGTATGCACCACTGTCTTCCTTGACTATTCTGCCTGCCGAGCTTGCTGTAAATGCCCATGCACTTCTGTGGTGTCGTCTTACAGATCCGTCTGTATAGATGACTGTATCTTTCTCATCGGTGTTATCGCAGATGAGACCGTTGACCTCAGCATTAACCACGACCGGGTTCTGTTCCCTGATGATCGTCATAGCACTTGATATATAAAAATATAGAGTTGCCTATTAAAGTCGTGGATGATCTGTCGGATAAAATGGTCTGAGCCGGTCATAAAACTCCTCAGTCTCGACACCAGCTGTAGACGCTAAGTGCGCAGGTTGGAGACTAGCCTGGTGTAGTTGGCTAGAACGAGCCTCATACGATGGAAACCAAGGCGTCTTTCAATACTGTCAAATCGCCTAATTCGAGTGCATATATTTGTCCCCTGGCCGGGCGTAATTGTCAGCGAAAACCCTACCGACGCCATAGATCCCAGACATTGCTACGGAGTTCGTGCAAGTGGGTCAGGGTTCTCCTCGGATTTTCTCTCGATTTCTCGAAAGGAGATATCGGAGCACCTATGGATTCGTCCAATGTGCGGTGATGGCAATCTTAACAAAAAATAACACGCAGTTCATTTTGAAAGTCAGCGAAATAGACGCACCAACGCACTCTAGTGAACTAAACATGGGCGTCCATTAAGCCAAACAGTCCAACTGGTCTGTTGAGGGATCTGTTGATGAATGTGAAACAAACAAAAAGATGCAGTGACAAAGGTGTGTGTTCCTATAGACACATTGTCTTGCAAGCCAATGTTGATAAGTCTATATAAATGTCCTCGCATGTCTTCTATTTATGTCATATACCAGTACTAGATTGTCTCCCAATTGAAGCTCATTAATCACCGCTCTCTCAGATGAGTTAGCTAACTTCTGATGTAGTATGTAGTATGGTTTGTCATTATGAAAACTCAGAGTGGAAGCAGCATTCGAAAAATAAAAATAAAAAGCATGACATTTGTTTTGACTAGAACGTCGTCATGACGATCTTTATCATAAACATTCAATAGACTTTCTCTCTCAACATGAGTGATGGAACGGGCGATTGAGTTTACAGAGGAATACAAGAGACAATATTGTTTGGACTGGTGTACTTGGAATACTCGGAAGATTAGCAATTATAACCCATTCTTAAAAGTGCATTCAAAGTAAAAAAAAAAGACAATACAGTCTTCACACACATAGTCTATTTACCTTTCGAGTCGTAGCCGGCCCATAGGGCGTAGACTCAGATACTCCTTCTCTTATCTAAATTTCTATTTTAGCAGTTTTCAATGCTTGTAAAGATCTTTTGGAAAATCTCGCCATTTGTCCCTGTTCTGTGCAAGCAGCTCTATCTTATTGAGAGAGCCGATTCCTGCTGCTCTTGCCTCTTTCATCAATGTTCTTCTCAGTGTTGCTCTAGCTCGGCCTCTTTTCCTCTTACCTGTTGTTTCTCACATGAGGGCTTGCTTTGCTATTCGGTTATTATCTCTCTTCATCACATGTCCAACATACGACCATCGTCGTTTATTGATTACTGAAGATATGAGTGAATGATTGGCGATTTCTCTAATTTCCTCGTTTGTTTTGAATTCGTTCCACGCTATAACAAGTATTTTCCTTAGACATTTATTTTCGAACGCGATCAAGTTTGTTTGGATGTTTCTGGTTATTTTCCAGCTCTCACACACATACAGTCAGCATGTTGAAAATAACATTCATTTAAAGATGATAGAACAGTTGTGAAGTTAAACTTAAACAACTGGGCAACGCTTAATTAAAAGAAATAACCAAAATATTGCTGTTGCATATTCTTGGAAAATAATGTAGCGCCAAATGGGAACATTTCTTAGATATCAACATCAGTATAAGTTAATACAAAAGGAGGCTTTGTCAAACATGTCACATGGCACTGACGTCTTTTTTTTGTTTCTTTTTTTTTTAAATTTAACGTTTTATTTAAGAGTTTGAAAATGCTAAACCTGTAATGTATGTCCATGCTAATTAGGTTTTTTGCATCCTTCATTTATTTAAATCTTGTTGATTGATTTAGTAACAATGTAGTGAGTTATTGACATTTTTGTATTAGAACTGGTGACATTTTTGCTGATCTGTCTGATCAATTACTTACTATTTATACTTTTAGAATCAAAGAACAAAGATGGTGGTAACTTTCCTTCAAATTGTCTCCCTGCTAACTAACGTTATGGTGGGCGTTGAAAGTAAGACACGTTTCTAGCTTTCACAACACTAATGAGTATATACCACTGTTGTTAATGATCTATACAGATTTAACTGTTTAGGGTTTTTTATATGGTTAAAACCAAGATTAGTACACCTGTGACAAAGAGAAAGTGTGAGAGAGTGAGAGAGTGAGAGAGAGAGAGAGAGAGAGAGAGAGAGAGAGAGAGAGGGAGAGAGAGAGAATCTGCTGTTGTGTGGAGTCTCATCTACAGATAAAGAAACAGAAAATGTTAACGATATTCTGTGTCTGAGTTACTACTTGTTTTACATGAGAATGTTGGATTATGATCTCAGTTTTCTTGGCGCTCATCGTGAGCCTCAAACACTTTCTATAAAAACTGTCCAAAATGTTTTCTTGCTAATGGTTAAATAATACACATTAACATACAATGACGTGTTTATTCTAAGAAATCTTTGTTGTAACTGGTATATTAGTCATTTGAGTTGAAAATGTAATTTTCTATATCACTGTAACGGATCAATTCTTTAGTTGAACATAAATTAGTTCCATGTTTCTAGCAAGTCTTTTTTTGCAGTCGATGTTAATTAATTCATGTTATATGAAAGCAACTCTATCTCATTGAGGGAGCTGATTCCTGCTGCTCTTGCCTCTCTCATCAATGTTCTTCTCAGTGTCGCTCTGGGTCGGCCTCTTCTCCTCTTACCTGTTGTTTCAAGGGCTTGCTTTGCTATTCAATTATTATCTCTCCTCATCAAATGTCCAACATATGACCATCGTCTTTTCTTGATTACAGAAGATATTAGTGGCTGATTGGCGATTTCTCTAATTTCCTCGTTTGTTTTGATCTCGTTCCACCCAAACGTTTCCGTTTGGTTCCAAGATGCAGGATCTGTTTTTCTCCCGCTTGGTATAGAACAACGCTTGGTATAGGTTTAACAAGCCGCTATCGTAAAAACGCTTTTATTAGTGAAACACTCACATAGATGTCATATAATCCTGTTGCAGTGTTTGAGGGGAGGACTGTGCCATCAGTGAACCTGAGCTCTGATATTATGTTGCTATTTATTATGAAAGGGTCAAACCTCTTAAATGTGGCCTCCTTTTTGACATTTATCCATTTTGTTCTCAGCATAGATGTTGAATAGATATATATAGAGGATGCATCCATCCCTGCCTGATCCCTTTGTGTGCTTCAAATCGTTTTGATGTTTCACTCACTATTCTGATAGTTGATTGATGTTTGTGATGTAGTGATTCGATAACTTGTACTAGATGTGTTGAAAAGTCCATATCTTTCATGATGTTCCACAGTTTCTGATTTAGTACTCAGCCAAAGGCCATGCTGGAATCTCTGAAGCATGTATGTAGTTCTATGTTGTATTCTTCACACTTCTCCTGTTGTTATAGATCCAGCGGCCTGTGAGCTGACGACCTTCGGCCCAATACCATGTACTGATATTTGCATGTGTTTCTGCGTTCTCTTGTAGTACCATACAACGTTTCCCATTATCAGGTTTTTGGGGAGGTAGGGTCGCTGCGATGTAAGTGTGTGTTATGTGTCACACAGGTGATGTTCTATTGTTTCATGTTGGGTGTTCACAGAGTGGACATGCTGGAGTTTAGTTTATATGTATTCTAACTAGACTTCTAGAAGATGTTTTTTTTATGTGGTCTCAGGTGCCTCTACTATGTCTGAAACTTTCCTGTTGACATAGTAATAGTTCATGCCATTTTCCTATATAAGTTATTCACTGACTAAACTCTATCGAACGTTTGGGCATATTATTATTTGCGTCTGTTTAAGAATATACATGAGAGAGATATATGTGCGCTGAGTTAACATTGATTACAAATGTGTTATATGTGTCATTTGTATGTACGTGGATTGAAATAACAAATGGCTTTATCTCAGATTGTGATGTCGGATGGTTTGGAGAGAAGTGTATGTACCTGTGTCACTGCACTGATAAATCATTTTGTAGGAGCAACGGCGAATGTTCTGATGGGAAGTGTAGCTATTCATACTTCGGCCCAGCTTGTCAATTCCGTTAGTATTATCGCATTATCTACTGTATTGATCTATATTAATTATAACCAGTTTGGTTTGTGATATTATTTTACTGCACCTAAAAATAATAGAATATATCTTGCTCTCTCTCTCTCTCTCTTTCTTCAAACTTTAAAACCTTTATTGCTAATTGTATGCTCTGTATCATAATGGCGTCTACACACTACAAACACACGGTGTCTTTATATAATTCGTGAAATGACAATATCACAAATTCTGTTACTCTTACCTCTGACGGACCGTACAGTCAACTTTAGTGTTCTATCCCCGCAGTTAGAACTTTAGTGTTCTATCCCCGCAGTTAGAACTTTAGTGTTCTATTCCCGCTGCTTTTCGTGATTATTGTTTTATTTTTTTTTTTATATTTCAAAGATTACGTCACCAAACATTGCCACTTAATCGATATTTTAAGAAGCGACATAGTCAATAAAGTGACACTTTTCACCCCTGTTTTGATTGTAATTGTTACCTTCAAGAAATATATTTTACCAATCATTCATCAAACTTTTAAATTATGCTTCTTGCTGTGTTTTCTTTCAAAGTTTAAACAGAAACAAGAGAGCAAATCTAGTGTCTGTCTTTCTCTTTGGCGATCAGCTATTGATATGTGTATAGGGAGTTAGATAGGCTTGGGTCACAAGCAAGACAATGCTTTTAAGGTCTTCATCGTTTCCCCATATCTTATCCTGCAATGTTGTTTATGTGGGCCATAATTGTGCTCTTAGAATGTTGAGAGCTCTGCTAACCTGTTGGATATTCTTTGGAGTTATTTCGGATGCTCCGCAGATGCTAGATAACTGAATCCCATCTTGTGTAGAAGATGGGATTCAGAATATCACATCTTGCTCTGAAGCGACAGTAATCGTCAGGGTCTGAATATCTTGGTCTGCTCATGTCTGCCGAGGTTAGTTTGACCGTCGAAGGCTCCCACCTGCTTTTGCATGTTTATCTGCTTTCTTTGCTTCCAGGGGCGCCACACTGTGCAGGTATCCACTGCAGGACTAGTTCTATCTTTTCTGACAGCGATAGTTCGATCTTTTCTGAACAACATATGTTGTTCTATGTTTCCTGAATGAGTATGTCCTGTTTCAGGCTTGACAGCGCGACTATGACTGGTCTTGCGTCACCGAGGATGACAATTTTTGAGCTCAGCATCTTTTGTTTGTTTGTAGTTCTTCTGGCTGTATAGAGTGCCGTTACCTCTGTTTTAAGATGAGTGCACTTTTCTAAAGCTAAACTAGAGTGTGTTTCTGTCTTTCCACTTGTGTGTTTTATATAGATCCCTGTCCCGTTTTTTTAGATGCTTCATTTGCAGATCCAGTTGTGAATACCCATTACCATAAATCTCTATGGTATTTTTCCTGCAGCATGATGATGACAGGGCTCCATATAGTCTTGATTTGGTCGTTTTTTGGAGGTTATTCCTGGAACACTAGAATGATGACATGTTAGAACATTTAGTACTTTTACCAGCTGTCTCTCCATCCCATAAACTTGGTGTTTGAGGCACCACTGACAGATTTAGGCAACCATTTCCACCTTCTGCTAAGTCAAGGTCTGTCCCTCTTCTGATGTTGTCCTATCGTCTCTCCCTGCTTACCAGCCCTTCTCAATTCTCTCACAGTTCCTTGTAGAATGGTCTTTGACAGGTTACACGACCGAAATACTTGGCGAAAAGCAATTTCATTTTGCGCTAATTTGCAATAGTCAAAAGAAATTCATGCATTACGAAAGGGTGTGTTGCATTTTTTTGGTGTGAATTTTTAAATTTGTGATACAGTCTAAGTAAGAGATGTCCAAAATTTAAAGATAATATTTCATCTGTATAGCCCGTATTTTGATGTGTTGCTGTGCTCTAAGAGTCTATGTTTCACAACCATATGGAAATAAAAATAGAACAAGTGCGTGAAATAGATTGATTCTGGGGCTAAAAAGTAATGTTCGTTTCTTTACAAATAGGTTTTAGCTTCTTTTGATTATAAGATATAATTCGAAAAAATATTTAGAAATCAGGAAAATACTTTTCCCACAGCAGATGTAGGTAAAGCAACAAACAGATACGTTGATAGTTAATGTAAGAACAATGCTTGTGTTCAGCTATATAGGAAGAAACGTGTAAAAATGTGACAATAACAAATGTATGGATAGATTTCAACAAATGAACATCATTGTAATCATCATGTGCCATACCGGTTGGCGTAGGCGATCATGACCTTGCACAATCTTCTATCTACAGTGCATCGTATCAGTTCTGTTGTTAGTTTTCCATGCCATGACACCAAGCTATTCTGTATTTTCTCTCTTCGTTGTCCACGAACTTTCTTTCCTTTTATTTTGCCAGTTATAACCAAGTATTCCAACTTTCCTCTTCATATGTTGTGCCCAAAAAACGTTGATTGTTTCTTTCTGATGTTTTTTAGCAGTTCCCTTTTTGTGTTGTCCTCTTTGAGAATTTCTTTATTGGTCTTTTTAGCCTTGCAGGGAACTTTCAAATGAACAACAGCGGTGAGAAAGAATTGTTTTCTTACATCACTGCCCCTTAACAAATATGTGAACTCTATAAAATGTGAAGTGTGTTAGTAAATTCAATAGGTGAAGTGGCACTTAAAACATGCCTTGCTGTTAGGGCACATTTCATTGAGAAAATAAACAATTATTAAAATGTGAAAAATGAAGGTAACACAAATAGGCATACTTCATTTCGTTTCTTACCAACATAACCTGAACAGTAGCACTCTAAAACATAAACTGCTACAACAATGGGCCTCTAAAACTTAGCATTTCATGCCATTGTTATCAGACTTTTACATTTATAATGATTGTAGAACTTTTTTTTCAAATTATTCATATTTTTCTAATTTTATTTATTTTGCTAGGACATTCCTTCGTTATCGCTTATTATCTCACACTCATTCAATCATTGTATGTCTTTCTTCACTTGTATACACATATAAACATAGTGTCGTTAATGCTTTTATCTCACACTCATTCAACCAGTGTATGTCTTTCTTTACTTGTATACACATATAAACATAGTGTCGTTAATGCTTTTTATCTCACACTCATTCAACCATTGTATGTCTTTCTTTACTTGTATACACATATAAACATAGTGACGTTAATGTTTTTTATCTCACACTCATTCAATCATTGTATGTCTTTCTTCACTTGTATACACATATAAACATAGTGTCGTTAATGCTTTTTATCTCACACTCATTCAACCATTGTATGTCTTTCTTCAGTTGTATACACGTATAAACATAGTGTCGTTAATGCTTTTTATCTCACACTCATTCAATCATTGTATGTCTTTCTTCACTTGTATACACATATAAACATAGTGTCGTTAATGCTTTTTATCTCACACTCATTCAATCATTGTATGTCTTTCTTCACGTGTATACACATATACACATAGTGTCGTTAATGCTTTTTATCTCACACTCATTCAATCATTGTATGTCTTTCTTCACTTGTATACACATATAAACATAGTGCCGTTAATGCTTTTTATCTCACACTCATTCAACCATTGTATGTCTTTCTTCAGTTGTATACACGTATAAACATAGTGTCGTTAATGCTTTTTATCTCACACTCATTCAATCATTGTATGTCTTTCTTCACTTGTATACACATAGTGTCGTTAATGCTTTTTATCTCACACTCATTCAATCATTGTATGTCTTTCTTCACTTGTATACACATATAAACATAGTGTCGTTAATGCTTTTTATCTCACACTCATTCAACCATTGTATGTCTTTCTACTTGTATACACATATAACATAGTGCCGTTATCGCTTTTTATCTCACACTCATTCAATCATTGTATGTCTTTCTTCACTTGTATACACATATAAACATAGTGTCGTTAATGCTTTTTATCTCACACTAATTCAATCATTGTATGTCTTTCTTCACTTGTATACACATATAAACATAGTGTCTTTAATGCTTTTTATCTCACACTCATTCAATCATTGTATGTCTTTCTTCACTTGAATACACATATAAACATAGTGTCTTTAATGCTTTTTATCTCACACTCATTCAATCATTGTATGTCTTTCTTCACGTGTCGTTAATGCTTTTACAGTGAACATGTCATACACATATAAACATAATGTCGTTAATGCTTTTACAGTGAACATGTCATACACATATAACATAGTGTCGTTATTGCTTTTACAGAGGACATGTCATACACATATAAACATAGTGTCGTTAATGCTTTTACTGTGGACATGTCATACACATATAAACATAGTGTCATTAATGCTTTTACTGTGGACATGTCATACACATATAAACATAGTGTCGTTAATGCTTTTACAGTGGACATGCCATACACATATAAACATAGTGTCATTAATGCTTTTACACTGGACATGCCATACGCATATAATCATAGTGTCATTAATGCTTTTTCAGTGGACATGTCATACACATATAAACATAGTGTCGTTAATGCTTTTACAGTGGACATGCCATACACATATAACATAGTGTCGTTAATGCTTTTACAGTGGACATGCCATACACATATAACATAGTGTCGTTAATGCTTTTACAGTGGACATGTCATACACATATAAACACAGTGTCATTAATACTTTTTCAGTGGACATGTCATACAAATATAAACACAGTGTCATTAATACGTTTTCAGTGGACATGTCATACACATATAAACACAGTGTCATTAATACTTTTTCAGTGGACATGTCATACACATATAAACACAGTGTCATTAATACTTTTTCAGTGGACATGTCATACACATATAAACACATTGTCATTAATACTTTTTCAGTGGACATGTCATACACTAATAAACACAGTGTCATTAATAATTTTTCAGTGGACATGTCATACACATATAAACACAGTGTCATTAATACTTTTACAGTGGACATGTCATACACATATAAACACAGTGTCGTTAATGCTTTTACAGTGGACATGTCATACACATATAAACATAGTGCCGTTAATGCTTTTACAGTGGACATGCCATACACATATAACATAGTGTCGTTAATGCTTTTACAGTGGACATGTCATACACATATAACATAGTGTGTTAATGCTTTTACAGTAGACATGTCATACACATATAATCATAGTGTCGTTAATGCTTTTACAGTGGACATGCCATACACATATAACATAGTGTCATTAATGCTTTTACATTGGACATGCCATACGCATATAATCATAGTGTCATTAATGCTTTTTCAGTGGACATGTCATACACATATAAACATAGTGTCGTTAATGCTTTTACAGTGGACATGTCATACACATATAAACATAGTGTCGTTAATGCTTTTACAGTGGACATGTCATACACATATAAACATAGTGTCGTTAATGCTTTTACAGTGGACATGCCATACACATATAACATAGTGTCGTTAATGCTTTTACAGTGGACATGCCATACACATATAACATAGTGTCGTTAATGCTTTTACAGTGGACATGTCATACACATATAACATAGTGTGTTAATGCTTTTACAGTAGACATGTCATACACATATAACATAGTGTCGTTCATGCTTTTACAATGGACATGTCATACACATATAAACACAGTGTCATTAATACTTTTTCAGTGGACATGTCATACAAATATAAACACAGTGTCATTAATACGTTTTCAGTGGACATGTCATACACATATAAACACAGTGTCATTAATACTTTTTACAGTGGACATGTCATACACATATAAACACAGTGTCATTAGTACTTTTTCAGTGGACATGTCATACACATATAAACACAGTGTCATTAATACTTTTTCAGTGGACATGTCATACACATATAAACACATTGTCATTAATACTTTTTCGGTGGACATGTCATACACTAATAAACACAGTGTCATTAATAATTTTTCAGTGGACATGTCATACACATATAAAAACAGTGTCATTAATACTTTTACAGTGGACATGTCATACACATATAAACACAGTGTCATTAATACTTTTACAGTGGACATGTCATACACATATAAACACAGTGTCATTAATACTTTTACAGTGGACATGTCATACACATATAAACACTGTGTCATTAATACTTTTATAGTGGACATGTCATACTCATTCAGCACCCGAAAAACCGCAGCCTATATCAAGGATGCGATAGAGGACACGTGCAATCCTGACAAGTCTGCCACTTCAGCCTTTGTCGAAGTTTACGGCGAAACTCAGTTTGTGTGGTTCCGCATGCACGTCAACGATCAACGTAAGTTGAGAAGAGACACCACAGTAGTTACAACAGTGTCAACGCGAGTTGAAAAATATTAGTACTGGTTATCATCACAGTGTAAACAGCCAATTGATTAATATAAGTTTAGTGGTAGTGTAAACAGCCAATTGATCAATATAAGTTTAGTGGTAGTGTAAACAGCCAATTGATCAATAAAAGTTTATAGCTCGTTTCAAAACATTTGCCCAACTTCAAAACGCTATTACTCTCTAACCGTTTGTTAAATACTTTTGAAATTTTCCAAATGTTATTAGAATGCAAAAGACCCTTTAAATCTATATTTAACAAATATCTTGCAGCTGCAGTTTTCTTAAAGCGGCGATATTTCTTTGATGTTTGTCAAAATTGTAAATTGTGAAGCCCTAAAGAATAGAAACTACCGTAGTTGCTGGTCTATGATTAATTTTTACTAGGTAAAGGCGTGGCCGTAATGGGGAAATAACTGGATAAAACAAAACACCAGGATAATTATTGTCTGCTCAGTTCGAGGACGGACGATAATATCAAGGTATACCTGTATGTCCAATTTTCATAGTTGTGTGGTCCTGAAAAGGACCGTTTGTTGAAATAATTTAAGGTAATATAGGGGCCAACATTGTGGGGGCTATATACTTTCATTCTGAATCAGACGAGTCTAAAAGATTAATAACTGTTTGGGGTTGAACATTCCACAAACCATCATTTTTCCAATATTTCTCTTCCTGTTTTAAGACGTGGTCTTCACATTTAGCCCAATAATCTTTGTCTATATTTAATAAAGCGAGATTAGCAAGAGTCTTTACATCGCATATTTTGAATGTTGTATTTTCATCTGCCACTTGTCCTTTTAATTTTTCCCAGATTAGTTATATTGGATTTAAATGAGCATGGTAAGGTGGCAGCCTCAAACTTATATGACCGTGCTCTTGGATAATCTTATCTATTTGAAAAATCTTTGTCCTCTGTTTTTGCTTTACTAGAGATAATAATTCAGGTTTTAAGTACATGTTATTAAATTGTATGTGCTCCTTTGTGAGCCATATCTTAATAGCATCTTTTGTACTGGATGACGTCGGGACTTTATCTTCAAGTGCAACAATGTTGTGGTACGCTGCATTGTCCATTATTAGGCAAGATGGTCGATCTAGTGATGGGAGAACAGAATTTTTTATCCAATGTCTAAATATGTGACCATTCATCTCAGAGTGATAATCCCGATTATCTATGGATTTTGGAAGAAAAATGAGCTCTGCATTCTGTATTAGTCCATGTTGTCGACTACCTGCATGAGCAATTATCAAGCGCTGTCCTTTGCTGCTAGGTATTAATCTCTTAATCTTTCCATCTGATGACTGCCATTCCCTTTGGTTAGTGTGGTGAGCATTGATCCATGTTTCATCCAAGTACACAATATCATAACCTTGCTTGCGCACCTCTTTAACTTCACGTAAGTACTTGCTTCTCATGACTACTATATGTGGCTTCTCACAGATGATGTTTCGTCCATTGGAATACTTTCTGAATGTAAAGCCTGCAGCTCTCACATTCCTCCATAATGTAGACTTTGATATTTCAATACTGTTGTTGTTTTTCAGCGATACTTTTAATTTTCTTATTGTAACAGTTTCATTCATACCCAACATTTTGCGAATTTCACTTCTAATAAGTTCACTGTCGAAATTATCCAACAATTTCGCTCTTCCTTGTGATTTTGTATATTTGGAACATTGACGGTCACGTGCTTGAATCCAACGATTAAATGACCGTTTAGATAAATCCAAAATGTGTCTTGTCCTATTCTCAGGGTTTTCTAAAGAATTAAATAATCTTCCTCGTTTAGCCTCTTTGCAAAAATAGTCATACATTTTTATTGCGATGTTTTGTAAACTGCAGAATTTCATTTTAAGACTCATGATAAATGTTAGCGTTCCACGTCTACACCTATGAATGAACGGAAATGGAACACACAATGCCTCGTGTTTTCTACAAGTGTCTAATTGTGTCAGACAGCTCACGTTTAAAGCGTGAAAAATCGTAAATTGGACCGTGTTTGGATTTGTAATCGCTATTTTTAACTTAAATACCGTAAACACTAAGTTTTGACTACATCAATGGGTCGTTATAAATTTATATAAATCAAATAAGCAATAATAATAACCAAATGTTTGTTTTTAATGAAATTAATTCCCTGTTGGGTTCTACTCATTATAACTTTACATGCAAATTTTGAAAAAATTACAAAAAGCGGTTTAAAAGATATTGATTTTAAAAGGTGGGCACGACTTATGAAACAAGCTATAGTGGTAGTGTAAACAGCCAATTGATCAATATAAGTTTAGTGGTGGTGTAAACAGCCAATTGATCAATAAAAGTTTAGTGGTAATGTAAACAGCCAATTGATCAATATAAGTTTAGTGGTAGTGTAAACAGCTAATTGATCAATATAAGTTTAGTGGTAGTGTAAACAGCCAATTGATCAATATAAGTTTAGTGGTGTTGTAAACAGCTAATTGATCAATATAAGTTTAGTGGTAGTGTAAACAGCTAATTGATCAATATAAGTTTAGTGGTAGTGTAAACAGCCAATTGATCAATATAAGTTTAGTGGTAGTGTAAACAGCCAATTGATCAATATAAGTTTAGTCGTAGTGTAAACAGCTAATTGATCAATATAAGTTTAGTGGTAGTGTAAACAGCTAATTGATCAATATAAGTTTAGTGGTAGTGTAAACAGCCAATTGATCAATATAAGTTTAGTGGTAGTGTAAACAGCCAATTGATCAATATAAGTTTAGTGGTAGTGTAAACAGCCAATTGATCAATATAAGTTTAGTGGTAGTGTAAACAGCTAATTGATCAATATAAGTTTAGTGGTAGTGTAAACAGCCAATTGATCAATATAAGTTTAGTGGTAAAATAATAGTTAAAACAATGTAATCTATGGGTTCACATGAACAGATCAATGTTTACTACATTAAAACCATAGTCAAAAATAAACTCTTTGGATTCGACTATAATGTAGTATGTGGTTTTCCAATGCCTTCCTTCTATATTGGAACCATTAAATCAAAGTAGAAAGGTTAGTGATAACAACATTAAAATAAATTAATTTATCATGTAAAATTCAGTGTTTATGTACAATGAGACAAACAAAAAACACTGATTACTATGGGATAGTGATTTTGTTATATGAAATTCGTTTTTTATTACCTAGTAATCAGTGATTTTAAATAAAATAAATTGTATTTAGCACATTGTATCCACATATTAAGAAAAGTAAAACTATGTGTTAATCACTTTGCAATCAGTGATTATTAAATAGAAAATAGTAATTTTATAATAGAGAAGTATGTATTTTTGTAGGACACATCATTTCAAGGTGAAAGGCCAGTGCTTATTCTGGCTGCTGTTTATTTATGCTATGATTATTGTAATGAACCACAAGTCTACGTCTTGACAATTGCTAATAAACAATAGCATATATTTGTGACGTCGATGAGGAGTGTTCTAACATGATAAAAAATGAAATGAAAGAAAATGAACTACAAGAAATGATAGACATTATAGAAAAGGAAAGCAACAACAAAGGTCTCAGTCTGAATAGTAAGAAAACAGAAGTAATTGTCATATCGAAGAAACAATCATCACCATCATGTAGAATAAAAATAAACAGGACAAATCTGAAACAAGTGCAACGCGTCAAACACTTGGGCACAATAATAACATCAGATGGAAGATGCACCACAGGAATAAAAAACAGAATAGCTCATGCCAAAATTGCATTTCAGAAAATTAAAAATATCTTATTCAACAAATCTATGTCAATAGAAGTGAGAAAGAGAGTTTATTGATATTTAGCTATTTAGAACCAATTCTGACCTATGGAAGCGAATCATGGACAGTAGACACACAAATAAAAAGACGATTAAAGGCCACAGAGATGGGATTTCTAAGAAGAATGTTGAAAGTTCCCCGGACAGCTAAAAAGACCAATGAGGAAGTTCTCTAAGAGGCCAACACAAAAGGAAGCTCCTAAAAAACATGAAAATGAAACAATCAACATTTTTCGGGCACATCATGAGAAAAAGAAAGTTGGAATACTTGGTTCATCATCATCAAGTACCTGCCTTGCTGGCGTAGGTGATCATGTCTCTCCATAACTTTCGATCTCGGCAGCTATTTATCATTTCTGTTGTTGACCTTCTGCCAAGCCATTCTCTTAAGCTGTCTGTTATTTTTTTCTCTTTGCTTCCCTCTATCTCTTCGTCCCTCAATTTTTCCAGTTGTTACAATATATTCCAGTTGTTCTCTTCTCATTACATGGCCAAAAAATGATGATTGTTTCTTCCTATTATTGGAAATTAGCTCTCTTTTTGCTTTCACCTCTCTCAGAACATCTTCATTACTCTTCTTAGCTGTCCATGGTACTCTCAACATTCTTCTGTAAAACCATATTTCTGCAGACTCCAGTGATTTTCTTGTCTGTTGTCCTACTGTCCATGATTCGCATCCATATGTTAAGAATGGCTCTACGCAACATTTAAGAACTCTTTTTCTTGTTTTTATTGATAAAAATGGATTGCATAGTATATTCTTCATTTTCTGGAAAGCTGTTTTTGTCGTAGCCATTCTGCATCTCACCTCTTTTGTACATCTTCCGTCTGAGGGTAACAAAGTTCCCAAATATTTAAATTCATTTACCTGTTTTAATATTGTTCCACTTGTCTTTATTTTGCACTGAGATGATGTCTTTTTCTTTATTGTTACTATTACTTCGTCTTTTTGCTATTAAGGCTGGGTCCTTTAATTAAGGCTGAGTCCTTTATTTTTGCTTTCTTTCACTATAATGTCCAACATTTCTTGTAACTCATTTTCACTCTTGGTTACACTACTTGGTTACAAGTGGCAAAATAAAAGGAAAGAGAGATCGCGGACGACAAGTAAAGAAAATATTGGATAGCTTGGTGTCATGGAATAGAAAACAGTCAACAACAGAACTGATACGATGCCCTATAGATAGAAGATTGGAGATATATGATCGCCTACGCCAACCTGTGTGGCACATGATGATGATGAGGAGAGCGACACGATCACAGTAACTAGAGATCACTGTGGGGTACTGATAGTGTGTAGGTAATCTGGTAATCATTTGACATTCTCTATGCATTGTTTTATGTGTTGAGAAGAGACAACAAGAGAGTCTGAAAACAAGCCCGGAAACCAGAAGGTAAAAAAAAAAAATAGTTCTCCCTAGAGAAACATTAAAATAAAGAATGAGGCGAGAGGCAAAGACAGCAGACTTGAACTCCCTCGCCGAGATTGGCCGACTATCCCAGAACAGAGAAAGAATGCGGGTCCTGTGCAAAGCCTGACACTTGATAGCAACGATTATCGGAAGCAAAGAGTCTGGAATTTCTGGCCTATAATTCATGTTCTGTTCGGAAGGACAATAGATAGATTGACAAATGCAAAGCCTATATTTGATATTTTCATATTTCACATTGTCATGACATTTTCTCGTTATGGTCTGTTATAATAACTTCACATTGTACTCTATTCAACGACATGCTTATTTTCTAAGACATTCAATGATCTCTTTGTAATCTATTATTACATTCACCTTTTTTATATTTTACTTTTAAATGTTCAATTTATGATATGTTGTCATTAAGAGATCCCTAAATCATAAAATATTCTCCTGATATAATTAGTCTCACTGACACTGTCATCGGTGTTATAGAATGACATTTTAGTATTGTGTTATTTAATTCCACTCGATGATGAAATCAAATGAGGAAGGAAAGAAGAATAAGTTATTTAATTATATCTTTCTATTTCATGCTCTAAAATATTTTTTCTCTTTATGCGTCTCATACTCTTTATTTTTTCTCTTAATAGATGTATTATTAAATATGTTAGCATTCACTGTCTTTGAAAGTTATATTGAAATAATTATTTTTAAAATAAAGTGTCCAGTTATATAACACCAGTCTACGTTGTCAGTTTATTATTCTTCATAACTGTCGTATATGAGCTATCACTAATTCATTGCAGTTTGCTTCGTTTTAGGGAATATTTTCAACTTTACTGTATCTGTGAATGGCAACCTGTCATGTGTTAACGGCCGGAAGTTCAGAAACAACCTTTATGTGGACGTCATGTGTGACACAGACGTTGTTCTTAGGAGACTATACATTAATGGACCTGTTGCAGCAAATATCTGCTCTATTTACATCAGCAATGGTACATAATACGAACCTTCAACAACGTTTAGTTCTGCTTTTAGGTGTTTTTTTTTTTGTTATTGATTCAGTTTACATTTTCATTTACCAAATCGCGTAATGTGCTTAACAAACACTTATCTTTCAGAAGAAATGTGTATGAAGAAACGATGATGTGTGATAGGGTCGGAAAGGTTTATGACAATTGAAAATAGCAGAGAAGTTCCATCGTGAATCAATGTTTAGACGCGTATTCAAATAAATGCTTCATTGTCAAGAAAATGAGATAATTCAGTAAAGAAGGATGACACGAATTTGATCGTGTCTTAACTGTCTGTATTAGACTTAGGTATATTTATAGACAACTCTAGCTTAGTGGTTCACACAGGAAGGTCTGTATTAGACTTAGGTATATTTATAGACAACTCTAGCTTAGTGGTTCACACAGGAAGGTCCGTATTAGGGTTAGGTATATTTATAGACAACTCTAGCTTAGTGGTTCACACAAGAAGGAGCATATATGCCTTATATATGATATTTAACTTTCACATTAATTTTGGATGCTGTCTTTAATCTAATATACCCTCGTTTGAGGATGGACATATCGAGCATCAACAAAGAATAGGCAAAAAGCGTCAAGACAACACCGACTTATTTATTACAGCTTTAAAGTTTATAGTTTCAACTGTTCGGTTTCTAATCAAGTGTAGGTTAGACTCAAATTGGAAGTCGACTGGTACATGGCACCGACATTTGAACTGGATCACAATATAACTGTCAAATTTTAGCTATAGAGACATATTTGGATCTGGACCACAATGTAACTGTCAAATGTTAGCTATATAAACATATTTGTATCTCGACCACAATGTAACTGTCAAATGTTAGCTATATGGACATATTTGGATCTGGACCACAATGTAACTGTCAAATGTTAGCTATAGAGACATATTTGGATCTGGATCACAATATAACTGTCAAATTTTAGCTATAGAGACATATTTGGATCTGGACCACAATGTAACTGTCAAATGTTAGCTATATAAACATATTTGGATCTGGACCACAATGTAACTGTCAAATGTTAGCTATAGAGACATATTTGTATCTCGACCACAATGTAACTGTCAAATGTTAGCTATATGGACATATTTGGATCTTGATCACCGAGTCCAGAAGAGGAACAGTGAAATTCAAGCACAGTTTTTTAAACGAGTCGATTGACTTAGAATGCATAAGATGCCTTATTAAAGAAACCAATAGAAAAACAAATTTCTGTTGTACAAGTACAACAAAACTAAATCGATACACACAATCAAAGCACATCTGTAGTGTTTCTGTTCGATTGTTCGAATGTTCTCAATTAATGTGTACGGTATCTCAGGTGATCACACTTTTATGATCATTATCTATCGAATCAAACATCAAACAGGTTAATTAAAAAAAAAAATATAACAAAATTGTGAGCGTTGTTTTATGTTTTTGTTTTAGAAATACTGTTTGAAGAAAAATGATTCTGGTTTTTGAAATCGTTTAGTTTCTGACGACAATGAGCGTTAGATTTTCAAAATTAGAATGTTACACTAGATAATGATAGTATTACTAGTAATAATGAAGATAGTTTTAATGTTACTGACCAAATTTAATTACGAATGAAGCTGAATAGTGAATCAGCTGATAGATAAAACAGTCAGCCTTGACTTAACTACACCATGTAAAATGTTCAAAACTGAACCACTCACTTGCATTTTGCTGGTAACAAAATTGTTCTTCATTATATTAGACTAAGAACATGACAACAGCATTAGTCATTTTGTTATTTAAATTTAAAAAGAAGTTTAAGTTAAAAAAAAGAAGATATCTTGCAATCTTCTTCTGCTTCTTTTCTCTTTCACTGATACCTAAAAGGTGCCGTGGTTTATATCATTTGTCGTTCTTGTGCTGCTCGAATTGTCTGAATTAGTGATTTTCCTTTGTTGTTACATGTCTCTGTCACTGCATCTATCCATCTTCTTCTGGGTCTTCCTCTTGGTCTTTTTCCATGCATTCTCGAGAAGAACGCCCTTGATGGTGATTGGTAAGGATTCATTCTGACCAGGTGGCCAAATCATTTAAGTTATTTTTGTTCTATATATTCTTGGCAGGGTTTTGTTCCTACTATTTTTCTTATGGTTTAATTTGGTATTCTATCTCTTCTTGTGTTGTTTGTTACTTTTCTCAAGCAAAGCATCTCACATGTACTTATCTTTCTTAAATGTGATTTAGAAAGGGTCCATGTTTGACTTTCATAGCACAAAGTTGGTATGAAAATGATATTTATCATTTGTTGTTTAGCTGGCAAAGAAATGTTTGGATGTCTTAGCAATGGTGAAAGCTGGTATGTAACTAAGACATCCAAACATTTGTATCTTGCAATATTAGCAAAAATTGTTAACAAAACCACTATATACAGTATATATATGTTATTATCAAATTATTATTTTATATCATATTTTTTTAGCTACACATTTCCTGCAAGACGTATTTGATGTATCGAGTTATCACATTGTAGGATGTTGTTCTTTTCGACTCTCTTGCATAGATCTTCAACAAACACTTTCCAAGCCGCGCTGTTTCATGCCATTATTTCAAGACTATTCCATGTCTTCCACATTCTCTCTATTTCTGTTTCCACCTCTCTTCCTTAAGTATATTTCGGTCTTTCTCTTTGTCTCCTCCCCTAAAGTTCTAAAACAAGGGATTGTCGTGTAAGTCGTGTAGTAGTCGCTGCGTAGTGTGTGATCTATTCAGCGCTTTAATTGTCGTGTAAGTCGTGTAGTAGTCGCTGCGTAGTGTGTGATCTATTCAGCGCTTTAATTGTCGTGTAAGTCGTGTAGTAGTCGCTGCGTAGTGTGTGATCTATTCAGCGCTTTAATTGTCGTGTAAGTCGTGTAGTAGTCGCTGCCTAGTGTGTGATCTATTCAGCGCTTTAATTGTCGTGTAAGTCGTGTAGTAGTCGCTGCGTAGTGTGTGATCTATTCAGCGCTATAATTGTCGTGTAAGTCGTGTAGTAGTCGCTGCCTAGTGTGTGATCTATTCAGCGCTTTAATTGTCGTGTAAGTCGTGTAGTAGTCGCTGCGTAGTGTGTGATCTATTCAGCGCTTTAATTGTCGTGTAAGTCGTGTATTAGTCGCTGCCTAGTGTGTGATCTATTCAGCGCTTTAATTGTCGTGTAAGTCGTGTATTAGTCGCTGCCTAGTGTGTGATCTATTCAGCGCTTTAATTGTCGTGTAAGTCGTGTATTAGTCGCTGCCTAGTGTGTGATCTATTCAGCGCTTTAATTGTCGTGTAAGTCGTGTAGTAGTCGCTGCGTAGTGTGTGATCTATTCAGCGCTTTAATTGTCGTGTAAGTCGTGTAGTAGTCGCTGCCTAGTGTGTGATCTATTCAGCGCTTTAATTGTCGTGTAAGTCGTGTATTAGTCGCTGCCTAGTGTGTGATCTATTCAGCGCTTTAATTGTCGTGTAAGTCGTGTAGTAGTCGCTGCCTAGTGTGTGATCTATTCAGCGCTTTAATTGTCGTGTAAGTCGTGTAGTAGTCGCTGCCTAGTGTGTTATCTATTCAGTGCTTTAATCTTTGACGTATATGTCCACTGATATTTTAGTGGTCATCATCAGGTGCCATACCGGGTGGCGTTGGCGATCATGTCCTTCCACAATCTTCTATCTACACAGCATCGTATCAGTTCTGTTGTTGACAGTTTTCCATGCAATGTAACCACTATTTTCTTTCTGTTGTTGTCCGTGATCTCTCTTTCCTTTTATTTTGCCAGTTGTAACCAAGTATTCCAACTTTCCTCTTCTCATGATATACCCTAAAAATGTTGATTGCTTCTTTCTGATGTTTTTTAGGAGCATCCTTTTTGTGTTGGCCTCTTTGAGAACTTCCTCATTGGTCTTCTTAGCTGTCCAGTGAACTTTCATCATTCTTCTGAGAAATCCCATCTCTGTGGCCTCTAATCGTCTTTTCATTTGTTTGTCTACTGTCCATGATTCGCTTCCATATGTCAGAATTAGATCTATATAGAAGCGATAAACTCTCTTTCTCATTTCTATTGACACAAATTTGTTGCATAAGAAATTTTACATTTTCTGAAATGCAATTTTGGCCTGAACTATTCTGCTTTTCATTTATGTGGTGCATTTTCCATCTGATGTTATTATTGTGCCCAAATATTTGAAAAGTTGCACTTGTTTCAGATGTGTCCTGTTTATTTGTATGCTGCATGATGGTGATGATTGTTTTTACGATATAACCAATACTTATGTTTTCTTACTATTCAGACTGAGACTTTTCTTGTTGCTTTATTTCACTATTGTGTCTATCATTCTTTGTAGTTTATTCTCTCTATGACTCTGCTATTAAGAGGGAAAATTGAAAAAAAAAATTAGAAAAAATGGTATGTTAGAAGCTTTTCGTGATTAGTAGACGACACAGATTTAAACGACATTTCGGCTCAATAGGCCTTCAGCAGGAACAAACAAAAAACACGCACACACAGATATGTAAGTAAATAAAACTGATCACATTGCTAACTAGTAACGAAACATTCAAAACAAAAATAATCGAAATTGTTTAAAGAAAATAAAAATGGCTTCCCTGTGTCGTGGACCGTGGTCAGAATGGAAAAGGGATTCTCCCACGAGTGTAGCTGTAATTATACCCTCAGGTCAGGTGAAGGGTTCTAAAAATACACGAGCTGTCTAGGTTACCTCGACTGCAAAGACACTGACAATGTCTGAACGTATCTAAGGGCCCATAAATACATGTGTACACACACACACACACACACACAGATGCGTGTATACATATATACACGTACAAACAGACATGCACATACCTATACATATCAACACACAGATATACATACACATACATACATACATATGCATACCAACAAGGACACACGTACATGCATATATATATATATATATATATATATATACATGTATGTATACCAATGCCCATACATATGAACACATACATGCATGTGCACATCCATACAGGGACAATCATATATGTGCATAAATGTGCGCATAACGCATACATAACCAAAGGAGTTCACACCGGGGTCAGTGTGCAAACACAAAGGAGAAAGAATAGAACAGTAGACTAACAGGTACTCAAGAGTGAGATGTCTGAGAGTGAGGTACAATAAAAACAAATGAGGGGTAAGTAGCACAGAAAAGGTGTATAGGAGAACACTGAAGTTTCTCAATGGGGACTAGTGGAGGAGAACTATGAATAACATGGCATAGTAGATAGACTAAAGAGCCCCGACATGGGCAGTAGAGAATGCTATACAAAAGGGAAGGAGTAACTAAAAGGAAACTGTGTACGCGTGTGATAAATTCATACATCATGGGGTCAGCGAACCATACTGGACTATGAGGCGATTCTCCAAAGCAAATCGGCCGCGGTCGCCAGAGTGGCAAAGGACAATACCAGTGACACGGATGTCGTCTTTGCCCTTGTGGTCTGGGGAGTTGAAATGGGAAGACACTGGGGTGCCAGTATTCTGTTGAACATCTCCTAGATGTTCACAAAATCTTTCCGATAATCCTCCTCCAGACTCGCCAATTTAGGTCATGTGGCATCGTTGGCATATGATGGCATAAATGATGTTACAGGACACACATGTGAAGCCATGCTTGATCTCGAACCGTCCATTAGGGTTAAAGACCGAGTCAGTAGGGAGCACATAGGCACAGGTGATACAGTTCCGACCACAAGGGGCCGTACCGAAGTGGTGAGGGTCGGAGCGAGGGAGATGGCTCCAAACCAGAATATCTCCCAAATTCCTGTCGCGCTTGAAGGCAATCATCGAGGGATCACTAAAAAGTAGACGGGTAGTGGGATCAGAGAGGAGATTGGAACGGTAGCGGTTGAGTATCTTCACAGCAGCTGAGTTGTGAGGATGATATGTGGGGGTGAGTATAGTTCTCTCAGCGGGGGGCCGGTTGGAAGGAGTGAGTCCCTCGGGACGGGAGATAAAGAGGACTCGCTTGAGGGCAGACTGGAGGATTGAGTCTGGAAAAAGCCGGCGGCTGAAGAAACCTAACATGAGGTGAGCCTGTAGGAGGAAATCTTGGTCATCCTGGCAGATGCGACGGAGACGCAATAACTGTGAGAAGGGAATAGAATCACGACAAGAAGGTGAATGTGATGAAGTATAGAGAAGATAACAATGGGCGTCTGTGGGTTTATAGAAAAACCGAGGTGTGGAGGCCAGAAGTGCCCAAAGAAGCAATAAGATCTAGGAAGGTAACAGAGGAAGTAGATATACAAGATGTGATCTTGATAGCTTTGTGATAGCTACCAATGTAGTCGATAAACCTGGAGAGGTCATCCTCAGGTCAACTACGAGGCATGAATGTATCACACTCGTACACATAGTTTCCTTTCGGTTACTCCTTTCCTTTTGCATTGCCTTCTCTACTGCCCATGTTTGGGCTCATAAGTCTATCTACTATGCCATGCTATTCATAGTTCACCTCCACTAGTACCCATTGAGACATTTCGGTGTTTTCCTATATACCTTTTGTCTGTGCTACTTACCCCTCATATGTTTTTATTGTACCCCACTCTCAGACATCTCACTCTTTCCGCCTTTTGAGTACCTGTTAGTCTACTGTTCTAATCTTTCTCCTTTGTGTTTGCACACTGACCCCGGTATGGACTCCTCTGGTTATGCATGCGTTATGCGCACATTTATGCACATATATGATTGTCCCCGTATGGATGTGCATATGCATGTATGTGTTCATATGTATGGGCATTGGTATACATATATATATATATATATGCATGTATGTGTGTGCTTGTTGGTATGCATATATATGAATGTGTATGTATGTAAAGCTGTGTGTTAATATATATAGGTATGTGCATGCCTGTTTGTACGTGTATATATGTATACACGCATCTGTGTGTGTGTACACATGTATTTATGGGCCCTTAGATACGTTCAGACATTGTCAGTGTCTTTGCAGTCGAGGCAACCTAGACATCGTTCCCCTCACTCGTGTATTTTTAGAACCCTTCACCTGACCTGAGGGTATAATTACAGCTACACTCGTGTGACCATCCATTTTCCATTCTGACCACGGTCCACGACACAGGGAAGCCATTTTTATTTTCTTTAACCAATTTCGATTATATTTGTTTTGGATGTTTCGTTACTAGTTAGCTATGTAGGATCAGTTTTATTTACTTACATATCTGTGTGTGCGTGTTTTTTGTTTGTTCCTGCTTTAGGCCTATTGAGCCGAAACGTCGTTCAAATCTGTGTCGTCTACTAATCACGTAAAGCTTCTAACATATCATTTTTTCTAATTTTGTTTTCAATTTTCCCTCACATTCAGCTTTACTGCAGCTTCGCATTTGCATGCATTCTTTTTTCATTTCTTTGCCTTAACCCCTCTGGTATTAAGACTAATCATCCGCATATCGCAAATTATTTATTTTGTGACCGTTGACTTCAATTCCTTTTTTGTCTACTATTGATCTCATAATATTTTCGCTGTAATGTGAAAACAAATCCAGCGACAGAACACTGTCTGACTCCTTGTTTTATATATTGAAATTGTCATGTTCGGTTGCTAGCTGCTCTTTGTTGCCAGTACATGTCTTTTATGATTCGCAGATCCTTGCCATCAATGTTTAATTTCTCCAGCATATTGATTATTTCCACATGCTTTACTTTGTCAAATGTTTTTGTGTATTCTACAAAGCGTATATATAGATTTTTCTTTACCCCTATAGCTCTTTCTCTCAATGTTCTCAAGACGTATATTGCATTATTGGTGCCCTTTCCTTCCACAAACCCACATTGTCCTTCACTTATTTCTGGTTTTATTTAGTTACCTATACGTCTCATGATGAGTCTTAGTAATATTTCCGTCATAGAGCTCATGAGACTAATAGTGCGATGTTCTTCACAATCAGTGGTGCTGACCTGTATTTTACTGGTACTTTGCCATAATTTCACGTTACTGATTATGTCCTCCCATTCAGATTCTTTTATGCTGCGCAAGCATCTAAAAATGAAGGTATGTTTCTTCATGATTGTCATTATTTTTTTGTTCTCCATGTTTCACATCCGTATAAGAGGACTGATTTAATTTTGGAGTTGAAAATGTATGTTTTCGAACTTAACCTACTTTCTTTGTATTCCCATATGGTTCTTAGTTCATTGTACGATATAACTTGTTGGATATTCATTTCATTTACTATTTTTTGTCACTGATTTAATGAATTTTTTTTGTAATCGCAGGTCAAAATGTAGCCCTAAAACAGGAAGTGAGCCAGTCATCCACCTATAACAACCACATAGCAAATAATGCTGTCAATGGACAGAAGACATCTGTTGATGGTGCATGCGCACAAACAAATATGGAAGTTGCTCCGCAGTGGAGACTCCGCTTCAACCGACAATATCTAATTTTATTTATTTATTTAAGCCCTAAAGATGGTGAGATTTTAGATCATTTGTTTTTTTTCTAAACTCTTTCATTTTTTTTACAAAGAAAAAGATGCACAGTTGGACATAAATGTATAAATATGCTTACGTTCGTTACCGTAGCTGTTCACGTTAGACAGCAATAATCGTGTTAGATCAACAAAAGCAAAGAAAAAAGTGGAAACTTTTTACCATTTCTTTGCATTTTGTTTCTGAATATGTGTGTGTGTTTTATGTGTATATTATTCAATTGCTAATGACTATGTGAGTGTGAAAACCATAGTCTTCTCCACATTCCCATTTTCCACATTGTGGATTCGCCTGAATGGAGCGCCATTTCACAATGTTTCTTGTCATGATGGTACGGTTGTAGATGCTATTGCAACCCGTCTAGAAGAAGGAAAACTTCGACCATAAAAACCTCCACTACCTTGTGGACTAGATTCTAGTTAGAATCGAAGGTTATGGGAGTACACCCAGAGTAAAAATATGGACGGAGGGACCCTAAGGCAGTAGAGGGCGTTAACCGTCTTTCTGGCATCCCCTGCATCTTCTTTCAATTCCGAATATATGGACTTTGTCCCTCCTTCGGAAATCTTTAATACGAAGTCGAAAGGGGGATAGTACGACAGGGTAAAGCACTATCTCCATATTCCGTGCCCAGGCAGAGTAGGCAAAGTGAAATGAGGAAGAAAGTATCAATGTTTAAACTTGGCACATGGAACGTAAGGACCATGTGCCCTGGACTTGCTAAAGCAAACACACTGAAAGAAGGACAAATTAGAACAACAGCCCTCATAGATAAAGAACTGGCTTCAGAGCCGGGGCATCAACTACAGACATGATTTTCACACTTAGACAACTGCAAAAAAAAATGTAGGGAACGAAATATGCCGCCCTATACTGCCTTTGTGGATCTGACAAACGCCTTCGACTCAGTAACCAGAGATGGGCTCTACAGGGTGTTAGAAAGCATAGGCTGCCCACCTAGATTACTTAAGCTGATTATGTCATTTATGTCAAATGGCAGGACAAAATAACCAACTTAACTGTCCTGCAACGTGCTAAGACTCCAACAATCATGTCGATTCTCAGATGTCGAAGACTAAGATGGCTGGGGCATGTCCAGCGAATGGAAGAAAAGCGCATCCCCAGGCAAATACTATACGGTGAACTAACACACGGAAAAAGACAAATCGGCAGACCTAAACTACGATATAGAGATATCTGTAAATCATCTCTGAATGACTTCTACATATGTGAATATGACTGGGAACATCTGGCAAGTGATCGCACATCATGGAGAGCTTGTATAAGGAACGGTATAACATCATTTGAGACTGTGCTAAGGCAAAACTTATAAGAGAAAAGACTCATGAAAAAGGGTGGGAATCCCTGTGGACCAGTGGGCCTGACTTGTTTATTCTGTGACCGCGTGTGTTTGTCAAACATTGGTAGATTTAGCCACGAGAGAAGCTATTCGACAAAATGAAAACCTCAAATAAAATACACAATAGCCTCCACTAGACCGTCTGACAAGACGAAAATGGCCACACACACACACACACATATATATATATATAGATGCTAGTTCTTTTTCCGTCCATGTATTGTGTTTGTATCTTTATGTATGATCATACGTGCCGGTCTGCTGACTGCTTTTCCCTCTAAAGAAATGAAAGTGAAAATAACTACAAACAATAAATGCAATAAATATGGGTCGTATAAAGCAAGCTGAATATGTAAATCAATTCCCCATATACTGAAGTAAATCTGTAAAACAGATACAAAGTGTGTAGGCAAGATTGCAAATAGCAGAGAAAAGATGACAGTCAAAAGCTGAGTTAACAAATAACCAAAGGCGGATATGATAAGCAACAAGAGCAGTGAACCTGTATCCAGGAAATGATGACGTATGTCAGGTAGCTTTGTCTGCAAGTAAACGAAGAGTAAGGGATGTAAAATGAACATAGAAAATATGGTTGTAAAAAAGCTATTGATTAACAAGAATAACATATTAAAGAATTGTAGCTATCGCTTCCTTGGCGATTAATTCAAGGAAGGCTCTAGTTAACGCAAATGTTAGAGAAATGGATATCTGGGTCACTGAGTTCAACAAAAGTTACGACAGCGAGCACTGGCCCCTTCACCGTCAAATGCTGTGGTCTATTCTGGTGAAACATTACTTGATTCATCTACCATATGCCATACATATTGTTGCTTACGTTGCGACTATCACGCGGTGAATTGAATTGTGGAGTGAAAGTAGAGGTAATAGGATTGTAAAGTAATAAGACATATATACGTATGTGATATGACATTCTGTACTTAGATCTTAAAGCAGGTCATGACACTCCTGGATTATGGCTCATTGTCGATAATCTCCTAAATGCCGTATTAAGAGTTTGAGGAGATACTTTCTGTTTTAGCTTACTCTCAAACTAAACTCACAACATATAATGATTAACGTTTTTGCCTGCGCACCATTCTGGCTACCTCAACTGTCACATCTAGTCACACTTATACATACCCCACACCCATGCACACATACACATCTCAGAAGGGCCCTCAATCCAAAAGTGGTTTACCTCCATAATAGTACAGATTTAGTGCTGATGATATAGCCTCTATTGCAGTGTTTAAACAATGTGTTGGATCTACAGCTGTACTGCGAGTATTTTGGGACATTAATTTTGAAACTTCATAAAGTGCACTTCAGATGACATAGTCGACATCAGACATTCACAGAACAGCGCACACTGGCAAAGGTATGATCAAGGAGAAGGAGGAGTAAACCACGATCGGTAATCATCGATAATCACTTTGATTAGGCGAAGCAACTAGCCAGATAGTTGAGTGTAGAAGAATAATGCAGAGCAACACTAAAAGAGATAGATAGATAGAGAGAGAGAGAGAGAGAGAGAGATGTTTCTAAGTTTATAAACCAGTAGTGACTTAGTGTGAGTTGTTTCTCATGGTAAGAAGGGGAGACGACAAGAACAAGAATTATCATACATGGAAAACAGGGAAGAGAATAAAAAAAAATAATTTAGAGTGGTTTTACTTGAGTAAGACAGAGATTAAGTGAATATATACACAGGAAGTTCACGGGTTAAGCGTGAATTTTGCGGGTCGATAGGGCTACTTACAAAGAAAGGTAGTTGTGGGCTTCAACGGCTTACGATACAAGCGGCAGGAGCTGTCAAGAAGAAACTCTGGAGGGTGAATGTAGTGAGAGGATAATTATCTATCTATCTGTCTGTCTGTCTGTCTGTCCATAAAAAAAAAGTAAAGAACCCCCATTATGCCAAGTGGCGTATAGGGAATATGGTGTTATAGCTCGTTTCAAATCACGTGCCCAACTTCAAAACGCTACTGCTCAATAACCGTTTGTTAAAAACTGCTGAAATTTTCCAAATATTATTAGAATGCAAAAGACCCTTTAAATGTATATTTAACAAATATCTTGCAGCTGCAGTTTTCTTAAAGCGGCGAATTTCTTTGATGTTTGTCAAAATTGTAAATTGTGAACCCCTAAATAATAGAAATTACCGTAGTTGCTGGTCTATGATTAAATTTCACTAGGTAAAGGCGTGGCCATAATGGGGAAATAACTGAATAAGGAAAAACACCAGGAGAATTATTGTCTTCTCAGTTCGAGGACGGACGATAATATCAAGGTATACCTGTATGTCCAATTTTCATAGTTGTGTGGTCCTGAAAATGACCGTTTGTTGAACTAATTTAAGGTAATATAGGGCCAACATTGTGGGGGCTATATACTTTCATTCTGAATCAGACGAGTCTAAAAGATTAATAACTGTTTGGGGTTGGACATTCCACACACCATCATTTTTCCAATATTCCTCTTCCTGTTTTAAGACCTGGTCTTCACATTTAGCCCAATAATCTTTGTCTATATTTAATAAAGCGAGATTAGCAAGAGTCTTTACATCGCATATTTTGAATGTTGTATTTTCATCTGTCACTTGTCCTTTTAATTTTGCCCAGATTAGTTCTATTGGATTTAAATGAGAATGGTAAGGTGGCAGCCTCAAACTTATATGACCGTGCTCTTGGATAATCTTATCTATTTGAAAAATCTTTGTCCTTTGTTTTTGCTTTACTAGAGATAGTAATTCAGGTTTTAAGTACATGTTATTAAATTGTATGTGCTCCTTTGTGAGCCATATCTTAATAGCATCTTTTGTACTGGATGACGTCGGGACTTTATATTCAAGTGCAACAATGTTGTGGTACGCTGCATTGTCCATTATTAGGCAAGATGGTCGATCTAGTGATGGGAGAACAGAAGTTTTAATCCAATGTCTAAATATGTGACCATTCATCTCAGAGTGATAATCCCGATTGTCTATGGATTTTGAAAGAAAAATGAGCTCTGCATTCTGTATTAGTCCATGTTGTCGACTACCTGCATGAGCAATTATCAAGCGCTGTCCTTTGCTGCTAGGTATTAATCTCTTAATCTTTCCATCTGATGACTGCCATTCCCTTTGGTTAGTGTGGTGAGCATTGATCCATGTTTCATCCAAGTACACAATATCATAACCTTGCTTGCGCACCTCTTTTACTTCACGTAAGTACTGGCTTCTCATGACTACTATATGTGGCTTCTCACAGATGATGTTTCGTCCATTGGAATACTTTCTGAATGTAAAGCCTGCAGCTCTCACATTCCTCCATAATGTAGACTTTTATATTTCAATACTGTTGTTCTTTTTCAGCGAAACTTTTAATTTTCTTATTGTAACAGTTTCATTCATACCCAACATTTTGCGAATTTCACTTCTAATAAGTTCACTGTCGAAATTATCCAACATTTTTGCTCTTCCTTGTGATTTTGTATATTTTGAACATTGACGATCACGTGCTTGAATCCAGCGATTAAATGACCGTTTAGATAAATCCAAAATGTGTCTTGTCCTATTCTCAGGGTTTTCTAAAGAATGAAATAATCTTCCTCGTTTAGCCTCTTTGCAAAAATAGTCATACATTTTTATTGCGATGTTTTGTAAACTGCAGAATTTCATTTTAAGACTCATGATAAATGTTATCGTTCCACGTCTCCACCTATGAATGAACGGAAATGGAACACACAATTTATCGTGTTTTTTACAAGTGTCTAATTGTGTCAAAAACCACGTGAAAGCGTGCAAACGCGTCAATTTTATCGTGTATGGATTTTTACTCGCTATTTTTAACTTAAAATACTGTAAACATTAAGTTTTGACTACATCAATGGGTCGTTATAAATTTATATAAATCAAATAAGCAACAATAATAACCAAATGTTTTTTTAAATGAAATTAATTCCCTGTTGGGTTCTAATCATTATAACTTTACATGCAAATTTTGAACAACTTACAACGAGCGGTTAAAAAGCTATCGATTTTAAAAGTTGGGCACGAGTTATGAAACAAGCTATAGTTACCATATATTTTACAGACCTTCGGCACATGATGTTTGGGGTAATGTTGTCCTTATTACGCCCGTGCCACTTTATTTTTCCAGAAAAAAATCCGGTACCCATTAAAAGCTGTGTGAACCCGGAAGCTGTGGGTTGGGATCGAACCCTACCTCTTGTCCTTTGTAGTCCAGTTCACTAACCACTGAGCTATATATATGTTATATATATATATATATATATATATATATATATATATATACTATTGTGTCCGATGGCCTTTGATCTGATGCCCGCTGTTGGTACCTCTCGCACAATGTTAATTTTAATGTTTCTCTATGTTGACCTGATATTTATCGCTGCAATAACAGTAGATGTCTCACCTTGGTAGCTTGCTAAGCCACCGGTCGTAGCCCATATGAAGATGAGATAGAGGATTTGTTTTACTTGTGTTTATATATAGCCTATGAAACTATTTGACAACATAATTTTAGATAATATAAATGTTGGAAGAAAAGATACGAGGAAAGATAAGAACTTGTTTTTGAATCACAAAAATTACGGTTTCGAGGAAAGCTGTGTTCTGTGGCCAAATTTATTTAATCTGTATGAATAGATATGAACAAGTTATCATTATACGCCTCAGAACAGGACACACTCGACTCCATAGTTACATGTATACAAAATTCAAGATCGGCACATCAACTACTTGTACATGTGGACAGGCGCCCCAGACTGCTGAACACATACTTCAAGACTGCACTGAATATAGTAGACTGAGGAAAATCCATTGGCCCATAGATACAACACTACAGACAAAACTATGGGCCACTGCAAGAATTACAAAAGACAGTAAAATTTATACAGGAAACGACATTGCTGATATAGACAATACTTTGGGCGAACGAAAGATAGATAGACAGACAGACAGACAGACAGACAGACAGACAGACAGACAGACAGATAGACAGATAGATAGATAGACAGATAGATAGATAGATAGATAGATAGATAGATAGATAGATAGATAGATAGATAGATAGATAGATAGATAGATAGATAGATAGATAGATAGATAGATAGATAGATAGATAGATAGATAGATAGATAGATAGATAGATAGATAGATAGATAGATAGATAGATAGATAGACAGATAGATAGATAGACAGATAGACATATATACAGATAGACAGATAGACAGATAGATAGATAGACAGATAGATAGATAGATAGATAGATAGATAGATAGATAGATAGATAGATAGATAGATAGATAGATAGATAGATAGATAGATAGATAGATAGATAGATAGATAGATAGATAGATAGATAGATAGATAGATAGATATAGATAGATAGATAGATAGATAGATA
Organism: Megaustenia siamemsis; assembly: GCA_032433765.1. Taxonomy (NCBI): domain Eukaryota; kingdom Metazoa; phylum Mollusca; class Gastropoda; order Stylommatophora; family Ariophantidae; genus Megaustenia; species Megaustenia siamemsis. The sequence continues at coordinate 74,913,954 of JAVIAB010000156.1, read as the reverse complement.
GATAGATAGATAGATAGATAGATAGATAGATAGATAGATAGATAGATAGATAGATAGATAGATAGATAGATAGATAGATAGATAGATAGATAGATAGATAGATAGATAGATAGATAGATAGATAGATTTAATCCGTAGAATAAGGGTTTTACTTAGATATTTATAAAAATTTATTTCGTGAATATTGTTTGTTTGTCCTAATACAAATACAACTTCATATACCCTACATATATGTAATTAATCTCAAAGAGAGCGAATACATTTAAGAAAATAATAACAAACACTGTAGCGCTGGAAATTTAAAGAAACCAAAGTCCCTTTACATTTAACAATAAAATGACGGTATTAGTGACGTAACAAAGAAAAAGACATATCTGAAATGCACAATTATCGTATTCTGAAATATTTTAAACAAAATGCAACAAATATTAAGCGATGAACTTCAAACATTGAATGCAATTTCATCATCGTTATGTAGAGTATGTTATTACAAATTGTAGTAAGTCTTGGGCAATCTTTGGGCGTAACAGAAATTTGGTTTTACTGAAGAATGTCCAGAATATCCACATACAACAGAACGTAGTTAAGAAATGTTATTAAAAGGTGAAAGCACAAAATGTTTTAGTTCAAAAATGTCTAAAAACATGCTGTTACAACCAGAAAAATTGAGACCAAAAAATAGGTCAAGGAAATGAAATTGAAAAGATTTATATATAACTGTATAGTTTAATGTGATAACAAGTCAAAAACTAAATTTTAATAACAGTATCGAGCAAGGGTGTTGAAGAGAAATATGAACCTCTGTATCAGCTGACAAAAGTTTGAATGTATCATCTATTGAACGTTGACCCGCGTCTTGATCAGCTATCTGTTGTTCTGTTATCTGTTATCTGATATTTGATGATGTTTACGTTATTTATTGAATCTCGCCTCGTCGCCTTGGCCGGTCGCCACTCGCACCATCAGCCCCCCTGTATTATCAAGCTCTCAGGGGTTGCGTTTAATCGGAACGGGCTTCAACCAGATCATTGTTTCTCTGGCTCGGGCTCGATCGTCTAACTCGTGCCTGCCGACTCGCTTCCGCCCGTGTCTTGATTTCGTGTATCTTCCTGCTGACAGGTCATGAATGAATGAAATTCTTAACTTGGGGAGCTGACACGCTTCCGCCCGTGTCTTGATTTCGTGTATCTTCCTGCTGACAGGTCATGAATGAATGAAATTCTTAACTTGGGGAGCTGACACGGTTCCCACCGTGTTCCGTGCGTTCGTAGTACTCATGTTCTGGTGGTGATGGTTGTGCCGCGACAATGTAAGACTTTTTTGGCTTTCTCCTCTAAGTTCGGTTACGCTATGCGTGATCTGATACTGTGGAACACACAACAAGACTTCCCTTGCAAGATAAACCAGCTTTATTACAAACCACATTCCTGGGCGCCGAACTTCAACATTTTACAAAATATCATGACCACACTGACTGGCCTTATGGTCACACACACACTCACGTTGCCCGGCAGCAATGTTCCTCCCCGCTGGGCCCTTGGTTTAAGCACGTGACTACCTAACCTAATGTGAACTGTTCCCCATTGAATAGCTCACTGCTTATAATGTTATCGTCTATCATTTCTACTGTCTCACGACTCGCTATTTCTAACACAGCTACTTCCTTGGGCCATCATCAGCCCGCTGTACGCCTCGAGGTCAACTTCGACTGATGGAAACTCGTTAGATCTTAAACTTAGTAGTCTAAAACTATACTGGCATTTGCCGTACCTAGACGTGTGTCTTCTCGAAACAAGCTCTCTACTACTTGAAACGATCTCTATTTCTACTGGACTATGGGGTAGCCCCTAGGGGCTGACCAACACGTGGTCTCCCGCCTTATACCTAGACGTGAATTGTCTTGAAAAAGCTCTCGATTCTTTGTGTTTTGTCCTTAAATATGGATCTTCTCCTCCAATCAAAAATCACTTCCTCTAATTTCCACCCAGTCTACTTAATCTACGCGTCTAGTTTCGCGTCTCCCAACTCACGTGTTATCCTAGGATGAGCAATTCACATATGATCCTAGGATGAAAATTCACGTTTTTCCCGTGGACTCCGTATTCCCGACTATCTGTTCACCTATCCCTCACTTTGCACTTTATCATCTCCCCCTTATTTCTCGTGATTTCCACCTTCTCGCGGCAACACATCTACACCATCAGATATGACACTTGATGATGATTTTGCTTTTATTCTGATGTGTTCTGACATTTGTTAATTTGACATATTTATTTGCTTTAAAAGTCTATATTGGTTCCATATGTTAATGCTCCATCAGCTTAATGTTGGATTTCTGCAGCATCAATACAAGGATTCACTGTGACATTTTCCAACGACAACAACGAGACCACGTTTTATCACCGAGACACAGATGAGGGTCTAGGACGCAATATTTGGAACCCTTCAAGGAAGTTGACTAAGCATGTACTGTTGTCGTTATCAGAACCTGGGAAAAAAAGACAATTGCACATTTGTGAGTTTGAAACATTTGGTGGTAAGTTATGTTTGAAATGTGTGACTTAATGACGCGATAAAGGTTTCTGAGATATGATATCAATTACAACAACAAACTGTGATAACATGCACCTTTCTTAAAAAAAAATTCTTTGTTCAGTCGACTCTGCCTTTGATGCTTCTTACCGTAAGAAGAAGTGAAGTTTTCCGTAGATGCTCTGTAGTGTGTCAACATTTTGGGGCTCATTGTAGTACCTCCTTGTAAATAATGCAAACGAAACAAAAGTAGAACGGTTTGTAAGTGGATGACAGATGGCGCCCTAATATGATATCTAGAGATCACGTTCATAACAAGCAAATATATGCGTTTGAGTCGGTTGTTGATCACGTGGACCAGCTATAGTTCCCAAACCGATGTCAGTATTTATTCCTACCTGTGTGTCTTTGGAGACCGCCCAGGATTTGAACTGAGGTACTAACTATATTCTTTAATGATTACCAAACTAATCCTTTAACTTCTTCTTCTTCTTTTTTTCTCATCTGCCTTTCAGCGTCGAGGGGAGATGTAATTTGCGGTCTTTTGCTCTTCTGTTCGCCTCTGCTGCTATGTTTCCTAGTGCTTCTAATATTCCATCGTTTTCGTTGTCGACCCTTGGGTCTGGTGTTTTCACAACGTTTGTTGAAGGCTCGTTGTGTTGTGTTTTGTTCTTTCTGCCTTGTCACGTGGCCAAACCATTTTATCTGTATTTCCTTATATATTCTATGGCGGGGGCTATTCCTAGCTTTTTTCTCAGTTCTTAATTTCTGATCTTATCCTTTAACCTGCCCGATAAATTATTTACTTCATTCGATCTCGTCTTTCCTAATTTGTTTCCATTTGCCTCAAAACATCTTGCTGCTCCCTTCTCATCATGTAATCAAAGTGACGATTGTTTCCTCCAAATATTTTTATTTTTGTGTTTGTCTTATTTTAGCACATCCTTTTCATATTTATCACGCCTATATGGCTCTCTATGTATCAGGTCGAGTAATTTTACCTGCTACTGTATTTAGTAAACAGTACAACCTGCGGTTGCCCTGCTGCCTTTAATGTATGATCGGAAGAGTAAAAGCGAAGGGAGGGTACTCTGAAGTAAAACAACCCCAGCCTTATAGGTGAGACTTTTTAGTCAAAGGCTAGCGGAACCAATCGTAAGCAAACCGACGGAAGGCAACAGAAAACCACCGCCGTAATTTCTTTGAACAATCATGAATCGCCACAATAATAAAAAATACCGACAACAAGGTTAAGAGGGATTCCAATAGAAAACAATCGTTCGGCATGGGACATCATGTGCTACAGGGGATACGATCATCATCAGGCTACTGTAAGCAAAATAAAGATAAAACCGACTCTAGGTACTTGGAATGTGAGAACACTCATGCAGAAGGGTAAACTGGAAAACATCATACAAGAAATGAAAAGAATGGGTTTACATTTACTGGGACTTTGCAAAATGAGATACACTAGATCAGGGGAGATATATTCTGATGAACATAAAATAATCTATTCTGGAGGTACTGAACACCAAAGAGGCGTAATTATCATTTTGGATGCAGAAAGAGCATGAACATTGAAAGGCTGCTACCCAATTTCTGATGAGTCCTTTTATTGAAACTGAATCTAAAGCCAAAAGATATAAATGTTATACAGGTTTATGCACCAATAGCAGACAGTCTATAGAAAACAATTTTACGACGAGTTAAATCAGGCACTTCGTGAATGCAAACCACATGACAAAATCACCATTGTTCTAGGGGATCTTAACGCAAAAGTATGAAAGGAAAGAGTTGAGGAAGTAGTTGGTCATTATGGCTTAGACGAGAGGAATGAAAGAGGTGAGAAACTTATTAACTGGGCAAGAACCAATAAAATGATAGGAAACACGTGGTTTAAGCAACATCCATGACGTCTGTGGACATGGAAAAGCCCAGGAGACAACGCACGTAATCAAATTGATTATATAATGATAAGCAATAGATTTAGAAACGGTCTGGCTTGTGTGAAAACTAGGCACGGGTCAGATTGCATGCAAAAGTGATTATGTACCAGTTGTGGGAAAGCTTATAGTAAAATTAAAAACAACAAAACGAGCCTCAGTTAACATCAAGTTAAATGTAGATTTACTCAAATCAAACAAGAAGTTGCAAGACAAATATACAATCAAAATTCGGAACCGCTACAATGCAGTAGAGAAGATACAAAGCATTGATGAACATTGGGAAATGCTACAAAAATCAAAGCAACAAACGTCAAAAGAGTTCATACCATCAGTGAGGACAAATTCAAGAAAGAAATGGATGACAGATGACATTTTTCAGCTAATGGTTACAAGAAGAAGAAACAACGAAAATAAAGATGAGTATAAGAGATTAAATAAGGAAATTGTAATAAATGCAATGAAGCAAAATAAGCATGGCTAAAACAGAGATGCAAAGAGATGCAAAGAGATTGAAATGCAACAAAAACGAGATGCCAAAGCTATATACCAACAAATTGAAGAATTAACAGGTAGAAAAACATAATTAAAAACGGGATGTTTAAGATCAAAGGAAGGATAACTGTTGATTGAACAAGAAAGCATAAGGGAACGATGGACAGAATACATTAAAGATCTTTATAATGATGAATGAACAGAAGTAAATATTAAGGATACTGGAGAAGGACCAGAAATACTCAAAGGGGAAGTGGAAGACACCTTGCGCAATATGAAAGCAGGCAACGCTCCTGGACAAGATGATATGACTAAAGAAGAGGTTGAAGACATGGGTGGTTTTGGAATAGGAATAATAACAAAAATATTGAATGATATCTACAACAGCGGTTATATACCAGACGACATGCTCAAATGAATACTCATAGCCCTAGCAAAGAAAACTTCAGCGATTGAATGCAATGATCATCGTACAATAAGCCCTATGAGTCACATGACTAAGATATTACTAAGAATCATCATGCAAAGAGTGCGAAAAAAAAATCAGTCCTGAAATTAGCGATGAAACAATGTGGTTTTGTTAGATATAAAGGAACAAGTAATTTCATATACATCAGGGATGGCCAATTAGGTGCCCGTGGGCCACAAGTGGCCCGCGACGGCCTTTTTGTAGCCCACGGCGGATTAAAAATAAAATCAGGTTGCATTGAGCAAAATGTCCTGGGTAATATTGATTAAAAATGTGTTACATTAACTTCTACCGTGGAGAAAGCTAACTCAAATATTCCCTAGTAGACCTACGTTTAAAACTCTAAACACTCTAGTAGTTAGTTTAAATCCGACTTCCCGTCATTCCCGGCCCATCCTTTTTTTCCTTTTGATCATCCTGCGACCGACTTAAACAAAGGAAGAAGCCAACGAATGGTTCTAGAGCCGACTCTCGGTTCGGTGAGTTCAAACAGTTTCCGCCAAGAAATACTGTCAGTCACCCACCACCTCCACCCCATCACATTCACCTCACAATTATTTTACTTTCAGTTTCTTTCTCTCCAAACCTCTTTTCATCATTCAAAATTATATATCCGATCTGATCATTCTGATTTTGTCGAGTTACAGTGAACAGTTCCATTTTAACAGGAAACAGTGCTATTGTAGTAATCTGTGTTTTCATTGTCTGTTGCTTCGGTCGTGGTATAATATGAACTATAATCGTCAATTAAATGAAAAAATCAGATTTTTTCATGAGAAATGGGAACATGATTTTTTATTTATCAACAATAAGTATAGCAAACCGCAGTGCCTTGTGTGTTTGCAAGTGTTGTCTGTAAATAAACAGTATAATCTTAAACGGCATTACACAAAGCATCACGCTGCTAAATACAAGGACTACATTGGTACAATACGTTCTACACTTGTGTGAGATTTGAAGAAAAAGGTTAGTGCTCAGAAATCTGTTTTTACTACATTAACATCAAAACAAACAAAACAAGTTCCTTAATGGCATCGTTTGTTGTAAGCGCAGAGATAGCGAAATAAAAAAAAAATCATTATGTGACGGTGACTTCGTAAAGTATTGTTCTATTAACATGGCGCGTGCATTTGGGGAAGAAAAAATTGCCAGTCATTTTGAGAACGTTCCACTATCAAAACAGACAGTCACTAGAAAGATTGAGAAAATAAGTTCTCATATATCTAGTAAATTAAAGAGTGTCGTTACAAATTCCGCTTACTTTTCTCTGACTTTGGATGAATCTACTCACATATCAGACATAGTACAGCCTTTAATTTTCATAAGAACTGTTTCAAAAGACTTTATTATCAATGAAGAGCTACTATATTTAGATTCATTGCATAATACGACCAAAGGTCAAGAGATTTATAACTTAGTTATGAAAGTTGTTAACAGTATCGGTGACATAAACAGACTTTCAGCAAATGTGACAGATGGCGCTAAGTCAATGTGTGGTACTCAAACAGATCTAGTTGGATTATTAAGGAAGGCTGGAACCCATTGCCCAGCATTACACTGCATTATACACCAGTAGGCGCTGTGTGGCAAGATTCTAGACGTGGAGGATGTTATGAAAACTGTAATAAAGTGTGTGAATTTAATAAAAGGCGGGAATCGGTCTTTGACACACCGACAGCTTATAAATTTTCTATCAGAAGTTGAGGCGGAATATGGCGATTTTGTGCTCTACACACAAGTACGCTGGCTAAGCAGAGGGAATTGTTTGATGCGGTTTTTTGCTTTAAGAAACGAGATAAAGCAGTTTTTAGAGAAACATGATACAACAAAGAACTGATCAGAAAAATGTCTGATCCACATTTTAACAGCGTATTGGCTTTTTAACTGATATCACCCAGCACATGAATGAACTCAACATGAAGCTACAGGGACGTTCCCAAACAGTCTCAGATTTGGTAGGACACCTAGATGGATTTATAAGTCAACTAAAAGTTTTTAGATTTACCCTGGCCAAAGAAAACTTCATTCATTTTCCTTCGTGCAAAGAATTGATTGAGGAGCGCAGTGACACTGATTTCAAATTTTCTGTATTAATGTTAGACCTACTATTGGAGCAATTCAATGAACGATTTTCTGACTTCAGTGGTATACGACCAGAACTGGCATTGTTTAACAACCCTATGAAGTGTGACATTTTCCAACAACATGACACTTTCCAGTTGGAGTTATGTAACCTCCAAAGTTACCCCTTTTTCCAATCAAAATGGAGATAGGAGTTGACTTTTGGAAACTTGTGCCACAGGAAAAATATCCCGCATTGAGTGATTTCAGTTTGAAAATTACTTCTATGTTCGTAAGCGCATATATATGTGAATGCGCTTTTTCAACAATGAAGGAGATTAAATCGTCACAAAGAAACCGACTCACTGATGTCCACCTTCAGGACTTATTGCGAATATCATCATCATCTTTACACATTGACTTTGATGAACTTGTTGCTGCACATGAACGTCCACATTGTTCTCATTAAGGTTTGTTACATGTCAACTTTAAAATGACCTAACTAAAACATGTTTGCTAAACAATATAAATAGCAAATTTTATTCATTTTTATAAATCGACTAGGCATTATTAACTCTGTTGCAATAAAATGATTTATGTAAGCAAATAATGCCGATAAATAACAAAAATATTACCTTAAAACAAATGCCAAGTTTATTTGTATTGCTGTTGTTATGTGTGTGGCCCGCCACACAAAAATTAATAAAATAAGTGGCCCGCCATTTGAAAGAAATTAGCCATCCCTGATATCTCTCTCTCTCTCTCTCTCTCTCTCTCTCTCCCTGCGATCAGGACTCAGTCAGAGTAGGATTCCAGACTCCCACATGAAGTCAGCTGTCAGGTTAAGGTTAAGTGTGTTGATCGCCCCCACAGACAGAACGTCACATTTAGAGTCCGCCAGATCCACTCTGACTGAACACCCGTTAATACGTTGCACTGTGTTCTGCGCCAGTGGCCCAGTGAATCCGATTTCACCCAGCATTTTTTCAGGTTTGCTTTCCTTAGCCTTTGATTGTCCACAATCTTTCTACAAGGCAGCAGATTGTCTTTTCTGTAGGGGGATTCTGCCCTTAGATGGTCTGCCTTCCCAGGTTTACGAACACCATCTGCCCGAGTCACTAGAGGTGACTAACACAGATATACATATATGTATATCCCTGATATACATCATAATATCTTTATTAGAAAGAGCCATAGAGGTGATAACAGATCTATACCTATGTTTCATAGATTATACCAAAGCATTTGACAAAGTAAAGAACCAAAAATAATCTAATTTTTAGAAAGCATAAACGTAGACAGCAAAGATCTAAGAATAATAAAGAACACGTACTGTCAACAAACACCGGCCATAGGAACTGGAAACCAAATGGGAATGTTTAAATAAATAAAACAGGGTGTTAGGCAAGGTTGTGTGCTATCACCAGATTTGTTTAATATTTATAGTGAGATTATTTAATGTCCATAAGGGGCATGCATGGAATAAGAATCGGAGGTCATAATATACATAATTTAACGTAAGCTGACGATACAGTCTTAATCGCTAAGAGTGAAAATGAGTTACAAGAAATGTTAGACATTATAGTGAAAGAAAGGAAAAATAAGGGACTTGGCCTTAATAGCCAAATGACAGAAGTAATGGTAGAAACAAAGACAAAGACATCGCCTCAGTGCAAAATAAAACAAGTGGATCAATATGAAAACAGGTAAATGAATTTAAATATTTGGGAACTTTGTTAACCTCAAACGGTAGATGTACAACAGAGGTGCGATGCAGAAAAGGTTTACTCAGGCAAAAGCAACTTTCCAAAAAAATCGGAAGAATCCATTTTTGACAATAGAAACAAGAAAAAGAGTTTTTAAATGTTATGTAAAGCCAGTCTTAACATATAAATGTGAATCATGGACAGTAGGACAACAGACAAGAAAATCTTGTCTAAAATATTGTCTAAGCAGCCATTTGATTGTCTATGACACAATAAAGCTGTTTATTTTAACACAGAAGAAGTAATTTCATATGTCCATTTACAATAACTGGTTCTATCATATTAATGTCGATCTCTCAGATGCATTAATTGCCTCAGTTATCCAATAGCTGTCCGCCGAATAGCCACTAATAGCACCGTGTAAAAGTGAATGTGAGAATGTGAAGGAGAGTAGGGGATAGTTGAGGTGAGTGAGTGAATATAGCACGAAGAGAGGTCACGGGAAATGTGAATATAATAATGTTCAGGCATGGTAGCGGAAGTCTCGTGACTGATTGAGAGTGTGAGGTTGGAGTGGAGGCGATGACGTCGGGGAATTATGATTATGTAAGGGTCAAAGCATGAGATGACTTAGAGTAATTGTATTGGTTCAGAGACGAAGTATTGAATCCCATGTACGAGGCTGGGAGACACGATTCACACAGGGAGACTGTATGAGAACGGTGTCGCCAGGAGGCGATAGCCTGTAGTGGCTTACCGACCTCCATAGTTAGTATTAAGGATTCATATGGGGGCTGTGGAGAACTAGTGACAGACAGGGTGCTGTAGACACCCAGTAGATAGGCGTAATCCATTGGCTCGTGGAGCCCAAGTCGTAATAGAGAGTTAGACTAGTTGCAGAAGTAGGTCTCGAATTTATTGATGAGACAGACCAATGTGTTATAAAAGGGAGTAAGAATTAGGATCCAGACGAGACTGATTCAGTGTTGGACCGATTGTATGTGAGAGACGAACTGAGGCACGACTGTAGTAGAGAGGTGTGCATTCATGACATTAATGTGTGGACAGCCGAGCGAATTGTACACCGCTGGCTTGTACATATTTTGTTTCATTGAACATGTTATGTGTAAATAAATTTACTGTTACTTCCACGAGAGAATTGTGTGGGCAGTAAATCAACAACTATCACTTTGTCGTGGTCTGATGCTGCGGTGAAGAATGAAGTGTGAGTGTCGCGGCGAAAGAGAGTCAGTGTTATCAGACTCTGCAGTCCAGAATAACTCCAGAATCAACGCGAAGCACGTCAAGTGTACGATTGGTACATGTTAGACTCGGTAGGGAACCACCATCCAAGGTGTCTCACCAGGTAAATGTTAGACACGGTAGGGAACCACCATCCAAGGTGTCTCACCAGGTAAATGTTAGACACGGTAGGGAACCACCATCCAAGGTGTCTCACCAGGTAAATGTTAGACACGGTAGGGAACCACCATCCAAGGTGTCTCACCAGGTAAATGTTAGACACGGTAGGGAACCACCATCCAAGGTGTCTCACCAGGTAAATGTTAGACACGGTAGGGAACCACCATCCAAGGTGTCTCACCAGGTAAATGTTAGACACGGTAGGGAACCACCATCCAAGGTGTCTCACCAGGTAAATGTTAGACACGGTAGGGAACCACCATCCAAGGTGTCTCACCAGGTAAATGTTAGACTCGGTAGGGAACCACCATCCAAGGTGTCTCACCAGGTAAATGTTAGACTCGGTAGGGAACCACCATCCAAGGTGTCTCACCAGGTAAATGTTAGACACGGTAGGGAACCACCATCCAAGGTGTCTCACCAGGTAAATGTTAGACTCGGTAGGGAACCACCATCCAAGGTGTCTCACCAGGTAAATGTTAGACACGGTAGGGAACCACCATCCAAGGTTTCTCACCAGGTACATGTTAGACTCGGTAGGGAACCACCATCCAAGGTGTCTCACCAGGTAAATGTTAGACACGGTAGGGAACTACCATCCAAGGTTTCTCACCAGGTACATGTTAGACACGGTAGGGAATTATCATCCAAGGTTTCTCACCAGGTAAATGTTAGACACGGTAGGGAACTACCATCCAAGGTTTCTCACCAGGTACATGTTAGACACGGTAGGGAATTATCATCCAAGGTTTCTCACCAGGTAAATGTTAGACACGGTAGGGAACTACCATCCAAGGTTTCTCACCAGGTACATGTTAGACACGGTAGGGAATTATCATCCAAGATTTCTCACCAGGTAAATGTTAAACACGGTAGTGAACTATCATCCAAGGCTTCTCACCAGGGTAACGGCAAGGTCACGTCTTGACGCATCCTCAACCACTGCAGCGGAACACGCATAAAGTGGGTCAAGAAGAGAGCAGAGCCGTTACGGCCTGGAGGTTAGGGCGATCACGATACGAGCGGAACATTAGAACTCTTTAAAATATATTCATGTGAAAGTTACATCGGCGACGTTTATAGGGCCTCATACATTGAATGGTGTATTAATATTAATATGAATAAATACTTCATTTACAAACGTAATTCGCACAAGTTAAGGCATAATGCGTCACTTGAACTAACTCATAATGACAAGAACAGACATCACCGAGTAACTTGTTATGAAAGCTACTTTTATCAAATTAAAATCATCGGACCTTGTAAAATTAACCCTCACAGACACATGACACATCTTTAAGAAAAATACAAACACGCTCACAAGCTTTCTGAATGGTACCGAATCTACACATCTGTAATATGTGCATATTTTTAAAATATTTTTTTTATCCAGTTATTTGTTAAGCAAAGGAATACATTTGTACCAATAATGCATTAACAAATACACGGTTGACATTTCAATGGAAATACAATAATAACCTTCAATGTGAGCAAAAGCTAGAGATGGTAGCGATTAATTCCGCCTAAAATAACCCGTGATTTTTACGCTAAAAAAAAACTAATTTTATTTTCTCACTGTTTGTATAATTGCCTTGTCACGACATGCCACCGTCAACTGATTGACCTATGTTTGATAACAACAGACGCGGGATATTTATGTGTTTGTAAGTTAATTCTTCCAAAGTTCTAAAATAAAAATGAATATGCCCAAGGGATAGCTATAGTCCGTTCAGAAATTCATAATCACACCTGAATTAGTTTTGCATGATAACCGCTTGTTATTTTTGTTTCACATTTTGCATGGAATCTTAGAATATTGATGACGTTATAGAAATATTTTTTGCTCTGAGAAATTTGATCTAGTTTAAAAGTTTTCTTCTTTAGGCTATATTAAATTCACCCTGTTCGAATTTGACAACATTTTAGGATATATACATAAATTTGGTGCGGTCGTTGACGTAAACTAGTTTGGCTATTCCAGACACACTAACTTCAGGAAAATCCCGTGCACAAAACTGAATTGTTATTGAACGACGCACCACGGCCTGGGCATTAATTACCGAAGGGAAGGCGTATCTTTATTAATTTTGTGAAGACTCAGTAGACAATTTGTTGAATTTAAATACCAACATTTATGTCTAAATTACAATGAGTTTGAAATGCAAATTTATAACTATGCAAAAGAAGTGTGTTGAACATGTGTTGCGGGTGGAAGATGAGTACTGGAAACGAGATGGATTACTATTTGTCCAGCCAGTAATGATTATCAACCTCTTGGAATCGTCAGATTCGGAATGATTAAAATTAAGATGAATTCAATTCCAGCTGCAGTTAGGACGTCCTGGGGTCTAATGGTGACCGAAGGACAAGACTAATTGTAACCAATTGAATTCATGTTTGCAAATACACATAACGAACAACACCCACAATCAAGCACTATGTAGATACGCCTCTGACAAGAATTGCGGTAAACTGGACAATTTAACACGATTACTGTAAACTCTAAAATTTGAATCAACTTGTGTGATATCGTCATAAAAGATCAAAGGAATTCGCTGATGTGCAAAAATCTGTTGTGTTTGTGGAATAAAAAATACCAAAATCTTTGTGTCATCAATATTCTAAGATCGCATGCAAAATTTGAAACCAAAATAACAAGCGGTTATCACGCAAAGCTAATTCAGGTGTGATTATGAATTTATGAACGGACTATAATTGCTAACACGGTTTTTTTGCTGAAAAAAAACTGTTTCAAAGTATCTCAATAAACGTGCACTGTTAAATATAAAGTTATGTTTGACAAGCTAAGGACTTACAGCACCTCCGATATTAATTTTCGTATTTGTGCTTTTGTCAGACTGTCAATATTGATTATTAATGTCGTAGCTTCTCATAAACATGTACGCACATTGTATTATTGACTGTTTTGTCGTTCATTGCTGCCTCTACTGTCTCCCACCTCTTCCGATACTTGACTTCTTTTATTCGCTTAATATCAAAACGTGTGTGTTTGTCTACCAGAGAATGTGTGCCCAGAAGGGACGTACGGACTGTCGTGCATTGAGAAGTGTCAGTGCGGCGAAAGAAGTCTATGTCATCACATAACCGGCCTGTGTAGTGAACCTTGTGCGATCGGCTTCTATGGATTCAACTGTGAATCTAAATGTCAAGAAATCTGTTTGGGTGGTTTATGTCACCAAGCGACTGGACACTGTGATCAATGCCCTCCTGGCTACCAGGGACATTTTTGCGACTCTGGTGATTGGTCATGTTGTCGGCTATAAATAGATTTGTGTTTATTATAGCTTTACTCACAGCCAACTATAGTTTTATAGCAGTGGTTTTAGTAAGACCTGCAGGCCGGAATGGTATTCCCGAAATCATCCAAATCATGTGACGTCGTCAGCTGTATTATCTGTAGACGGTTGTTAAAACATTTTACCTACAACAGTCCATGGTCTGAAAGCTGAAAACGTCACCAATTTTGATTCCTTTCAGTCCGCGGTCCTTACCAATGCTGTAGTTGGGTGTGCTTCAGGTGTAAGTATAACATGACAAGTAGTGAGCATTATATGGGTGTAATGATGGATGTTATACGTCGACAAAAAATGACCTAGGGAATTAATTCTAGCACAGCGTTTTTTTTTCTTCTCATGGAATTGGAAGAAAAAGGGTAATCTGAAACAGAGATCAAGTGCAGCAACAGAACACAACTAATCGGACGTTTCAGAACTATACATATAGAAGAACTTTCATCCTAAACTTGTGCTAACAATTAATTTCGTGGATGTTCATGTGCTATAAGTTACATGCGAATGTTAGTCACCGCATAGATGAAACAATATTAAAAGTAGAAAAGTACCCCCGTCACGCCAAGTGGCGTATAGGGAAATATGGTGTTAGTGGCCCTATATTTTACAGACCTTCAGCACATGATTTTTGGGGTAATGTGGTCGGTATTACGCCCGTGCTGCTTTACTTTCCCAGAAAATAATATGGTACCGATTTAAGGCTGGGTGAACCCGGAAGCCGTCGGTTGGGATCGATCCCTACCCCTTGTCCTTATGAAACAATATTGACAAACGAATGAAGTGACAATAAGAGATAGATCAAGACAGAAGATCACCACAGAAAGAACTGTCATAGAATCAACCTTTTACAACAATCAAATGATACCAATAAAAGCTGTCTTCTCACCGGCAGAGAATGCCCTGTGAATCCGCTCTATACATGATCTTAATGTTGCATCAGGAAAGTTATCGAGGTGTTTATGGGCAGTGTTATTGTTCAGCCTAAACAATATATGTACAACCTATGTGAGTGTAATAAGGGCATCGCCATTTCTTGGCCACAACATTTGGAATATGTGCCCTTCCAAAAAAAGGTGATCAGTGATTATTGATTACATTAAATCATAGACATCTGTTTTAAATTTCATCAATTTAATAGGTATAACTTTCATGTCTTTTTCATTATAAAAAATGTTTTCTTTTCTTGTTACTTTGTGACGATCAGTGATCATTTTTTTTCAAAACAAATAAGAGATGTAATAAAACATAAACTGACAACATTTTTGCGATGTACAAGTCTTGATTTATCTCTTGTATTTTAGAGTGTTCTTCCGGACGTTGGGGACCACGGTGTCAGCGCAGCTGTCATAAACTTTGTGGAGAGCCTTGCAACCACTTGGACGGGAAATGCAGGTGTATGGAGCATGTTCTTGGTGAAAACTGTTCAGGTGAGGTACCAACCCGGGCAGTTGGAGATGAAACATGTGGTCTTTTACAACGATCGATAAATAAATTCATTTTAGAAAAAAAAAAAAATATATATATATATATATATTAATCACCACATTGAACAACATATTTTTATATGTTCCATTTCGCTCTATTATATGAGCGTGGTCCGAAAACATGTTATGCATTCGGCTGTGACTCTACATGCATTGTCTTCTTGGATGGTTTTTCATTCATCGCGTACTCAATGTAAGTTTGCTTATCTTCGATACTGTTGACAATGGTAAAATGTATAGAGAGAGCTTAGGCACTATCTACCTGCCGCCCCGCACACAGGGGTAGGTGGCCTGACCTGCTTCTAAACGCGCCCACTAGTGCAACAGTGGTCAGCCTCTAGATACAGAGGTGAGCTGCGAAACTACAATAAGCAACTGTGTAAGGCAAAACAAAGTCGAGTTGTGATTACTGAGGATGCGGTGAATTAGTTGCGTGGTTTGGCTAATTTTATAAAATGCCTCATATGTCTTATAACGTTTTCATCGGCGGGTCGGAAGCGTCATAACCTCCTCCACGGGTAGATGCGACCGGTTAGCCTAAAAATGGCAACCCATCTTGAAGAATATTCAACTCCGATTATAAACCTCTACTGTTGTCTAGCGGGTCTACTCGTTCACTGAATAGACTTCTGGAGTAAACCCTGAGGAAAATTCGGAGATGGAGTACCTAAAGAAGTTCAGTGTTGAGTTCAACATTGTTCTGGCAACTCCTGCGGCGCATGTAAATTCAAACTGTTCTTGCCTGCTAGACCTTTTCTATCGCTCGGCTGTGTGGAGATGAGAAACGTGTTGTATGTGTAACAACTTGTCTCTTTCTTTTTCTGCCAAAGCTCGCGTCCTAAAGAAGACGTCTCCAGGACATCTACATTACAAACAGAGGAAGTGGGAAATATAGCTAGAGGCAGAGATTATTACATGCGGACTGTGACTAGTGCAACGTTCTATAACGGACATACGACCAGATGATGCTGTATTAAATGCATCACCATTATCAGCTAAGCAAGTCACTGTTGGAGCCTGGCTTTATTACTGTTTCTCTGAAATTGTCTCTGCCCCGCGCAAGAATTTTGAGCGAATGCAGCAGTCAACTTTAGAAAGGCTGCTGTATTTTGCATCCACTTTCTTCTACGTGTCTCGCACTCTCTACGATATAATGGAGATGATGCCTTCATATCAGACACCCTGGTATCATATTGAGTTGACAACGTGTGCCATCAACTTGAATGACGTATATATAATTCAATGTAAAATAATGCAAATAACTAGAGGATCTTGACATTGCCGGCGACATAGTTTTTATCAATAGCAATGTGAACATGCTTGAAGGAAAACATAGTGTCTATCCTAAATGGGACTTAAGTAAAATAGGACTTGCGGTCACTTTAAAAAACACTAAAGTAGTGTAATTATAATATAATAAATAGTATAATAATAATCATCAAGTACCGTGCCTACTGGCGTAGGTGATCATGTCTCTCCACAATTTTCGATCTCGGTAGCTATTTATCATTTCTGTTTTTGACCTTCTGTCAAGCCATTCTATTAAGCTGTATGTTATTTTTTTTCATTTTGTTTCTCTCTATCTCTTCGTCCCTCAATTTATCCAGTTGTTAAAAAATATTCAAGTTGTTCTCTTCTCATTACATGGCCAAAAAAGGATGATTATCTCTTCCTAATATTGGAAATTAGCTCTCTTTTTGCTTTGGCCTCTTTCAGAACGTTTTAATTACTCTTCTTAGCTGTCCATGGTATTCTCAGCATTCTTCTGTAAAACCACATTTCTACAGACTCCAGTGATTTTCATGTCTGTTGTCCTGTTGTCTATGGTTCGCATCCATATGTTAAGACTGGCTTTACATAACATTTAAGAACTCCTTTTCTTGTTTCTATTGTCAAAAACGGATTGCATAGTATCTTCCTCATTTTTTGGAAAGCTGCTTTTGCCTGAGCCATTCTGCATCTCACCTCTTTTGTACATCTTCCGTCTGAGGTTAACAAAGTTCCCAAATATTTAAATTCATTTACCTGTTTTAATATTGTTCCACTTGTCTTTATTTTGCACTGAGGTGATGTCTTTTTCTTTGTTCTTACCATTACCTCTGTCTTTTTGCTATTAAGGCTGAGTCCTTTATTTTTGCTTTCCTTCACTATAATGTCTAACATTTCTTGTAACTCATTTTCACTCTTAGCAATTAAGACTGTATCATCAACATACCTTAGCTTATTTATATTAAGACCTCCAATAGTTATTCCAGGCATGTCCCTTTTGGATCTTAAAATAATCTCACTATAAATATTAAACAAATCTGGTGACAACACACAACCCTGTCTAACACCCTGTTTTATTTGATGAAACATTCCCAATTGGTTTCCAGTTCTTATGGCCGCTGTTTGTTGCCAGTACATGTTCTTTATTATTCTTAGATTGTTGCTGTCTACGTTTATGCTTTCTAAAATGTTGATTATTTCTTGGTGCTTTACTTTATCAAATGTCTTTGTGTAATCTATGAAACATAGGTATATATCTGATTTCACCTCTATAGCTCTTTCTACTAAAGATCTTATGATATAAATGGCATTGCTTGTTCCATTATCTCTAACAAAATCACACAGTACATCGCTAATTTCTGGACTGATTTTGTTTCGCACTCTTCGCATGATGATTTATAGTAATATCTTAGTCATAACAATAGAAATAACGACAACAACGTTAAGGGAGATTCCAATAGAAAACCCTCGTTCGGTAGGGGACATCATGTGCTACAGGTTATACCCGATCGTCATCAAGCTACTGTAAGCAAAATAAATATAAAATAAACTCTAAAGATAGGTACTTGGAATGTGAGAACACTCATGCAGAAGGGTAAACTAGAAAACATCATACAAGAAATGAAAAGAATGGGTTTACAATTACTGGGACTTTGCGAAATGAGATACACCGGATCAGGGGAGATGTATTCTGATAAACATAAAATAATCTATTCTGGAGGTACTGAACACCAAAGGGGAGTAGCTATCATCTTGGATGCAGAAAGAGCAAGAACAGTGAAAGGCTTTTACCCAATATCTGACAGAGTCCTTTTAGTGAAATTGAATGGAAAGCCAATAGACATAAATCTTATACAAGTTTATGCACCAACAGCAAACAGTCTAGAGGAAACAGTTGATAAATGTTACAACGAGTTAAATGAGGCACTTCATAAATACAAACCACATGAAAACACCATAGTTATAGGGCATTTTAACGCAAAAGTAGGAAAGGAAAGAGGTGAGAGAAAAGGAAGTAGTTGGTCATTATGGCTTAGGCGAGAGGTTTGAAAGAGGTGAGAAACTTATTGACTGGGCAAGAACACGCAACATGATGACAGGAAACACCTGGTTTAAGCAACATCCAAGACGTCTGTGGACATGGAAAAGCCCAGGGGACAATGCTCGTAATCAAATTGATTATATAATGATAAGCAATAGATTTAGAAATAGTCTGGTGTGTGTGAAAACGAGACCAGAGGCAGATTGCAATAGTGATCATGTACCATTTGTGGGAAAGCTTAGAGTAAAATATAATAATATAATATAATTAAATAATGTAAAGTAAATTCGTACTGAGGAAAATATACGTGGATTAAAAATCAATGGAATAAGTTGATCACTTTGTATATATTGAATGATGCATAAATTATCAAGACAAAGAATCGTTGATAAAATATAGAATTTAACATTTCTAGCTACAAAACACAAAGCAACGAATTTTTAAATCAAATGTATTATGCACCCTTAATTAGGTATGCGACAGATTAAAAACAACTGTAAAAATGGAACATTAATTAGGTGCATTTGAAAACAAAATGCCTCGTGAACATACTTAATGTGCCATGAACTGACTTCAAGACATGTGTAAAAGACAAGAGCTAAGACAAAGCATCAAACATGCACACACACACACACACACACACACACGCACACACACACACACACACGCACACACGCACACACGCGCACACGCACACACGCACACACACACACACACACACACACACATATATGACAGTTCATAGCTACAACTAAATTGGGCATACTATAACCGGTGATGGAAAATGTAAAAATGTAATAAACAACAAATTAGGAATGACAAAAAGTAATATTAATGCCATCAAGAATTTATTAACAGCAAAAAAAAAAATAACACCAGGGCTAAATCGAAAAATAGTAAAATGTTATATATTCTCAATATTCATGTATGGTACAGAAACATGGACATAGACAAGAAAACAAATAAGAAAATTGAAGTCTTTCAAATATTGATTTATAGAAGAATTGGACGAATTGGATGGAGAGAAAAGAAAACAAACGATGAAGTCTTAAAACAAATAACAATGATAAGAAAACGACTACATACAATTCAAACAACACAAATGAGATTTTTGGGGCATGTTAAAAAACACAACAGCCCACTAAAAGTGATCTTTAAAGTGAAAATATAAGGTAAAAGAGGAAAAAAGCAAACTAAGTAACATGGATGAGTAACATCAAAAGATGGACTAGACAGCTTATGACAACCTGCACCATAAAACCAATAGACAACGGAATGGCGCACAATGGTAGCCAACATTCGATGCGGAGACGGCACTTAACGATGATGATGACTACTAATGCTAAACATGATCATTTGCGATTAAACTTAAAAGAAATCTTGTCACCACAGAGATGAGATGTCCGAGAAAAGCGATTTGGTGTGACCAGAAAAGACAGAATAAAAAAAGACATAAGATAAAGAATAGGAACTTACCAAATCTAAGCTCTCAAAACAGAAACAACAAATAAAATTGGTTGCCCATCAACAAAAAAATTGATTTCGCGTGTTTCAGTAACATAAAAAACATATTACAAGAGGAGAACAGTGAAGAGCAGAAGACAGACCCAGAGTAAGATGGACAGAAACATCAGAGAAACGCTAAAGCAATATCAATTGGCAATGATTGAAGCATCCACAAGGTCGAGAACTAAAATTTGACACTCGAACGTGTACAAGAGGGAATTAATAAAAATGAGGAAGAAGAGGAATGTTTTCTGGCCTGACGTTCTAACAAAGGGTCAGCAGGAAGATGTTTCACCAAGAAGTCTGGATCTAATATCCTATGAATAACTCTTGAGACGTGTCAAAAACAATTATTTTTGTACCTCCAATATCTGTGACGGAACGGATCGTTAACAGAACCGCTGTTAAAAAACTCGTAGCACCCCATCCCTACGTCCATACAAACACTCACACACACGCACTCACATCCACACATAATGTGTCAGCCCAGATAGAGCTTCGGTCTGGCTCCAGATAAGAGTCTGTTCCCACCTTCGAAGTATACTGAACAGAATTTGTGAAACTGGCGAGCCCTGTGGTGGATCAGCTACAAAATAATTCATCAGAGAACATGGGTTAATAGAAACAATAGAGAACATGGGTTAATAGAAACAATTGAGAACATGGGTTAATAGAAACAATTGAGAACATGGGTTAATAGAAACAATTGAGAACATGGGTTAATAGAAACAATTGAGAACATGGGTTAATAGAAACAATTGAGAACATGGGTTAATATAAACAATTGTGTTTCATGAATGATACTACAGATATAATCTTTATTAGAAAGTAAGTGGCTTTAAACGAATGCAGCATTTTATCATAAGATAGCTACGACTGTCCCAAATTAGTTCGTCATTGGATGTTCTGACAGTTGCTGGAAGTAATGTAATGATGTTTATTAAGACTTTCAGTTTAACAAGTGTAGATATAGTAATACATGGAAATACCGGGAGGCTTTAACTCTCATTTGGGAGCCGCGATAATTCAGTGGTTAGTGAACTGGACTACAAAGGTCAGGTCGATCCTGATCGACGGCTTCCGGGTTCACCCAGCCTTAAAATTGGTACCAGATTTTTTCTGGGAGAGTAAAGCGGTCCGGGCGTAATGCCGACCTGTTTACGCCAAAAATCGGGTACCGAAAGTCTGTAAAAATTATGATCACTAACACCATATTCCCTATACTCCACTTGGCGTGACGGGGCTCTTAACCGTTTTCTTTTTCACTTTCAACTTTCATTGTTTTTTTTTTCCCAGTTTGTGCTTCCGGATATTATGGAGAGAACTGCTCACAGATTTGTCCCAAATTCTGTAGGGGAAGAATTTGTGACAGACAATCTGGAGAATGTTTGACGTGTTTGGGTCAACGTGTTGGGATCCACTGTGAAGGTGCAGTATTATCATCATTATTACCTCCCTTTATTACTTTACATTGAGTTAAACTTCAACATTAACATGCGTCCAGAGTTACAATGTCTTAGAACAGGCCAAATTTTGAATTATGAAGGGAAACTGATCCTCACTCGCCGAAAAGTACATTCAATAGGTAACAAGAAAGCATAGAGAAAAAGCACGAAGAGAATACAGATAGGGCACACAGAAAACAAAGAGAGAAAACTCATAGAGAAAACACACAGAGAACGGAAACACAAGTATTTCTGAAGTAGATTAAGATGAATACAGAAATACAAAATGTGAAAATATAATTAAATCTTCCAAACCAGAATAAAATTGTCTTGAAGAAAATTTCGTGCGAAAAGGAAGAAAAACGCAAAATTATAAAAGCACTAGTGTGTGAGGGTAACTTGGTAAGAGATCTGTAAGAATGAACGAGAAAATGAACATAGACTCAGAAATCTACTCTAGGAAACAATATGAACAGTAGGTGTATCTAACATCACTATAATGGGATTAATTTCTAACTGTCCATAGATGACATGAATGCATTACTCCACCTCCCTACTATTCCCTAAAGTCCGCTAGACACCACTTTTAATTAAGATTTAGAATAAATCTTACCAGCTTGTGTTAATGAGGACTAATAAATCGGACAACATAGCATGCTGTAGAAGTTGTAATAGTATCGTGTAGGGGGCAACCGAAGGGATACCACTGAGCTTGGGGATAGCGGCAGAAATGGGGGTAAAGAGAAAAGGTGAATCATGTTTGCCACCACAAATCTGAAGCTTTCAAGAGTTTATGGATCAGCGTTTCTAAAATTATCACGCGCTGTCCCAGGGACCCGAGACTACGAAACTAAGCCCTTGAAAGACCCGCTATTAAAGAAAGATAGGGAACAGCTGGAGTCAATGCGTCTCGATTTGTTGACACTTGTGACACCTCCTCGAACTCCGAGTAGAGCAGTGCTTCTAAAACTGTGGTCCACGGCCTCATTGATCAGCGACCACGAAACATGGTTATTGAGGGACTCACGGTCAATGAAAGATGGAAGGACCGCTGCAACAAGTGTTGCCACTTTTGTAACACTTTAAGGGACTCCAGCAGGTCGTAGTTTCTTAAAATTGTGGTCCGCGGTCCCAGTGATCTGCGATTATGATAGGAAGTTATTAAGGGAGGGATCAACGGGGAGGGGGGGGAGTTGTGGGGACTACTAAGATCAATGCTGAACGAGCAGGTGGCATGAAGAATAGTGGTGGTGACACTTGAACATACCTGAGTTCTGTGACTCACGCCAAGCAAGGCACCTGGTATATAAGGTTAGATCCAAAACCAGAGGGGGGCAGTCAGAGGAGAGATCAGATAGGGTAGTCGCCACAATGAAGATTATGAGAGCATACAGAAAGTAAACAGTCAATTAGCAAGAGTCCTAACCAGGGGACATCTATCCTGTTTAAATGGGATATAGGATAGTGTTAGGATGAAATCAGGACGTACTTTACATACATTAGTCCTATAGTGTAGTTAGTGCAAGAAAGACGGATTCCGTTATGCGTAAGGCTACAACCACGGCACTGGCAACCGTCATGTATTGTAACTCATAGCCAGGAATAGAACCCAAAGCCTCAATAAAGATAGAAGTTGTATAAGGTAGAATGATAATTACACTTTATTAGTCATTACTAATTTGTTATGAACATTTGAACGCGATGAGCATTTTTGTGAATAAACAAGTGTGTTGTTTGTACTAACTGAACTTGTTCAGTCATTTGCCTCTGGTGTGTTGTTGGAGGAGTTTACCATCTGCGGCATCACATTCTCACTACTGTATCTAATGACGAACACCCGGAGCTGACAATGTCTCTGGCTCAATATGAAGGTGTCTCACTACTACAGTTTTCAACAAGAATATCTACACAATTTCTGTCATCATAATATGCCCTAAAAGACTGCCTTTAACATGAAGGACGAATGTCTGCAACAAGCAGACAACGTTTGACGGTTTTCTACAATCATCTTTCAGGTGTAAAGAGTAAAGTATTTTATCGATCTGAAATTCGAAAGGAGATGTCAGACTCCATCATGCAATTCTTCTCATAGGAAACTCTTTATACAGAGATCGCAGCAGGAGGTAATCGTATCATCAGAAATAGTCCTCGCATCCAGGAAAGTATTTCGAAACTTTGCTTCTTGACATTCTAAGAGAGGTGGGCCCTCTCTGGGTCATGACTCCCAGGATTCGACCTCCTGCTGTATTGACTTTAAATCTTATAACAAAATAACTATTGTTCGTTCAGAAATTTGTGCCCACAGAGTTTATTAATTATCTTGGGAATTGTTTGATGAATTTCAATAATTTTATTTTTATTCAAGAAATCTTATTTTTTCACCGACCTTAACTCTGATTTTTTTTCCCCTACTGTCATTCATTTAGGACATATTTTTTGTTTCTTTGAGGTATACAGACATATGCAACTACATATACCATACAGGCCACATACCAAATGAACTAAAAACTTCAACTTTCATTGCATTGCCTAAAAAGAATGGTGCAGTTGAATGCAGTGACTTTAGAACAATAAGCCTAACGAGCCATGCTACAAAAATCTTGCTAAAAGTTATACAAGGAAGGATTCAGAATAAAATCAATACTGAATTAGATGAGCAGCAATTTGGATTTAGGAAAAACAGCGGGACAAAAGAAGCCATATTCTGCATGAGAACATTAATAGAAAAATACACAGAAGTAAACAAACCAATATATGCCTGCTTCATAGACTACACCAAAGCTTTTGATAGAGTACACCACAAATAACTTATAGAATGCCTAAAAGAGATACATCTAGATGACATGAACATACGACTAATATGTAATCTATACTGGGAGCAAACAGCAATAATAAAATATAACGAAGAGAAATCTACACCCATTGATATAAAAAGAAGAGTAAGACAGGGATCTTAATAGCAGAGACAGGGAATGAACTACAAGAAATGATAGACATAATAGTAAAAGAAAACATCAAGAAAGGTCTCAGTCTGAATTGTAAGAAAACAGAAGTAATAGTCATATCGAAGAAACTATCATCACCAGCATGCAGTATAAAAATAAACAGG
Source organism: Megaustenia siamemsis (assembly GCA_032433765.1). Lineage (NCBI taxonomy): Eukaryota > Metazoa > Mollusca > Gastropoda > Stylommatophora > Ariophantidae > Megaustenia > Megaustenia siamemsis. Next base: position 74,889,161 of record JAVIAB010000156.1, on the reverse strand, counting down.
ACAAATTTGAAACAAGTGCAACGCGTCAAATACTTCTATCTATCTATTGACCTTTCGAGCCGTAGCCAGCCCATAGGGCGTAGACCAAGATACTCTTTCTCTTATCTGAATTTTTGTTCTAACAGTTTTCAATTCTTTTAAAGATCTTGTATGAAATCTCGCCATTTGTCTCTGTTCTGTGCAAGCAGCTCAATCTCATTGAGGAAGCCGAATCCTGCTGCTCTTGCCTCTCTCATCAATGTTCTTCTCAGTGTCTCTTTGGGTCTTCCTCTTTTTCTCCTACCTGTTGTTTCCCACTTGAGGGCTTGCTTTGCTATTCGGTTATTATCTCTTCTCATCACATGTCCAACATATGACCATCGTCTTTTCTTTATTACTGAAGATATTAGTGGTTGATTGGCGATTTCTCTAATTTCCTCGTTTGTTTTGAATTCGTTCCATGCATGCTATACCAAGTATTTTCCTTAGACATTTATTAATACGATAAATACTTGGGCCCAATAATAACATCGGATGGAGGATGCACCACGGAAATAAAAAGTAGAATAGTTCAGGCCAAAATAGCATTTCAAAAAATGAAAAATATCTTATGCAACAAATCTATGTCAATAGAAATTAGAAAGAGAGTTCATCGGTGCTATATAGAACCAATTCTAACCTATGGAAGCAAATCATGAACATAGACAAACACATGAAAAGACGATTAGAGACCACAGAGATGGGATTTCTAGGAAGAATGTTGAAAGTTCCCTGGACAGCTAAAAAGACGAATGAGGAAGTACTCAAAGAGGCCAACACAAAAAGGCAGCTCCTGAAAAACATCAGAAAGAAACAATCAACATTTTTCGGGCACATCATAAGAAGAGGAAAGTTGGATTACTTTATTACAACTGGCAAAATAAAAGGAAAGAGAGATCGCGGACGACAAAGAGAGAAAATACTGGATAGCTTGATGTCATGGCATGGAAAGCAGTCACCAACAGAATTGATGCGATGCACTGTAGATAGAAGATTGTGGAAGGACATTATCGCCTACGCCAACCGGTATGGTACATGATGATGATGAAGAAATGGTTCACCCTATCACCAAGCGTGTTCAATCTATACACTGAGCAAATGTTAAAAACATCATAGAGATGCCAGACCGACAAATTAATGGAAAGATAATCAATAACCTAAGATATGCTGACGATACTGTACTAGTAGCAGAATATCATAAAGATCTACAACAATTTCTTAATGAAATAAACCTGACAAGCAAAAAATATGGACTAGATATGAATATCAAAAAGACTAAAACTATGATCATAAACAAATAAAATACTCAAAAACCACAAATGGATATCAAAATTGAAGGAATAGACCTGGCGACAGTTCAGAACTACAACTACGTTGGACATAATATAACCAGTGATGGAAAATGTACAATTGAAATAAACAAAAGAATAGGAATTGCAAAAAGTAATTTTAATGCCATGAAGAACATACTAACATCAAAACAAATAACACCAGGGCTAAAACTAAGAATAGAAAAATGTTACATCTTCTCAATATTCCTATCTGGTGCAGAAACATGGACATTAGACAAGAAAACAGAACAGAGAATTGAAGCCTTTGAAATGTGGATATATAGAAGAATAGGTAGAATTGGATGGAAGAAAAGAAAACAAACGATGAAGTCTTAAAACAAATAAAAATGAAAAGAGAACTAACTACTAAGCACAATTCAAACAAGACAAATGCGATTTTTGGGTCATGTTAAAAGACACAACAGCCTACTAAAAGTAATCCTGGGGGGAATATACAAGGTAAAAGAGGCAGACCAAGACTAACACAGACGAGTAACCTCAACAGATGGACAAATCAGCTTATAACCACCGGCACCATCAAAGCAAGAGACAGAGCAGAATGGCCCACCATGGTAGCCAACATTCGTTGCGGAGACGGCACTCGATGATGATGATGATGAGGTATATAAAAATATGATTTTCTTGGTTGTCATAATTTTTAGAAGTTTACAATTCCTATATTTGTTGTAATCAACATTGTTAATTAAAAAAGTAAAATGCCACGTGTTTATCCACACAATCTTAGCACTTGCTCGCACTAATTGAACGTGATTTTGAATGACGCGCCACTTTTGTCATTTCCGATTTCTTGTTAAATAGGTTCAGAGGCGTACTTTGACAAAATGTTTATGGTTATGGTTATGGAAGGTCCCGGTATCGCTGCAAACGAATTAAAATCCATAATTGCTCAACCGCCCGTGCCAGTGGAATCATCCGAATTACTATCTCATCTCGAAAACAGAGAAAGGTAGCTGTAGTCTCCATCATAGCAGTCTCACCTATTATGCGATAATTTGTAAGCTGTTGTGAACTTGATTTTTAAAATCATGAAGAGTTTAATGTGTAAATTCATCACTATGCAAAAGCTAACTGTGTGCTACAAAAGTGCTACCTATCTCAATGACGAAAATATAACATCAAATGAAAATTGTGACACTCTTCAATGTGATACAGATACGCCCTTGACTTGCATTGTTAGAAAATTAACGTAATTTACAGTAAAATCTAATGTTTAGAGCACACGGTTTTCCTAAACTTATATAACAAAAAACGATTTGTGCAAAATTCAGACTACATTTGTACTTAAATGTTATAAAATCTTAAAGTCGGTGAAAAAATAAGATATCATGAAAAAATAAGATATCATGTAAAAATAAGATATCATGAACAAGATTTACAGAAATTCATCAGTTTCCGAGATATCTGATAAACTGTGGGCACGAATTTGTGAAGGAACTAGAACTTACTCTACGCAACACTTCTGGTCGAATCTACGGTCTATACCCGGTGGTATACGTACATGACGTAGCTTTAACTTAGCACAGTGATGTCCTCATTGTGGTGGCGGAAGTCTAGAAAGGTTGATTATTTTGACGTACTTTTATATAGAGGCACGTAGAGACAGCTGTTGCATGACGTAATTCGGCAGAGTGGATCAGAAATTGCTAATAGGTGATACAGATAGGTCAGGCTGAGAACTTCATTCCTTTGAAATGTTGATATTACAAACGTCCGGTGTAGCTCACCTACGGTCGATGATGTCATTTCTAATTGCTTATCGTCACGACTCGGATATTTCAGGATTAAACTGTCGCTGTTGTTGACAGGGGGGGGGGGGGGCAGAAACAGTCGATGTGTAAATGACTCCATTAATCGTCTGAATATAAGATTATTTTGAGATTGTTGATATGTGTCTTGGTTTCACCAGAGTCAGCATGATGCTCTTTCGGCTGACTCAAGAACAGCCTACATAGATCGTGTTCGCATTCCCTCATCAATGTTTATGCCTCTTTAAAAGGTCGTAAAGGGATGAGGTCGTGAGTCCTCTGGCACTAATTTCCATAGTGAACGCTCTAACATGGAACGCCTACTGTCCCAGTTTGGTGACGAGATCCTTGTACTTGGTTAGTTTAAATGTATTCTGTTCTTCTATTTTGGATTCGAATGACACTGAGTTCTATTAAGATGACGTAGGCCATAACTGACGAGTAAAGTGCAATATCCGGAAGCATTTTAGATCTCATGATGCACTCTGGGTAGTTCCCTCAGCCTGGGAGGTCAACAGCCATCTCCTAATCATTCGCTATGTCCAGGATCTTGAGTAATTCCAGTTGTTTTGCTTGGGGTGTGCGGTCTATGTAGCTCTAAAAAAATATTTCTTTGTTGTAGCTGGTCAAACTTTAGTGTTGGCTTTCATCCCCGCAACATCCACAATGGAAGACATCCACAGCAGCGCTTTGTTGTGTGGCCACGCGTACATCCTAGCACTGTCTTGCATGATGAAAGAACATGCTCAATCTTCAGTCTTCTACTGCAGAGAGGACACTGATTGCAATCTTTCTTTCCCCACTTGACAATGTTGCAGGCTAAGAGATATTAAACTCCATCAGAGCTGGCAATCGTTGTCTATTTAAGTGATGTATTGAAAGTAAAATAAATCAATAACATTTTTGCTACCAATGTTTATTTATGAAGACATATCATCCAATAGAATGCACAGAGAAGATGTACGGCGTGAACTGTGATTTAATTTGCTCAACATATTGCCTGAACCAAACATGTCATCACCTAAACGGAAAATGTAAAAAATGCATCCAAGGCCACGGCGGAGACGGATGTCATTTTAGTAAGTGATTTGACATTTACAGTTTGATTTAACCTCGTCTAATGTTATGTAGAGTGACAGCAGCGTTCCTCTCATTTGGCTGTTATATAACAAACATCCACAGGCCGTCCCAGGTCTAACCTACAGGTTTAGACTCCACTGCGTGATGAAGTCATTACTCATTTATAGAATGTGTTTTTCATTTCCAACAATGTTTTAAAGATGCATATATTTATCTGTAACGTGGTGTTGCGTCGTATCGGTAGGAATGGTACGTCGTGGTATTGCATCATTTCGGAATTATTAGTTACCCATCAGCATAAGCCAATGAAATGTATCGACCAATTGCACTGGAATGTCAGTATCAGTAGGACGGTAGGTGATGTGTACATAAAGTTTCGACTCCATTTGGATTAAGTGAAATTGGAGACATTTTGATAGTACATTTTTGTCAGATGATTTCTGTCGGATTGGTCAACATTAAGTCTTCTACTGCCGGAATGGTACATAGTTCATTTAACGAGAATTTTTACAGCACGTGGAATAGGCATATTCTCAATCCTCAAAAGAACAAAAATAAGGAAATGAGGAACAGCTTGTAAACAAACTAAGAACACACAATAACGAGAAAAAAATGAAAGAATTTATGATGAACCTAATGAACAATTACCTAATGAACCTAATGAGAATTGTTTAAAATAATTGATAGACAATCGAAAACTCTTCTAAGTGACGGTGAGATTAAGTAATATACCATCAGGTTAAGAGATGGGATTGAAGATATATTCAGTTATAACGAGATATGAATTGGAATTTGAAAACGATTGTGCACAAAAAGTGGAAGATGTTATATCTTTCGCATATGTACTAGAAGTTGTTAATATTATATAATAAATAATAATTAATTAATTTTATCAAATTAATATTAATTTTAAAATTGTAGTAACTGAAAAGGGAGTCAAGTAATACAGAGACCGGATGTTTATTCGTTTGGAAACCGAGATAAGAAAGCTAGGGCTGGATGCTTTGAAGTTCTTGAAGTTCAACACACAAAAATGTAATAAAACAGATTACCCATGGCCCCCTCAACAATTTGGGTATGAGATTGGACTGGGCCATAGGAGAAATATTTAGTAAAGGCATTTATCATTTAAATTGTAGATCATACGGAGCCGAAGTCACATTAGTTGTGAGGTAAAATGCCCTAGTCGTGGTCGAAATAATGCAGTCTCCAGATCCAAGAAGCAGTGTCGTGAAATACGTCGTTTTTAATTAAAAAAACCAGTGACGCATAATATTACGGTCAGAGAAATATGTATTAAACCAGAATTCTGCTGCTGTATTGTCTTTACATAAGTCAGTAGAAAAGATAATTGATTTAAAGGGTTTGATATTATTGTTTTACAACTAGTTTTAACTGTGACAAGAATGACTTACTTGTGTATTACATCGTGCAGACTAATGAAGACTGAACGGAATTGATGCAGTGCTCCGTGATTGTTCACAACGGCAGCCTGAAAACTATACTATACGTCTATATCAGAATACCAGAGTGTCTTATGACAGGTCCCACATAGAATGTTGCTACAACAATGCAAGATAAAGAAGGGAGATTTACCCGCAACTCGTCCTCGTATCTATTAGTTATACGGTGAACGATTGTTAAGCTAAATGTCAATGACTTTAGACTACAGACTTGAGAACGGAATGACATCACTGCAGTAAGGGCATTCATATATCTCCTCAGCTCCCGTTCAACGAACCAAAATAGTATTCATCTTCATCACGCATACTGCTGCTCATATGTGCATCTCATAATGCAAACTTCTGGCTCTCTGTAACGATCGTCGCTGGCAATTCGACCTTTATACCCCTCGCGTCGAATTTGTGTAGACTTTGCGATCAGTAAGATTGCTCCTAGAATCGCTGTCCCAACGAACGAATGCAGGCCTCCACTTCCGTGAAATACCTGACCCTACCACAGACCAGCTTTGGCGAAATTGCAATCGAACTCAGATCACACATTCCGTTCCAGGGCAAATTAAAGGACTAGTACTGTGTCACTTCAATCATCCGTCAGTCGTCCAGAGCACGTGTCTCAGCGCGCTGGTGCTACAACCATTTTGACTTTGTGGTCAGGTGAATGCGACTGGTCTTTCGCTGTCACCGCAACAGAAATTCTAGACTATAAAGAGGCTTTTTTTGAAAACATTTGACAGCAAAATGTCCACCAGTAGCAACCTTTTTAGACTAGGTAACCATCTTGGACCGCCGCACCAACAGGAAGTTAAAATTAACCTTGTCATATAGCTTAATCTAAACAAGACTGGTAAATAAATCCAGTACTACCAACAAATAAAAGAAAAAAAAAGACAAAAAGAACTAAGAAGATATGAGTGATTTATACTTTCTGAGTTTGTGTCTGTGAATGTTAGAAAATAACTGAAGAAAATTATCATCAAAGGCTGTCATCATTTTTCCATCACATTCGCGACGTCGATTCTCAGAAAAGTGTGTTATCCAAACAAAACAATAAACACAGAATTGGTGCAGACGTGTATCCATGCACACTGCGATAAATGGTGGTCCACACAACTGGATAAATCACGTGCTGCCGGTGGGGGGAGATACAAGAACATCACAACTGCCACACATGTGCTCTGGGGGCTAAAACAATCTGGCGACAATCATTGAAACAGAGACGAAAAAGAACTGCTGGGATGTCCAGCAATGAATTAACGCGGCCTTTGAAATGCAGATTAATGTTATTTTGTTGTCCTATTAGACATCTTAAAGTGTGTCAATCATTGACTGTCTATCATACTAAATGTAATCATATACTTTACTTTATTTCCTACAGTTGTGTGGACTACTACTGCATGGGTGACCCTCTTCTCGCTTATCCCACTATTTTTAATAATGTTCTGCTGTATTCCGAACTGCCCTTCCGATGCATCAGACTCAGACACGCCCAATCTGGATAGAAAGGATGATTTGAAAGATGTATCCGCTGAGATGTCTCCTTGACTCATTGATGGCAACGCCGAATAGATGCAACATTAGCTAAGGAAGTTATTGTTTTTATAGATCAAGACTTTTAGAGCTAGATCACAGTTAGCAATAATTTTGTTTGGTTTCTTGCTTACTGAAGCTGTCGGGTAGAACAGGCTCGTCAAATGTGGTCGACAAGTCGTCAAGAGTTAAAGACAACTGTTCTAAACCTCATATTCATTGTAACCACATCCATACGAGGACAGAATTAGGGAGTAAATCAGCAGTGTTTCTCAACCGGAGAGCCACATGATGTTCTTAGGTGGTCACAGCTAAAAAAAAAAACATGAATAAATGAGAGCTATTGACTCACGACTGGGGAGCCGCTTCACGGCAATTCGGGTATATGCATCGGGATGCAAATGTTTGTAAAATACAGCACTGAAATATCACTTGTTTCCACTCAAGTATTTGTTCATTAGCGGCAGCTATAAAAAAAAAAAAAAAAAAAAAAAAAAAAAAAAACTATTTGGCGAACTTTAAAAGTGCCCGTCCACGATATACGAAAAGCTTTTGATATCAAAGGGAACCATTTTTTTTCTTATTCTTACCAAACACCCCCCCCCCTCTCTCTCTCTCTTTTCACCCTTTAGACGAACCTCGAAAACGCATAAATTAAGTTTTAAAATGTGTCAATCAAAGTATTAAACGAAACTTTTGTCAGTCCTTTCGTGGTCGTTGTATATAACATCTTCATTATCATTATGTGCCATACCGGTTGTAGTAGGCGATCATGTCCTTCCACAATCTTCTATCTACAGTGCAACGTATTATTTCTGTTGTTGACTGTTTTCCATGCCATGACAGCAAGCTATCCAGTATTTTCTCTCTTTATCGTCCGCTATTTCTTTTTCCTTCCATTTTGCCAGTTGAAACCAAGTATCCCAACATTCCTCTTCTCACGATGTGCCCGAAACATGTTGATTGTTTCTTTCTGAAGTTTTTTTAGGAGTTCCCTTTTTATGTTTGCCTCTTTGAGAACTTCCTCATTGGTCTTTTTAGCTGTCCAGGGAACTTTCAACATTCTTCTGAAAAATCACATCTCTGTGCCCTCTAATCGTTTGTTCATTTGTTTGTCTACTGTCCATGATTCGCTTCTATAGGTCAGAATTGGTTCTATATAGCAACGATGAACTCTCTTTCTCATTTCTATTGACATAGGTTCGTTGTATAAGATATTTTCATTTTCTGAAAAGCTATTTTGGTCTGAGCTTTTCTGCTTTTGTTTATTTCGGCAGTGCATCTTCCAAGTGATGTTATTATTGTGCCCAAGTATTTTATACGTTGCATATGTTCCAGATTTTTCCTATTTATTCTTATGCTACATGATGTTGATGATTGTTTCTTCGATATGACCATTACTTCTGTTTTCTTACTATTCAGACTGAGACCTTTTTTTTTTGCTTTTTACTATTATGACTATCATTTCTTCATCATTTCGTCCATCCTCTGTCTCTGCTATTAAGACTGTGTCATCTTCATATCGCAAATTATTTATGATGTGACCGCTGACGTGAATTCTTTATTCACTTCTATTGATCTCATAATATGTTCGCTGTAAAGTGAAAACAAATCCGACGACAGAACACAGCCTTGTCTGACTCTTTGTTATATAAATTGACATTGTCCTGTTTGGTTGCTGATTCGTATAGCAGTTGTGTGTTGCCAGTTTTTTTTTATTCGCAGATCCTTGCCATCAATGTTTAATTTCTCCAGCATATTTATTATTTCCACATGCTTTATTTTGTTAAATGCTTTTGTGTAGTCTATAAAGTACATATATAGATCTTTTTTTTTTACCTCTATAGATCATTATATCAATGTTCTCAAGATGTACACATCATTATTCGTGCCCTTTCCTTCCACAAATCCACATTGTTCCTCACTTACTTCTGGTTTTTTTTTGTTCCTTATACGTCTCATGATGATTCTTAGTAATATTTTCGTCATATGGCTCATGAGACTAATAGTGCAATGGTGTTCACAATCAGTGGCACTTGACTTCTTCGGTTTGGCTACAAAGATAGATTTTAGTAGATCTTCGGGTATGTGTCCAGTGTTATATATGTCATTGAGTAGTTTTGTTATGATTTGTAACTCCAACTCTCCTAATGCATTTATCTCTTCGATTGTTATATTGTCGGAACCTTGAAATTTGCTTCTTTTCATGCAATGAATTGCCTCCTTCACTTCAATCTGCATTATTGATGGGCATGTGTCTTTGTTTGAATTGATTAGCTCTGGTCTTTCATCATCATAGAGTTGACTGATATATTATGTCCATCTTTCCATTGTCTTCTCCTGTCCCATTATTATATTTCCTTCTTTTGATTTCACACATCGTGAAACTTTGAATTCTTTTCTTTAATTGATTTAATTGATTGTGCATACGTTTTCAGTCTTTCTTTAGTTGTTTTTGCATATCTTCACTTTTCTGCTTTAACCATCCTTCCTTTGCTTCCCTGCATTTATTTTGGATCTATTTGTGCAAAAAAATATGTTCAATGTCCGTTCTTCTTTCTTATGGTTTCGACTTTCGTCCATTAGTTCTAATATTTCTTCTGTCATCCATTCCTTTTTGTTGATTCTTTTAGTCACTAGTATTGCATCTTGTAATGTTTGTTGAATCGATTGTTTGAGCATTTCCCATTGTTCCTCGATGTCCTGTATTTTCTCTTCTCAATAGCATTATATATATTTTGTGCTATCGTACTGTACTTATCATTCAGCTGTCTATATGCTCTAAGCATATATATAGTCCGTTCAGAAATTCATAATAACACCTGAATTAGTTATGCGTGATAACCGCTTGTTATTTTGGTTTCAAATTTTGCATGCAATCTTATAATATTGATGACTCAAAGATTTTGGTATTTTTTTTATTCCACAATCACAACAGATTTTGCACATCAGCGAATTCCTTTGATCTTTTATGACGATATCACACAAGTTGATTCAAATTTTAGAGTTTACAGTAATAGTGTTACATTTTCCAGTTTACTGCAATTCTTGTCAGAGGCGTATCTATATAGTGTTTAATTGTGGGTGTTGTTCGTTATGTGTATTTGCAAACATAAATTCAATTGGTTACAATTAGTCTTGTCCTTCGGTCACCATTAGACCCCAGGACGTCCTAACTGCATCCTGAATTGAATTTATCTTAATTTTAATCATTCCGAATCTGACGATTCCAAGAGGTTGATAATCATTACTGGCTGGACAAATAGTAATCCATCTCGTTTCCAGTACTCATCTTCCACCCGCAGCACATGTTCAACACACTTCTTCCAGAACGGAATGTCTATTTTTGAGAGAGACTCGCGTGTCAGAACTTCAACATCACACATTTTAAACGTCCTGTTCTATTCTGCAACTTGTCCTTTGACGTGAGCCCAGAAAAGTTCGATTGGATTAAGGTGCGCATGATATACAGGGAGTCGAAGAGAGGTGTGGCCGTATTTCTCAATGATTTTGTCAACATAGTACACCTTTTTCTTATTCGTAGTCTTCACAAGTTGTAACAATTCGGGTTTTAAATATTTGTCGTCAAATTTGACATTTTCATTCGCAAGCCATGTCCTAATTTGCTCTTTTGTATTTGATGCAGTAGGCACTTTGTCTTCCTCTGATACGACATGACTATGCATGAAGGTCTCTACAGGATTGGTAAAAGATCGTTCTCCAACCAGTGCCTGAAAATGTTTCCATTCATTTCAGTATGGTAGTCCCTACCGTCGATACTTTTTGATTGAAAAATAAGTTCCGCATCATGGACAAGGCCGTTTTCAGTGCCTCCAGCATGCGTTAATATAATGGACTGGCCTTTGCTGCTCGGAATCTTTTGAGTTTGCCATTTACTGACTGCCATTCTTTAGCATAGGTGTGGTGTGCGTTTTGACCCATGATTCGTCCAAATATACAATATCATACCGTTCACTCCGCCGCTCACGGATCTGTCTCAGGTATTTGCTTCGAGCAATGACCAAGTGTGGTTTTTCACAAATAATATTCCTGCCCCCAACAGTTTTTTTCTGAAAGTGAAGCCGGCTCCTCGCACAATCTTCCATAGAGTACTTTTAGAAATGTCAATATTGCAGTCTGCATGCAATTTTGATTTCAAATTCCTGAGTGTAACAAGTACATTATTAGCAAACATTTTCAATATCTGACGTTTTATGATATCCATGTCAAAGCTGTCGACATTCCTTTTCCTTCCTTGATTGACATGAGTGCACTCTGAGTCTTGTTTAATCCAACGAGAAAATGACGATCTATTAAGACCAAGCGGGAGTTGCGTACGCCTCTCTGGGTCATGAATATCACAATATAAATGCCCCATCTTGGATTCTCTAAGGAAGTGCTGATATAGTAAAAAAGTAACCTTTTGCATAGTTATAAATTTGCCTTTCAAACTCATTGTAATTTAGATATAAATGTTGGTATTTAAAGTCAACAAATTGTCTACTGAGTCTTCACAAAATTAATAAAGATACGCCTTCCCTTCGGTAATTAATGCCAAGGCCGTGGTGCGTCATGTTGTTAAATATTCAGTTTCGTGCACGGGATTTTCCTGAAGTTAGTGTTTCTGCAATAGCCAAACTATTTTACGTCAACGACCGCACCAAATTAATGTATATATCCTAAAATGGTGTCAAATTCGAACAGGGTGAATTTAATATAGCCTAAAGAAGAAAACTTTTAAACTAGATCAAATTTCTCAGATCAAAAAATATTTCTATAACGTCATCAATATTCTAAGATTCCATGACAAGTTTGAAATCAAAATAACAAGCGGTTATCACGCAAAACTAATTCAGGTGTCATTATGAAGTTCTGAACGGACTATAGTTCTAATTTTATATTTCTTGGGGATTTCTGTGTCTTCCTCAGTTTTATTCTTATCTTTCCAATTATTGGTACATGGTCGCTATTGCAATTTGCTCCTGGCCTTGTTTTAACAGATGGTAGCCCATACCTGAATCTTCTCTGTACCAGTATAAAATCAATTTGATTGTGTACTTTTTTGTCTAGGCTTTGCCATGTCCGTAGTCGCTTAGGGTGTTGTTTGAACCAGGTGTTGCCTATAATCATTTCATGTGTCTTTGTTCAATCTATCTCCTCTGTCATTCGTCTCTCCAAGGCCATGTCCAACAGTCACATTTTGCACTTTAGCTGTTCTTTCCTTTGCGTTGAAATCCCCTATTATAATAGTTATTTCTTGGGATGTACACTGTTCCATGGTCATCTCTATCTCGTTGTAAAAAGTGTCAATGTCTTCTTCTTCGCTATTACTTGTTGGTGTGTAAGCTTGAATTATGTTGATATCCATTGGTCTACCTCTCAATTTTACTGGCAGAATTCTGTCTGATACTGGTCAAAATCCTTTCACTGTTTTGCTTCTTTCTCTATTTATCATGATGCCTACACCTCTTTCGCATGTGATTCTCCCGGGGTAAATTACATTTCCACTGTCGCGTTGTATTAATCCTGCTCCTTTCCATCTCATTTCACATAGTCCCAAGATGTTCAATTTCATTCTCTTCATTTCTTGGCTGATGTTTTCTAGTTTTCCAACTTGGAATGCTGATCTAATGTTCCAAGTTCTTAATGCTAGTGTCTCGTTATTTTAGATCTTGCTTACAATAGCTTGATGACGATCGTGTGTCACCTGTAGCACATAACGCTCCCTACTGGGCGAGGACGCTGTGGAGTCTCCATTAACGTCGTTAGCTGTAGATATTAAGTTGTATTTTGACGTGATTATTCTAGGCAATATAAGAGGGTAGTTTACCATTCCTTTCCTTCTTGGTAATATTTAACATCTTAGCATCTAAAAAATCTATCGTGACCGAGGTAACCCATGATTAGGAAATGTAGTGATAACATTTTATAACATTTCAAACAAAGTTATCTTGATATGAAAGTGAACAAAGTTAGAAACATGCACTCCACATGTACAGTGATTTGATTGGGATCTACAGAACTGACACACACACACACACGTGCTTGGTTAATATGTTGATTGGGACACACTCTCATGGGGCCTCGGTAGCCTAGTTGGGAAAACCACCCGACTGGACTACCGACGTTCGGACAACCCGTGTTCGATTCCCGCTGGGAGCAGTGTGAATTGTACTTGTGGTTGGCAGAAATGGGTACTAGGGTATTACCCTGGGAAGGTGAGGAATGTCGCTTCGCATCTGAGTTTCGATGCTTGAGGCTACACAATACAGAAATATCCGAACATTTCTGGATAGGCGGCCGAGCACATATGGGTGTAAACTCGCATGCTAAGAGGCCGGTTCAAGTCTCGTACTTTACCCTTACTTTACACTCTCATGTGTGGAGCACATGTTTGTGAAGTGGAAACACACTTTCATGCGTGGGGAACATGTATGTGAAATGGTACACACTCTCATGAGTAGACCACATGTATGTTAAGTGGGACACACTCTCATGCGTGGACCACATGTATGTTAAGTGACACACACTCTCATGCGTGGACCGCATATATGCGAAGTGGGTCATACTCTAACGAGTGGAGCACATGTATGTGAAGTGAGACACACTCTCATGCGTGGAGCACATGTATGTGAAGTGGGACACACTCTCAAGCGTGGAGCGCATATATGCGAAGTGGGTCATACTCACACGAGTGGAGCACATGCATATGAAGTGGAACAACATATCTCTTTAATTAGAAGAGCACAGTAGCAGTAGTAGTTTCATGTGGCTTTATATCCTTCTTTTATGTAGAACTATATGGCCTTCTTTTATGTAGAACTATATGGTCTTCTTTTATGTAGAACTATATGGCCTTCTTTTATGTAGAACTATATGGCCTTCTGTTACTTCATCATCGAGACCAATCACCGAGAGGTCCGGTGTTTGAACTTCGCTTTCCCTTTATAAATCATATCTCATTGGTTATCTCTTTTGACTGTACTTCACGTTGTTTTCCTTTACACGCTATCTACTAGTCTCATATACACAACTCATAAAAAATGTAATTATTAACATCACAAATAATGAATTACTGATCGAGCCAATTCAGTTCTTTTTCTGCGAGTGGTTTGACTGTCTGTCAGCTCTCCGTTTTATTTAACAATTAATACTAAGTTCAATGAATCTGTCTGCAACCTCGCAATCAATGTCTCTGCGTACATTGTTAACTACTTGCTACGTTGTTGTTTTACTAACGGGCGAGTGGCCTAATATAACTTACACGATCCTTTTTTTTATCAAAACACAATTTACTCATTTCCTAATCTCTACTCTATTCTACTCTTATAACTTATTCTCTAGATATTTATTTTCTTACAGTTGCTCTGGTATGAGCCTAGTATGTTCTCACACTTATCCTAAACCCTTCTGCTAGATGTCTCAAACAGTCTATTCTAGCTCACTGGACTGCTCTTTTTCAAAGGCTGGTGAACTACTAACCAAGTTCTATTCTGCCTATATCTCTGACGTCACATTCGTGACGCCGAAACCTAGCTCGCTCATTGGCCAATTGGAATGGTCATACAATCAACTCTGAGATCATCATATAAAATTGTGAACGGAGGTGAAGGTGCGCCTCACAGCACCAGAGCTGGAAGTTGTCAGCGACCCACAGCTGATGGCTTGCGCTAGGATCGGTGAACCAGAACCATCAAGACCCTGGTCCACCTTTCCGCGGTGCCTCTAGTAACAGACTAACCTGTCTAGTTTGGCCAAGCGAGTAGGGATCGAAGAGGGAAGATAACCCGGTACTCAAAAATGTCGTGCTGAAGTCGGATGTGTTGGGCCGAAAGGCGCAAATATCACATTTATACTGCAAACCACAACACAACGCAGACACACCCACTTAACGTCCTTTTAAGGTCGGATGATGAAGAGTCTCTGGTCTACTATAATACTTTAGAATACTTTAATCATCGAGCGAACACAACCAAGCAAATTGTGAACATTCTGTTGAACTACTCGTCGCAGAATGTTCTATCTATTTTTAAACTCGGCCCAACCTCTTTGTGCCCTGATATTGATATGACTAATTTATCAACACTATAACAGAAGTTCGTTTCCACGATCTGCTAAACGTGTATATTTCGACCTGGATAGGTTGATCCATTGTCAGTGAATGCTGCTGCCATTGATGTTCCTTCCTAGTAGCGTCCACTGAGATGCGAAGTGACATGGAATCCAAATAATTTTCAGTAAATGAAAACACAATTCCTGGACTGAAAGAACAATGCCTGAAAATTGTATGTAGCGTTTGATTAATAGAGTTAAATTATTTTCCATGATCCTTCCTTCAGACTGAGTTATTTCATCATCATAAGGTACCGTGCCTGCTGGCATAGGTGGTCACGTCTCTCCACAACTGTCGATCTCGACAGTTATTTATTATTTGTGTTGTTTACCTGCTGCAAAGCCATTCTCTTAAGCTGTCTGGTATCTTTTCTTTTTGCTTTCCTCTATATTTTCTTCCCTAAATTTTCCAAGATGTCACAATATATTCCAGCTCTTCTCTTCTCATCATATGGCCAAAAAATGATGATTGTTTCTTAGGGAACAGGGAAATATTTACAATGCTACGGTAAAGCTAGTAGCAAGGAAGGGGAGTGTTAAACACTTCATGGTATGGTGACAACTTTACAAGGAAGGAACACAAAACAATACTGACGTTTCGTCCTGTGACCTTCTTGAGAATACAGGGACAATGTCAACAAACGATGAAGCACAATTATCTATAACTATATGTTAGATGATCAGGTGAATAGAAAAGAAGAAAGTAGGATGTAGAAATAAGAAAGGAGGCTACATGATGTGAGGTAGGATAGTGTCGAGATGTGTAAAATAGAAAGATTAGAAAAATGAGGATAGCTAGAGATGTCAATAGTAAAATGTGAATAATGTATCATAAAACGTATATGAAAATCACTTAGCTCAAACAACTTGTCTGCCCGATGTGAAGGAATTCGAGTGAATGACTATATGTATGACACTGCCAGGAGAGCATCACGTGACAGAAGAAGGCGAGGAAGTGATCGTGGGAAAACAATTTAGATGGGAGGAGTGGGTTTTTTTAAGGGGGTGGGGGAGAGAGAAGAAATGGCGCTTCAGCCAGACGTGTGAAAACACCGGTCGAAATAAATAGAACTAAAACAATAGCTCACGTAAGGCATGTCTGCGAGCAGACAAAGAGCGGAAGAAGGAGAAGATAATAGGTCTCATAAAACTACTAAGACCTAGCAGAGGGGTAATGCAAACCAGAGGAATCGAAGAAAGGGTGAAACAAAAGACAAGAGGCTAACTGGGAGATGAGCAAGAGAGATAGTCTATGGGTTTGCTAAAAATGGATGAATAGAGAGGTAGGGAGAGGGAGGAAATAACAACCAGAGGGAGAGAAATAGAGAGGAAGAATAAGAAGGGTAAGAATCAGGTATGGGAAAAGTGGATAGGAGGAGAGGTGGTGGGTCAGGAGTGAATAGATAGAGAGAGAGTCAGAAAGAAGTGGAGTAATTGAGAGATGGTACGCAGGAAGTAGTGCCTAGAGAGGTAGAGAAGCTGGAAACGGAGAGACTGAGGGGGATACAAAGAGAGGTGCAGTTAGAGTGGCTGATGAACAGACAATGAAGTCCTAGAAGAGGGCTAAGAGTAGACACCCGGGTAAAAGGTGGGGGGGGGACTGAAATAGTGAAGGTAGAGAAGTGGTGACACAAGAGAATAGAGAATACTAGGAGTGTATATATTAAGGGGAGTAGGAATTATACACATGAAGAGTAGAGGTAATATAGTGATACGGAGGAGATGGATACATATGAAGTCCGCAGAGAGGTGGTTGGGGGTTTAAGGATGAAAAAGGCAAGAAGAGGGATTACTGCAAATGGATAGGGGGAGAAGGGATAGATCGCAAGCAGACGAACAAAAAGGTGAAATAGAAAGAAGAGTAAAGGGGTGGGAAAAAGGTTCAGAGGAAAAGGGGTCCTCAGAGGGACATGGATACATTAATGCCCTCATCCTACCTCCCCTCATATATCCTCCCTTCTTATTTCTACATCATACTTTCTTCTTTTCTGTCCACCTCTCCATTCACCTGATCATCTAACACAGAGATGGTCAATTTCTTTCAAATAGCGGGCCACTGTTTTATTATTTTTGTTTGTGGCGGGCCACACACATAACATTAATATAAATAAACATGGCATTTGTTTCAAGGTAATATTTTTGCTATTTATCGGCATTATTTGCTTACATAAATCATTTTGTTGGAACAGAGTTAAAAATGCCTGGTTGATTTATGAAAATGAATAAAAGTTGCTATTTATATTGTTTAGCAAACATGTTTTAGTTAGGTCATTTTAAAGTTGACATGTAACAAACCTTAATGAGAACAATGTGGACGTTCATGTGCAGCAACAAGTTCATCAAAGTCAATGTGTAAAGGTGATGATGATATTCGTAATAAATCCTGAAGGTGGCCATCAGTGAGTCGGTTTCTTTGTGACGATTTAATCGTCTTCATTGTTGAAAAAGGGCATTCACATATATATGTGCTTCCGAATAAGAAGTAATTTTCAAACTGAAATCACTCAATGCGGGATATTTTTTTCCGTGGCACAAGTTTACAAAAGTCAACTCCTATCTCCATCATTGATTGGAAAAAGGGGTCACTTTGGAGGTTACATAACTCCAACTGAAAAGTGTCATGTTGTTGGAAAATGTCACACTTCATAGGGTTGTTAAACAATGCCAGTTCTGGTCGTATACCACTGAAGTCAGAAAATCGTTCATTGAATTGCTCCAATAGTAGGTCTAACATTAATACAGGAAATTTGAAATCAGTGTCACTGCGCTCCTCAATCAATTCTTTGCACGAAGGAAAATGAATGCAGTTTTCTTTGGCCAGGGTAAATCTAAAACCTTTTAGTTGACTTATAAATCCATCTAGGTGTCCTAGCAAATCTGAGACTGTTTGGGAACGTCCCTGTAGCTTCACGTTGAGTTCATTCATGTGCTGGGTGATATCAGTTAAAAAGCCAATACGCTGTTAAAATGTGGATCAGACATTTTTCTGATCAGTTCTTTGTTGGTATCATGTTTCTCTAAAAACTGCTTTATCTCGTTTCTCAAAGCAAAAAACCGCCTCAAACTATTCCCTCTTCATAGCCACGTACTTGTGTGTAGAGCACCAAATCGCTATATTCCGCCTCAACTTCTGACAGAAAATGTATGAACTGTCGGTGTGTCAAAGCGCAATTCCCGCCTTTTATTAAATTCACACACTTTATTACAGTTTTCATAACATACTCCACGTCTAGAATCTTACCACACAACGCCTCCTGGTGTATAATGCAATGTAATGCTGGGCAATGGATTCCAGAACTCTTAAATAATCCAACTAAACCTGTTTGAGTACCACACATTGACTTAGTGCTGAAGGTATGTTTATGTCACCGATGCCGTTAACAACTTTCATAATTAAGTTATAAATGTCTTGACCTTTGGTCGTATTATGCAATGAATCTAAAGCTAGTAGCTCTTCATTGATAATAAAGTCTTTTGAAACAGTTCTTATGAAAATTAAAAGTTGTGCTGTGTCTGATATGTCAGTAGATTCATCCAAAGCCAGAGAAAAGTAAGCGGAATTTATAACGACACTCTTTAATCTACTAGAAATATGAGAACTTATTTCCTCAACCTTTCTAGTGACTATTTATTTTGATAGTGGAACGCTCTCAAAATGTCTGGCAATTTTTTCTTCCCCAAATGCACGCTCCATGTGAATAGAATAACGCTTTACGAAGTCACCGTCACATAATGATTTTTTTTTTATTTCGCTATCTCTGCGCTTACAACAAACGATGCCATTAAGGAACTTGCTTGTTTTGTTGTTAATGTAGTAAAAACAGATTTCTGAGCACTAACCTTTTTCTTCAAATCTCACACAAGTGTAGAACGTATTGTATCAATGTAGTCCTTGTATTTAGTGGAGTGGTGCTGTGCGTAATGCCCTTTAAGATTATACTCTTTATTTACAGACAACACTTGCAAACACACAAGGCACTGCGGTTTGCTATCCTTATTGTTGATAAATAAAAAAAAACCATGTACCCATTTCTCAAAAAAATAATCTTTTTTTTTTCATTTAATTGACGTTTATTGCTCATATTATGGCACTACCGAAGCAACAGACAATGAAAACACAGTTTACAACAATAGCACTGTTTCCTATTAAAAATGGAACTGTTCACTGTAACCCAACAAAATGAGAATGATCAGATCGGATATCGGATATATCATTTTGACCGATTGAAAGAGGATTGGAGAGAAAGAAACTGAAAGTAAAATAATTGTGGGTTGAATGTGTTGGGGAGGAGGAGGTGGGTGACTGACAGTGTTTCTTGGTGGAAACTGTTTGAACTCGCCAAACCCTGAGTCGGTTCTAGAACCATTCGTCGGCTTCTTCCTTTGTTTCCGACGATCGCAGGATGATTAAACGGAAAAAGGACGGGTCGGGAATGACGGGAAGGCGACGTTAAACTAACTACTAGAGTGTTCCAAGTGTTAAACATAGGTCTACTTGTACTATTATTCTTCATTGATTTACCTCGGATGTTTCCACCAATAATTACACTTTATTTTAAACAAATTACTAGGAAATATTTGAGTTAGCTTTCTCCACGGCAGAAGTTAATGTAACAAATTTGTAATCAGTTTTACACAGGGCATTTTGCTCAATGCAACCTGATTTTATTTTTTATCCGCCGCGGGCCAAAAAAGGACGTCGCAGCCCACTTGTGGTCCGCGGGCACCTTATTGGCCATCCCTGATCTAACATGTAGTTATAGATAAGTGTGTTTCATCGTTTGTTGTCGTTGTCCCTGTATTCTGATGACGGATACAGGCCGAAACGTTGTATTGTGTTGTGTTCCTTCCTTGTAGAGCTGTCACCATACCTTGTAATGTTTAACACTCCCCACCACTGGCTGATTGTTTCCTTACTATTAAACGTAGGTATTCATTTTCAAATATAATATTGGATGTCAGCTCTTTTTTTACTTAAGGCCTCTTTCATAACGTTTTCATTATTTTTCTTATCTGTCCATTGTATTCTCAACATTCTTTTGTAAAACCACATTTCTACAGCCTTCAGTGGTCTTCTTGGATGTTTTCCTATTGTCTATCATTCACATCCATAGGTTAAGATTGTACATAAGTACATTCTCCCTACTCTGTTGACAAAAAAAAGCCATATTCTGCATGAGAACATTAATCGAAAAATACACAGAAGTAAACAAACCAATATATGCCTGCTTCATAGACTACACCAAAGCTTTTGATAGAGTACACCACAAACAACTTATAGAATGACTAAAAGAGATACATCTAGATGACATGGATATACGACTAATATGCAATCTATACTGGGAGCAAACAGCAATAATAAAATATAACAAAGAGTTCTCTACACCCATTGATATAAAAAGAGGAGTAAGACAAGGATGCATCCTATCACCAAGCTTGTTCAATCTATACACGAGCAAATCTTTAAAAACATCATAGAGATGCCAGGCCTACAAATTAATGGAAAGATAATCAATAACCTAAGATATGCTGACGATACTGTACTACTAGCAGAAAATCCTAAAGACCTACAACAATTACTTAATGAAATAAACACGACAAGCAAAAAATATGGACTAGATATGAACATCAAAAAGACTAAAACTATGATCATAAACAAAGAAAATACTCAAAACCCACAAGTGGATATCAAAATTGAAGGAATAGACCTTGAGACAGTTCAGAACTATAACTATCTTGGACATACTATAACCAGTGATGGAAAATGTACAACTGAAATAAACAAAATAATAGGAATGGCAAAAAGTAATTTTAATGTTATGAAGAATATACTAACATCAAAACAAATAACACCAAAGCTAAAACTAAGAATAGCAAAATGTTACATCTTCTCAATATTCCTATATGGTGCTGAAACATGTACATTAGACAAGAAAACAGAACAGAGAATTCAAGCCTTTGAAATGTGGATATATAGAAGAATAGGTAGAATTGGATGGAAGGAAAAGAAAACAAACGATGAAGTCTTAAAACAACAAAAAATGAAAAGAGAACTTCTGAACACAATTAGAACAAGACAAATGCGATTATTGGGCCATGTTAAAAGACACAACAGCCTACTGAAAGTAATCCTGGAGGGGAAAATACAAGGTAAAAGAGGCAGAGGCAGACCAAGATTAACATGGACGAGTAACATCAAAAGATGGACAAATCAACCGATGACAACCTGCACCATCAAAGCAAGAGATAGAGCAGATTGGCGTTCCATGGTAGCCAACTTTCGTTGCGGCGACGGCACTCAATGATGATTACTCTGTTGACTTATGTGGGAGCAATAAGTGGTCAAGGTGTAAAATGGTCGCCCGATCGTCTGGTCTGGATATAATCTTATTTGGCTGTTGGTCTGTCACGATTCTGCCACAGCCAGCACGACTCTCTTTCTACTGACTCAGCAATAGTCTTCATTGTTCTTGACCGTATCCCTACCCCCCCCCCCCTTAATTCCTAGCATCTTTAAGAGGTCGTAGAGGGTTGGGGTCGTGAGTCCTCGGGCACTAACCACCACCAAAAACACTCTACTCTGGAGTCCCTGCTGTCTCAGCTTGGTGGCGAGATCCCTGTACATGACTAGTTTAACTATATGCTGTTCCTCTATCCTGGATTCAAATGGCACTGTGAACTCTATTACGATGACGTGGGTCATATTTGACGTGTAGAGTGCAATGTCTGGACGCATTTTAGATCTCTTAATGCACTCTGGGTACTTCCCTCGCCCTGGGAGGTCAATCGCCATCTCCCAATCGTTTGCTATGTCCAAGATAGTGGAGTCGCTCTAGTTGTTCTGCTTGGGGCGTACGGCATGTCCCGCTCTCAAAAAGTAGGGGTTAGTCGTAGCTGGTCGAACTTTATTGTTGGCCTTTGGTGCTCCACTCGCAATCCAGTAAAATATTAAATATTTTGTATATTTGATATTTGAGTTTATCTGCAGCGTTTTCATGCCACTAATCAAAGATTAGGATCTCAAATTCAGAAGACAAAAGGCGCAAAAGAAAGGAGACAAGGCCGGTTACCACGGGTACACCTTGCTCGTTTTATGGATGGAACTGTCTGTCCAGGACTGGCAAATTCAGCCACGAGAAAAGATGATCTGTAAAGGAGCATACAGTATGAGACACTAATGTTTGACCAAACTACTGACTTATCATGATTGCTTGCTACCAACCGTCTGTCAAGACGCCAAATGCCATATATATATATATATATATATATATATATATATATATATATATTTGTAGCATTCTCGATGACTTTTTATGGTAGACGTTAAGCAACTCTTCATCAGTTGCTGATTAACGCCCTCCTATCCGCTACCTAATGCAACGATTTCCTTTATGGCAATGACAGTTAAAACCTGCTGTACACACAAACTAGTCAGTCAGACGTGTTCTCTGACAGCTATTAAGTCTTACTTGTACAAACAAACTAGTCAGTCAGGCGTGTTCTCTGACAGCTATTAAGTCTGCCTTGTACACACAAACTAGTCAGTCAGGCGTGTTCTCTGACAGCTATTAAGTCTGCCTTGTACATACAAACTAGTCAGTCAGGCGTGTTCTCTGACAGCTATTAAGTCTGCCTTGTACACACACCATCTTTTGAGAATGAGACTCGTTGACCAGCACTAGCATAATACCAAGTAACATTATGAATAATATTGAAGTCTAGACGAACATTGCTTGAGGCACCTGGTCCATGCCCGCCTTCCTGTTCTATTATGACACCCGCGAGCTCTGACTTTCAACACGTCCGAGTGTTGATCAAGACATACTTAATATTCATTTTTTTAAAGAATCACTAAGTCTCTACTATATCTCTCTGCGATCAGGACTCAATCAGAGTAGGACTCCAGACTCTCGCACGAAAACAGCTGGCTGTTTAAGCCTGTTAGATCCACTCCGATTGAATACCTGTTAAAACTTTGCACTGTGTTCTGCGCCAGTTGCCCAGTGCATCCGATTTCAGTCAGCATTTTGTTCAAGTTTGCTTTCCTTAGCCTTTGATTATCCCCAATCTTCCTGCAAGGCAGCAGATGATCTTTTCTGTAAGGGGATTCTGCCCTTATATGGTCGGCCTTCCCAGGTTTACGAGCACCATCTGCCCGAGTCACTAGAGGTGACTAACACAGACATGCGACTTGTAATATGAGGAAACTGCAACTAGGAACACTTTTCATGCACAGCCTCCAACTGTTCCCGCCGCCTATCCCCATATACCTGTAAGTCACGTCCTCTTGAAAATGATGATCGTCGTAGCACTTGATGATGTTAGACCTTCGTTGATATACTATATGACCTATAGGTAAATGGGAGTGAAGACTTGGGTGGAAGGAAAAGATAATCAAGAAAGTTCTCAAGAAAGCTGACAATATTAAAAAAATAACTACTTAACACAATTCGGAAAAAAGACAACTGAAATTATTTGGGACATGTGAAGGAAGGTATTACGCTTATTAGAAGGGACAGTACAAGTTAGACGAGGCATAGGCAGACCAAGACTAAGGTGGACTGATAAAATCAAAGTGTCGACAGGGGAACGAACCTATGACAATATGCACCATCAAGACGAGACAGTGTAATGGCGCTATGTGGTAGCCAGCTGTCCATGTTGACAAGCAACCCAATGATGTGCAATGAAACAGTCACGACAAGCCAACGGAAATAATGGAATTAATTTATCCGTAGCACAGACGGAGAAAAAAATACGTACTTCGCGCACAGAAACATACGAATATAAATACACGTGACAGAATTAGCTGTTCTAAATGCTACATTAGGGACTGTCATGTAAATACAAACAACCGCCCGTCATCTTGAAACCGGAAGCTCCATCCATTGTAGTTCCTTTTAGTCGGTCGAAAACATTCGATCGCATGATCCTGTCCATGACCACAAAGAAAAGGAATGGCTGCAGAATACATCCTTGTTTATTTATAGCTCCCGTTATGGCTAAGCCAAGCTGCCTACTGTCCTTCATGTCTTAGAACTTGCCGTAGTACATGTACTTTATCTAGACTAGCCAGTCGAATATTCTTAATGTAATGCAAATGTTACTATTGTTGATTTAATAAATGATATAGTATTAGTAAGGGTCAATGGGCATTATTTAAAAGTGTTTTTAAAATTGAGTTATTGAGTTATTTGAGGGTCATCATCATTGCACTCCGAACATGTCCATAGGTGCTCAGATCCCCTCCTCAGCAATTCCGTCAGTGTCCAGCGACTGACGACTCCAGTTCTATGTTGATTGATAAGTTTTCTTACACGGCCACTAAGTGTCTCATTTCTGGCTGTGCCCATCTTAACTCCCATTTCCATCATCCGAAGAAGTGACGTGGATCTGTGTTTGTCGAAGTCATGTGCTCTTCCCATATCTTGGAGGGTATTGATGATGTCCGCCCAATCCATTGGTTGCCCGCCCTCAACGACAGCGCAGCTAGCCAACCTGTCCGCCCTTTCATTTCCCCTTACTCCCGCATGTCCAGGGACATAGACAAAGGTGACCTTACGTATTTTGGATTTCTGCAACGACTCTACCCATTGCATGCTTACAGAGCATATTTTCTTGTATTTTATTCAACTTGTTTTCAAAGTCGGCGAAATAAACGCACCAACGCACTATTCCACACTCTAGTGAACCAAGCGCGTGCGTCCGGCAAGCCAAATAGTTCAACCGGTCTGTGGACTGAACAGTTGGTGCTGATGAAGTAAACAAAACGATGCAGTGATTCAGGTACGTGATCATCAGAGATCTGATAGCTAAATAACGTACGCCAATTTTTTGTAAATCTCTCTTAATGCCTTGTAATAGTTACACTATCACGTTGTATGGCTTTTGGCGTCTTGCCAGATGGTTGATATCAATAATCAAGTGATATTTTGTTGGCGGTTTGGTAATATATAAATGTCTTATGCTGGATGCCGATTTAATGAGTTGCTTCAGACTCGCTGAATCAGCTAATATTGGATAGACAGATCCGACCACAGAATGAACAAGATTATGGTGCCTGATCTCAATTCCTTTCTCCTGCGCCGTATCATGAGACTTCTGATAAACGCCAATACTTTTTATTTCCTGCTGTGCCGTTTTTTGCCTGTTCTCTACATGCTATATGTATATAGGATATATATATATATGTATATATATATATATATATATATATATATATATATATATATATATATATATGCTATATAGGATATTGAAGCCAGTTTCCCCCACTTTCTTTCGCTGATGGATAATTCTCTCAAGGAAACCCTCATGGAAAGATCTGCCATTTGGTCTCCTTCCGTTCTTATTTTGGTTATTTGATTATTTGGTTATGGAAGGCTCCAGTATCACTGCAAACGAATTAAAACCCATAATTGTTCAGCCGCCCATGCCAGCGTAATCATACGAATCTCATCTCCCAAACAAAGAAAGGTAACTGTAGTCCCCATCAAAGCAGTCTCAGCACACGCCAAAAGACATAAGGCGAAACCGCGCAGAAATTGAACACAGCCAACTGTTCTCTGTCATACAATATCATCATTCATCGAAAGCAATTGGAATATCGAAACATGATCAAAACGGATGAGACACACAGCTCACGGTGTGCACAGAGCACTTAACTCAGTAGCTCCTGCAACAAGTCGGACTTTGAATATGAGGAAACTGCAACAAGGAACACTTTTCATGCATAGCCTTCAATTGTTCC
The DNA here is from genome assembly GCA_032433765.1 of Megaustenia siamemsis. Lineage (NCBI taxonomy): Eukaryota > Metazoa > Mollusca > Gastropoda > Stylommatophora > Ariophantidae > Megaustenia > Megaustenia siamemsis. Next base: position 74,863,114 of record JAVIAB010000156.1, on the reverse strand, counting down.
CGCCGCCTATCCACCGTATACCGGAAGTTCACGTCTTATTGAAAATGATGATCATCATATTTAAAAAAAAATGTATAGCGCTTGATGATGTTAGGCCATCGTTGTTGACTCCAATTCAAGAACATATAGACACACAGTTAGTCGTCAGATTATCACCGTCACACATCAAACATCCGACCGCAAGATTAGCGTACGGCCGGTCTAGAGTCTAGGGATATAGGATGAACCATTATGATGACTTAACACACACAAAAAAGTCGTACACACAATTTCGCTCCCTTTCGATTTCTGATTACTCTAGTAAAAGCAGCCTAAGACGAACAAAGCACTGTGTAAATTCCGTAAAGAGATAAAACTGCGGATGAAGAAGTAGTTTACATTGATAAGTAACATGGAAATAACTTGCGTCACGGAATTCCAACAACGGCCATGAACAGCACCAATGTGACGTAAAGCGCAGATCAAGTCTAGACGTTGGAAGGTCGCATTCACAACACTTGATTTGTCAAAAAGGGACTGTTGCTGGCGTACAACATCGCTATAGCGGCGCAGATGTAATAAGAAGATCATCACTTTTACTTTAAAGCAGAAAAGTACAACGGAGAACCGAAATTAAACAGATTCCGAATGCACTTACTGCAGCGATCAAAAGAACGTGACCTAGATCCCACCATCTTTACAACGGAGCAAGCTCCGTTCTTAAGTTCTCCAAAAATAAATGTTTGGGAATACCAATGTTGTCCTTTTTTTTCAAACATGATCTAAATCTCGACTCTTAAGGGTTGCCATGATGGATGGGAGTTTGGTTCGTTGCAAGTCGTTAGAGTTCGTTACTTTGTCTTGCCTTTTGCAAAATGTATTTTTATTGAAAGTTCTGCTTTACCTGTGTATTGTCATAATGAAATACCCATGCCTCTTCATTATACATTACACTTGGTTAGAAGAAGCTTTTTCTTCAAATTTAAAAACGTTTGTGGTTACAAATTGAGTATTGGATCCTCCAAAACTGTCACATTTGTCAAACTTCGAATTTTTGTTAAGACAAAAACTACTGCTAAAATACCATCTTAGTATATAGATCATTACTTTAGCTAAAAGTTATACAATTTATGTGTGGTGTCACAAATTGAAACCACTTCTATGAATAATAAATTGAAGAATGAGTAGAATGTACTAGGCTGAGGAACATCTTTATTTATAAATGGTGCATGAAGTCCAGGGTGCCACATTAGGATGAAAAACAAAGAGCCATGAGAAATGTAACATCTTTGTTCGTAACAGGAGTCTTGAAAGTAAAAATAGAATTTACATCGTAATTAATCATACATGTCTTGTACAGTGAGAAATAGTAAAAACACATTGAAACAAAGAAAAGAAAGTTGCACATAAGCTTCATTCCACGCCAGAAGGTGTTTAGGGAATATGTTGCCACTGCCCATATTTATCAATGACCAATGACACAGTATGTGGATCAGATGTTGGTATCACGCAAGGCCGCCTCACTTACAGTTAAAAAAAAATCCAATGCATATAGGAGGTTGGGTGTGTCTAAGATTCAAAGCCGGCCTGTTGTTCTTTGTGGTCCAGTCCCCTAATGATGATTTTGCAAGCGTGCTTTCATTCTCTGTCTGTTTCTGTTATTTATGTACTGTGGTATGATGATTTTGCAAGTGTGCCTTCATTCTCTGTCTGTTTCTGTTATTTATGTACTGTGGTATGATGATTTTGCAAGCGGGCTTTCATTCTCTGTCTGTTTCTGTTATTTATGTACTGTGGTATGATGATTTTGCAAGCGTGCTTTCATTCTCTGTATGATTCTGTTATTTATGTACTGTGGTATGATGATTTTGCAAGCGGGCTTTCATTCTCTGTCTGTTTCTGTTATTTATGTACTGTGGCATGATGATTTTGCAAGCGGGCTTTCATTCTCTGTCTGTTTCTGTTATTTATGTACTGTGGTACATGCTGCTAAACTTGCTAGATATTTAAATTACTCCACCGCTTTAATCGTCTGTAATCTATCACTATGTTATATTGTGTTTTTCTCTTGTAATGTTCATTCTGTTTTGTCGATGTTCATGTTACTTGTGTACTGTACACCAGAATAAATTAAGTCTGTGTAAGTGTCCTTGAATGCCGTCTATATATTCGTCATGTATCGTTCTTAGTTTTAGTTGTGCAGTTTTTAATTTATGAAAACTCATGTGGGAACAGCAGTCCAATATTTAAAACAAAATGGTAGTACTCAGCCAAGACGATCTTTTATCATAAACATTTAGCAATTTTCCCTAAAAATGAATGAGCGACCGATTGAGTTTGTTGCGAAATACTATCGACAATATTGTGTTGGATATTCACAAGGTTAGCAATGATGATCCACACTTAAATGTATGTTCAAGATGGAAACAAAAAGCCGAGTCATCACATAAATACAATAAACATGTTGTAACAAGAATACAACTTTAATGAACATATACAAACATTGGATGCTAAACTTAAAATACTGGACAACAATTTAGAAAATATCAAGGAGATTGGTGCTGCACGTTCGTGAAGAATAGTGTAACACCAAATAGGTAAATGTCTCAAATATAAACATCGATATCAATTAAGGAAAAGTGTCTTTGTCAGACATTTTACGTGGCACAGAAGTCTTGTTTGGTTTTTGTTTTAACCGCAGATTTATTTAAGAGTAGAATAATGTTAAATGTACGACATATGTCCAAGTTCATAACGCTTTCCATCCTTCATTTATTTAAATTGTGTTGATTAATTTTAATCACAGAATAGTGACTTATTGAGATTATTGTAATAAAAATGGTGCAATTTTGTTTATGTTACTTTTTCTCCTTTAGAATCAAAGAGCAGAGATGGTGGCTGTTTTCCTTCTTTGTATCGCCATGCTAACTACCACTGTTGTGAGCGCTGAAAGTATGGCTACGTTTCTAGCTTTTATAAGACTAAAGTATCAACCATGTATATAACTTTTAGTAATGATAGATGTATATTATTCTTTGTAGTGTATCTGGTAATGATAATACCAAGATTAGTACATATGTAACATAGAGAGAAAACTGGATAGAGAGAGAGAGGTGGCAAGAGAGTGAGAATAAAAGAGAGTCATTTATTGTGAAAAGGTCTAACTTCACAAAGCTATTATCGTTTCTGATATTTCGCTTGATGTTCTCAGCATAGATGTTCACCCTGCCTCACCCCTTGTTATACTTCAGACCAATTTGATGTTTCTCCGGTAGTTATATAAATATGCGTGTGTCCCACTAAAAAATAAAAAATAAAAAAATAAATATTAAAAAAAGATGGGTAAACACCCATGGAAAAATTTACCATTTTTTACATTTTCTTTTTTTTTTTTAATTATAGTCTGAGAGTATATGTATATATTTTTTAATTTTATGGTAAAATACAGTAATAATCGTCTTCTTAATATACTATTATAATAATAATTGGAAACTACATTAAACGTAACCAGATAATTCGGAAATTCCCAATATGATAACGCTGGTCGCTTTATCAGCGATAAAATTTGAAATACAGCAAAAATAAATAATAATCAAATTATTTTAATAATAATAATAATTAAATCAGCAATGCTCAGAATAAATTTTTAATATTTATATATCTAAAAAATACATATAAAATGGACCACACCAATATAACTCAGAAAACTTACTCAATCTGTCATGAAATAAAACCGTTCAATTGTTTTGTAAAAGATAAAACACAAAAAATATGGTAATAGAGCTAGCTGCAAGGAATGTAATAAACCATATAAAATGAAACATTATCAAGAAAATAAAAATAAATATAAACAAGCTTATGAAGAATTTATACAAAGAAATCAAGATTATCAGAAAAAAATATTATGAAAGAAAAAAAGTATATTAAAAAAATTTCCTTTAAAAATGAGCAGAAAAAAAACCTTCAGAAATATTATAAATGAATATACTATTAAAGATATTCAAGAAAATAATATAAATACTTATTTTAATCTTATTAAAGATAGAGTTAGATATATCATTGATACAACAGAAAAACCTATTAAATTTAGACTAGTTCTAACTTGTGAGTTTACCACCGCATTAGCTTTTCAAATAATTGATGTGTATTATCAAGGAGAGAATAACATTATAAGATCTATGAATGATTTTGATACAAAATTTAACAAAATTATAGATCATTTTGAAACATGGGTAGATGAATATCAAGAACGTGGAAGCGGACATGTATTCAATGGTATAAAAAGAACAGTAGTAAAAACATATTTGAAAAAAAAAACTTGCTTTCAGAGCATCATCTTATATTCCAACTCCTTTTAAAAGTTCAAACATATTGAGTTATTGAGTTATTTGCGGTCATCATCATTGCACTCCGAACATGTCCATAGGTGCTCAGATCCCCTCCTCAGCATGTCCCTCAGTGTCCAGCGACTGACGACTCCAGTTCTATGTTGGTTGATAGGTCCTCTTACACGGCCACTGTTTCTCATTTTTGGCTGTGCCCATCTTAACTCCCATTTCCATCATCCGAAGAAGTGACGTGGATCTGTGTTTGTCGAAGTCCTGTGCTCTTCCCACATCTCGGAGGGCATTGATGATGTCCGCCCGATCCATTGGTTGCCGGTCCTCAACGACAGCACAGCTAGCCAACCTGTCCGCTCTTCCATTTCCCCGTACTCCCGCATGTCCAGGGACATAGACAAAGGTGACCTTACGTATTTTGGATTTCTGCAACGACTCTACCCATTGCATGCGTACAGATCTTGTGACTCTAACCATTTGAATGCCTTGGCCACTGCCATCGCCTCCATTGTCATGTTACTCGTGGTTATGACGTATGCACCACTGTCTTCCTTGACTGTTCTGCCTGCCGAGCGTGCTGTAAATGTCCATGCACTTCTTTGGTGTCGTCTTACAGATCCGTCTGTATAGATGACTGCATCTTTCTCATCGGTATTATCGCAGATGAGACCTTTAACCTCAACATTAACCACGACCGGGTTCTGTTCCCTACTTTTTCTGTCGAGTGTGACAATACACAAGAAAGTCCCCTTGAATGACGTAGACACCGGTATCCACTCCTCACCAATGATGATATTAGTAAGCCCACACACCTGTTTGATGACATCTTCTGCTCGGCCCACCCATGATTTGCCTCTTTTTAGCCTGGCACCTTTCACTGAGTTGAGATCGTGGTACAATGGATGCTCTTCAAGAAGAAGCTTGGTTAAAACCATATATTGATTTTGATACAGAACAAAGAACAAAAGCAAAATCAGATTTTGAAAAAGATTTATTTAAATTAACGAATAATTCTTTCTATGGAAAAACAATAGAAAATAGAATTGATTTACAACTTCTCAGTGATGAAAAAGAGGTTAAAAAATATATTAATCAACCTAATTTTGAAGATGTAATATTTAATGAAGACGTAGTTGCAATTATGAATAATGTAACATCTGTTAAATGTAATAAACCAATCTATACAGGAAGGTGTGTTTTAGATTATAATAACTTATTAATGTATGAATTTTATTGTGAAACAAGTAATGAATTATGGCCTGATAATGAAATAATTGGTTTCGAGATAGTTTTTTTCTTAAAAATTGAAACAGAAGACATTTATGAAGACATGAAACAAATATTAGATACAAGTGAATATCCAAAAGATCACCCATTACATTCAGAAATAGATAAAAAAAAGTAATTGGAAAATTTAAAAATAAATTACATGGGAAACTAATGAGTGGGATAGTATTTTTAAGAAGTAAAGCTTATTCTTATTTAGTTGGTGATAAAGAAAAAAAAGAAACTCAAAGGAATTAGTAGAAAAACATTAAACAAACAAATCACATTTCAAGATTATAAAGATGCAATACTAAACGAATATACAAAAATAAAATATAGTAAAATGTATACTTTAAATTCTAATAAACATGAAATGTTTGTAAATTAAATAAATAAAAAATCAGTTAGTCCATATGATGATATAATATATATTTTAGAAGATAAAATACAAACTCTTTCTCGAGCTCATTCTGCTACTTATATTTTATATGAAATGCTTGAAAATGTGTGTCAATTATTACCAGCAGCCATCTTATTTACGTCTGATTGAAATTTTAAAATGATTTCAGAAATAACCACAGCATAAGCTTCTGTTTCAGCAGGAACTTTTTTTTAAAATTAAATTGTGGCTTTTATTTGAATATCCGTAGTACTGTATTTTAATCGTTCACTTTGTTTACTTACATCCAAACTGAATAATGGATATAGATCTTTATATTGTTTAGGAGATACATCCCAACTACCTATTATTAAATCATCTATCATAGAACAATTTAGATTGGAAACCAGCAGCATCTCCATAAATTCTTGAAAATTGTTGATTAGGAAACGACAAATCATAATCTACTCCTGGATATCTTCTAGAATTTAATGTCACAAAATTTTTTTTAATCTACGTGGTCGAATGCTGATGCATTCATATCTTGATCTGATTTTCTTTTAGTCTGACAAGATCTTGCTTTCTTTGATGAAGCTTTGGTTGATAATTTCCAAGAGAAATATGTAGTTTCACGAACAGAAATACTATCACACTTCCTACTTCTATATCCTACATGTAGTGATATTTTATTTTCAATAATTTTACACAGGTTAGCTTTTTCTTCTAAGGCAGATTCAACATGTGGAACATACCATGATAATTTATTTCAAATAATTTTTTCTTCTGCTGTTGTAGCACTTTTAAAAATAGCATCATCGTCATCTGATTTTCTAAACAACGTGAGTTGATGTTTAAAGCCGTAAACTATTCTATTATAATCTTCTGCAAAACCAAATATATGATTTCAAGTAATGCAAAAACTAAATGTACCTTTAATTCTAGTTCTTCAATAAGTATATTATGTCTTACTGTGTATCCATTATTAGTTATTGCATCTGCATTATCTGAAGAATCTTTAGCCCATATAAAATTCAAAGCATTTGAATAATAATTTTCTGAATATTTTAAAGTTCCTAAAATTGTTGTTGTTTGTCCTGGAAAATTAACACTTTCAATTTCTTGTCCAGACAGATCATATTTTATATTAGAAAACATGTGCATTAAATCCATTATTACATAATGCAATTTTATCTGCATCTACAAATGCACTAACATATTTTTTCACAATTATCCCTTCAATAAGTAGATAACTTTCACTAGATGTGTAAACAGATCTTGTGTTTCAATAACTATTCTAATTTCACCACCGTTATTTAAATTAGTTGTGCCTGATACAGGACTATATTCATGACATTCATATCGTTCAATGCTTTCATCTAATTTTAAGGTTTCTTGAATTTGTAAAATTCCTTCGGTCATGTCTTAAAGATCATCATCATCATCAAGTACCGGGCCTAGTGGCGTATGTGATCATGTCTCTCCACAACATTCGATCTCGGTAGCTATTTATCATTTCTGTTGTTGACCTTCTGCCAAGCCATTCTCTTAAGCTGTCTGTTATTTTTTCTCTTTGCTTCCCTCTATCTCTTCGTCCCTCAATTTTTCCAGTTGTTACAATATATTCAAGTTGTTCTCTTCTCATTACATGGCCAAAAAATGATGATTAAAGATATATGTCTTAAAGATATAAAATGTTATTATCGCTAACAGGTTGTGCTGTAAATCTTATCCTTTTAATATAATAAAAATCATGAATTTTAACAGGATTCAATTCAATTGTTTTATTCTCCACTTGTGTTATTTCGTATCTGGGTGTGATAAATTTCATTACATATTTTTTACCTTCTTCTCTTAACAATATTATTTTAAAATCAAATATAGAATTGGATAGTAAACCAGATCTTGGTGGTTGATGTTTAGCTTTCATTTGTAATCGTGGTAAAACTCTTCGTATGTGAGCATAATTTTACATTCACTGATTATTGTACTACCAACAGGATCATTAAAAAACGCTTTATCTTCATTAATTTCTGTATTAAATTCAAGATGAGCTTCTTTGGTTATACGTGAACTAATGAAATAATTTCCCATCTCCCTTTGTATTAAAACCACTTGACTTTGAGAAGATAAAGGAACTAAACTTCCAATTATTTTACCAGAATTTAATATTTTTAATATGGTATGATCGGCTCCTGTAGTTGAGACTGAAGATATTTTAGTAGAATATCAATATCCCAAACATATTTGTTTGCAGTATTGTTGCATTTACATATACAATAGGTAAAGGAATACACACATTATTTTTAGATACAAACGTTAAAGGTTTTCCTACTAATCCACCATTATCTAATTCACTACTGGGTGGTATCTCTGTTCTGACATAAATACCATTTTCATTTAATTTAAAACAATACAAACCATCTTTATTACCAGTCCTATCAAATCCTTCAACATTTTCTAAGTCATCCAGATTAGTAGCATAGTTTCTAAGGGTCTGAATTGTTGTTGTAGATTCATCATCCATTAAACCAAATTTATCTACAGACATTTTATAGGTATTTAATTTCACTGTCACTAACGGGCTGAGTTGTTAATCTTATATGACGAACAGAAGAGAAATCGTGAAGTTTAAATAAATGCGATACGAATGTTTTAATGGCTGAATGGCCTCCCGGAGGATTTTCTACTTGTTTTATTTTTATTCCAGGTGTAATAAATCTGATTTCAAATTTTAAGTTTTCTTCTTTAAATATTATTATTATAAAATACAATTTTGAACTGCTAGTATTTTCTATTAGTAAATCTGGTAGTGTCTTCGTCTATAAAAAACGCCTGTTCCTTCAATTATAATTGTAGAACCAATAGGTGGATTATTAATAACATCAGCAGGTTGTCCTGGTGCAGTTTTAAATTCAAAATGTGCTTCCTTTTGAAGAGTGCCAACGTTATATGTTCTATTGTCTAAAATTACAAATGGATTAGATATTAGTCTACTCTCTGGTAGAGAAACACAATTTCCTATTATTATTCCAGAATTATTTATTGATAATATCTTTCCATTTTGTGAACAAGTAAATGATGTTATTTTAAAATCTATATCCCAATCATATTTTGTATGTATTGGGAAATATTTGTCCTCCTCATATACAAATGTTAAAGGTTTATCTATAATACCATCATTATTCAATACTTTGGTCCTAACATAAATACGATTTTGATTTAACTTAACACAATATAACCCATCCTATTTTTCCTTCTGTATCCAAATCTTGAACATTTTCTAAATCATCCAGATCAATAGCGTAGTTTCTCAAAAGTAGAATTGTTGCAGACATTTTTATAGATATTTTATTTCTATATCACTAACAGGTTGTGTTGTTAATCTGATACGACAAATGTCAAAGAAATCATTAATTTTAGCTAGATTTAATCCAGTTGTTGAGTTTTCTACTTGAGTTATCTTTATTCTAGATGTAAACAATCTGATTCCACATTTGTTATATTCTTTCATTAATATTATTTTAAAATACAATTGGGAATTGTTTGTACTTTCTATTATTAATCATTTCAATATTTTATTTCCTGCAACTTTACCACGCATTCTTCCTTCGATTATAATTGTAGAACCAACAGGAGGATTCTTAAAAATATCAGCATGAACTGTGTGTTCAATATTAAATTCAAGATGTGCTTCCTTATTATCATCTGAAACTATACAATAGTGTATCTTAAAATATTTAGATTGTAACATTAAAACTGCAAGAGCGATTATTTCACTTGCTGGTAGAGAAACCAAACTTCCTATTATTATTCCTGAATTAATAATTGATATTAGGCCATCATTTCTTGAAAATGTACTTGATTTTAATTTAATATCAATATCCCATTCATATTTTGAAGCTATTGGAATCCCTTCTTCAAATATAAACATTACCGGTTTATTGTTAATATCAGTATTATCTAAAATACTACTTTGTATAGAATCATCCCCCATTAAACCAAATTTATCTACGGGCATTTTTCTGTAATAAAAATTGTAAACATAAATATCATCAAATGACTGTATTAGGATCTTGTATTTGTTCAGTAAGAGACTGTATTTCACCTGGTTTCTCTCTAAAATAATCAATCAACTCTAAAGAAGGTTGAATTCCATAATTATCAAAATATTCTTTTTTCTTTATTATTTTTATACCAGGCAACCCAGTGAATTCCTTTAGTTTCACCGGTTAGATCTCCATCTAAATTTAATATTCCACATTCATTTTTTCTTGTTCTATTTTTTAGGAAGTTCTGTTCGTAATAATACACCTCTGAAATTTGGTATTTTAAATTTTTTAACAGCGTCTAGTAATTAATAATTTGATAGTGGTTCATCATTTGGTAAATTCATATTTCCCATCTGTATAGTCATTTTTAAATACTATAAAATGACTGAGATTTATTGATTGAAATGTGAACCAGAAAACAGATACTTTAGATTTAATGCAACCTAAAAGTAAAAACAACAGAGACATGATAAGAGGAAAATGTTCGTGTGTGGAACTGTAAAAAATAAATTTATCAAGTCTACTCAAGGAGGAAACTTAAACTCTTTAATTAATAAACTTCCATTTGAAATGCATCTACCAGGACATAATTGTACAGGTCCAGGAACTAATTTAAAGAAACAGATTAAAAGATCCTTATGAAAATCCTCCAGATTTTACACCACACCCTTGGAGTAAACCAATTAACAGAGTTGATGAAGCAACGATGAGTCATGATATTTGTTGCTTACAGAATGAAGATAGGAAAAAAAGAAATGAAGCTTGTGATAAAAAGATGTTAGGAGATTAAAACATTTATAAACCTAGTTTAAGTGAAAGAATATATGTTTCTATTGTTAGTAATTTAATTGGTGTAAAATGACATTGGCACTTGGAAATTTGCAAAAAAGAGCCTCAACAATCAGCCAGCAGAAGAACTTCATAAACCAGTTATTTAAAAGTTTAAGAAGAGAAAGGATTTTGTTAAAGAAATTGATCAGATATGGGCTGCTGATTTAGTAGATATGTCTTCTTATTCTAAACAAAATAAAGGTTATAAATTTGTGTTAACTGTTAGAGATGTTTTTAGTAATTTGGATGGATGATTCCTTTAAAAAATAAAAGCTGTGTAACTGTTTCTTAAACTTTTAAAAAGATTCTCAAAGATAGAAAACTTGAAAAACTATGGGTTGATAAAGGGAAAAAAAATTATAATAAAGATGTTAAAAGTTTATTTAAAGGTTCACAGAGTGAAACTTCGTCTATTTATTCGACAGAAAACGTAGAGAAAAGTTCTGTTGAAAGATGGAATAGAACTATGAAAGATTAAATGTTTAAATATTTTACAGCTAATAATACAACAAATTACTATAATGTCATAGATGAATTGGTAGATGATTTCAACAATACATATCATAATTCTATTAAAATGACTCCTGATGAAGCAAGTAAAAAATCATATGAAGATTAAGTAAGACAAAATCTTTATTGAAAAGATGACCACAAAGTGGTTCTAAAGCCTACATTTTCAGTTGGAGATTGAGGCTTCAGAATCACTTAGTGGTCATCTTTTCCATAAAGATTTGGTCTTACTTTATCTTCATTTGATATTTTACTTGCTTTAATCTCTCCACTTTTTGATCACTATCACCGTCGTTTCACAAGTTGACATGTATGAGATCTCTTTCACTTTTACTAACTTCTTGTAACGAAAAGCGACATTACCGGCTACCTTGATATAAGAGCTACACTTTTATCAAATTAAAATCATCGGAACTCGTGAAAATATACTTCACAGACACATAACAAATGTCAAAACAAATGTCAGACACATAACAAATTTCAAGTTATTTCCATGTTGCTCATTAGTGTAAACTACTTCGTCAGCTGCAGTTTTATCTCTTTAGGGAATTTGCACCGTGTTTTGTACGTCGTAGGCTGCTTTCACTAGAGTAATCAGGAATCTAAAGGGAGAGAAATTGTTGTCAGTGTACGACATTGTTGTGTGCTACGTCATCGTAATGGCTCATCGTACATCCCTAGACCGGCCGTACTATAATCTTACGGACTGCTGTTTGATGTGTGACGGGGATAATCTGACGACTAACTGTGTGTATATATGTTTGGAATTGGAGTCAACAACGATGGCCTAACATCATCAAGCGCTATACATTTAAAAATAATTATTACGATCATCATTTTAAAGAGGACGTGAACTACCGGCATATGGTGGATAGGCGGCGGGAACAATTGAAGGCTATGCATGAAAAGTGTTCCTTGTTGCAGTTTCCTCATATTCAAAGTCCGGCTTGTTGCAGGAGCTACTGAGTTAAGTGCTCTGTGCACACCGTGAGCTGTGTGTCTCATCCGTTTTGACCATGTTTCGATATTCCAATTGCTTACGATGAATAATGATATCAATATGACAGAGAACAGTTGGCTGTGTTAACTTTCTGCACGGTTTGACCTCATATCTTTTGGCGCGTGCTGAGACTGCTACGATGGGGACTACAGTTACCTTTCTTTTTTTGGGAGATGAGATATTAATTTGGATGATTACGCTGGCACGGGCGGTTGAGCAATTATGGATTTTAATTCGTTTGCAGGGTTACCGGGGCGGTCCAAAACCAAATAATCAAATAACCAAATAACAAATGTTAATCAAACACAGACATGCTCACAAACTTTCTGATTGCTACCATAAGCTATATTTTTTTGTAAAATGTGTATATTTATTTTACTATAGCTAGTAAAATAAATTATGCTTTTAGCAGAAAAGCAATAAACAAATATATGATCGACAACTTGAAAAAAAATGCAATGATGACCTTCATCATAAACAAACATATATCCGGAGATGTTAACGATTAGTTCCGTCTACAAGAATCCGTAATTTGTAAAAGAAAAAAATAAAACGTTATTTCTCCTGTTTATAGCTCTCTTGTCATGACGTCCCTCGTCAACTGATTGAACTATGCCTAATAACAATACAGTTCCGATAAGTTTATGTCTGTAAGGTAATTCCTTTAAAAAAATCTAAAACAGAAAAGGATTTGGCCAAGGAGACAGCCATTTGCCGTTAATGTTTTTGCTGAAAAGGAAAAAGAATTGTTTCAAAGTATTTCAATAAATATGTTCAGGTAATAACAAAATTGTGTAGAAAAGGTAATGACTTATTTAACCTCGTATGTGAACTTTTATACTGATGATAATTTGTCACACTGTCAATATTAATTATTAATGTCGTTATTCCCCAAAATCATGCACGAACATTATAGTTATTTCTATGTTGTCGTTCTTTATTGCCTCTACTATCTCCCTCATCTTCCATTACTTTTCTTTATTCTAAATTCAAAACGTGTGTGTCCGTCTACCAGAGAATTTGTGCCCAGAGGGTACGTACGGACTGTCGTGCAGTGAGAAGTGTCAGTGCGGTGAAAGACGCCTATGTCATCCCATAACCGGCCTGTGTAGCGAACCTTGTCCGCCCGGCTTCTATGGATTAAACTGTGAATCTAAATGTCAAGAAACCTGTTCGGGTGGTTTATGTCACCAAACGACTGGACACTGTGATCAATGCCCTCCTGGCTACCAGGGACATTTTTGCGACTCTGGTGATTGGTCATGTTGTCGGCTATAAATAGATTTGTGTTTATTATAGTTTAACTCATAGCCAACTATAGATTTATGGCTGTGTTTTTAGTCACGCCTACAGGCTGAAAGGGAAATATCGGAACCACCCAAAGCCTGTGGTGTCTTTAGCTATGTCAGCCACGGCGGTTGACGTAATTTTACAAACAACCCCGCCCCTCCCCCCCCCCACCCCCCAAAAAAAAAATCTTAAAAAGTCACAAACTTTGAGTAATTACTTCCAATCCGAAGGTCTAATTAATACTATAGTAGCTTTCGTACACGTGAAAGTAAAATATGCGAATTGGAGCCAATTTTAATGGTGTAAACCGTCGGTGTAAAATGGCCTAGGAGGTTACTTTAAGCATAGCAATTAATGTTTATTTAAGTACATGAAAGAGAGTAATATTTAGAAAAGGATAAGTGTAGCAAGAGAAAACAACAAATCTGATTTCTCAAAACTATACACAAATAAGGACTTTCATCACAAAAATGTGCAAACAGTGACGTTTATGATCATTAACTACAAATTAGATGCCAATGTTTGTCGCCATATAAATGAGACATTATTGGCATGCGAATATTGTAACAAAGAGAGACAGACAATGAAAGGAGATCATAGAAGTAAAAACTGTCATGGAACCAACCTTCTTCTACAAATAAAGCTGTCTTCTCACCGGCAGAGAATGCCTTGTGATTTAGCTCCATACATGATCTTACTGTTACATCAGGAAAGTTATCGAGGTGTTCATGGGCAGTGTTATTGTTCAGCCTAAACAATATATGTACAGTATGGGAGAGTAATATCCCCGCTCGAGGCTACAACATTTGGAAGATGTTAGAACCTCATCTTCGTTGTTTTTATCACATTTCGTGAGCCTGGTACTTGTTCCATCGGTTGATGTGACGACCTGTGAGCTTCTGGCTGTGATGGAACTCACGCTGACTTTATCGCGACGCCAGTGCGTTGCAACAACGATGCTGATAGTATGTCTGTAAATTGATGTCTGCTTGTTCAATAAACTGTTTCTAACCCTAGGTCAAAGTCCCTGGCGATTCACAGAGAATGAGGTGAAATAATAAAATAGAAACAAACAACATTTTTGGGATTTATCTCTTGTATTTTAGAGTGTTCTTCCGGACATTGGGGACCACAGTGTCAGCATAGCTGCCATACATTTTGTGGAGGCTCCTGCAACCACGTTTGCGGGAAATGCAGGTGTTTTGGTCATTTTGATGGAGAAAACTGTTCCGGTTAGGTTGTTGCAGTGATTATAAGGTGTATGACAAACGGGGAGTTGGTAGAGTAGAAGTCAGGAGGAAATTGAGAAGTAACTAAAATAGAAACATCGAGTCCACGCGGAAGGTGATAAGAAGTAAAGAATATAGAAACATCCAGTCTTACGGGGAAAGTAAGGCGCAAGTAGGAGTGGGGCAGAAATGTAAAACGGTGTATGATTGGTTGGAAAGGAGGAAGTTAGGAGAAACAAAAAGATAGAAGGTTAGTCTAGAGGGAACCTGTACTCAATGCGGACGGTTGTCTTGGGGCGAACCGGTACCATGAGTGGTAACCAGGTTGGTTACACGAAACAGTGTTGTAGTGTTATTCAGTTTGTGTTTGAAAGTTGAGACGAACGGACCTTGCACATTGATCAATGTTAAGTAAACTTGTGACACCAATATAGACACAAACAGGTGTAATTGTGAAACTTACAAACAACGGACAATTTATGTGATAGGGAGCGAGTTAGCTCTCGCATAGTAATTCTCAGTGTACTTGTGTCGCCAATATAGACACAAACAGATGTAGTTGTGAAGTCATCAGTGAAGGACAAGTTATGTGATAGTGATCGAGATCGCTCTCGCATATTAATGCTCAGTGAACTTGTGTCACCAATATAGACACAAACAAATGTAGTTGTGAAACTCGTAAGCAACGGACAATTTATGTTATAGGTAGCGAGTGAGCTCTCGCGTAGTAATGCTCAGTGAACTTGTGTCACAAATATAGACACAAACAGATGTAATTGTGAAACTCATCAGCCAAGACCAGTTGCTGATTGCGAGCGGGAGATCTCGCTTAGTGTATTCGAGAGAGTCAGACTGAGTGGAGTCGGCTCCAACAGAAGGTCACCGAGCAGCATGATGGCCTGAAGGTACTACTGAAACCTTGCTCCGAGTCATGATGAAGCCGTCCAGTGAGTTGATGTAACTACAAGCAGCATGGTGACCTGAAGGGACTACTGAAACCTTGCACCGTGTCATGATGAAGCCGTCCAGTGAGTTGATGTAACTACAAGCAGCATGATGGCCTGAAGGGACTACTGAAACCTTGCTACGAGTCATGACGAAGCCGTCCAGTGAGTTGATGTAACTACAAGCCGGTGCTGGAGGTCTATGAATTATGGAGGGGCAGGGGTACCGATGCAGCCCTTAGTGAAGAGCCAAGACACGTTGGCTTAGGGTGTATGGTTGGACATAGCTGACCACCTGAAGGGTCACATTGACATTAGCGGAGTAAAACGAGGCGAGTGTATGTAATACGCCTCATAGTTAACAGTAATGTGAGAAGTGTAGCCGAAAAACATACTGTTGATGGATGTGTACAATGTTATGCAAAGAGAATGTTCCATAAATAAACCTTGATTGTGTGCTTTGAAACGGTGATCCATTGAATATTTAATCAATACAGTCTGTATATGTCTGTGCCTAGCGAAGAACGAAAGCTGGGTGGGCCACCAAGCACGGGCCCGTCCAAGTCGTAACGATCTTAGAAGCAAGACAGCGCGAAGTACAGTATTACACGATCGCGACGGACAGGTGGGTGTTTGGGCCGTCAGGGGGTCCCAGCAGTAGTCAAGCCTAACGCTGAACTGACTTGTGGCAGCACTTGAAGGTATCAACACGAAAGGTCAAATCGAGCATCAAGATCTGTCACCGTCAATTCATTGATTTAGGGCAAGACGACATGAAGAAGAGGAAGGAACGCTATAAGGTAACTGCCGAGCAGTTGGAAATAGATGAAACGTGATTTAAAAAAAAAAAAGATCTATAAATAAAATTAGTTCCATAGGAAATAAAAAACCAATATATTAACCACCACCTTGAACTAAATATTTAATTGGTTCCATTTTGTCCTAGTGTATGAACATGGTCGGAAAACAGGAGTTATGCATTCGGCAGTAATTGTTTATACCTGTCTTCTAAGCGCAACACTTATCAAAGGAAATCGAATGGAATGCTTCACAAAAACAGTTACACTTTGACAAGCCTGCTTGCTATCTCCTACATTATTTACCTTTTTCATGGATATAACCCAGATGCTTTATTAGGCTGAATACACTGTTAGTATTTCTATAGATTCATTAATAGCCTGATGTTTGTTGATAACCTCGACTGTTTACCAGAAACAAGACAAGAACTCATCTGATACAACGACCATATCAATGTCTGATGCGTGTTGAAATCAATGCTGTAAAAAATAAGCAAAGTTGCTGACGAATAATCAATGGGTATTGCTGTACCAATCAAATTAAATTAATAAAAACAAGAAAAAGTTGACAAATGTAAATGCTTCGGATCAACTGTAATTGATGAAGGCTTCAATCCTAAATTATAGACTAGAATAGCACAATCTACACCAGCCCTTGCAAGACTACAGTCTATATGAAGATGCAGACACTTCATATATCAATTTTTTGTTACGCTTGCTAAACACCCCTTTTATCAGAGTTACAGAAGAAAAAGCTGCGGAGATGAAATATTATGGTTACAGTTTTGGACATTACCTTTTGATCGTGTTAAGAATGTAAAACTTCGCGAAATGAAATAATTCGCAAACGTGGTAAATGATGATCATTTGACCATTGTTAAGAAAAGCAAAATAAAATGAAATGGCCAAGGTCACCTGACCTGGAAAAGACCATTCTGCAGGAACTATGAAAGGAGTTAATAGGAAAGATAGACTAACCAAGAGATGAAAAAATAATATTTAAAAAATTGGATCTACTTTGACTTTCCCGATTCCGAAAGAATTACTGAACATAGAGATACACGAAAAGGTTGACGAAGTCTATCAGTTGTGTTCCAACGGCTTCCATTGCTATTGGATCTGGAAGGAAGAAAGGTTTGTCAAGTACCACTTGTCGGTGCAAACGCTAATTGAAGAGATCATGATGGAGTCACAAAGAAAGATAATAAATAGAATCAGAATAGCATAGGTAGCAATGCCTTTCAGAAATCTTGATAAAATATGGAATTCAAAGTTACTATATAAGCACAAAAACAAAGCAAAGGATTTGTAAATAAATTGTATTATCCACACTTACTTATGTTAGGAATTCTGTTTCCAACATGGTGGAACTATGTTCATGTTCTCTGGATCGCTGCAGAAATTGCATTTTGGGGACTGATTAGTTTCTGCTCTTCAATGCAATTTCTGCGTTAAAGTCAATCTGATGATCCACTTAACAAATTTCGCCGATAATGCTGAGTCGTATAAACCTCAATGCTCCTCTTTGCAAAGTCCAAGTTTGTGAATGCGACCTTCCCCTGTCTAGAGTTGATATGCGGTTTACGTCAACACATTGAGGGCTGTTTCAAGGCCATCGTTGGGATTGTTTGACGCCAAGTATTTACATGTTACAACTAATTAATATGGACTGCTCTGCCAAGTGAATCGTAGTTTTCACTTTAAAGATTATGCATCACCTTTTCGTGCGTTGTTGGCTACATTTCTTAGAGTAATTTGAATTTTATGGGCGCAGCCATTGTTGTGTGTGCTACGTCATCACAATGGCTGATTGTATATCCCTAAAACGGCCGTATGTTAATAGAGAAAGTCGGAATTGAGTTTTGTACATGACTTTGCAGCACCAGGGTAACTCTAGGAGTATGATTGCTGCCTGGACACATTTTCAGGCACTGGGTGGAGAACGGTCTTCTTCCAATTGTTGATAAACCGTCATGCCTATTAATGGATAATACATCTTATCACGATGCTGTGTGAGCGAAGACAAAGTACCAACTGCATCAAATGCACAAGATCAAATTAGGACATGACTTGATAAGGAAATGTCAAATTCAACAAAACATATTTTAAAATCGAGTTGTTGCAGCTTGGTAGGATTACAAATAAGAAAAGTGTGTCATATTGACAGTATCATTGAGGAACACAGCCACACGTCTCAGCGACTCCCTGCATGTCATGCACACTTCAATGCCATCGAGTTTGTGTGGGCTAAAGTCGAAGGATAAGTTACACACACATCGGGACGTTTAAAGTGTGTGATGTTGTAGTTCTGACAGAGTTCCTCTCAATAATAGACAACAAGTTCTGGAAGAAGTGTGTTCCACATGTGCTCCGAGTGAAGACGAGTACTGGTAACAAGATGGATGACAATTTGCCCAGCCATTAACCATTATCATCCTCTTGGAATCGTCAGATTCGCAATGATGTAAGCCATATGTTGTTGACAGACCGAATAACAGCCTGTGATGATTAAACGTATGTTTAGGAAATGATTATGTGTATGATCAATGGCAACAAATATATTTACATGTCAAAATGCGTCTACCTTTAATCAGTTGTGGTGCAGTTAGAACACTCAGTGGTCAAATGATAAAGGAAGCAAGAATAACTTTAGCAAATTGGAGTCATGTTTGCAATTACAAATGACGGCAACACACACACTTTACCTGATTTTTTAAAGTATTATGTAGATACACCTCTGAAAAGAACTGAACTAGAAATTAACACGTTTACTGTAAAATCTAAAATTTGAATAAACTTATTTTCAACGGTCCTAAAAAAGTAAAGCAATTAGCCGATGTGCAAAATCTGTGGAATAAAGACTTACAATATTGTTGCGTCATGGTTGAGCTATATGAAACAAAATCACAGTGAAATAACATATAGTTCTAACAGAAATCTAAAGCAAACTTGTTCATGCGATTATGAACGAACTATATCTTCGAAATGTACTTGTTCAACAACATCTGTGAAACTGACGAGCTGTGTGGTGGATTAGCTGCAGGAACAATTATTCCGAAAACATGGATTGATAGGGGCAATTGTGTTCTTATATTCGTTAATGCATCTACAAACTGGATCCTTATTACAAACTGGATCCTTATTACAAACTGGATCCTTATTACAAACTGGATCCTTATTACAAACTGGGTAATTTTAAACAATTGTAGCATTTTATTCTAAGATTGCTACGAATGTATAATTTTAGTTCTTCACTGTATGTTCTGGCAGTTGGTGAAAGTTACGCAACGATGTTTATTAAGTAAAGTGTAGATATGGTCATACAGGGAAATACCATCACGCTGCTCTCAACTTTCTTTGCTTTATTTTCAGTTTGTTCTTCCGGATATTATGGAGAGAACTGCTCACAGATTTGTCCAAAATTTTGTAGAGGAAGAAAGTGTGACAGCAAATCTGGAGAATGTTTGACGTGTTTGGGTCAACGTGTTGGGTTCTACTGTCAAGGTGCGGTATTATCATCATTATTACTCCCTTTGTTACTTTACATTGAGTTAAACGTTACCATTAGCAGACGTCCGGTCTTGCTGGATCTTAGATTTCGGCCGAATTTTGAGGTATCAATTAAACAGATGTTCAAACTAAAAGTACTTTCAAAAAATAAAGAGAAAAAACACAGAGAAATCAAGCACAAATGTTTCTAAGGAAATAAATAGTAGATTAAGATGAATCCAGAAACAGTGAATTTAAAAATATAATAAAATCTTCCAAACCAGAATAAAAGTGTTTTGAAGAAAATATCAGTTTGAAAAAGAAAGAAACCTGTACACAAAATTATAGAAGGACTAGAAGTGTGAGAGTAACTTGGAAAGATGTCTGTAAGTATGTGCTAATAAACGAAGATAAGCTCAGGAATGTATCCTAGGAAACAATGCGAACTGTAACGATATCTAACATCACTATAACAGGATTAATATTACCAACTGTCCAGAGATGGCTTGAATGTCTTTTACTCCGCCTCCCTACAGTCCCCCTAAACACCGCTGGCTACCACTTTTAATTCAGATCTAGAATAAATCTCACCAGCTTGTGTTAATGAGGACTAACAAACCTGACAACATAGCATGCTATAGGAGACTATCTCCAGAATGTATGACAACATAGCATGCTATGTGAGACTGTCTGCAGAATGTATGACAACATAGCATGCTATATGAGACTGTCTCTATAATGTCTGACAACATAGCAGGCTATAGAAGACTTCTCCAGAGTGAATGACAACATAGCATGCTATATGAGACTGTCTCTATAATGTCTGACAACATAGCATGCTATAGAAGACTTCTCCAGAGTGTATGACAACATAGCATGCTATATGAGACTGTCTCCAGAATGTATGACAACATAGCAACTACGTGAGACTGTCTCCAGAATGTATGACAACATAGCATGCTATATGAGACTGTCTCTATAAGACAACATATCATGATATAGGAGACTTTCTCCTGAATGTATGACAACATAGCTTGCTATGTGAGACTGTCTCTATAATGTCTGACAACATAGCATGCTATAGAAGACTTCTCCAGAATGTATGACAACATAGCATGCTACGTGAGACTGTCTCCAGAATGTATGAAAACATAACTTGTATGGGAGACTGTCTCTATAATGTCTGACAACATAGCATGCTATATGAGACTGTCTCCAGAATGTATGACAACATAGCATGCTATATGAGACTGTCTCTATAATGTATGACAACATATCATGATATAGGAGACTTTCCCCAGAATGTATGACAACATAGCTTGCTATATGAAACGGTCTCCAGAATGTATGACAACATAGCATGCTATATGAGACTGTCTCTATAATGTCTGACAACATAGCGTGCTATAGAAGACTTCTCCAGAGTGTATGACAACATAGCATGCTATATGAGACTGTCTTCAGAATGTATGACAACATAGCATGCTATATGAGACTGTCTCTATAATGTCTGACAACATAGCATGCTATAGAAGACTTCTCCAGAGTGTATGACAACATAGCATGCTATATGAGACTGTCTCCAGAATGTATGACAACATAGCAAATACGTGAGACTGTCTACAGAATGTATGACAACATATCATGATATAGGAGACTTTCTCCAGAATGTATGACAACATAGCTTGCTATATGAGACTGTCTCTATAATGTCTGACAACATAGCATGCTATAGAAGACTTCTCCAGAATGTATGACAACATAGCATGCTACGTGAGACTGTCTCCAGAATGTATGAAAACATAACTTGCTATGTGAGACTGTCTCTATAATGTCTGACAACATAGCATGCTATATGAGACTGTCTCCAGAATGTATGACAACATAGCATGCTACGTGAGACTGTCTCCAGAATGTATGACAACATAGCATGCTATATGAGACTGTCTCTATAATGTATGACAACATATCATGATATAGGAGACTTTCTCCAGAATGTATGACAACATAGCATGCTATATGAGACTGTCTCCAGAATGTATGACAACATAGCATGCTACGTGAGACTGTCTCCAGAATGTATGACAACATAGCATGCTATATGAGACTGTCTCTATAATGTCTGACAACATAGCATGCTATAGAAGAATTCTCCAGAATGTATGACAACATAGCATGCTACGTGAAACTGTCTCCAGAATGTATGAAAACATAGCTTGCTATGTGAGACTGTCTCCATAATGTATGACATCATGTCATGCTATATGAGACTGTCTTCAGAATGTATGACAACATAGCATGCTAGTAGAAGGTAACTCTTTGTACATATCTTCGCAGCCGGAGGCAATCTGATCATTAGAAGTAGACCTCCCGTCGAGCAAGTGTTTCGGCCCTTTAGCTTCTTCATACTCTAGGGGAGATGGGCCAGCCTGGGTCATGGCTCACAGGCGTCGACCTCCTGCTGCATTGATTCTAAGGCTTACACTATATACCTGGCACAAGATAACTACGCTTAATACGCGACACTCGAATATAGTTACACTTACCTGTCTTGCCCTAGCAAGTTGCTATGCTTTCCAGTCGAAATGGAGTGGCTACAGATAGACTAGTACTTTTTATAGACCCGTCGGCCCGGGACTTCTTGCACCCACCCAGTGTCTGACTTACGTGGGAATTCGGAAGTCACGGTGTAGATTAGCTCCTAGTTATCTGGCCTTCATGTTATCAGGGACTTTATTGTTTGAACTGACAATGGCCGGTGCTTCCCCCTTCTGTCGATGATGTAATTTGTCTCGCTTATTGCCGTGTCTTGTCCAGGGTTAAACCTGTCGTTCTGTACCGCGTCCCATATCATTGTCACGTACTCCAAGTCTACGGGGACACCAGGGACTCCTCCCTTCTGTATGGCAGTATCTATGTACCCGTTCTCCATGAGGTAAGAAGTGAGTCTCTTTGTCATTAATGAGAAGAATATTTTACCTTCCACATTCAGTAGGGAGATTGGTCTGAACTGTGTAATCTCATTTGAGTTCTGATCCTTATGGAATGTAAACGCCATTGACTTTCTTCTACTCCTGGCTTACTATCTGCCTCTCCCAAGCACTCCTGAGCAGCCGATGCAGTCGCTTCAGTACCTCTGGGCATCTTTTGTAAACCAGGTACGGAATGCCATTTGGACCTGGGGCCGAGTTGTGGGGGGCTCTGTGAACTACATCTATAACTTCTTGTAGCGTTGGAGGCCTATCATTGAATGGGGTGCCCGGTTCGCTCGGCCACATCAGCCCTGTCATCGACTTAAGCGGTTCGTCTCTCTGATTATCCGAATAGGTCTCTCTCAAATGTTACTCCAGCTCTTCCTTGCATGTTCCAGATCTTGGTGGTTCAAACAGCTTTTTTGCAAACTTGAACGGGTTTTTGAAGAACGTTTCCCTGGCCCTCTTGGTTGCTTTCGTTTTTCGTTATAGCCTTTCTGCTACGGTCGTATATTGCATTATATATTCATATAATATAAAAACATGGACATTAATACAAATAATTTACACATATATTAAAGTATGTGTATTAATATAAATATACCTACAATATATTCATATATTGTAGCAGAAAACTGCTAGAACAAAAATTCATATAGGAGAAGGTGTATCTTGGTCTACGCCCTATGGGCCGGTTACGGCTCGAAAGGTCAATAGATAGATAGATATTCATATATAACATTCCATAGTTTAGAGTTTAATGCAAAGAAATGCAAATGAATGCATGCAAATTCGAAGCTCCAGTAAAGTTAAATGTGAAAAAAAAATTTAAGTGGTACGGTAAAAGCTTTTCGTAATTGATAGACGCCATAATTTTGAACGACGTTTGGGCTTAATAGACCTTCAGCAGGAACAAACAAACACACACACACAAATATATAAATATATAAATAAATAAAACTAATCCTACATAGCAAACTAGTAATGAAACATCCACAACAAAATAATCGAAACTGGCTTAAGAAAAGAAAAATGTCTTCACTGTGTCGTGGACCGTGGCCAGAATGAGAAAGGATGATTCGTCGCGGGTGCGCGCTGTAAATACCCTGCTAGTCGGAGGGTCAAAAACATGTAAAGGGTTCTAAACATATGTGAGTTGGGGGAACACTGTCTAGGTTACCTCGACTACAAAAACACTGACAATGTCTATAAGCATCTAAAAGCCCACACACATGTATATATACATATATATATATATATATATATATATATGTACATATATGTACATGCGTATATATATAAATATAAGATATATATATATATATATATGTGTGTGTGTATATATACCTGCACTCCTACATATGAAAACATACATGCATATACTCACCCATACAGGGACAACCATTATATGTAGAAATGTGCGCTACCGCCCACATAACCAGACGATTACACACCGAAGTCAGTGTGAATGCACAAAGGAGAAAGAATAGAACATAAAACAGGTAGTCGAAAGTAGGAAAGAATGAGATATCTGAGAGTGGGGTAAACTAAAAAACAGATAAAAGGTAGGTAGCGCAGACAAGAGAGGTATAGAAGACCACCGAAATATCGCAGTGGGGTCTAGTGGAGGAGAGATAAGGCGATTGGAAGGAGTGAGTGCCTCCGGAGGAGAGATAAGGAGGACCCGCGAAAGCAGACTGGAGGATTGAATCTGGATAAAGCTGACGGCTAAAGAAACCTAACATGAGGTGAGCCTGTTGGAGGAAATCATGGTCATCCTGGCAGTTGCGACGAAGACGCAATAACTGTGAGAACGTATCGAATCACGACAAGAAGGTGAATGGGATGAAGTATAGAGAAGGTAACAATGTGCGCCTGTGCGTTTATAGAAAACCGAGGTGTGGAGGCCAGAAATACCCAAGGAATTTATTATTTTGGAGTGTATGGGTATGCTGTTAATTCAAATTGCAGGCTCTAGAAGTATTGATGTTTTTCTTATACCATTAAACATGTTAGATTGCTGGCTAGTTTTCTGCCAGTCACTAGAAACTTATAACGAAGTTGTAACTGATGTGATGTCTACGACAGTTGTCCAGCCTATAACGTGACAACCGAAGTTACGAAGAGGTGTCTGATGAGATCACAGCCATTCCATCACGGCTGACAGAGGCTACATTTGTCTAGCTCATTAAGTACTCTGTGTGTTTGACACCCTGTACTAAGTAACTCGACATTGACTCACCTCGGCACTAATATATCATACACCATAGAAAAATCACAATCACATGAAATTCTTAGAGATATCAAACTCCACCAAGCGACTTTGAATTCTGAAAGAGATATCAGACTCCATCAAGCGACCTGAAATTCTAAAAGAGATATCAGATTCCATCAAGCGACCTGAAATTCTAAAAGAGATATCAGATTCCATCAAGCGACCTGAAATTCTAAAAGAGATATCAGATTCCACCAAGCGACCAGAAATTCTGAAAGAGATATCAGATTTCATCAAGCGATCTGAAATTCTAAAACAGATATCAGGCTCCATCAAGCGATCTGAAATTCTAAAACAGATATCAGGCTCCATCAAGAAACTTGAAATTATTAAAAATTATATCAGATCTGGGAATCATTAGGTGCTGTCCCGGTAGTTCTAACAAACCAATAATATTTGTGTTACCAATTTTTGTGTGTGCAAACATATCATCCAACAGAATGTGTGAAGAGCATGTATGGCGTGAATTGTGATTTAAATTGCTCAGAATTTTGCGTGAACCAAACATGTGATCACCTGACCGGAAAATGTAGCAAATGCATCACAGGCCACAGCGGAGACCAATGTATTTTAAGTAAGTGACATGACAGTTAAAGTTTGGTTTAACCTCCGTCATTGTGCTAACATATAATGGCAGAGCATTTCTCCACTTTGTCTGTTACGTGACAGGAGTTCACCAGCCGCCCCTTACCTTCACGATTTCACTGTCCACTGCGTGACAGTGTTTGATAAACGCCCTTATTTATAGTGTTTTTTTTTTCTCTACCAACATGTCCCAGAGATGTCTCTCTGAAACGTTAATTTATTCCGTGATTGTTGCATCATACTGCATACTGGTAGGCATGGCACGGCGTGGTATTGCATCATTTTAGAATTATTAGTTGTTTTCTAACAAGAAAAAGAGTTCTTAAATGTTATGTAGAGCCAGTCTTAACATACGGATGCGAATCATGGACAATAGGACAACAGACAAGAAAATCACTGGAGTCTGTAGAAATGTGGTTTTACAGAAGAATGTTGAGAGTACCATGGACTGCTAAGAAGAGTAATGATGATGTTCTGAGAGAGGTCAAAGCAAAAAGAGAGCTAATTTCCAATGTTAGGAAGAGACAATCATCATTTTTTGGCCATGTAATGAGAAGAGAACAACTGGAATATATTGTGACAACTGGAAAAATTGAGCGACGAAGAGATAGAGGGAAGAAAAGAGAAACAATTACAGACAGCTTAAGAGAATGGCTTGGCAGAAGGTCAACAACAGAAATGATAAATAGCTGCCGAGATCGAAAGTTGTGGAGAGACATGATCACCTACGCCAGTAGACCCGGTACTTGATGATGATGATGATGAGTTGTTTTCTCTCTGCATAAGCCAATGCAATGTATCAACCAATTGCACTGAATTGCCAGTATCGGTTGGATGGAATGTGATGTGTAAAGCCTTGACCTGATGATTTAAATGAAATTGTAGGCGTTTCGTTTTGATAAGAGAACATTTTTGTCAAATAGTTTCTGCGAGATTTGCCAGCATAAGGTCTTTTACTGTCGTACAAATAGTTGATTAAACAAGAATTTTCACAACCACATGAATCATATAGTACGGCATTTGTAACGTCTACTAACATAATTAATGTCGCTGTTTCTGTAGGTCTCAGTAAGGTTTACCACGTTGTTTATTTGAGACATCTAACTGATAGTTCTTTTCCTAATTCTTCTGTCAGTAACTTGTTTTGAAATTCTACTTAGCTCATGGTAACAAACCAAGACTCAGTTGATCTATAACTCGGCTTGAGTTATATTAGATGAACTGCGCTCTGTCTAACTTATCTTCGTGGAATATAATCAGTAGAATCATTGAACAATGTATTTCTTTAACTGAAACACGAAAACTTCTACATCTAACTTTAATACACTTCTAAACTGAATTGCCTGGCAGGACGACAAAGGCCATACAAACTGAATTGCCTGGCAGGATGACAAAGGCCATACAAACTGAATTGCCTGGCAGGATGACAAAGGCCATACAAACTGAATTGCCTGTCAGGACGACAAAGGCCATACAAACTGAATTGTCTAGCAGGACGACAAAGGCCATACAAACTGAATTGCCTGGCAGGATGACAAAGGCCATACAAACTGAATTGCCTGGCAGGACGACAAAGGCCATACAAACTGAATTGTCTGGCAGGACGACAAAGGCCATACAAACTGAATTGTCAGCATGACTGTTATTACCTAAAGTGATTGGTATCATTACAATGTATTATCTAGTTCTGGAATCTGAGTTTTCTCTCAGTATCTCTATCTCAAGTTTAGCTTATCCTCATCATCATGTGCCGTACCGGTTGGCTTTGGCTATCATGTCCTTGCAATAATCTTCTATTCACAGTGCTTCGTATGAGTTCTGTTGTTGACTGTTTTCCATGCCATGACACCAAGCTATCCAGTATTTTCAATCTTTGTCGCCTGCGACCTCTCTTTCCTTTTATTTTGCCAGATGTAACCAAGTATTCCAACTTTCTTCTTCTTATGATGTGCCCGAAAAATGTTGATTGCTTCTTTCTGATGTTTTTTAAGAGCTCCCTTTTTTGTGTTGGCCTCTTTGAGAACTTTCTCATTGGTCTTTTTAGCTGTCCAGGGAACTTTCAACATTCTTCTGTGAAATCCCATTTCTGTGGCCTCTAATCGTCTATTCATTTGTTTGTCTATTGTCCATGATTCACTTTCATAGGTCAGAATTGGTTCTATATAGCATCGATGAACTCTCTTTCTCAGTTCTATTGACATAGATTTGCTGCATAAGACATTTTTCATTTTCTGAAATGCTATTTTGGCCTGAGCTATTCTGCTTTTTATTTCTGTGGTGCATCTCCCATCTGATGTTATCACTGATTAAAGAGAGGTCATTTACTCTCTCATACCTCATTCCTTGTCTGCCCCTCCTCAGGTTAAGTTGTTGTCAAGCACTGATCTCTTGACCAATGACATCGATCTTAGAGAAGAGTAAAACTCTGGTTAATTCCTCCTCCCACCCCTAATACCCTTTTACTAACAGCTATAATTTATCCAGCCATGGGTGATTTGGGAATAGAAATAATAACAAAAATATTGAATGATGTCTACAACAGCGGATATATACCAGACGACATGCTCAAATCAATATTCATAGCCCTACCAAAGAAAGCGGGTGCGATTGAATGCCATGATCATCGCACAATAAGCCTTATGAGTCATATGATTAAGATATTACTAAGAATCATCATGCGAAGAGTGCGAAACAAAATCAGTCCAGAAATTAGCGATGAACAGTGTGGTTTTGTTAGAGATAAAGGAACAAGCAATGCCATTTATATCATAAGATCTTTAGTAGAAAGAGCCATAGAGGTGAAAACAGATCTATACATATGTTCCATAGGTTACACCAAGGCATTTGACAAAGTAAAGCACCAAGAAATAATCAAAATTTTAGAAAGCATAAACGTAGACAGCAAAGATCTAAGAATAATAAAGAACATGTACTGGCAACAAACAGCGGCCATAAGAATTGGAAACCAATTGGGAATGTTTCAACAAATAAAACAGGGTGTTAGACAAGGTTGTGTGTTGTCACCAGATTTGTTTAATATTTATAGTGAGATTATTTTAAGATCCATAAGGGGCATGCCTGGAATAACAATTGGAGGTCATAATATAAATAATCTAAGGTATGCTGATGATACAGTATTAATCGCTAAGAGTGAAAATGAGTTACAAGAAATGTTGGACATTATAGTGAAGGAAAGCAAAAACAAAGGACTCAGCCTTAATAGCAAAAAGACAGAGGTAATGGTAACAACAAAGAAAAAGACGTCACCTCAGTGCAAAATAAAGACAAGTGGAACAATATTAAAACAGGTAAATAAATTTAAATATTTGGGAACTTTGTTAACCTCAGACGGAAGATGTACAAAAGAGATGAGATGTAGAATGGCACAGGCAAAAGCAGCTTTCCAAAAAATGAGGAAAATACTATGCAATCAATTTTTGACAATAGAAACAAGAAAAAGAGTTCTTAAATGTTACGTAGAGCCAGTCTTAACATACGGATGCGAATCATGGACAATAGGACAACAGACAAGAAAATCACTGGAGTCTGTAGAAATGTGGTTTTACAGAAGAATGTTGAGAGTACCATGGACTGCTAAGAAGAGTAATGATGATGTTCTGAGAGAGGTCAAAGCAAAAAGAGAGCTAATTTCCAATGTTAGGAAGAGACAATCATCATTTTTTGGCCATGTAATGAGAAGAGAACAACTGGAATATATTGTGACAACTGGAAAAATTGAGCGACGAAGAGATAGAGGGAAGAAAAGAGAAACAATTACAGACAGCTTAAGAG
Organism: Megaustenia siamemsis; assembly: GCA_032433765.1. NCBI lineage: Eukaryota > Metazoa > Mollusca > Gastropoda > Stylommatophora > Ariophantidae > Megaustenia > Megaustenia siamemsis. The sequence continues at coordinate 74,833,387 of JAVIAB010000156.1, read as the reverse complement.
AATGGCTTGGCAGAAGGTCAACAACAGAAATGATAAATAGCTGCCGAGATCGAAAGTTGTGGAGAGACATGATCACCTACGCCAGTAGACCCGGTACTTGATGATGATGATAATTTATCCATATCTATTGCTAAAAATTGCTACTGTTATTGTCTTCTTCATCATGGATATAACTGTAACATATCACCCAAAGCTTGATCTCTCCTACTATGTTTTTGTCTTCTTAGTCCAAATAGTTAAATGAATACTATTACAATTTATGGTGAATCAAATGATCAAATAGAATGATATAACAGCAGTTATGGACTTTAGAAGACACCTCTGAATGACGGAGAGATTAAGTAATATATCAGCAGATTAGTGGATGGGACTGAAGGTATATTCAGTTATAACGAGATCTGAAGCAAAATTTTAAATGATTAGTTGTGCGCATAAAAGTGGAAGATGTTGCATCTTTTTCGAATGTGTGTTATAGGTTGTTCAATCGATACACTGAGAACATCTTTAAAATATTACAGAGGTGCCAGGCCTACAAATTAATGGAAAGATAATCAATAATCTAAGATATGCTGACGATACTGTACTACTAGCAGAAAATCCTAAAGATCTACAACAATTACGTAATGAAATAAACACGAAAAGCAAAAAATATGGACTAGATATGAATACCAAAAGACTAAAACTATGATCATAAACAAAGAAAATACTCAAAACCCACAATTGGATATCAAAATTGAAGGAATAGACCTGGAGACAGTTCAGAACTACAACTACCTTGGACATCCTATAACCAGTGATGGAAAATGTACAACTGAAATAAACAAAAAAAATAGGAATGGCAAAAAATAATTTTAATGTCATGAAGAACATAATAACATGAAAACAAATAACACCAGGGTTAAAACTAAGAATAGCAAAAATGGTATGTCTTCTCAACATCACTATATGGTGAGAAAACACGGACATTAGACAATAAAACAGAGCAGAGAATTGAAGCCTTTGAAATGTGGATATATCGAAGAATAGGTAGAATTGGATGGAAGGAAAAGAAAATAAACGATGAAGTCTTAAAACAAACAACAATGAAAAGAGAACTACTAAACACAATTCAAACAAGACAAATGTGATTTTTGGGCCTTGTTAAAAGACACAACAGTCTACTAAAAGTAATCCTGGAGGGGAAAATACAAGGTAAAAGAGGCAGAGGCAGATCAAGACAAACAGGGAGGAGTAACATCAAAAGATGGACAAATCAGCCTATGACAACCTGCACCATCAAAGCAAGAGACAGAGCAGAATGGCGATCCATGGTAGACAACCTTCTTTGCGGAGATGGCACTCGATGATGATGATGATGATTATAGGTAATTTTACTAACTGAGAAGATAGTCAAGTAATATAGAGACCCAATGTTGGTTCGTTTGGAAACCCACATCATAAAACTAGGCTGGGTGCGTCTAAATACTCTTTACTTTATTTTCCAGTTACCATGAAGACTGCTGCCTGGTTAGTTCCCTTCACAGCAATCCCATTATTGTTGCTGATTTTCTTTTGTATTCCGAACTGCCCAGTCGAGGAATCAGACTCAGATGTCTCAGACATCTCAGATACATCTGATGTGGAAATGTTAGATAATTACAAAATCAAATAGACTGAGAAATCTTCTTGACTCATTGATGGCAACGCCGAATAGTTACAACAACCTTAGCTAAGAGTGTTATTTTTTTTTTATATATAAAGACTTTTATAGGTAAATCACAGTTATCAATAATTGTGTCTGGTTTCTTGCTTACTGAAGCTGTCGGGTAGAACAGTCTCGTCAATCAGTGCCGAGATGAACTGATGAAATAGAAGAGGATGTTGAAATTCACAGTCTCCCAGTTAAAAGTTAAAGTGTTTGCTTTACTAACTGCTGAATCAATTTTACAGGATAACAGAGCAATATTGGTGGCTTATTGATGACATGTCAAATGTAAAGGGAACATAATCTAAAAGTGAAGCATTTTTTGATGAATTGAAGTGGTACTTCAATGAGAATAATATCGGTGGTCTAGAGAAAACACTTTTACCTGTGCTACCTGTGGTGCACATTATGTGACTGATTGATACAAAATATTTATTGTAGATTTAGAAAGGGGTGTACCACAATTTGTTGAGACATTTGTATGAGTCTATACAGATTGTAATAAAAGCAGTAAATTTGATTCAATCAAATGCGTTCAAGATCGTCTATCTCAAAACGTTTGTGAGGACAACGGCTACCACCTCACTTGATTGGTATCACACACGGAAGTCTATATGGTTGTCCACAGGTAATTGACTTCGTCGTATTGTTGCTCTGCAGGACTCAGTTGTGGCAGCTTTCAGAGGAACAAAATGGAAGACAAGACGACCTCCGCTAAATGTGATATAGTTTATATGTGTGATGTCTTTGAAAAACTTGGTTTATTTAACAAACAATGACAGGATACACATTAAGACCTATTTTGAAGCAGACAGATTATGACATAGTTTGTCTTGTGAAAATCACGTTGTATATCATCAATATTCCGTGCCGAGAGCTTCGCCCAATTTTTCTGTTTAGCATCAATGGTGAATTGAAACGTGATGAAATAATTGTGCTTGTGGATCATTGTTAGAGCAACTTATCTTGATATGAAAGATCATTTCCGTAATCGTTTGGTGGACATGGATACTTCGACCTGGATAGGTTGATCCATTGTTTGTGAACGCTGCTGACATTGTAGCGCTCACAAGTAGCGCTCACTGGGATGCAAAATGACATGACATCCCAATAACTTTTAGTAAAGAAAAACTCAATTTCTCGTTTGAAAGTAGATTGTAAGATTGACTATCTGACAGCCCTAAACTTTAATGTGATCTTCTTGTGGTTAAGGCAGCAATATCAAACCCCTATTTAATAATTGCATCATTCTCATCGATTTTCTTGTAGTCGTTTACAAACTCTTCACCAGTCCGCTGTCTATCGTCGTTGTACCTGTCTGGACCTGGTGTACTATTTTTTGCTTCACATAAAAACAGCCTTGATATCATCCATTTTCACAATATCATCTTCTTACATTTTTTTTCAGAATCTGCGGAATGCAAAGATATTTTTCATAGCAAGAATGTTTTTCATCACATATTTCTGATGACTCTACTGTATCCTACCCTTGCCTTCGGTTGCTTGCTTCCAAGTGAGATCTCAACTCTGAAAATATGGGAAATTGCCTACTCTGTGCCCATCATATAACTCTGAAAGTGTGGTAAATGCCTACTCTGTGCCCATCATATAACTCTGAAAATATGGGAAATTGCCTACTCTGTGCCCATCATATAACTCTGAAAGTGTGGTAAATGCCTACTCTGTGCCCATCATATAACTCTGAAAGTGTGGTAAATGCCTACTCTGTGCCCATCATATAACTCTGAAAGTGTGGTAAATGCCTACTCTGTGCCCATCATATAACTCTGAAAGTCTGGTAAATGCCTACTCTGTGCCCATCATATAACTCTGAAAGTCTGGTAAATGCCTACTCTGTGCCCATCATACAACTCTGAAAGTCTGGTAAATGCCTACTCTGTGCCCATCATACAACTCTGAAAGTCTGGTAAAGGCCTACTCTGTGCTCATCATACAACTCTGAAAGTCTGGTAAATGCCTACTCTGTGCCCATCATACAACTCTGAAAGTCTGGTAAATGCCTACTCTGTGCCCATCATACAACTCTGCAGCCGTCAGATCAATTTCAATGTTTTTCTTTCCTCAACCGCCTATAGAATACTGTTCACTTTACAATTTAAAATATAGTGTGTTCATCAATGTTTTTAAACAAACAATTTTCATATCCATGTGTGGTTTTAGACAAATGATGTGGTCTAATTCGGCGAATCTGCTCGTTTCGGTCTTTTCCCACATTCCAACTGCTGGGTGCATATATCTATCCATGATCTATCAATATCATCATTCTTCCTAGGAGGACACATTTTAACGATTGCACACGTATTTAGCTTTATTTTCCTGTATACTGCATGGGAAAAGATCACTGTTTTCTAGGAAACTTCCATGCTGAAGTCAGTGTAGGAGATATTCGCAAAAATCAATCATGCTGCCATCATTATCTAATCGGCTTGCATGCCTGTGACACAGGCACTGTTGATATAACGAGATTCCGTATCCTCATGGGCATCTTAAAGCTCCACACCACGTCTGCTGGAAGAAAAGTCTCCACATGATTTACGTTTAGCGTTAAAATGAAAAAGTAAGGTTGGTGGGTGCACACGAGGATTACCAGCCCATGATGTCGTAACAGTTCAAATTTGTTGTACATACAAACTGGTCACCCAGGCGTGTTTCCTGATATCTTCTTTTTCTGCCCTGTACATACATCATCTTTTGAGAATAAGCCGTTGATTAGCGCCAGCACAATTCAAATATATATTACGAATATCGTTGATGTCTACGCTGACATACTTGTGGTGTATGCCCATTTCTTTTCTCTTATGACACCCTCTCCGAGCTCTGATGTTCAAAACTTTCGTCTGTTGATCACGACAAACATAAAAAAAGCAAATAGTTTGCACGTGCAAAGGTGCCTAACGTATATCACAAACAATAGAATAAGTGTCTACATTCAATTTATGGAATTATCTGTTCTAGAAGCAAAATTTAGGACTGTCACATAAATATAAGCAACCGCCATTTATCTTGAAACCCGATGTTCCTTTCATATGCCATATCTAAATGTATGAATACCGTATTTGAATGTTTCAGGCTAATTGTCTGTAACCATCTTTGGTCTCTAGCCTGTCAAGAGGATGGGGATGGGACTACTAAATACACATTTCGGATTTTCAAAATAAGACACAATTTTTCTTGTCAGATCTTCTCAAGCAGCTTCACACAAAGTGACCAAAGTAACAAATTATGCATTAACTCACTGACGTTGCATCATTAGTAAGTTTATTTACACATAGACATTAGCTTGTCCTGAAAGGTTAATCCGCAATGAGACGTTTCCTTGTCCAGAAAGGTTAATCCGCAATGAGACGTTTGCTTGTCCAGAAAGGTTAATCCACCCTGAAACGTTAACTTATCTTGAAAGGTTAATCCACCCTGAAACGTTAACCTATCCTGAAAGGTTAATTCGCCCTGAAACGTTAACCTATCCTGAAAGGTTAATCCACCCTGAAACGTTAACCTATCCTGAAAGGTTAATCCACCCTGAAACGTTAACCTATCTTGAAAGATTAATTCGCCCTGAAACGTTTTGACTAGACCTGAAAGGTTAATTCGCCCTGAAACGTTTTGACTAGACATGAAAGGTTAATTCGCCCTGAAACGTTTTGACTAGACCTGAAAGGTTAATCCACCCTGAAACATTTTGACTAAACCTGAAATGGTTAATCCACCCTGAAACGTTTTGACTAGACCTGAAAGGTTAATCCACCCTGAAACATTTTGACTAGACCTGAAAGGTTAATCCACCCTGAAACGTTTTGACTAGACCTGAAAGGTGAATTCGCCCTGAAACGTTTTGACTAGACCTGAAAGGTTAATCCACCCTGAAACGTTTTGACTAGACCTGAAAGGTTAATTCGCCCTGAAAAGTTAACTAGTCCTGAAAGGTTAATCCGCCATGAGACGTTAGCTATTCCTAAAAGTTAGTCCGTCCTGAAACGATAATCCATCCTGAGCCGTCAGCTAGTCCTGAGACACAATATTAAGTCTTGCGATGTTAGCTAGTTCTGAGACATAAGTAAGTCCTGTGACGTTAGCTAGTCTTGAGACATAAGTAAGTCCTGTGACGTTAGCTAGTCTTGAGACATAAGTAAGTCCTGTGACGCTAGCTAGTGTTGAGACATAAGTAAGTCCTGTGACGTTAGCAAGTGCTGAGACATAAGTAAGTCCTGTGACGTTAGCTACTGCTGAGACATAAGTTAGTCCTGTGACGTTAGTTAGTCCTGAGACATAAGTTAGTCCTGTGACGTTAGCTAGTCTTGAGACATAAGTAAGTCCTGTGACGTTAGCTAGTGCTGAGACATAAGTTAGTCCTGTGACGTTAGCTAGTGCTGAGGCATAAGTTAGTCCTGTAACGTTAGATAGTGCTGAGACATACGTAAGTCCTGTGACGTTAGCTAGTGCTAAGATATAAGTAAGTCCTGTGACGTTAGCTAGTCTTGAGACATAAGTAAGTCCTGTGACGTTAGCTAGTCTTGAGACATAAGTAAGTCCTGTGACGTTAGCTAGTCTTGAGACATAAGTAAGTCCTGTGACGTTAGCTAGTCTTGAGACATAAGTAAGTCCTGTGACGTAACTAGTCTTGAGACATAAGTAAGTCCTGTGACGTTAGCTAGTCTTGAGACATAAGTAAGTCCTGTGACGTTAGCTAGTCTTGAGACATAAGTAAGTCCTGTGACGTTAGCTAGTCTTGAGACATAAGTAAGTCCTGTGACGTTAGCTAGTCTTGAGACATAAGTAGGTCCTGTGACGTTAGCTAGTCTTGAGACATAAGTAAGTCCTGTGACGTAACTAGTCTTGAGACATAAGTAAGTCCTGTGACGTTAGCTAGTCTTGAGACATAAGTAAGTCCTGTGACGTTAGCTAGTCTTGAGACATAAGTAAGTCCTGTGACGTTAGCTAGTCTTGAGACATAAGTAAGTCCTGTGACGTTAGCTAGTCTTGAGACATAAGTAAGTCTTGTGACGTTAGCTAGTCTTGAGAGATAAGTAAGTCCTGTGACGTTAGCTAGTGCTGAGACATACGTAAGTCCTGTGACGTTAGCTAGTCTTGAGACATAAGTAAGTCCTGTGACGTTAGCTAGTCTTGAGACATAAGTAAGTCCTGTGACGTTAGCTAGTCTTGAGACATAAGTAAGTCCTGTGACGTTAGCTAGTCTTGAGACATAAGTAAGTCCTGTGACGCTAGCTGTCTTTAGACATAAGTAAGTCCTGTGACGTTAGCAAGTGCTGAGACATAAGTAAGTCCTGTGACGTTAGCTAGTGCTGAGACATAAGTTAGTCCTGTGACGTTAGCTAGTCTTGAGACATAAGTAAGTCCTGTGACGTTAGCTAGTGCTGAGACATAAGTTAGTCCTGTGACGTTAGCTAGTGCTGAGGCATAAGTTAGTCCTGTAACGTTAGATAGTGCTGAGACATACGTAAGTCCTGTGACGTTAGCTAGTGCTAAGATATAAGTAAGTCCTGTGACGTTAGCTAGTCTTGAGACATAAGTAAGTCCTGTGACGTTAGCTAGTCTTGAGACATAAGTAAGTCCTGTGACGTTAGCTAGTCTTGAGACATAAGTAAGTCCTGTGACGTTAGCTAGTCTTGAGACATAAGTAAGTCCTGTGACGTAACTAGTCTTGAGACATAAGTAAGTCCTGTGACGTTAGCTAGTCTTGAGACATAAGTAAGTCCTGTGACGTTAGCTAGTCTTGAGACATAAGTAAGTCCTGTGACGTTAGCTAGTCTTGAGACATAAGTAAGTCCTGTGACGTTAGCTAGTCTTGAGACATAAGTAGGTCCTGTGACGTTAGCTAGTCTTGAGACATAAGTAAGTCCTGTGACGTAACTAGTCTTGAGACATAAGTAAGTCCTGTGACGTTAGCTAGTCTTGAGACATAAGTAAGTCCTGTGACGTTAGCTAGTTTTGAGACATAAGTAAGTCCTGTGACGTTAGCTAGTCTTGAGATATAAGTAAGTCCTGTGACGTTAGCTAGTCTTGAGACATAAGTAAGTCTTGTGACGTTAGCTAGTCTTGAGAGATAAGTAAGTCCTGTGACGTTAGCTAGTGCTGAGACATACGTAAGTCCTGTGACGTTAGCTAGTCTTGAGACATAAGTAAGTCCTGTGACGTTAGCTAGTCTTGAGACATAAGTAAGTCCTGTGACGTTAGCTAGTCTTGAGACATAAGTAAGTCCTGTGACGTTAGCTAGTCTTGAGACATAAGTAAGTCCTGTGACGCTAGCTGTCTTTAGACATAAGTAAGTCCTGTGACGTTAGCAAGTGCTGAGACATAAGTAAGTCCTGTGACGTTAGCTAGTGCTGAGACATAAGTTAGTCCTGTGACGTTAGCTAGTCTTGAGACATAAGTAAGTCCTGTGACGTTAGCTAGTGCTGAGACATAAGTTAGTCCTGTGACGTTAGCTAGTGCTGAGGCATAAGTTAGTCCTGTAACGTTAGATCGTGCTGAGACATACGTAAGTCCTGTGACGTTAGCTAGTGCTGAGATATAAGTAAGTCCTGTGACGTTAGCTAGTCTTGAGACATAAGTAAGTCCTGTGACGTTAGCTAGTCTTGAGACATAAGTAAGTCCTGTGACGTTAGCTAGTCTTGAGACATAAGTAAGTCCTGTGATGTTAGCTAGTGCTGAGACATAAGTAAGTCCTGTGATGCTAGCTAGTCTTGAGATATTAGCTGTGGAGTTCCTTCAAACAGTAACTCTACGGGACCTATAGTGCAGTGTTTTTTTTTTGTTTGTGCTATCTGAGCACATGACAACGCTTTCAGAAACATTGTCTTTATAAATAGAGTGTTCGTGTTTATTTTGAGATAGTTTATTTAACGCCACGTTTCTCACTTGACTGTCTCTACAATCTGTCTGTATTATTGTTGTAATACATTTATCATTGCTTCAACATTACACCAAGACATACTTTCATGTCAACCTAGGTATTAGACAGAGAATGTGTTCAACTCTACATTGTATCCGCATCGACTGATCTGAAACCTGGAAATGAAATTGTCTCAAGACCGTAAATGTTGCCAGGAGTTTGATAGCGAATAATACATTTGTCTCACAAATACATACGGTGAAATGGAAAACTGGAATAACTCTTCTACTCAAACCAAATAAACAATCAAGGAAACAAGGCAACAGAGGCGTCATTGCTATACTGTACGCCAGCATATAGAAATACAATTTGAAAACGGAAGTATTATCCCTAATTAGTGCATATAAAGTGTCTCTTCTCCGTCGCCCCTGATGGAAGAAAGAATATCATAAATAATCGTAGACGTTTAGAGTAATAATCTAAACATCGTGCTCATTGAGTGTGTAATATAACAAACACAATTTCGGTTTTGTAACGATAGATTAATATACCACCACGGATTCAGCCAAGATGTTTTGAATGTTACCTAATCTGCAACAAAATATAATTTTTAAAATATCCTTCATTTACAAAAAAAAAAAACGGATTACTTGCATGTTAGTTTTTTTATTTTATATTTTTTAGTTATTTATTTTGTGATTGATTACTTTTATTCGTACATTTACGTATGTGAAATCAGTCAGTTTGTGTGTTTGTATGTGTGTATGTGTGTGTTGAACCTAGAAACATATCGTTATGTCAAAAGTTAGATGAGTGAGCTAATGTTTAAAATAAAACAAATAAATCATTTCCACTACTATTGGCTTCTGTTGTTAAGTGATGTACTACCGCTGTGTAGTTAGATTTCTGTGCCTATCTGTCTGCCTTCAGTCAGTTTCAGCCGAAGCTGGACTAAGCTCGTCTATTTGGCATTTTCTGGATGTTTCCCTATCTCAAGCTTCTCTTTAATTATTCTAATTCTCCTAATGCATGAAGTTAAATACCTCTGTCTTATTTGCATATTTTATTGGCTTGGTCGCTGTCTAGTGATCCCTCAGCCGAAAACAATACTCCATCTTGACATTTAGTTAACTTTTGAGTTTCAAAAATAATAATAACTTGAACCATAACTCTTCTCCCAGTTTGTAGTATATCGGGCTGATATAAATTACTTTATGAAATAAAAATCTCTCTCTCTCTCTCTTTTGGCTCATGTTCGGCGCAGACTAACCCTGTAACAATGCACTATCTTATGAAATTTAAAATGATTATCGTTTTTTCGTCCAGCATCCCTGCTAGGATTCAAAATGTCATCGCGGTCCATTGCCCTGATGATGCACAACCGAAATAAACAAAAGAATTGGAATGGTAGAAAGTAATTTTAATGTCATGAAGAGCATACTAACATCAATTTACAGCACGCTCGGCAGGCAGAATAGCCAAGGAAGACAGTGTTGCATACGCCATGACGACGAGTAGCATGACAATGGAGGTGATGGCAGTGACCAAGGCATTCAAATGGTTAGAGTCACAAGACTACATCCACGCATGTATACTGAGTGATTCGATGAGCATGATAAAAAAGTGGAGGCGGGCTTTGTACGCATGCAATGGGTAGAGTCGTTGCAGAAATCCAAAATACGTAAGGTCACCTTTGTCTATATCCCTGGACATGCGGGAGTACGGGGAAATGAGAGAGCGGACAGGTTGGCTAGCTGCGCTGTCGTTGAGGACGGGCAACCGATGGATCGTTCGGACATCATCAGTGCACTCCGAGATGTGGGAAGAGCACAGGACTTCGACAAACACAGATCAACGTCACTTCTTCGGATGATGGAAATGGGAGTTGAGATGGGCACAGCCAGAAATGAGAAACTTGGTGGCCGTGTAAGAAGACTTATCAACCAACATAGAACTGGAGTCGTCAGTCGCTGGACACTGAGGGAATTGCTGAGGAGGGGATCTGAGCACCTATGGACATGTTCGGAGTGCAATGATGATGACCCGCAAATAACTCAATAACTCAATAACAATACTAACATCAAAACAAATAACACCAGGGCTAACACTAAGAATAGCAAAATGTTACATCTTCTCAATATTCCTATATGGTGCAGAAACATGGACATTAGACAAGAAAACAGAACAGAGAAGTGAAGCCTTTGAAATGTTGATATACAGAAGAATAGGTAGAATTGGATGGAAGGAAAAGAAAACAAACGATGAAGTCTTAAAACAACTAAAAATGAAAAGAGAACTACTAAACACAATTCAAACAAGACAAATGCGATTTTTGGGACATGTTAAAAGACACAACAGCCTACTAAAAGTAATTCTGGAGGGAAAAATACAAGGTAAAAGGCAGAGGCAGACCAAGAGTAACATATACGAGTAACATCAAAAGATGGACAAATCAGCCTATGACAACCTGTACCATCAAAGCAAGAGACAGAGCAGAATGGCGCTCCATGGTAGCCAACCTTCGTTGCGGAGAAGGAACTCGTTGATGGTGATGATTGTCCCTCTATTCCCTAAAAAAGTAATTTAGATGCATATTTGTGCACGCAGACAACACCGATTGGAATAATTTTGTTCTATTGTAACAATTTATTGTTTATTTATTTCGTTCACTATGAGACGTTCACATTTATTAGGTTTTCAAAGACCAGCAGTCATTTTCAAATTTTCTACTTCACCTGAAAACCGTTCGTGGAATATAACTGGTCGCACCGTTTTGTACTAGTGTACATTGGGCATACATGCAATTAACGTAAAATTGTTTTGGGCAGCTGAACTACATGCATGGAGAACAGGTTTCTTGATATTTGAAGGAGGTCTAGCGGTAGGCAGGGTCCGGAATTATACCAATGAAGCCGCTTGAGAAGAGAAGTTTGTCATTAATCAATTCCACCATCTTGGACCAATTCAATTTATTGTTCATGACAGTACGGTCACTGAGCCAAGGCATTTACATGTTGAGGGAATTCTTAAAGAAAACAAACGATCTGCCAGATGAGGAGATATGTGGAGCAGTTCCCAGAAGTATGAAGGTGCCTGTTTAAGAGAAGAGAAAATAGGTGGGTGCTCAGGTGGGAGGGTAAGGGCAGCTGGCAGGTGATAATGTCACGAAATTATAAGAGGTCGCAGTGGAACTCTATCTGCTCATTGTTTCACATCCCACGTACGCGTCATATCTGGGGCTGAAACGTCGATCTAAAACACTGAACAAGAATGTGTAGCCAGAGACAGTTGAGGAGAAAGTTGACATAACATGTTAATCTCGTTTTCAATTAATTTTTTTTTTAAGGGAGAGGGGTAAGATCGGTAGAGTAGAAGGATAGTTCTGGAAGATGTTGACTACGTGTCTCAGAGATACAGACGCTAATGAAGCTAGAGAACTGAGAAGGGGAAAACATATTAGGAGTGAGATTGAATTGGGTAAGAGACTTAGGGAGAAAGAAATGAGATCAGACGAGTGGGGAATGCGAAAAGTAAGGAGTGGTAAACTGTAAGCCAAATATGACAGAATAAGAACGAAGGAAGATGTGGAACAAAGACACACACATTAAAACATGAAGGTGCAACAACAAATAGAACAGAGATGCTAACTATCGTGCGCCCCCCCCCCCCCCAACAATCTTGAGAAAAATTAATTATTTTGAACAGCTTATCTAGTAGGGAAACAGGTCAAAATATATTGTTTTGTCTACAAACCTTCATTTTAAACTGGAGCTCAAGAAATAAATAATAAACACGGTATGCTCCTTGATCAACAAGGACAAATGGTCTGGAAGAGGCAGAAGTTGTCATGACCTAAGATTATAAAAATTAACATAAAAGGATATGAAGCAGCTAAACTAAAAGAAAGATAAGACAAATTAGAACGTTTCGACAAAAGCCTACCTCAGGTAAAATAAACAAACCATGCCAATGTAACACATGAATCCAAGACAGAAAACACACCACAAATCTAAACAATGGCAAAAAATGACGGTGATTAGCATTTATGTAGAGTCTGATTAATAGATACATAGTTAATATGGTGGGTGAAACTTTACTGGCCACTACTCGCAGGGCGTCGATTGTTGCACATTAGACAAGTCCATATTTCCTACTAAAAATATCGAAAGCAACGCACCACTTTGTACCGTTGCTACATCTAGAATGACGAACTTAGCACAATTAATATACATCGTGTGGGATCGCACGAAAAGCTGGTAAAACTTTCAAAAAAGTAAACATTACATTGTTTTGAGCAGCTAAACTGGGAGAGAAACCTACAAACAGGCCAGCCAGTTTGTGCCTGGGATAACCAGAGTTGATGAGGATGTAACACATTCAGTAGTGTGCACCAGGTATTTTTGCACTGACAAATATGTGTACTTTATTATGGACACAACAATGTATGTCTTCTTCCTCTTCCTTTCAGCTCCATGTGGAGCATAGGTCTTCAACAAACACTTTCAAAGTCGTTCTGTTTCTTGCCAATCTTTTAAGATCATTCCATTTGTAATTCAAATATTGTAATTCAAATATTGTAATTCAAATATTGTAATTCAAATATTGTAATTCAAATATTGTAATTCAAATATTTAAATTATTATCCCGTGCCGGGGCCGAAAGAGGAGTAAAGAATAGTGGCATGTTCGTAAGAGGCGAGAAAGGAATGTTGGGCATGGGACTGGCTATCACATACTGTAAAATATTAAGCCGAAAAAATTTCATAAACATGGACAAGTCAAAGAATAGAATAAAAGTAAATATGTGCACTACGTATTTTTATTGTTATCTGTTATAACTAATATATGAAAGTTCTTACACAATCACGACAGAAGCATACGCATTTTAATTGAAATTGTAAAAAAAAAATATATGAAGTTAATGAGTTTAAATTAAGATTTATTATGACACACCTACTATACATCTATCAAGTGTCCTTTCGTGCCCAAGATATTTGTTATCAAGACTCAGACCTGACACAAAAATCCACATCTCTGTTATGGGCGAGCTGCTTAATCTGGGCTATGCAGCTGATGCCCGCTTTTTTTGTCTCTTGCCTCAATGGTCCTTTTAGTGTTATCTAGGTCATCCCCTTTTCCTTTCACCTTTTTGTTTTTACACACATCACTGCACCGTCACTCTAATTCAAATACAAACATGTAAAGAAACCCACAGAGAAAAACAAGCATAAACTACATTTTTGAAGAAAATGGTGAAGAAAACTTAAAGAATTAGTAGCAGTATGCAAACTATAAAATAAGACTAAACTTGATAAATAAGACTAGACAATTTTAAAAAGCGGGAAAGAATTGCAATACATTAGGGGTACAATTGAGTCACTCACCTTAACGACACAGCAGTGGATTAGGCTGGGGATCCAAGGATAAGGGAAGGGTTTCCCTGGAGCCCAAAACATTTAAAGATCTACAATTTTTAAAAGAAATTAGAAAATACGAAATAAATAAAAATAAATGAAAATAGCAGGTTAGTAGGCAGAACAAGCCGTGCTTCAAGTTCTGACAACACACATACTTGTCTTGACTCAGGAGCTGACAACACACATACTTGTCTTGACTCAGGAGCTGACAACACACATACTTGTCTTGACTCAGGAGCTGACAACACACATAATTGTCTTGAGTCAGGAACTGACAACACACATACTTGTATTGACACAGGAGCTGACAACACACATAATTTTCTTGACTCAGGAGCTGACAACACACATACTTGTATTGACGCAGGAGCTGACAACACACATACTTGTCTTGACTCAGGAGCTGACATACTTGTCTTGGCTCAGGTTCTGACAACACACATACTTGTATTGGCGCAGGAGCTGACAACACACATACTTGTCTTGGCTCAGGTTCTGACAACACACATACTTGTCTTGACTCAGGAGCTGACATCCTTGTCTTGGCTCAGGTTCTGACAACACACATACTTGTCTTGACTCAGGAGCTGACATACTTGTCTTGGCTCAGGTTCTGACAACACACATACTTGTCTTGGCTCAGGTTCTGACAACACACATACTTGTGTTTCCAACATGGTGGAACGGGGTTCATGTTCTCTGGACCGCTGCAGAAATTGCATTTGTGGGCTGATTAGTTTCGACTCTTCAGTGCAATTTTCTGCGTTAAAGTCAATCTGATGATCCACTTAACAAATTTCGCTGATGATGCAGAGTCGTACACACCTCAATGTTCCTCTTTGTCAAGTCCAAGTTTGTGAATGCGACCTTCCCATGTCTAGAGTTGATATGCAGTTTACGTTAACACATTGAGTGCTATTCCAAGGCCATCGTTTGAATTGTTTTACGCCAAGTATTTACATGTTATAACTCATTAATACGGCCTGCTCTGCCAGGTCAATAGCAGTTTTCACTTTAGAGATTGTGCATTATCTTTTCGTGCTTTGTTGGCTGCATTTATTAGAGTAATTGGGATTTTTATGGGCGCAGCCATTGTTGTGTGTGCTACGTCATCACAATGGTTGATTGTATATCCCTAAAACACTGTACGCTAATAGTGAAAGGCGGAATGGAGTTTCGTATATGACTTTGTAGCACCGGGGTCACTCCCGGAGGTTCATGTTAGTCAGGAGGGATTCATAATTTCACAAATTCACATTGTAGGGAGATCTTACAGTCTGTTGTTTGATGTGCGACGGGGATAGTCCGACGACTAACTGTGTTTCAATGTTCGGATTTGGAGTTAGGGTGATGTCCTAGCATTATCAAGCGCTATACACTTTTTTTTTAATGATGATCATTATTTTCAGAAGAACGTGAACTTCCGGTCAATATGGTGGATAGGCGGCAGGAACTATTTAAGGCTATGCCTGAAAAGAGTTCCTTGTTGCAGTTTTCTCATATTCCAAGTCCGGTTTGGTGCAGGAGCTACTGAGTTAAGTGCTCTGTGCACACCGTGAGCTGTGCGTTTCATCTGTTTTGATCGTGTTTCGATATTTCGATTTTTTACGATGAACGATTATATCGTATGATGGAGAACAGATGGATGTGTTCACTTTCGGTGCGGTTTCGCTTTATTTCTTTTAGGCGTGTGCTATGACTGCTATGATGGGGACTACAGCCACCTTTCTTTGTTTTGGTAAAAATTGCGTCAAATAGTAATTCGATATTTTCAATGCCACGAGCGGTTGAGCAATTATTGATTTTAATTCGCTTGAAGTGATACCGGGGCCTTCCATAACCATAACATACTTGTCTTAACTCAGGAGTTGACAACACACATACATATATTGGTTCAGGAGTTGACAACACACATACTTGTGGAAGGACCTCTCAGGAGTTGACAACACACATACTTGTCTTAACTCAGGAGTTGAGAACACACATACATATATTGTCTCAGGAGTTGACAACACACATACTTGTATTGTCTCAGGAGTTGACAACACACATACTTGTATTGGCTCAGGAGTTGACAACACACATACTTGTATTGGCTCAGGAGTTGACAACATACATACTTGTCTTGGCTCAGGAGTTGACAACACACATACTTGTCTTGACTCAGGAGTTGACAACACACATACTTGTCTTGACTCAGGAGCTGACAACACACATTCTTGTCTTGGCTTACTCGCAGACAACCCATGCTACGTCATTGCAACACAGGCACCCTGTACAACATGAAAATCAACGTTAACAAGCCAGAATTAATGAACATGTCAAATAAAATACAGAACATCAATATAACAATAGACGACATAATGAAAGCAGGCCAATAAATTCAAATATTTAGAAAATGTAGTAACATACTATAATTTACAAGCATCAGAAACATACTCAGAGGCAAGGTGTGGACATTGTTCACTTGCAATGACAAAACTGCTTTGTTTACATCATAAACCTCTGGAAGTGAATCATTTATGGGACTAATAGTACAATTTATTCTTCCATCGGGGATATCTTCATTGAGTCCCCCAAAAAGGTCTTTGGTTAAAAAGCACATATGCTTTTGAGTTAAACACAAAATGAGCCCACTTCATAGATTCAAAATGATCCTTGGCAATGCCATCCGTTTGCACAAGTGAGGTCCTTAGCTACCAAGGTCACAAACGTCCGAACTCGAAGCCACGACTTTATCTACAGCGAAGGTTAACGAACTGTGAACAAACAATTATGTTCAAACCCTTGAAAACATTTTCAAAAATCTGCCAACTCGCTGCAATAACATATATCGTGGTATAGTCCATAGCTCGAATATAAATAAGCTGCCATTTTGGTGCGTCCCATGACGTCATCTTCTAGTCCATGACTAGATTCATACCTTGACTGACCTAATTATCTTCGCGTACCTGTTTTTGTTCTCCAGTTGCCACAATACGAAGCGTCACTGGACTTGATGTTTCTAGTCTCTCACGTCCATCTCTGGACGTTACTCTCTCCTGTCGTGTAACTTACTTCTCGTTATGTGGACTAATCTTGGGACTATAACAATTTGTTATTATCACCGAATAATATCATTTTTACTAATTATAATCTCATATTATTTTGATGTTCTATCGTTACGTTACGTCCATATGGTTCACGAAACTGCCGAACAAGATTTACCAACTTTAATAAAGTTGAAGATATTTGTCATAATAGTATTTCAAATCATGAACAATTGTCAATAAGATTGATACATTTCGATAGATTTGTCAATAAAAAAGATCAAACTGGCAACTTTACATTTTCCGTACTTTTCGTTCTAACTCAACAGTTTATAAAACTCACCATAATTGGCCCCGAACCAGACCATAGCACTGGTTGAGTTGTAAAATTATAAATTTCTATTTCTGACGACACTCATCACTCGCTAAGTGTTTGTAGAAAACTTCAACCAATAGCGTCTTTACAATGATGTATAACCTTTCCGTTTGGTGTATGTTATTGTTCAATGATGATTTATTTTATTTTAGGGTCAATTACTGAAGAACAAAGATGGCGCTGGCATTTTTACACTTCGTTCTTCAGCTGCTTACCATTGTGGTGGATGCCAAACGTATGGTTTACTATTTCTAGCTTTCGTCACACGTTTATTTGTTGCAACCATCCTTTTAATGCGTATTCGTATACCATATTGTGCTTGTCTTATTAATCACTCTATATTAAAGACGACAGTCTCGACTGACTTATTGACGTATTGACTCAATATTTCATTGCTCAAACCCCTTAACATGATAGATACACCGTGGTGAGTGTATTCCTTCAATTACATTAAAACCCATTGAGAATCACTTATTTATATTTTCAGACCTTACGAGGATGAAAATCAGTACCCCGACCCGCTTTATTATACGCCTATAACACACTGTCGCATAAATAAATCGTTGGGCATACAAAAACATGAACTTTGGAGAGTGTAAATGTTCATGCTACAAAAAACATTATTAGAATACCTTGCATAAAGGAGAAAATGATACAAGGACAATAACTAAAACTTTAATATTGAAATGTACTGTCTTATAAATAAGATCTAGCAGGGGAAAATAAAGTGTAACGGCCCCATCATATGACTTGTTAGTCTGGAAAGAACGACGATCGAAAGCATGGAGTACAGCAAGATTATGGTGGTTTCAAGCATTAAAAGGAATTTGAACCTGACAACAATGAATTTGGAGGTCTGATTAGAGGGGAACGGATTTCTTCGTACAGGATGTCGCAAAACAACATTCTGCAAAGGACATAAATCATTTAATTGCAAAACCTCCGAATTTTACATCGTATGTAAATCGTTTTCCGATGATGTTTCCGGAAGCTATTATACGAAACTTAAGTTGTTTCCTAACAATGAGAGTTCCGTCCGCCTATTTAAAAAGTCGGAAGTGATCTAAAACGATTGTATTTTGTCTTACAACGCATGTTCCAGCTACATACGACGGTCTCATCATATTTTCACCCGAAAAAAGCAAGATTAAGTAAAATAATATGGATATTTAGATTTAGCGTCCATTTTTACATAAGTGTGTGAAATTTCAAAGTGATCCGTGTTAGGATGTTGCGGCAATCGCGAAAATTGATGCCCCTGCTCGCTCCATATAAAAAAACATGGCCGATCGGCGACTATTTCCACTGTTGAACTTTAATTCATTGCAGAAGAAAATCCTGCTGATGTAGCTTTCAATAATAAGATAACCTGATTCTATAACCACTTCTACATATTTGTGGGAAATTTTAAATGGATCTGTCTGCCCCTATTGAAATTATCGGCATTTGAATGATCTCACCATTATCGAAAATTTTCCCCATTGATTAGCATGGTGGCGATCTGCTGAGTCAGCAACTTTGTCCACTGTTGAACTTTAAGTCATTGCAGAAGAAAATCCTGCTAATGAAGCTTTAAATAATAACATAACCTGATTCTATAACCACTTCTACATATTTGTGGGAAATTTTAAATGGATCTGTCTCCCCCTATTGAAATTATCGGCATTTGAACGACCACACCATCATGATACGAAATTTCCGGTTTTCCCCCATGCTTGGTCTCTTCAACCATCATCAAGTGCCTCTAACTCAGACTCACTCAACGTTTTTTTTTAGTTATTATAGTTAGTTATATTTAATTTAAAATGTAGTATTTCCAGTTGCCTAATATTAATAAATATTCCCAATTATTTAATTGAAAGTTTTTTTTTATTTATATACTGTAAACACATATATTTTTTTAATGAATAAAAAAAAATTATACTTCTTATACACATAAAATAATAATAATAATAATAATAATGTGACTTCTTTAGCAGAAATTCAGTATTATTTTTATGTGAATCATAGAAATTTATAATTATTCTGACAATTAATTGCAGAGAATTACTGTTATTTTTGACGTAAATTCCTGATAATTAACGTTACTTTGATATAAATCAATTTAAATGACTTATTTTTGACGCAAATCAAATAAAAAGTATTATTTTTTTTATTGTACACCAAATATAATGATTATTTTGAAAATGTACACCAAATATAATGATAATAATTTTAATTTAATAAAAAAAAATGTGGCTTCTTATTTAAAATTTGGCTTTTTTTTTGCATGGCCAACCTGGCGCTATGGTTTTTTCTTCTTTGCATCATTTAGCACAGCAATAATTCACTTAAAAAATCGTAACTTTTTTTCTAATTGTCGTACAAACATGATTCAGGTATCATTGTTTTATTCACTTCGAGGGCTATTTAGCTATCCTGGTTTCTATTATTTGAAATTATTTTGAAAAAAATGCCTAAGTACCAACTAGATGAAGGTGACGACACGTCTATAACGCACGCACGCAACTAGAAGATATCTTTTTTTTTAAATATAATTATTTCTTGGAGATGAAAATGGGTGCAATTTGCTGATATATTTTTAGTAAAAAAAAACATAAAAATAACTATATCTATTATATGCCTGTAGAGCCGATATTGATATATGGCAGAGATTTTTTTTACTCTTTGTGCCCGACGATCTTTGTTATAAGGCATCAAAAAATGGGACATGGACAATACCCCGCAATATATATCGCCCCACAACTCGTTTCTAGGCGAGTTGTACAGTCTCGGCGAGGCAGCCTGCTGTTATTACTTTTCACCACAGTGTTCTTTTTTTTTTTTGGTTTCCTTTTGAGTGTTTTTTTTTTTAGGTCGGCCTCTTTTTGCTTTACCCTCTGGTTCCGCAGCCTTAAATGGGTACCGGATTTTTTTCTGGGAAAGTAAAGCAGCACGGGCGTTAATACTGACCACATTACCCCAAAAATCTTGTGCTGAAGGTTTGTAAAATATAGGGTCACTAACACAATATTTCCCTATACGCCACTTGGCGTGACGGGGGTACTTTACTTTTACTTTACTCTGGTTCCCATTTAGGGTCTGCTTTGAGACTCATATAATAATAAATAGTCAAATAGTAATATAATTTGTTCAGGAAAGCATTTTTCATTTGACAGGCACATGAAGGAAAGATTTTTGAGTAAGAGGGTCTTACATAGGCAGGTTAAGGGAAGATTTGTGTGTAACAGGGTCTGGCATAGCCATATTAAGGGAAGATTTTTGTGTAAGAGGGTCTTGCATAGGCACATTAAGGGAAGTTTTATGTGTAAAAGGGCCTGACATAGGCATATAAAGGGAAGATTTTTGTGTAAGAGGGTCTTGCATAGGCACATAAAGGGAAGCTTTGTAACAGGGTCTGACATAGGCATATTAAGGGAAGAATTGTGTGTGTAACAGGGTCTGACATAGGCATATTAAGTGAAGATTTGTGTGTGTAACAGGGTCTGACATAGGCATATTAAGTGAAGATTTGTGTGTGTAACAGGGTCTGACATAGGCATATTAAATGAAGAATTGTGTGTGTAACAGGGTCTGACATAGGCATATTAAGGGAAGAAATGTGTGTGTAACAGGGTCTGACATAGGCACATTAAGTGAAGAATAGTGTGTGTATCAGGGTCTGACATAGGCATATTAAGTGAAGAATAGTGTGTGTAACAGGGTCTGACATAGGCATATTAAGTGAAGATTTGTGTGTGTAACAGGGTCTCACATAGGCATATTAAGTGAAGATTTGTGTGTGTAACAGGGTCTGACATAGGCATATTAAGGGAAGAAATGTGTGTGTAACAGGTTCTGACATAGGCACATTAAGGGAAGAGCTGTGTGTGTAACAGGGTCTGACATAGGCACATTAAGGGAAGAGTTGTGTGTGTAACAGGGTCTGACATAGGCACATTAAGGGAAGAATTGTGTGTGTAACAGGGTCTGACATAGGCATATTAAGTGAAGAAATGTGTGTGTAACAGGGTCTGACAGGCATATTAAGTGAAGAAATGTGTGTGTAACAGGGTCTGACAAGTGAAGCATTTTGTGTAACAGGGATAGGTAGATACAAAAGACATCATATATTGCTATATTCTATTTATACAGAGGTCCATTTCAATGATCAGCTCAGATTGCGCAGAGAAAACTAAATGTGAACAGTGTATGTGTCGATAGCGTAGGAATACGCAGTGTTTAATATAGAGTAGACACATTCGGGGAATATAGCCTTTCGAATACGGAAAAAAACCTTGGGGAGAATTAGATATCACGAATTTATAGAGAGGGATGTGAAACAAGAAAGTAGAGTTAAAAAAAAAGTAAATCTAATCTTTTTGAGAATACATTTCTTCTATAACACGGCACAAACGTAAAAAAAATAATGGATTTTACGAATGAAAATAGGTACTATGTGTTGTCACGTGTACCAAATACATACTGAAGAAAAAGTAAAATTTTGATTTTTTGTAAAAATAATTAGATAAGCAGCGACTAGAACAAGTAACCCTTTCCCCCCCCCCCCCCCTCCCAAAAAAAAATAATAATAATGATAGACTAGAACCCGCAAATGAGAAGAAACCCGATATTATAATCATGAGGTCGCATGACCTTTGCAGGACGTTTCATTGACTCCAGCACGCCAGAACGAATCTCTGAATTTCTTCTATTGTCATTTTGAAGATGTCTTTTTATCTTCTTCTAGATCTACCCATGTCTCGTCGTCCTGGAGCAATGCTTTCTTTCCATTATTGTTCTGTCAAGTCGTTTTACGTGGCCATATTAGTTTAATCTACACTGTAGAATGGTGTCTATATGCCAGTTCTTTTTAATGTGCAATTTCTTTGTTTTGTTCATCATCGAATGTATTTTAATGAATTTACTGAGCATTTTATTCCGAATGAATGGACTTTCTTCTCTGCTGTTTGTGAGACTGTCATTGAGTCACAGCCACATGTTGCTATTGGGAAGACTAAATTCCCTCAATAATTGTAATTTTACTGTCTTGATGGTATTGTGCCAGCAAGGCAATTAATTTATTCTTAATATTATTTTTTGTTTAATCCGACTTCACTGGCTGCTATTTTCTTTAGATTAATAAAAGTATTGGCTCGACTCACTGATCTAGCAACTCATCCTCTCGATATCAAAACCGACAGATATAGAAAAAATGCATTAGAAGACAATGTAAAATATAATGTAATACAGCGCATTCTGTGATGGAACAGATCTAGCCTTTCTAGGTAGAAGGCAAAAACACAAAAGCCATGTCTTTATTTCACAATTATAATTTGTTTCATTATTATATATTTATATACAGTTTCCTGCTATTTCCCAAAATTCAAAGGGCAACCAATAATATTATTATTATTGTCCAACAACTGCAATCCCCTATTCTGGTATTGGATACACTTTTGATAGGTTACGAAAAGATGAGGTACCCACCTGCAGTAGTAGGCAGTTATAAAGATCTATCTATCTATCTATCTATTGACCTTTCGAGCCGTAACCGGCCCATAGGGCGTAGACCAAGATACACCTTCTCCTATATGAATTTTTGTTCTAGCAGTTTTCTTTTAAAGATATTTTATCAAATCTCGCCATCTGTCTCTGTTCTGTGCAAGCAGTTCTATCTCATTGAGGGAGCCGATTCCTGCTGCTCTTGCCTCTCTCATCAATGTTCTTCTCAGTGTCTCCCTGGGTCTTCCTCTTTTTCTTTTACCTGTTGTTTCCCATATGAGGGCTTGCTTTGCTATTCGATTATTATCTCTTCTCATCACATGTCCAACGTATGACCATCGTCTTTTCTTTATTACTGAAGATATTAGTGGTTGATTGGCGATTTCTCTAATTTCCTCGTTTGTTTTGAATTCGTTCCATTCTATACCAAGTATTTTCCTTAGACATTTATTTTCGAATGCGTTCAACTTTGTTTCTATATCTCTTGTTGTTTTCCAGCTTTCACACGCATACGTAAGGGTTGATAGTACATTTGATTTGAATAGCCTAAGTTTTGTGTTTGTGCTAATGAGTTTTGATTTCCACAACTTTTCAAGGCTTCTGAAAGACATTGCTGCTTTAGCCAGTCTGATTCTAATTTCTTTGCTCGTATCCCCTTCTCGATCAATGTGACTTCCAAGATAGATGAAGTGATCGATCTCTTCTACTGGTTTGTTTTCCATGTATATTTTGTCACTTGTTGGAATTAAACTTTTCATGACTTTAGTCTTTTCATGATTGACCTCAAGCCCAATTTTGCTGGCTATTGATGATAGTTCATTTGTGTTTTCCTGCATCGTTTTTATCTGATTGCTGATGAGAACTATGTCATCAGCAAAGTCCAGGTCCTCCAAATGGTCTCCTTGTATCCATTCGATGCCTTTATTACCAGTGCAGCATTTCTTCATTATGAAGTCCATAACAATTCCAAATAACAAGGGCGATAAAATACATCCTTGTTTAACCCCAGTTTCTATTGGGAAACATTCGCTCAGTCCTTCCTCTGTTCGAACTGCACATGTGTAACCATCATACATGTCTTTGATAATATTTATGATTTTTGATGGTAAGCCATATTGCTTCAGAATTTTCCACAAAGAATCTCTATGAATACTATCAAATGCTTTTTTGAAGTCGATGAAGTTAAGTACAAAAGGTTTTTGCTTTTCAATGTGTTCCTCCAATATAAGTCGTAGAGTGAAAATGTGGTCAAGACAGCTTCTCCCTTTTCTAAACCCAGCCTGTTCTTCACGCATTACTGTATCTATTGAATCCTTTATTCTATTTAGGATGATTTTACAGAATAATTTTGAGGCAACTGACAAAAGTGTCACGCCTCTCCAATTGTTACAATCTCTAAGATTGCCCTTTTTTGGGATCTTAACAATGATTCCTTTTTTCCATTTATGAGGCGTCTTCTCTGTTTTCCAAATGATGTTGAACATTTTTTGGAGATGTATTAAATTATGGCTATCAATTGCCTTGAGGATCTCAGCTGTTAACTTATCCTCTCCAGCAGCCTTGTTATTGGTCATTAGCTTTAAGGTGGTTTCTATTTCACTCAAGGTGAAGTCATCTAAATTTACATCTAATTCTGCTGCTGGTGTTTCAGCTTCAAAATCTATTAAACTGTGAGGTAGTGGACGGTTAAGAATTTCTTTGAAGTGTTCCGCCCAACGGGCTTTTATGTCTGCGCTTGTTGTTAGCATTAATCCAGATTTGTCTAGAATTGGTGTTCCACTGGATGTATAGGTGTTTGTCAGCATCTTTTGTACAGTATAAAGAGTTCTGCTGTCTCCTGTAATTGCAGCTGTCTCTGCTATCTCTGCCAAGTTGTCTATATAAGCTCTTGTATCTCTTCTTGCCGAACTTTTCACTTTGTTGT
This sequence comes from Megaustenia siamemsis, assembly GCA_032433765.1. NCBI lineage: Eukaryota > Metazoa > Mollusca > Gastropoda > Stylommatophora > Ariophantidae > Megaustenia > Megaustenia siamemsis. The sequence continues at coordinate 74,808,603 of JAVIAB010000156.1, read as the reverse complement.
CTAATTCTTTGTATGTTGCTTTGCCAGAACCTTTCCAAGATCTGTCTTTACATTAGTCATGGCTCTCTTCGCTTCTCTTCTTTCTTTGATGTATTTCCATGTGGTGTCTGAGATCCAAGCTCGTTTTTCCATTTTCTTCAGTCCAGCACTTGCTTCTGCTGCTGTCATTAGTATTTTGCTTTTAGTTATAAAGATGGCACAACCTAAATAGTAAAACTAAATTTTACTAGAAAACAATGGATTTAATCACAGCCAACTATACATTTATTTAGGCCTGTGGGCTGACAGGGAATTCCTGGAAAACGCCCAACTAGCGTGACGGTGCTCAGCTTTGCGAGCAGGGGTGGTTGTGGGTAGTGTGTAGCCAGCCGTCTATACCTCCTACAGTGGAACACGTCACACTAGTTGGTAGATTTCTGGGGTTATTTTTCTCTCCGTGGGTACTTAGTAAATTTATAGGTAGTTGTGGTTTAATCCAGCTGAACAGTAAATTCGTTGAAGCGTGAACCTGCTATCATAGGATTTGATCAACGAAGATAAATAATTGGGCAGAGAGCAGGAAGACAATCTCGAGACGTGGTTAGGGGTAACATAAACTTTCGGTTGGTTAGTATCAGTGCCTGATTAATGATCCACTGATTTACTGTTCACTTAACTGGACTAAAGGCAGTGTGCTCTCTATTTATATGTTTAGCTTCTATACTATGTACCTGTGTAAACAACAAACTGACAGCTAAAATAAGGACCACAGTTTACAACGCCTGCATGATTAGACATCTTCTGTATAGCAGTGAATCATGGGCATGCAAAGCAGCAGATAAGGCTAAATGCCTTCCATATGCGATGTCAGCGACGACCTCTTGGTATTACCTGGAAGAACAGAGTAACGTACGTGGAGGTCCACACTTGCACAGGCCTCGCAAACATCTACACGCTGCTCAAACAACGTAGGTTACGCTAGCTTAGCCACTTACACCGTATGAAAGATGGCCACATACCAAAAGAGGTACTCTATGGACAACTAGCAGAGGAAAAAAGAATTAAGGTGAGCCAAAAACTCTGATTTGTAGACGTGTGTAAACGTGACATGAAGACTCTGAATATAAATCCTAGTCTATGATGAAATAACTGCAGACCGCAATCTTTGGAAACACACTTTGAAGCCCCAACTCAAACAACACGCAGACAGATTCACCCTATAAAAGAGAATACACGGTGAAAGAAAAAAAACACATTTCTAGGGGCGCTGCAAAAAACATAGTAAACCGTGACTGACGAGGCTACTAAACTACTCAAACTCAGCAAGGAAACAAATAATAATACATGAATATTATTATAGAGGGAAGCTTCCGAAGCGATAATCAGCGAATCAATTCAGAGGAAGAGGTATGTTAACAGCACTCGGAAAAAATGACAAACAATCAACAACATTAAAAAAAATAAAGAACAATATATGGACCGAAGCAGGATCGAACCTGTACTCAGTGGCACAGCGCCTTGCCACGAAAAGCCAAACGCTAGGGAACACTGCCACTCAGCTGACTCAAAACGCCTCTCACATTTATACCTCCCTTAGCACTGCGAATTTTCGTTCTCTTGTCTTAATCTATTACATGCACTTGCTGTATCACACTTTGTTAACTGACACTTACGGTTTCTATTTATTTAGAGTTCATGTATTTGACAATGTGTGATAACAATATCTATATTTATCCCAGAATGTGATACGGGATGGTTCGGAGAGAAGTGCACACGCAAGTGCTTCTGCAATAAAGGCGTCTTTTGTGGAGCCGACGGTGAATGTGCTGACGGGAAATGCGCGTATCCATACTTTGGTCCAGCTTGTCAATTTCGTCAGTATTATCACGTTTTCTATCTCTTTTTATCACGTTTTCTGTCTCTTCTTATCAAGTTTTCTATCTCTTCTTATCACGTTTTCTGTCTCTTCTTATCACGTTTTCTATCTCTTCTTATCACGTTTTCTATCTCTTCTTATCACGTTTTCTATCTCTTCTTATCACGTTTTCTATCTCTTCTTATCACGTTTTCTATCTCTTCTTATCACGTTTTCTGTCTCTTCTTATCACGTTTTCTATCTCTTCTTATCACGTTTTCTATCTCTTCTTATCACGTTTTCTATCTCTTCTTATCACGTTCTCTATCTCTTCTTATCACGTTTTCTGTCTCTTCTTATCACGTTTTCTATCTCTTCTTATCACGTTTTCTGTCTCTTCTTATCACGTTCTCTATCTCTTCTTATCACTTTTTCTGTCGCTTCTGATCACGTTTTCTGTCTCTTCTTGTCACGTTCTCTATCTCTTCTTATCAAGTTTTCTGTCTCTTCTTATCACGTTTTCTGTCTCTTCTTGTCACGTTCTCTATCTCTTCTTATCACTTTTTCTGTCGCTTCTGATCACGTTTTCTGTCTCTTCTTGTCACGTTCTCTATCTCTTCTTATCACGTTCTCTATCTCTTCTTATCACGTTCTCTATCTCTTCTTATCACGTTCTCTATCTCTTCTTATCACGTTCTCTATCTCTTCTTATCACGTTCTCTATCTCTTCTTATCACGTTCTCTATCTCTTCTTATCACTTTTTCTGTCTCTTCTTATCACGTTTTCTATCTCTTCTTATCACGTTTTCTGTCTCTTCTTGTCACGTTCTCTATCTCTTCTTATCACGTTCTCTATCTCTTCTTATCACGTTCTCTATCTCTTCTTATCACGTTTTCTATCTCTTCTTATCACGTTTTCTGTCTCTTCTTATCACGTTTTCTATCTCTTCTTATCACGTTTTCTATCTCTTCTTATCACGTTTTCTGTCTCTTCTTATCACGTTTTCTGTCTCTTCTTATCATGTTTTCTATCTCTTCTTATCACTTTTTCTGTCGCTTATGATCACGTTTTCTGTCTCTTCTTATCACGTTCTCTATCTCTTCTTATCACGTTTTCTATCTCTTTTTATCACGTTTTCTGTCTCTTCTTATCACGTTTTCTATCTCTTCTTATCACGTTTTCTGTCTCTTCTTGTCACGTTCTCTATCTCTTCTTATCACGTTTTCTATCTCTTCTTATCACGTTTTCTGTCTCTTCTTGTCACGTTCTCTATCTCTTCTTATCACTTTTTCTGTCGCTTCTGATCACGTTTTCTGTCTCTTCTTATCACGTTGTCTGTCTCTACTTTTCATGTTATCTATCTATGTCTTATATAACAAACTCTATTACTAGTTGTTTGTTCGCTACATTTATTTTATACTGTGAGAATTTTAAACATGTAATAAATAATTCACCATGATATAATATAAAAGTTATTGATTATATTTGATCTCCGTTTGCAATATCTGCATCACAATGAGGTGTACTCCATTCTAAACAAAGCAACAAAAAAAAAAAAAAAAAAAGTAAAGTACTCTCGTCACGCCAAGTGACGTATAGGGAATATGGTGTTAGTGACCATAAATGTTTACAGACCTTCGGCACATGATTTTTGGGGCAATGTGGTCGGTATTAAGCCCGTGTCATTTTACTTTGCCAGAAAAAAATCCGGTACCCATTTAAGGCTGGGTGAACCCGGAAGCCGTCGGTTGGGGTCGAACCCTACCTCTTGTCCTTTGTAGTTCAGTTCACTAACCACTGAGCTATCGCGGCTCCCTCTAAGCAAAGTACTCTTGCTATTTTCAGAGATCAGACAGTCATTACTTACTTATGACGGAACTTAGGTTATCATTGCTAACTGAACTGACTCATTTCTTGCTATTGTTTTCGTTTCTTTTTTATTTAATATTTCTGTCACCAAACCTTGACACTAAACCGATATTTAAAGACGCTACATTGACAGTAAATAGCCACCTTTAAACCCTGTTGTGGTTGCTGCTTTGTCTTTGAAGATAGAATTTTAACTCATATTCCTTCCATAAATTTAATCATTATTCTAAGTGTAAATTTGTAGCTAAATAAGTAAAAAAGTAAAGTACCCCCCGTCACGCCAAGTGGCGTATAGGGAAATATGGTGTTAGTGACCCTATATTTTACAGACCTTCAGCACATGATTTTTGGGGTAATGTGGTCGGTATTACGCCCGTGCTGCTTCACTTTCCCAGAAAAAATCCGGTACCCATTTAAGGCTGGGTGAACCCGGAGCCGTCGGTTGGGATCGAACCCTACCCCTTGTCCGTAGTAGTCCAGTTCACTAACCACTGAGCTATCGCGGCTCCCACTAATTTTTAGGGAATTAGTAAAACCCAGGTGTCCTCGCCAGGGTACGAACCCCGGCTGTTGCCGTGGTAAGCCAACCGCCTATCGATTGCGCTAACCGGACTTGTAGCTAAATAATTGTTTTTAAACTTTGATTAGAATTCGTACAGCCTTGTGTATCTAGCAATTCACAAGGCTGTAAAAGTTGATGAAATTACCTTTTCATCATTCATTTTCTTGAATGTCTTTGTCTCTGTTTTCTTCAAATTATCTTTACATGCAAAACACAATTACTCCAATTGCGATGCGGTCGTAAAAATACCGCATCAGAACACGCATTCTTCAAAATGTGACAATTTGCGTGGCCAAACAACACCCCTAGATCATTCCGTTACCTTCCTAATTACTACTTCCGGTGACCCCTCGATGTAGGAATATTTTTCCCCCTTAGATGAGATACTTTCTCGTGCAATGCGAGGGGAAAAAACGCAATTTTTATTTAAATTGTCCATTTTAACCTTTTATTTCCCCTTTGCTGTAGCCAAAGAGATGTCCTGGGTCGTCGACTGACGTCAAACAACTCTTCGTAACTGGAGAAACACAGCGAATAACGCTGCGAGATAGCCGAATATACTGACGGACTTACGGAGACCGTACAGACATGTCAATACGTTCGATCTATGGAGTTGAACTCAGGTCATTAATCAACCTGAGCTAGGAAATCTGAGTCCCGGTGTCTCGCCTAGCGCAAACACACAGCTGTGTGTTAAAAGTTCAGAGAAAATTATTCTATTTTTTAAAAAATATTACATTTAAGTAGTAGTAAATTTTACTAAGAGATAGTAAACACGTCAGTCACAGATAGGGATCGTAATTAGGTTTGCGTCGCTATTCTAATTATATTGTCGGCTCAAGCATTTCCAATGTGATTGCAAATCTATTTGCTGTCTGTTGCATGTTTTGTCACTGAGGATATATATATAGGCGTGAAATGTCACATATTTGTTCCTAATTTCCAATAGTCGCTAAAATTATATTTGTAATAGCAAAAAGGAAACATTAATTTTGCAACCGCTATGATTCATGCACTAGATGTGTTTTAAATTACTTTTTACTTTAATTTATTTTTAAAACATTTATAATGTATGATATTGATTTAATTTGTTTAAAAAGATGAGTAAAATATTGTCGGCAAGTCAACATGAGCAGAATAAATATATCTCGAAGATATGATAAAAGCCGTAATGCGAAACGAATATATATTTGTGTTTTTTTTTCTTGAATTAATCTAAGACTGCTCTATGCGATCATGTGCAAATAAATGCTAGTATATCTGTTCTCACAAATTTCCAAAAAGTAACGCAACTTATTCCTCGACAATTTTGTCAGTTGCGGTTATTTTGCATTTATTAATGTAAGTCACAAAGTGACAAAAACAATTCACAGGCAGCATAAATAGACTCAAGATGCAACAAAGCATGTGAAATTATCGGACAACTAATACCACTAATGTCCAACAAATAAGTAACTCTAGAGACAAAACGGGCGCTCTACAACACAATCTTCCCCCAAAATTGTGCTACCAATACCAAACCTTGACTAGAAAATAACCACTACTGATATGAAATGTGTTAGACGAATGACAGGAAACAGCATGAGAGATAAAATCAGAAATGAAGAACTAAGTAAAATGCTGGGAATAGTTTGCATAATGAACCGGCGGATAAAATGGTTTGGCCACGAGGTAAGACAGAAATAATAAAATACAACACAACGAGCATTGAATAAATGTGAGATCTCCAGACTCAAGTTCGAAGTAAAAAAAAAGATGGATTGATGGAATATTATGAACACTAGGAAACATAACAGCAGCAGAGGCAGACAGAAGAGCAAAAAAAGCATATTATATCTCACGTTGGTGGTTGTAGATATTGAGTTGTTAATTGAGATAATTATTGTCGGCAATATAAGGAGGTAGTTGCCATTGCTTTCCTTACAGGCAGCAACAGTACTAGTTAGAGAGAGCAGCCACTGTCTCTGCAACTGAGATCCTCTTCTTGCCATCACGGACCAGAACCTGCATTATTTATCGGCTGTACCCACAACACCATCCACTATCTGCTCCCAAAACACCATTCACCACCAGCTCCAATAACACCATTCACCTCCTGCTACCATGGCTTCATTAACCATACTGGTGCGGGGGGAGGGGGGATAAAAATGTACTCAACCTTGCCCAAGGTTGTCCCGTAGCTGAGGAGAAGAAATGCCATACCCCTCCTTTAGTGTCAGAATTCCTCTACCCCGCTAACCAAAAAATATCAGACTTGCGTTCTCTTTTTAGATTAACGTTTTTTGACGCAATTTTTGTAAAATGTTAACAAAATCAATATTTCTCTTCACTTGAATCAAGAATACATTTTTCTCGCTTGCTATCTCACTTTCACTCAATATATAACACTCCTTCTATCACTCACATACAGATAAACTCATCGACGTGGTGGTTCTTAATTAAACATTTCTCAATTGTAGTTGACATGGCTGCTACGTTTGCTACCAGGAATTCGCCATACTACCTCACAGATTTCAATGAAAACACCTGCAACCAATTAAAATCTGCAACTTTAGTCTATGTTGAAGTTGCCAGTAAAGTTCAGCTTGTGTGGTTCAGGATGTACTTCAACGATCAACGTAAGTTAACAACTGTCTACTCAAATGTAAACTTCGACTTAACAATTAACGGTTCAGTTTTTCATTAAAAAAAAAAATATTACTTCATAATTATCAAATCTGTGTTAACCTCATTGTAATCTATATAATTCGCTACAGCCAGATCACTGTTTGCCATATTATAAGCATAAATACAACATAAGTACATAAAGTGTATAATACCAGAATAGAAATTATCGAAACATACGAGACCATCTCTACGGAAACTTTAATAAGCTCACTAAACCAAACAAACTAGAAACAAGCACAAGTCACAAGATATAGCAATGACTGAAGTGATACCTATGCCAGGGTGTTCGCCCACATCACTGACATGGTTAACACGGAGACTGAATAGAGAAGAGCTCATGTGGCGGTAAAGTGTATAGGTGAATTGGTATTTCATGGACTGAGCTCGTAAAAATAACGAGTGGTTCTAAACTTGGAAAAGCCAGTGGGGCAAAAGCAGCTCAATCCAGTTGTAAGGGGGTGGAGGATTACAACAAAGAAACATGACATAATGGAAAGGGGATAGCGAGGTTCCTCGTCTTCGGGCTTCATATCCTTTAAAGATCGTTGCATTCATCTCAGCGCTTGAGAGAATCTTTGTCTCTAGCCACTGCCTTCTGTTGTCATGTACAAGATCTCTTTCATGTATTGAAATAGCTTTTCTCTTAGTCTGCCACTGTCTCTTCTTTGTGAAACATGATTTCCATTATTATTCTTCCTAGCCTACTATGTCTTGGGACGTGAGCGTATTATTTCATTTCTAGATGTTTATAAGCCAGTGTTTTTTTTCTAACGTTCAAAGTCTTTAGCCTGTCTTCATTGCTCTTTTTTCATTATCTAACAACCGATCAATCAGATGTAGTATGAAGATAACTCATCTATATCCATGCCATTCACTGGCACTTCGTGGAACTTGATTGTGCATGTTTATAGTTAGTCATTTCTCATATTTCTTGATGTGTGTCAGTGTTAGTCATGCCTCGTATCGCTGTGTGCATGTGTTTGTCACATCTCATATCTCTGTGTATGCATGTCTGTGTTAGTCACCTCTAGTGACTCGGGCAGATGGTGCTCGTAAACCTGGGAGGGCCGACCATCTAAGGGTAGAATCCCCCTACAGAAAAGATCATCTGCTGCCTTGCAGGAAGATTGGGGACAATCAAAGGCTAAGGAACGAAAACCTGAATAAAATGCTGGCTGAAATCGGATGCACTGGGCCACTGGCGCAGAACACAGTGCAACGTTTTAACGGGTGTTCAATCAGAGTGGATCTGGCGGGCTCTAATTGTAATGTTCTGTCTGTGGGGGCGATCAACACACTTAACCTGACAGTTGACTTCATGTGAGAGTCTGGAATCCTGCTCTGATTGAGTCCTGATCGCAGAGAGAGACAGAGATTTATTCATTAATTATTCATTTTTCACTCTCACTTAAAAACCTCTCGCTCTTTCTTTTTCGCTGCAATAGTTAACGTGCTCTCTCTTTCGACGAATAATATGATTTCCACAATACAGAAACTTGTTTTTGCAGGTTAAGTGATATATTTAAGAGATTCATTAGGGAAAACATCTGCCCACAGCATCTACGTTTTTGTATGTCCTGCTCTAGAATATGGGAGATTGCCTGCGTGCTTTATATTTTCCATGGAGATGATAAGGACGGATCGCTTCCACTTTAAAGAGTCAAGAAGCTAAAAGGCTAAAATACTTGCTTAATGTGTGGTACTCTGACGTTAAGATTGCCTCCTGTTACGAAGACATGTATAAAGAGCTTCCTATCACTTGTTTAATCTTCTAGACATGTATAAAGAGCTTCCTATCACTTGTTTAATCTTCTAGACATGTATAAAGAGCTTCCTATCACTTGTTTAATCTTCTAGACATTTATAAAGAGCTTCCTATCACTTGTTTAATCTTCTAGACATGTATAAAGAGCTTCCTATCACTTGTTTAATCTTCTGCCAAACAAGATATGAGATGAAAGTTATATGCAATGCAAAGTTACCAACTATATACTCCTTCATCAAACTATTAGTGACATAGAGGTAAGGCATTAGGCTCCGGACAGGAAAGTGCCGGTCGATTTTGATTTTTAAAAATCAATAATGAAGAAAATTAAATGCATGGTTTGTTCGTGGCTTTACCCGTCACTTTTCTCTGGCTAGAGAAATCCAGTGTCCAGCCCTCTTGGAAAACAGAGATAACCAGAAGATCAAGTGTGCATTGCCACACGCTGGAAAACCCTGGAGAGTTAAAAATCGAAAATTACAGGCTATAAAAATGGGCACCGCCCAGACAAAACTGACAGAAAAAAAAATATACCCACACTGAGTGTCAGTAGTATACAAGGGTCCAACTGATAATCATTTGGCCCGTAAATTAACAAAGATATATAGTAGGTGCGCGGCGCACCTAATATACCGTAGGCGCAGGGGGAGTTAACCGTGACATTTCGTATCGAGGTGTTGACCTCTAATCCCGGTGACCCCGGAAGTGACGTGTTTATGTTTGGTATAGGCTGACTTTGGTGTACTTGAGCGATAGTGATAGGTTAGTAGATTATACAACATCAGGTTTCTCATAATAAGGTTTCTTCTGGGCGCCTAATGTACTGTAGGCGCAGGGGGAGTTAACTGTGACATTTCGTGTCGGGATGTTGACTGGGGGTGTCTGTCGGCGTGACCTCGGCGCTCCGTATTTTAAAAATTCCGAATTATTTTTTAACTGTGACATTTCGTGTCGGGATGTTGACTGGGGGTGTCTGTCGGCGTGACATCGGCGCTCCGTATTTTAAAAATTCCGAATTATTTAAAAAAAAACAGTCTCCATCTGATTTCGAACACGGGTCTACGGCGTGCCAGGCCAGACACTTACCACTATGCTACAGGCGATCACAGAATTAGAGGCTGAATGAGACAGGTGAATCGTGATGCTTTTGTTGGTACCTGACAGCTAGCTAGTAGTAGAGAAAGATTGACCCGCATTTAGGCGCTAAATTAACGAAGATATATAGGGCGGCGCCCCGCGCGCATAACGCGTGCGGCGCAGGGGGAGTTAACCGTGATATTTCATGTCGGGATACCCGGTGACCTCTCGTTGACCTCTCAACCTCTCGGCGCCATGGTCGGGGTGAGCTCTCGCCGTATGTATGTCATGTCGAGGTAGTAGACACGTATGTCATGTCATTGTAACAGTCATGTCAATGTAACAGGCATTTCGTTGTAATAGTCATCTCGTTGTAACAGTCACGTGTGTCATGTCGTTTTATCAGAGACGTATGGTATGTCGTTGTAACAGTCATTTCGTTGTAATAGGCATCTCGTTGTAACAGTCACATATGGCATGTCGTTTTATCAGACACGTATGGTATGTCGTTGTAACAGACATGTTGATGTATCAGTCATGTCGATGTAGTAGACACGTATATCATGTCATTGTAACAGTCATGTCAATGTATCAGTCATGTCAATGTAACAGGCATTTCGTTGTAATAGTCATCTCGTTGTAACAGTCACGTATGTCATGTCGTTCTATCAGACACGTATGGTATGTCGTTGTAAAAGACATGTCGTTGTATCAGTGATGTCGATGTAGTAGACACGTATGTCATGTCATTGTAACAGGCATGTCAATGTAACAGTCATGTCAATGTAACAGGCATTTCGTTGTAATAGTCATCTCGTTGTAACAGTCACGTATGTCATGTCGTTTTATCAGACACGTATGGCATGTCGTTGTAACAGACATGTCGTTGTATCAGTCATGTTGATGTAGTAGACACGTATGTCATGTCATTGTAACAGTCATGTCAATGTAACAGTCATGTCAATGTAACAGTCATTTCGTTGTAATAGTCATCTCGTTGTAACAGTCACGTATGTCATGTCGTTTTATCAGAGACGTAGGGTATGTCGTTGTAACAGACATGTCGTTGCATCAGTCATGTCGATGTAGTAGACACGTATGTCATGTCGTTGTAGCAGACACGTATGGTATGTCGTTGTAACAGACATGTCGTTGTATCAGGCATGTTGATGTAGTAGACACGTATGTCATGTCATTGTAACAGTCATGTCAATGTAACAGTCACGACAATGTAACAGGCATTTCGTTGTAATAGTCATCTCGTTGTAACAGTCACGTATGTCATGTCGTTTTATCAGACACGTATGGTATATCGTTGTAACAGACATGTCGTTGTATCAGTCATGTCGATGTAGTAGACATGTATGGCATGTCAATGTAACAGTCATGTCAATGTAACAGTCATGTCAATGTAACAGTCATGTCAATGTAACAGTCATTTCGTTGTAATAGTCATCTCGTTGTAACAGTCACGTATGTCATGTTGTTTTATCAGACACGTATGGTATATCGTTGTAACAGACATGTCGTTGTATCAGACATGTCGATGTAGTAGACATGTATGGCATGTCAATGTAACAGTCATGTCAATGTAACAGTCATTTTCAATGTAACAGTCATTTCGTTGTAATAGTCATCTCGTTGTAACAGTCACGTATGTCATGTTGTTTTATCAGAGACGTATGGTATGTCGTTGTAGCAGACATGTCGTTGTATCAGGCATGTCGATGTAGTAGACACGTATGTCATGTCATTGTAACAGTCATGTCAATGTAACAGTCATTTCGTTGTAATAGGCATCTCTTTGTAACAGACACGTATGTCATGTCGTTTTATCAGACACGTATGGTATGTCGTTGTAACAGACATGTCGTTGTATCAGGCATGTCGATGTAGTAGACACGTATGTCATGTCATTGTAACAGTCATGTCAATGTAACAGTCATGTCAATGTAACAGTCATTTCGTTGTAATAGTCATCTCGTTGTAACAGTCACAGATGGCATGTCGTTTTATCAGACACGTATGGTATGTCGTTGTAACAGACATGTCGTTGTATCAGTCATGTCGATGTAGTAGATACGTATGTCATGTCATTGTAACAGTCATGTCAATGTAACAGTCTTGTCAATGTAACAGTCATTTCGTTGTAATAGTCATCTCGTTGTAACAGGCATGTATGTCATGTCGTTTTATCAGAGACGTATGGTATGTCGTTGTAACAGACATGTCGTTGTATCAGTCATATCGATGTAGTAGACACGTATGTCATGTCATTGTAACAGTCCTGTCAATGTAACAGTCATGTCAATGTAACAGTCATTTCGTTGTAATAGTCATCTCGTTGTAACAGTCACGTATGTCATGTCGTTTTATCAGACACGTATGGCATGTCGTTGTAACAGACATGTCGTTGTATCAGTCATGTCGACGTAGTAGACACGTATGTCATGTCATTGTAACAGTCATGTCAATGTAACAGTCATGTCAATGTAACAGTCATTTCGTTGTAATAGTCATCTCGTTGTAACAGTCACGTATGTCATGTCGTTTTATCAGAGACGTATGGTTTGTCGTTGTAACAGACATGTCGTTGCATCAGGCATGTCGATGTAGTAGACACGTATGTCATGTCGTTGTATGGTATGTCATTGTAACAGACATGTCGTTGTATCAGGCATGTCGATGTAGTAGACACGTATGTCATGTCATTGTAACAGTCATGTCAATGTAACAGTCATGACAATGTAACAGGCATTTCGTTGTAATAGTCATCTCGTTGTAACAGTCACGTATGTCATGTCGTTTTATCAGATACGTATGACATGTCGTTGTAACATACATGTCGTTGTATCAGTCATGTCGATGTAGTAGACACGTATGTCATGTCATTGTAACAGGCATGTCAATGTAACAGTCATGACAATGTAACAGGCATTTCGTTGTAATAGTCATCTCGTTGTAACAGTCACGTATGTCATGTCGTTTTATCAGAGACGTATGGTATGTCGTTGTAACAGACATGTCGTTGCATCAGTCATCTCGATGTAGTAGACACGTATGTCATATCGTTCTAACAGACACGTATGGTATGTCGTTGTAACAGACATGTCGTTGTATCAGGCATGTCGATGTAGTAGACACCTATGTCATGTCATTGTAACAGTCATGTCAATGTAACAGTCATGACAATGTAACAGGCATTTCGTTGTAATAGTCATCTCTTTGTAACAGTCACGTATGTCATGTCGTTTTTCAGACACGTATGGTATATCGTTCTAACAGACATGTCGTTGTATCAGGCATGTCGATGTAGTAGACACGTATGTCATGTCAATGTAACAGTCATGTCAATGTAACAGTCATGTCAATGTAACAGTCATTTCGTTGTAATAGTCATCTCGTTGTAACAGTCACGTATGTCATGTCGTTTTATCAGACACGTATGGTATGTCGTTGTAACAGACATGTCGTTGTATCAGTCATGTCAATGTAGTAGACACGTATGTCATATCATTGTAACAGTCATGTCAATGTAACAGTCATGTCAATATAACAGTCATTTCGTTGTAATAGTCATCTCGTTGTAACAGTCACGTATGTCATGTCGTTTTATCAGAGACGTATGGTATGTCGTTGTAACAGACATGTCGTTGTATCAGTCAGGTCGATGTAGTAGACACGTATGTCATGTCATTGTAACAGTCATGTCAATGTAACAGTCATTTCGTTGTAATAGTCGGCTCGTTGTAACAGACACGTTGGTCACCAATACAATGATTTCAATGCTGGAGCAAAAAGAGATGGTGTTACTCAGTTCCCCTATAATGGGGATGTTGAGTTACTAAAAATAGATTTTGATCTCTGATGCAATACCTGATTAGTTACTAAAAATAGATTGTGACCTATGATCCAATAACAGAATACTCATTGTACTGGTGACCAACGTGTCTGAAACAACGAGCCGACTATTACAACGAAATGACTGTTACATTGACATGACTGTTACAATGACATGACATACGTGTCTACTACATCGACATGACTGATACAACGACATGTCTGTTACAACGACATACCATACGTCTCTGATAAAACGACATGACATACGTGACTGTTACAACGAGATGACTATTACAACGAAATGACTGTTATATTGACATGACTGTTACATTGACATGACTGTTACAATGATATGACATACGCTACTACTACATATACATGACTGATACAACGACATGTCTGTTACAACGACATACCATACGTGTCTGATAAAACGACATGACATACATGACTGTTACAACGAGATGACTATTACAACGAAATGACTGTTACATTGACATGACTGTTACATTGACATGACTGTTACAATGACATGACATACGTGTCTACTACATCGACATGACTGATACAACGCCATGTCTGTTACAATGACATACCATACGTGTCTGATAAAACGACATGACATACGTGTCTGTTACAACGAGATGACTATTACAACGAAATGACTGTTACATTGACATGACTGTTACAATGACATGACATAGGTGTCTACTACATCGACATGCCTGCTACAACGACATGTCTGTTACAACGACATACCATATGTCTCTGATAAAACAACATGACATACGTGCCTGTTACAACGAGATTACTATTACAACGCAATGACTGTTACATTGGCATGACTGTTACATTGACATGACTGTTACAATGACATGCCATACGTGTCTACTACATCGACATGCCTGATACAACGACATGTCTGTTACAACGATATACCATACGTGTCTGATAAAACGACATGACATACGTGACTGTTACAACGAGATGACTATTACAACGAAATGCCTGTTACATTGTCATGACTGTTACATTGACATGACTGTTACAATGACATGACATAGGTGTCTACTACATCGACATGCCTGATACAACGACATGTCTGTTACAACGACATACCATACGTGTCTGTTACAACGACATTATATACGTGTCTACTACATCGAGATGACTGATGCAACGACATGTCTGTTACAACGACATACCATACGTCTCTGATAAAACGACATGACATACGTGACTGTTACAACGAGATGACTATTACAACGAAATGCCTGTTACATTGTCATGACTGTTACATTGACATTCCTGTTACAATGACATGACATACGTGTCTACCACATCGACATGACTGATACAACGACATGTATGTTACAACGACATGTCATACGTATCTGATAAAACGACATGACATACGTGACTGTTACAACGAGATGACTTACAACGAAATGCCTGTTACATTGTCATGACTGTTACATTGACATGACTGTTACAATGACATGACATACGTGTCTACTACATCGACATGCCTGATACAACGACATGTCTGTTACAATGACATATCATACAACGACATGACATACGTGTCTACTACATCGACATGCCTGATGCAACGACATGTCTGTTACAACGACAAACCATACGTCTCTGATAAAACGACATGACATACGTGACTGTTACAACGAGATGACTATTACAACGAAATGACTGTTACATTGACATGACTGTTACATTGACATGACTGTTACAATGACATGACATACGTGTCTACTACGTCGACATGACTGATACAACGACATGTCTGTTACAACGACATGCCATACTTGTCTGATAAAACGACATGCCATACGTGACTGTTACAACGAGATGACTATTACAACGAAATGACTGTTACATTGACATGCCTGTTACATTGACAGGACTGTTAGAATGACATGACATACGTGTCTACTACATCGATATGACTGATACAACGACATGTCTGTTACAACGACATACCATACGTCTCTGATAAAACGACATGACATACGTGCCTGTTACAACGAGAGGGCTATTACAACGAAATGACTGTTACATTGACAAGACTGTTACATTGACATGACTGTTACAATGACATGACATACGTATCTACTACATCGACATGACTGATACAACGACTTGTCTGTTACAACGACATACCATACGTGTCTGATAAAACGACATGCCATCTGTGACTGTTACAACGAGATGACTATTACAACGAAATGACTGTTACATTGACATGACTGTTACATTGACATGACTGTTACAATGACATGACATACGTGTCTACTACATCGACATACCTGATACAACGACATGTCTGTTACAACGACATACCATACGTGTCTGATAAAACGACATGACATACGTGTCTGTTACAAAGAGATGCCTATTACAACGAAATGACTGTTACATTGACATGACTGTTACAATGACATGACATACGTGTCTACTACATCGACATGCCTGATACAACGACATGTCTGCTACAACGACATACCATACGTCTCTGATAAAACAACATGACATACAAGACTGTTACAACGAGATGACTATTACAACGAAATGACTGTTACATTGAAAATGACTGTTACATTGACATGACTGTTACATTGACATGTCATACATGTCTACTACATCGACATGACTGATACAACGACATGTCTGTTACAACGATATACCATACGTGTCTGATAAAACAACATGACATACGTGACTGTTACAACGAGATGACTATTACAACGAAATGACTGTTACATTGAAAATGACTGTTACATTGACATGACTGTTACATTGACATGCCATACATGTCTACTACATCGACATGACTGATACAACGACATGTCTGTTACAACGATATACCATACGTGTCTGATAAAACGACATGACATACGTGACTGTTACAACGAGATGACTATTACAACGAAATGCCTGTTACATTGTCATGACTGTTACATTGACATGACTGTTACAATGACATGACATACGTGTCTACTACATCAACATGTCTGATACAACGACATGTCTGTTACAACGACATACCATACGTGTCTGCTACAACGACATGACATACGTGTCTACTACATCGACATGACTGATGCAACGACATGTCTGTTACAACGACATACCCTACGTCTCTGATAAAACGACATGACATACGTGACTGTTACAACGAGATGACTATTACAACGAAATGACTGTTACATTGACATGACTGTTACATTGACATGACTGTTACAATGACATGACATACGTGTCTACTACATCGACATGACTGATACAACGACATGTATGTTACAACGACATGTCATAGGTGTCTGATAAAACGACATGACATACGTGACTGTTACAACGAGATGACTATTACAACGAAATGCCTGTTACATTGTCATGACTGTTACATTGACATGACTGTTACAATGACATGATATACGTGTCTACTACATCGACATGCCTGATACAACGACATGTCTGTTACAACAACATACCATTACAACGAAATGCCTGTTACATTGTCATGACTGTTACATTGACATGACTGTTACAATGACATGATATACGTGTCTACTACATCGACATGCCTGATACAACGACATGTCTGTTACAACAACATACCATACGTGTCTGTTACAACGACATGACATACATGACTGTTACAACGAGATGACTATTACAACGAAATGACTGTTACATTGACATGACTGTTACATTGACATGACTGTTACAATGACATGACATACGTGTCTACTACATCGACATGACTGATACAACGCCATGTCTGTTACAATGACATACCATACGTGTCTGATAAAACGACATGACATACGTGTCTGTTACAACGCGATGACTATTACAACGAAATGACTGTTACATTGACATGACTGTTACAATGACATGACATAGGTGTCTACTACATCGACATGCCTGCTACAACGACATGTCTGTTACAACGACATACCATATGTCTCTGATAAAACAACATGACATACGTGCCTGTTACAACGAGATTACTATTACAACGCAATGACTGTTACATTGGCATGACTGTTACATTGACATGACTGTTACAATGACATGCCATACGTGTCTACTACATCGACATGCCTGATACAACGACATGTCTGTTACAACGATATACCATACGTGTCTGATAAAACGACATGACATACGTGACTGTTACAACGAGATGACTATTACAACGAAATGCCTGTTACATTGTCATGACTGTTACATTGACATGACTGTTACAATGACATGACATAGGTGTCTACTACATCGACATGCCTGATACAACGACATGTCTGTTACAACGACATACCATACGTGTCTGTTACAACGACATGACATACGTGTCTACTACATCGAGATGACTGATGCAACGACATGTCTGTTACAACGACATACCATACGTCTCTGATAAAACGACATGACATACGTGACTGTTACAACGAGATGACTATTACAACGAAATGCCTGTTACATTGTCATGACTGTTACATTGACATGCCTGTTACAATGACATGACATACGTGTCTACCACATCGACATGACTGATACAACGACATGTATGTTACAACGACATGTCATACGTATCTGATAAAACGACATGACATACGTGACTGTTACAACGAGATGACTATTACAACGAAATGCCTGTTACATTGTCATGACTGTTACATTGACATGACTGTTACAATGATATGACATACGTGTCTACTACATCGACATGCCTGATACAACGACATGTCTGTTACAATGACATACCATACAACGACATGACATACGTGTCTACTACGTCGACATGACTGATACAACGACATGTCTGTTACAACGACATGCCATACTTGTCTGATAAAACAACATGACATACAAGACTGTTACAACGAGATGACTATTACAACGAAATGACTGTTACATTGACATGCCTGTTACATTGACAGGACTGTTACAATGACATGACATACGTGTCTACTACATCGATATGACTGATACAACGACATGTCTGTTACAACGACATACCATACGTCTCTGATAAAACGACATGACATACGTGCCTGTTACAACGAGATGGCTATTACAACGAAATGACTGTTACATTGACAAGACTGTTACATTGACATGACTGTTACAATGACATGACATACGTATCTACTACATCGACATGACTGATACAACGACATGTCTGTTACAACGACATACCATACGTGTCTGATAAAACGACATGCCATCTGTGACTGTTACAACGAGATGACTATTACAACGAAATGACTGTTACATTGACATGACTGTTACATTGACATGACTGTTACAATGACATGACATACGTGTCTACTACATCGACATACCTGATACAACGACATGTCTGTTACAACGACATACCATACGTGTCTGATAAAACGACATGACATACGTGTCTGTTACAAAGAGATGCCTATTACAACGAAATGACTGTTACATTGACATGACTGTTACAATGACATGACATACGTGTCTACTACATCGACATGCCGGATACAACGACATGTCTGCTACAACGACATACCATACGTCTCTGATAAAACAACATGACATACAAGACTGTTACAACGAGATGACTATTACAACGAAATGACTGTTACATTGAAAATGACTGTTACATTGACATGACTGTTACATTGACATGTCATACATGTCTACTACATCGACATGACTGATACAACGACATGTCTGTTACAACGATATACCATACGTGTCTGATAAAACAACATGACATACGTGACTGTTACAACGAGATGACTATTACAACGAAATGACTGTTACATTGAAAATGACTGTTACATTGAAAATGACTGTTACATTGACATGACTGTTACAATGACATGACATAGGTGTCTACTACATCGACATGCCTGCTACAACGACATGTCTGTTACAACGACATACCATATGTCTCTGATAAAACAACATGACATACGTGCCTGTTACAACGAGATTACTATTACAACGCAATGACTGTTACATTGGCATGACTGTTACATTGACATGACTGTTACAATGACATGCCATACGTGTCTACTACATCGACATGCCTGATACAACGACATGTCTGTTACAACGATATACCATACGTGTCTGATAAAACGACATGACATACGTGACTGTTACAACGAGATGACTATTACAACGAAATGCCTGTTACATTGTCATGACTGTTACATTGACATGACTGTTACAATGACATGACATAGGTGTCTACTACATCGACATGCCTGATACAACGACATGTCTGTTACAACGACATACCATACGTGTCTGTTACAACGACATGACATACGTGTCTACTACATCGAGATGACTGATGCAACGACATGTCTGTTACAACGACATACCATACGTCTCTGATAAAACGACATGACATACGTGACTGTTACAACGAGATGACTATTACAACGAAATGCCTGTTACATTGTCATGACTGTTACATTGACATGCCTGTTACAATGACATGACATACGTGTCTACCACATCGACATGACTGATACAACGACATGTATGTTACAACGACATGTCATACGTATCTGATAAAACGACATGACATACGTGACTGTTACAACGAGATGACTATTACAACGAAATGCCTGTTACATTGTCATGACTGTTACATTGACATGACTGTTACAATGATATGACATACGTGTCTACTACATCGACATGCCTGATACAACGACATGTCTGTTACAATGACATACCATACAACGACATGACATACGTGTCTACTACATCGACATGCCTGATGCAACGACATGTCTGTTACAACGACAAACCATACGTCTCTGATAAAACGACATGACATACGTGACTGTTACAACGAGATGACTATTACAACGAAATGACTGTTACATTGACATGACTGTTACATTGACATGACTGTTACAATGACATGACATACGTGTCTACTACGTCGACATGACTGATACAACGACATGTCTGTTACAACGACATGTCATACGTCTCTGATAAAACGACATGACATACGTGCCTGTTACAACGAGATGGCTATTACAACGAAATGACTGTTACATTGACAAGACTGTTACATTGACATGACTGTTACAATGACATGACATACGTATCTACTACATCGACATGACTGATACAACGACATGTCTGTTACAACGACATACCATACGTGTCTGATAAAACGACATGCCATCTGTGACTGTTACAACGAGATGACTATTACAACGAAATGACTGTTACATTGACATGACTGTTACATTGACATGACTGTTACAATGACATGACATACGTGTCTACTACATCGACATACCTGATACAACGACATGTCTGTTACAACGACATACCATACGTGTCTGATAAAACGACATGACATACGTGTCTGTTACAAAGAGATGCCTATTACAACGAAATGACTGTTACATTGACATGACTGTTACAATGACATGACATACGTGTCTACTACATCGACATGCCTGATACAACGACATGTCTGCTACAACGACATACCATACGTCTCTGATAAAACAACATGACATACAAGACTGTTACAACGAGATGACTATTACAACGAAATGACTGTTACATTGAAAATGACTGTTACATTGACATGACTGTTACATTGACATGTCATACATGTCTACTACATCGACATGACTGATACAACGACATGTCTGTTACAACGATATACCATACGTGTCTGATAAAACAACATGACATACGTGACTGTTACAACGAGATGACTATTACAACGAAATGACTGTTACATTGAAAATGACTGTTACATTGACATGACTGTTACATTGACATGCCATACATGTCTACTACATCGACATGACTGATACAACGACATGTCTGTTACAACGATATACCATTAGGTGTCTGATAAAACGACATGACATACGTGACTGTTACAACGAGATGACTATTACAACGAAATGCCTGTTACATTGTCATGACTGTTACATTGACATGACTGTTACAATGACATGACATACGTGTCTACTACATCAACATGCCTGATACAACGACATGTCTGTTACAACGACATACCATACGTGTCTGCTACAACGACATGACATACGTGTCTACTACATCGACATGACTGATGCAACGACATGTCTGTTACAACGACATACCCTACGTCTCTGATAAAACGACATGACATACGTTACTGTTACAACGAGATGACTATTACAACGAAATGACTGTTACATTGACATGACTGTTACATTGACATGACTGTTACAATGACATGACATACGTGTCTACTACATCGACATGACTGATACAACGACATGTATGTTACAACGACATGTCATAGGTGTCTGATAAAACGACATGACATATGTGACTGTTACAACGAGATGACTATTACAACGAAATGCCTGTTACATTGTCATGACTGTTACATTGACATGACTGTTACAATGACATGATATACGTGTCTACTACATCGACATGCCTGATACATCGACATGTCTGTTACAACAACATACCATACGTGTCTGTTACAACGACATGACATACGTGTCTACTACATCGACATGACTGATGCAACGACATGTCTGTTACAACGACATACCATACGTCTCTGATAAAACGACATGACATACGTGACTGTTACAACGAGATGACTATTACAACGAAATGACTGTTACATTGACATGACTTTTACATTGACATGACTGTTACAATGACATGACATACGTGTCTACTACATCAACATGACTGATACAACGACATGTCTGTTACAACGACATGCCATACGTGTCTGATAAAACGACATGACATACGTGACTGTTACAACGAGATGACTATTACAACGAAATGCCTGTTACATTGACATGACTGTTACATTGACATGCCTGTTACAATGACATGACATACGTGTCTACTACATCGACATCACTGATACAACGACATGTCTTTTACAACGATATACCATACGTGTCTGATAGAACGACATGACATACGTGACTGTTACAACGAGATGACTATTACAACGAAATGCCTGTTACATTGACATGACTGTTACATTGACATGACTGTTACAATGACATGATATACGTGTCTACTACATCGACATGCCTGATACAACAACATGTCTGTTACAACGACATACCATACGTGTCTGATAAAACGACATGCCATATGTGACTGTTACAACGAGATGCCTATTACAACGAAATGACTGTTACAACGACATACCATACGTCTCTGATAAAACGACATGACACACGTGACTGTTACAACGAGATGACTATTACAACGAAATGACTGTTACATTGACATGACTGTTACAATGACATGACATACGTGTCTACTACCTCGACATGACATACATACGGCGAGAGCTCACCCCGACCATGGCGCCGAGAGGTTGAGAGGTCAACGAGAGGTCACCGGGTATCCCGACATGAAATATCACGGTTAACTCCCCCTGCGCCGCACGCGTTATGCGCGCGGGGCGCCGCCCTATATATCTTCGTTAATTTAGCGCCTAAATGCGGGTCAATCTTTCTCTACTACTAGCTAGCTGTCAGGTACCAACAAAAGCATCACGATTCACCTGTCTCATTCAGCCTCTAATTCTGTGATCGCCTGTAGCATAGTGATAAGTGTCTGGCCTGGCACGCCGTAGACCCGTGTTCGAAATCAGATGGAGACTGTTTTTTTTTAAATAATTCGGAATTTTTAAAATACGGAGCGCCGATGTCACGCCGACAGACACCCCCAGTCAACATCCCGACACGAAATGTCACAGTTAAAAAATAATTCGGAATTTTTAAAATACGGAGCGCCGAGGTCACGCCGACAGACACCCCCAGTCAACATCCCGACACGAAATGTCACAGTTAACTCCCCCTGCGCCTACAGTACATTAGGCGCCCAGAAGAAACCTCATTATGAGAAACCTGATGTTGTATAATCTACTAACCTATCACTATCGCTCAAGTACACCAAAGTCAGCCTATACCAAACATAAACACGTCACTTCCGGGTCACCGGGACTAGAGGTCAACACCTCGATACGAAATGTCACGGTTAACTCCCCCTGCGCCTACGGTACATTAGGTGCG
Source organism: Megaustenia siamemsis (assembly GCA_032433765.1). Taxonomy (NCBI): domain Eukaryota; kingdom Metazoa; phylum Mollusca; class Gastropoda; order Stylommatophora; family Ariophantidae; genus Megaustenia; species Megaustenia siamemsis. Next base: position 74,784,885 of record JAVIAB010000156.1, on the reverse strand, counting down.
CCGCGCACCTACTATATATCTTTGTTAATTTACGGGCCAAATGATTATCAGTTGGACCCATGTATACTACTAGTGTCCCAGGCGGTGCATCGCAGTTGATGCACTTGGTTCACGACGGAGTTTCTTCACAGCACTTATGGATATGTCCTGTCTGTAGTGATGATGATCCTAACATAACATTACATAAACTATATATTCTATAAAATGTGATTAGTTCTTTAAGTACACTGTCTCTGAAAATTGTATGGAAAAATATGCTGAACCATTGCATGACATGTCAAATAGGATAGCAGTGCATTTCTGCGAAGCGTAAGTGTTTTGTTGGTCTATATGTTGGTCATATCACCTCAAATTTGTTGCACTCATATTCGCTTTGTTCTAGGTAATATTCTGAACTTTACTGTATTAGTGAATGGTAAAACGGATTGTAATAAAGGGCGGAGGTTCAAGGGCAGCTCTTACGTGGATGTCACATGTCACTCAGTCGCAACTCTTAAACAACTATACATTATTGGTCCTGTGGCAGCAAATGTCTGTTCTATTTACATCAGTTTTGGTGAGATTTATTATAATTATCAATGTTCTCTTAATTTAATTTGTATTACTCTTTTATCATGAGAAAGTTTCTCAGAAGTGGTGACCCGAAAGTATGCACCATAAGTTGCACGCCTTTTTTGTTCAAACGCAACATGTTCACTAGAACAGTGTGAACGATGTGAACACTATGTTGGTTACTGGCACGGGAGCTCAGCAGATATGGGAATGCCCCGACTGCAGTGACGTAATTCCGCTCTAAAGTCTAATTCTAAAGTCTAATTCTAAAGTCTAAAAAAACAATATTCTAATGACAACGTTATAATTCGTTCATTTGTTGGGGGATTGCTGGAAAATTGATCCATGTTAAATTAATTGTATCAGCATCTGTTCCTTACATTATTAATTATCTTTGTTACTTTGACAGATGGTTGGCAGCAATCATGATGTATCAGTAATGTAGTAAAATATTAGTGTTTTATTCGTGGTGTTGTTTTACTGAGCAGCTTCTCTTGTGATTGAATCTGCCCATATTTTATAGACGATTATTTGCGATGCTCAGATGGGCTTCAGGAGGAACAGAGGTTGCACAGATGCCCTATTTATCATAAAACAACTAGTGGAGAAAAGAATAGAGCATAATAAAACACTGTATACAGCTTTTATTGACCAAGAAAAGGCGTTCGATAGGGTGGACAGGGAACAACTGTGGTCCGTTTTGCCCTGTACGGAGTGAGTCACTACCTAGTAGAGATATGCAAGAGCCTCTATGAAAGTAGTCGCACTACAGTAAGATCTTCAGCAGGTTACTCTAAACATTTCACCATTAACTCCGGAGTAAGACAAGGCTGCGTGCTTTCCCCTTTACTTTTCATCACATATATGGACAATGTATGCAAATTAGTATGCCCAATCAAAGGTAGTATACCAACAAGGATGATAACAAGCGATAACACAAAAGAGAACGAAATATACGTACCAGAAAACAGCAGAAGAGAGGAAGAAATAAATGAAATACTATTTGCAGACGACCAAGTTCTTATACATGAAACAACTGAGGACCTGCAAGAACATATCAACAGGCTAAACAACACTTGTAAACAATACAACATGAAGATCAACATAAACAAAATCGAAGTAATGGCAATAGCGAGAAAGAAAGAAAAACTAAACATCATAATAGATAATACAACTCTGAAGCAATTAGACAAATTTTAAATATCTGGGTAGCACGTTAACACAAGACAATAACCAAGAGACAGAGATAGATATAAGGTGTAACAAAGCATGCCAAGTTATAGGCCAAGTATCAACACTATTGAAAAACAAAGCAATAACTACGGAAGCAAAAAAGGCAATATACAAATCAATTTTTCTACCAACTCTGTGCTATCAGTGCCAGAATTGGACGCTGGACTCTAGAACAATAAGAAAGATAACGACCACCGAAATGAAATGTGTCAAAAGAATGACAGGAAACAGCTTAAGGGACAGAGTAAGAAACACTGACCTGAGGAAAAAACTCGAAATTGAACCAGCCATCGAATACATAAAGAAACAACAGATACATTGGTTCGGCCACATAACAAGACAAAAAGAACTAACAATGACTCAAAGAGCTTTAAATAAACGCTACGAAAACGCCAGATTAAGAGGAAGACCGAGAAAGAGATGGATAAAGGGAATACTAGAATCACTAGGAGGGATAACACCAGAAGAGGCCAACAGAAGAGCAAAGAATCGCAGATTGTATCTCCCCTCGACGCCAACGGCTTTGGAGGAAGGAAAGAAGAAGAAGACAGAATGTTTTATTTTTGTTGTCGCTGTGCTTCGATCTGATGCCAGGCTTTCCCAGTTTCTTTCAATGATAGAGAATTCACCCAAGGAAGCCCTGCAAACATTCATATATTTAAGTAGTGGCCTGCCTATTTAGTCTTTTCCCATTCCTCTCATGTGACCAATGCAACTTAGTCTCAGCGTGATAAATGTTGCCATGATGGATGCTAGTTTAGCTCGTTGTAAGACGTTTGAGTTGATTACCCTGTCTTGCAAGTCCATGTTCATTATCACACGACAACGTACTTGGAAAGTTGGATGTTGGCTCATGCTCGATGTTTAGGTTTACAAAATATTGAAGCTACTTTTCCAAGTCGGGTAGATATCTCTTCATCAACTGAGATGGTTGTTGCGATTTCAGCCCGAAGGTAGGCAACATGTCTCACAGGTTCAAGGGATGTGCTATTTAATGTTATAATTGCGGATATGGCTAGCTACATCAAGTTCGAGCGCTATTTAATGTTATAATTGCGGATATGGCTAGCTACATCAAGTTCGAGCGCTATTTAATGTTATAATTGCGGATATGGCTACATCAAGTTCGAGCACCACAATTTTTTTTGATAGTTATTGATAAGGAAAGTAAGTCATAAGATGTAGCTTAATTGTCAATCATTGACTGCAAGAAGATTTCATAGTGAGCAACCAGTGCTGAAGTTTCAGTGAGCAACCAGTGCAGAAGATTGCATAGTGAGCAACCAGTGCTGAAGTTTCAGTGAGCAACCAGTGCAGAAGATTGCATAGTGAGCAACCAGTGCTGAAGTTTCAGTGAGCAACCAGTGCAGGAGATTTCATAGTGAGCAACCAGTGCTGAAGTTTCAGTGAGCAACCAGTGCAGGAGATTTCATAGTGAGCAACCAGTGCTGAAGTTTCAGTGAGCAAACGCTGCTTGAATAAAGTCACAATTGTTTGTTTTTAATATTTTACACTCCGATAGAAGATGTCTAGGATGATATATTAAATAAGGTGCCGTCAGAGCTTGTATTGATGCAGATGTCTCCAGAGACGGCTTCAAAAGCAAAGAGAAGAATCCTTTCCTCTGGTGTGATCTAACAAGAATGTAACTGACATTTCCGTATGCTTACTGTGCTGTAAGAATAATATGAAGTTAGTCCCTTGCCTGAAATGCACTAGCCTTCTCCAGGACTCTTCTTGAAGCGTTCATTAGGATAGACGGGGTCCTAACGTTCAGATCCACAGCTGAACTCCAGGGGATGCCAGAAAATGGCTGAAACACTAAGCACTGTCTTCCTCCGTCCGGACTTTGTCTCTGATTTTTTCTAATGTAGCCTTCAAAATCTTCCTAGCTTTCACACAACATTGAGAGAACTAGACAAGAAAACCGCTGCCTGTAATAGGCACCCGCTGATGCAGCGGTGGAAAAGGTGACCCATCACAGGTAGATACATTCTGATTGAAAGGAAGAACAAATATCGCCACTTAGCAGCAAGCAGAAGTTATACAATCACAACATGAAAGAGCAGATCACTAAATTCAAGCAACACACTACGCATAGCCGACGTATTTCTAAACAACACAAGCTGTATCGGAAAACACTGTCCGCACACGAAAGTCATCTTTATGTATTCGTCATCATCATGTGCCATACCGGTTGCCGTAGGCGATCATGTCCTTCCACAATTTTCTATCTACATTGCATCGTATCAGTTCTGTTGTTGACTGTTTTCCATGCCATGACACCAAGCTATCCAGTATTTTCATACTTTGTCGTACGCGATCTTTCTTTCCTTTTATTTTGCCAGTTTGTTTCTTTCTGATGTTTTTTAAGAGTTCCCTTTTTGTGTTGGCCTCTTTGAGAACTTCCTCATTGGTCTTTTTAGCTGTCCAGGAACTTTCATCATTCTTCTGAGAAATCCCATCTCTGTGGCCTCTAATCGTCTTTTCATTTGTTTGTCTACTGTCCATGATTCGCTTCCATAGGTGAGAATTACTTCTATATAGCACTGATGAACTATCTTTCTCACTTCTTTTAACATAGATTTGTTGCATAAAATATTTTTCATTTTCTGAAGTGCTATTTTGGCCTGAACTATTCTGTTTTTTTTTTTATTTCTGTTTTTTTTTTTATTTCTGTGGTGTATCTTCCATCTGATGTTATTACTGTGCCCACGTTTTTGACGCGTTGCACTTGTTTCAGAATTGTCCTGTTTATTTTTATGCTGCATGATGGTGATGTTTGTTTCTTCAATATAACCATTACTTCTGTTTTATACTATTCGGACTGAGACCTTTTTTTTTTATTTCTTTTACTATTATGTCTATCATTTCTTGTAGTTCATTCGCTGTCTCTGCTATTTAGATCGTGTCATTCGCATATCGCAAATTATTTTTATTGTGACAGTTGACTTCAATTCCTTTTTTCTCTAATATTGATCTCATAATATATTTGCTGTAAAGTGAACATAAATCCGACAGCCTTGTCTGACTCCTTGTTTTATATATTGAAAATGTCCTGTTTGGTTGTTAATTCGTATAGCTTCTGTTTGTTGCCAGGACAAGTTATTTTTTTGATTCACAGATCCTTGCCATCAATGTTTAATTTTTCCAGCATATTGATTATTTCAACATGCTTTACTTTGTCAAATGCGTGTGTGTAGTATATAAAGCACACACACACATACACACACACACACACACACACACACACACACACACATATATATATATATATATATATATATATAGATCTTTCTTTTCCTCTATAGATCTTTCTATCAATGTTCTTAAGATGTATATTGCATTATTGGTGCCCTTTTTCTTCCACAAATCCACATTGTTCCTCACTTATTTCTGGTTTTATTGTGTTTCTTACTCATCTCATGATGATTCTTAGTAATATTTTCGTCATATATATATATATATATATATATATATATATATATGTATGTATAGCCTATGAGGCTAATAGTGCGATGGTCTTCACAATCAGTGGCTCCTGACTTCTTCAGTAAGGCTACAAAGATAGATTTTAGTAGATCTTCGGGAATGTGTCCAGTGTTATATATTTCATTGAGTAGTTTTGTTATGACTTGTGATCCCAGCTCTCCTAAAGCATTTATCTCTTCGACTGTTATATTGTCGAGACAAGGAGCTTTGTCTCTTTTCAGTGTTGAATTGCGTTCTCCACTTCACTTTGCATTATTGTTTGTCCTGTGTCTTTTTGAATTGCTTAGTTCTGGACTTTCATCACTTGCAGTGACTGCACTAGTCGGAGATCGCAGCCATTGTCTCTATACATGTGATCTTCTGCCTGCCATCTCGTGTGGGGAGCATAACCGGCACTACTTGTCGGCTGCTCCTACAACACCATCCACCACCATCCACCACCATCTCCAATGTTTTCACATAACCCTGATAGGGGGGCTAAACGGGAGCTCCACCTTGCCCAAGGGTGTCCCGAAGGCTACCGGAGGAAACGAGTCGTCTTACTCTTCCTTTGGTAGGGCAGAACTCTACCCTCTTGAAGTATTATAGTACATTAAACTAAGCTTTCATGGGATACATAAGGCAATTAGAGTTAGAGCACAACAATTATGATTCGCGTTTCATGTCACCAGACAAAATATGGGATTTCTCATCGGCACGTTAATTGACTGAACACCGAGTCTCAACGCTGTTGTCTTAGAGCTGACAAACGTTTGGAGAGTAAAAAGAGTAGCAAATCCGCGTCAATAGAAGACATATCCCAATGGATAAGAGCCAACATTGGGTGGAGACAAAGACTTTGGAAAAAGAGTAACTGGCTATGGGCATTAAAAATGTGCAATGTACTATTATTTGGCTGTAGACATAACTACAGATTTTGAGTTTACTATCAGTTAGCTTTGAACATAACTACAGATTTGAAATTTACTAATAAGACAATTTGAGTCACAAAATAGGCACAACAATAGTTACACAATAATGTGTAGAGAGCCATTGATGTTAAGTGACCTGGTGGGTTTAACCCTTGACAAAATTGCGGCCAAAACAGTCACTGAGAACTTATCGGAAAATGTGAGAAATACGGTCTGTTTCTTGTATGGTCTTAATAGACAACAAGTGGTTCGGACTGAGCTGATGCATTTCAAAACCACAAATATGGCTACTATTCGGAATCTTCTCTGGTTGCGTAGCAGTTTTCTGAATAATAGAGAAGAGTAGCATTCTATCACAGATATATATTGTTAACATTACTCAAAAAAAAGATAATGTGAAAACATAGTTTTCCAAACCTTTTCTTTGTGGTAGTTGTGATCTAGAACAATCTAGAAGACATAGTCCGATGTTGGACTGATCGTGCCCCATCAAGAACAATGCAAATGCCCACAGCCAACCACTAACGGATATATGAAAGATTTAACGTTTTTGTATTGAACCTTGAGGAGATATTATTTGAAACCCCACATGGAATGTAACCGTACACATATTTACGATGTTAACAATTTTGATAATTTAATTTTTTAAATTACAATTTTTGTTGGCTAAGACAGGTTTTTGAAGAACTCCATGAAGTTGGGAGTCGACAACTCGATTGTGTGCACCAGGATAAACGAATGACAGGAAGAGACCCTTAAGTAAAGTTAATATCTCGTGAAAATTAACAGTGAACTTACCTATCTATATATGATTTCTACAAGAATATAGAAGAAACGATAGATATTTGCTCTCATGTAGGCTTGACTAATGGCCAGTTTCTCGTAATCTTTTGGACGATTTTCTGTACGGATCTATTGGCGGTGTGTTAAGTATAGAAGTCGGAGAGTTTAAAAGCAAATGTCAAGCAGATGTTAAGACACTAACTACAATTGTTCTACTGTTTATTTCAGATACTAGAAGTTTTAGTCAAGACGGTTATCACGTTTATTTGTGGGTACTGATTGAATGTAGGTGTAGCAAAGGAAGTCTAGCACTTTCCAGTTTGTGACTTTTAGCGAGAGACTTTAGTGTATTTAAATCAAATATAAAATATTTGCATATGATGATTTCGGCCATGGCTATCAATTAGTTATGGATTACTTTTATTTACCACATTCAGCTAAGGAGATAAATCCGAATCAAGGTCACTGACTACATTTGAGGAGCAATCATATTCGTAACAGCATCGATGGCTTATTATGCATGTGTCGCACCCTTGAAGCGTTTTTAGCGAGATCTTGAAGTAATAAAAATTTTGGAGATGGTAATACGGCACCTAAAACAACAATTAGTGCGGTCAGCTAAGGTATACTTGTGGCACGTAATTCTAACAAAATGTGAACAGCAGTTTCCACTTGATAGATTCTCCCTGGCTACAGTTTTTGACCGTATATCCTGGTAGTATAGTCTGAGCATATTTTCAGTCTGGGCTTTTTGCAAGATGTCACGCTGAGAATGTTGTCGTTTGCCGACTCCTGGAGGTCATGACTCAGACGATCCTTTCTGGTAAATTAGTTGTCTTATGTTGCAGAGTTATATATACCGAGTTTATGATCGGCATATTTGTTTCATGGACGACGAAAATAATATCTTTGTTCTTATACTTAGGATATTGCGTGTTTATTTAGTCTGTTTTAACATTACATTTATTTTACTTTTATTTAATAAACTGTTTGCAACATTACAGGCAAGAACGTAGCCCTAAGACAAAGTGTGAGCCAGTCATCCACCTATATCAATCAGATCAGCAATGGAGCCAGTAAAGCTGTGGATGGAGTGAAGAGCTACAGTGCACAATCTTTGTGCGCACAGACCAATTTGGAAGATGCTCCGCATTGGACACTCCTCTTAAATCAACAATATTTAATTTCATATATACTTGTTATTTTCAAAGATAGTAAGATTGTATTAATCTATGTCTTACATTCTTTCTTCATCCCGAAATAAGAGAATGCCTGATCACATACACACACAATATATATATATATGATATGATGATAACAGCAGTGAAGCTAACGACAACTTAAATTGTGGATATCATAGGAAAGGGAGGAGGGAAACGGCGGTCTACAGTTAAGCCAACAGACTCAGGACAAGAAAAACAACAACGTTAAACAACGAATGTGTGGTTTTCTAGAGCCGTCACTGCCCCCATGTCCTTGGTTAGTGAGAACAATTAAAGAAACAGTAACCGTAAAAAGTCGACAAGTTTCTTCTGCTGCGATCATGGCTCATTCAGACTAGGATTCCTGACTCTCTTATGAAGGCAGTTGTCTGTTTAAGTGGTTCGATTGTCCCGTATAGTTTCTCTTCCAAGGAGGTGGGTGTGGACCACATTGTCCTTCTCAGGTCTGTGTACTGCGGGTAATCCTGTAGAGCATGTTTTGTTGTCTTGTTATCCAGGGTACAGTGGCATAGGCTGGTAGTTCCTATTTTGAGTTCGGTGAACATGTCAGATATAGAATCAAGATGCAACAAAGCTTGTCAAATCATCGGACAGTTATCACCACTATTGTCCAACAAGAAAATAACTCTAGAGGCAAAACGATCACTATACAATACAATCTTCATCCCAACGTTGTGCTACCAATGCCAGACCTGGACCCTAGATGCAAGAACAATAAGAAAATAACCTCTACAGAGATGAAATGTGTTAGACGAATGACAGGAATCAGTCTGAGAAATAAGATCAGAAATGAAGAACTGAGAAAAAAGCTATAAATAGCCCCCGCCATAGAATATATAAAGAAACAACAGATACAATGGTTTGGCCACGTGACAAGGCAGAAAGAACAAAACACAACACAACGAGCTTTCAACAAACGTTGTGAGAACACCAGATCCAAGGGTCGACCACGAAAAAGATGGGTCGATGGAATATTAGAAGCACTCGGAAACATAACAGCAGCAGAGGCGAACAGAAGAGCAAAAGACCGCAAATTATATCTCCCCTCGACGCTGAAAGGCAAATGAGGAAGGAAAGAAGAGGAAGAAGAACATGTTGTTTCTCATTCTGTTGTGGCCAGTGCAGAGGCGAAGTATGATGACTTGATCCCTCCTTGATAGTTGGAGGTATCCATCCCTCTCGTTATACTTTGCGTGTTCTTGTTTCCATTTTTCATGGTATTGGCCTTTAATGATGGATTTGGATTCATCGTAGCTAACCAGATAATTCTCTTGTGGTAATCTCCCTCATCTTTAGCTAATTTGTCTGCGCGTTCGTTTCCGTGTATATTACAGTGTGACGGTATCCACTGGATAACCACTCTCTGGAAGTTATTACACAGTTGGTCCAGGGTTGTTCTCAAGTCATCTAGCTCACTGTTCCTGAGGGTTTTTAGAGCTGTTAGGACTGACAGTACATCAGTCAGTATCGCCAATCTCTTGTGCATGTTATTTTTGTGTTAGATAGCCAGTTTTGCACCGTCTTTGAGTGCTTCAGTTTCTGCTTTATAGTTGTTTGTTGAGAATTTCCCAATAGCTATTGACTTGGTAATCTCTTGTGGTTATTCAGCCTCAAGAACACACCTCCTCCTCCATTTCTGGTGGCATTTGTAAAAGGACCATCTGTGTATATGTGTGACCAGGAGTCCTGTGGGTGACAAGTTTAAGTCAGAATAGTCACTTACTGAACACATTTGAAAATCTACCCCTGCCAGCACGGATAGCAGAAAGACACAGATATGAGGGTTTGCGTTAAAATAGCGACACAACGCATCAACGATCATTTAACGGGTGAAAGCTGAAAGAGTGGTAGACCAAGAAATGTTAAACAACACAAAAAACTTGGGAACATCATATCTAGTTAAAAATGAAATGAACATTCCCAACTTTAAAGCTGTTAATTAATATCAGAAAAAAACATGGAAATTGGGCAAGTATTGATATAGGGGAAAATTGAAGCATATTCTGACAAATGGGAAACAAAATGGGAGTGGCAAGATGACGATGACAGTGAGACAAAGTAAATAAAAAACACCGATTAATAGACACGAGGCAAATGTTGAGAAGATTAAAGCTATTTATTTCATGTACAATGCTAGCTGATTCAGGTGATCATGGGTCTAAACAATTATTTGTTCAGACCCATGATCACCTGAATCAGCTAGCATTGTACATGAACTAAACGAAGAGCATATAAGAACTTGATAGAATAGTTTAGCAGTTGTAATAGTGACATAAATATACAAAAAGTACATTTGCAAAAGAAAGTGCTAAATAAGTGTGAGCATTGTATGGAAAGTAAATTAATACAAACCGCATCGACAATTAAACATATGAAAACCATCTTTCCAGGAGAAAGCTAACCGATTTATCCTCACAAAAGTCGACTTTCATCAGCAGTGAGATTAAGAAAGAGAAGCATGGGGGAGATAATCATTGAGATTAAGAAAGAGAAGCATGGGGGAGATAATCATTGAGATATCTAATAGCGTGGGTAGCATCTAGAAACCTACGCAAACAAACGCAAAGCACAAAGAAATGAATTTTGTTTTTGATTTACCGGAAACTAACAAAGCGTTCAATGGCTGGTACGTCTAGTGACGTCTCGGTCGGTGATTTTTCTTCGCCGAAAGAATTCAAAAGTGTTCTTAAAAACACGAGGTGGGAACTGAGAAAAAAGCTCAGAATAATTCCCGGCATATGATACATACAGAAACAACAGGTAAAATGGTTTGCCCTCCTAATAAAATAGAAATACCAAAACACAACACAACGAGCTTTTAATAAATCTTTCGAGATCATGAAACTCAAGGGCCGACCACGAAAAAGATGGACTGACGGAATATTAGAAACACTAAGAAACATAACAGCATCAGAGGTGAAGAGAAGAGCTAAAGACATCAAACTATATCTTCCCTCTACGCTGAAAGGAACATGAAGAAGGTAAGAAGAAGAAGAAATATGTTATTATCATCGCAATGAAAGACAACTCTGACTACCAGAGGCCTGGCCAGAAAGATCACATCAAGGTCCTCAGCCGTAATCAGATACTATTTAACGATTCAGCAGAAATTAACAACCGGAAACGATTACATGAAAGCAAAGTATCCGAGTTTGTCAAACTTTCACCAAAACGGAAAAAAGCATGTTGCACCTGAAAGCTCTAGATTCTAGTTTTCTTGACTAGTTTCTCAAATAGTCAGTAGTCAGCGACTTAGTCAGTTCGTTACTGAGAAAAAAAATGTAGGAACGATTTAAAACGGTCAGTTGGTTGTGCAATGAGCAGATAAACATTAGTTCTGAAATTGTGGTTTGTTGAATCATGTCCCTTTACATCAAACGGTAGCTCAATAACTACCGAGGATAATACACATTTTAGAAAGTTAAAGTTACTTGAATCGGTGTCTTAGCGATAGGGATTTTACCCAACTGTGCTCGGTCGCCTATCCAGAAGTGTTCAGTTACTCCTGTCGAGTGTCGCCTCAAGCATCGTAACTCATGAGTTAGGCGCCATTCCTCATCTTCCCAGAGCGCTACCCTGGTACCCATTTATCCAGAGCTGAGTCGATCGCGAGGGTATTTTTTCCAACCACTAGTACAATTCACATTGCCTCCAGCAGGAATCGAACACAGGTTGTCCGAACGTCGGTAGATAGTGGGATGTTTTTCCAAACTAGGCTACCGAGTTCCCCAAATTTTAGAGAAGACAGTGACAAGTCACTTGGTGATACCTGCTAGTTGCCATAAATTGTCATTTAAGTGGGCTTCTGAAGCAGAGAACTGAGCAGTATATAGAGTCAACTTTTCGTCTGTCTATATTTTTGAATCCCTAACTTATGTTCAACATTGCGCACAATTTTGACGAATGGAAAGAATGCTGACTTACATTTTGTGATAACCATAGAGGCTATTAAACTAGACACACAATCTTACAAGCAATACTTGTAAACAGAGAATAATTGTTATATTCGGGTGTGTGATACATGTGTGTAGCTATCATTGTGAATTGTGAGAAACAATATTAGACCAGTAAATGGTGATGAGCAACTGGGTTTGTTGGAGGAAAGTGCACGAATACCACATTATAAAATATACGAATAATAGATGAAAGGGCCAAATACGTGGAAATAGATCAGCATTTATGTTTTCTAGTTTACACCAGGACATTTGGTATAGTAACGCCAATTAGAAAAAAATATTCCGGTCGAGCTTTCTGATGACCTTAGTCACCTCACAAATGGAAGAAATGATATTCCATCATGACATTTCGCGAGCTTTCAGGCTTTCAGGAGACCGGAACCTAGCGGTTATGGCCAAGGCGGAAAAACCAAACTTTAGTATCAAGAGGAAAATAGCCGAAACACTAGCTTAATGATTATCAGGATCACTCCGCTACATAAAGTGTTTTCTATCACTGAAAGAAAAGATCTCATGATAATAAAGAAGAATCAGCAGCCGTAATAACTGGAGACAACCTGAAGAAGTTGCATTGTTTAAAATGGTGCTAGGTTTACGAAATTCTATAATATTTTACTTTAAGACACAAGGACTTTCTAATTTTGATTTTGGTTTCATGCGTTTAGTCAAATTTTGTGATTGATTTGATTTGTTTATCTATTTAAATTGCGCATTATTTTAATTATATGCAAGTTAGCCAACCCATCAGAGACAGAGGAGATCAACGAGCTTTTATTTGTAGACGATCAGGCACTAATACATTGAAAGACAGTAAATCTACAAAAATACTTAAATAAACTCAACAGCCAAGCACAGATACAACATGGCACTCAACATCAGCAAAACAGAAGTATCGAATATCAAAAATAAACAGAACATCAACATAACTATAGACGACAGACAACTAAAACAAGTAGAGGAATTCAACTACCTAGGAATTCTACTGACATATGACAATTCACAAACAGCAGCGTTAGACTCAAGATGCAACAAAGCTTGTCAAATTATTGGACAGCCAACACCAGTATTGTCCAACAAGGAAATAACTCTAGAGACAAAACTGACACTCTACAGTACTATCTTCATCTCAACGTTTTGCTATAAATGCCAGTCCTGGACACCAGATGCAAGAACAATAAGAAAAATAATCTCTACTGAGATTAAATGTGTTAGACGAATTACAGGAATCAGCCTGAGAGACAAGATCAAAATGAAGAACTGAGAAAAAAGTTAGGAATAACCCCGCCATAGAATATATAAAGAAACAACAGGTTAAATGGTTTGGCCACGTGACAAGGCCGAGTGATCAAAACACAACACAGCGAGCCATCAATAAACGTTGCGAGAACACCAGACCCAAGGGTCAACCCCGGAAAAGATGGATTGAGGGAATATTAGAGGCACTAGAAAACATAACAGCAACAGAAGCGAACAAAAGAGCAAAAGACCGCAAATGATATCTCTCATCGACGCTGAAAGGTAATTGAGGAAGGAAAGAGGAAGAAGATTATTTTAATACGTGCATGCATTCACAATTTAATATTGGATTTCAGATAGCTCATTAATACCTGCAATCACAGTGGAATGTTTTAATGACAACAACGAGACAACGTATTTTTACCAAAATACTTTAGCGAACACCAAAGGCCAACTTGACATTTGGATCTCACCGAGACGGTTGATTCGTCGCGTGCTAGTCTCGTTACCAAATGGCGGGAATAAAAAACAATTGCACATTTGCGAGGTTGAAACATTTGGTGGTAAGTTTTATGTTTGCAGCATGAAATGCACGCTAAATATTCCAACGTTGTGGCTGATTTATAACAATTTGAGATTGCTTCACATATTCTTGCAAATAATGTTAAATGTTAAGTCAGTACAACATGTGACAGCAATTTACAGGGACCCCAATTATTGGTGATGATAAATGACGTCAAAAACTAACAAAATGACGCGAAGTACGTTGACTAAATAATTGTTGAATATGACGTTTGTACAGCTACATCTATATTTCGATGGATAGATTTAACATCGACTTAAGAATGGATATGGTTTCTCAACAACTAATGATAACGAAAGGTCTCATAACAATGTGAACTAGGCAGAGAACTCTCCTGCTGTGCTGATCGGATGGTGCGAGTGTGGTTCTCATGTGTCGGATGTTTTCTCTTTTTTCTCAACCGATATGACTGTTGAGTTTACCTTGACATCATGGGGCCAATTATTTCTTTTTTTTTAAACTTTAGAGCTGTCTGACGTGGTACCCGTCACAACGTCAAACATTTACAGATGGACCTATGTCCATAATATAACTCCATATTTCCGTAACTCAAAAGTGGTCCCGTTTCATTTGACTGACACTTGAATATAGGTGCCTGTGAAAGTTGTAGTATTTGCGAAAGCAACTCTTGTTTCAGCTTCATGATCTCCTTCCTGCGCCGCTGGACGTCGCATAGAGCTCTTAGTATTTTTTCGCCATTCATCTCTATTCTGTTCGATCTTTTCTAACGATTCTATGCCTGCTAACGTTGCTTCTCTTATCAGTTTTTTTTTTTCAGTGTGTCTCTAAGGCTGCCTCTTTTTCTTTTTCTTGATATTTCCCATAGAAGAGATTGTTTTGGAATTATCTTGTTATCTCTTTTCAGTACATGTTCGACATATATTCATCTTCTTTTACTAATTTCAGATACGATTTCAGGGTCTTACACTCATGAACATATTGAAAGACACCACAGATTGTATTTAGTCACAGAGAGGCACTGATACAAAACTCTCTGATTCATGCTCAGAATATGCATCTTCTGTTTTCTTTACCTTCATGTTTGTGTTTCTCATTCGATAATGTGTGTTAGTTGATTACAGGGAAGGTGACTTGAATACATCTGCGGAATAAATTAACATTAATATATTTGAAATACGCTTTACAGTATGCACTGAAACTTGGCTGGACATCGGATCTCACTACAAAAGCAGAAATATGAGAACACACTACGAAATAGAAGAAATAAATTCCAACCATCACTGACGGTACTCAAACCCTAGACATTCCTGTCAATAGCCGACATCTTATCTCTAAACCACTGACAACCCAGTTTAACGTCACTTAAATACACCAAACTCTTCAAAGGAAAAAAGAATATTTAGGCATAGCTATAGATAATAAAAAAACGGTGTGGTTTTGTTAGAGGTAAAGGAACAAGCAATACCATTTATATCATAAGATCTTTAGTAGAAAGAGCCATAGAGGTGAAAACAGATCTATACCTATGTTTCATAGATTACACCAAGGCATTTGACAAAGTAAAGCACCAAGAAATAATCAAAATTTTAGAAAGCATAAACATAGACAGCAAAGATCTAAGAATAGTAAAGAACATGTACTGGCAACAAACAGCGGTCATAAGAACAGGAAACCAATTGGGAATGTTTCAACAAATAAAACAGGGTTTTAGACAAGATTGTGTGCTGTCACCAGATTTGTTTAATATTTATAGTGAGATTTTTTAAGATCCGTAAGGAACATGCCTGGAATAACAATTGGAGGTCATAATATAAATACTCTAAGATATGCTGATGATACAGTATTAATCGCTAAGAGTGAAAATGAGTTACAAGAATTGTTGGACATTATAGTGAAAGAAAGCAAAAATAAAGGACTCAGCCTTAATAGCAAAAGGACAGAGGTAATTGTAACAACAAAGAAAAAGACATCACCTCAGTGCAAAATAAAGACAAGTGGAACAATATTAAAACAGGTATATGAATTTAAATATTTGGGAACTTTGTTAACCTCAGACGGAAGATGTACAAAAGAGGTGAGGTGCAGAATGGCTCAGGCAAAAGCAGTTTTCCAAAAAAATTAGGAAGATACTATGCAATCCATTTTTGATAATAGAAACAAGAAAAAGAGTTCTTAAATGTCATGTAGAGCCAGTCTTAACATGTGGATGCGAATCATGGACAATAGGACAACAGACAAGAAAATCACTGGAGTCTGTAGAAATGTGGTTTTACAGAAGAATGTTGAGAGTACCATGGACAGCTCAGAAGAGTAATGAAGATGTTCTGAGAGAGGCCAAAGCAAAAAGAGAGCTAATTTCCAATATTAGGAAGAAACAATCATAATTTTTTGGCCATGTAATGAGAAGAGAACAGCTTGAATATATTGTAACAGCTGGAAAAAATGAGGGACGAACGAGATAGAGGGAAGCAAAGAGAAAAAATAACAGACAGCTTAAGAGAATGGCTTGGCAGAAGGTCAACAACAGAAATGATAAATAGCTGCCGAGATCGAAAGTTGTGGAGAGACATGATCACCTACGCCGGTAGGCCCGGTATTTGATGATGATGATGATGGTGATAGATAATTAGTGATATGATGCTTTCAGTGAAAGTGGTCGTTAATGCCGCTACAACAATAAGTAATTGGACAATGTGTTATGTCGCCGCCTTCTGCAGGATTACTGCTGCTATCAACCAACATCCTTGATATGTTGTTTCTATTAATGTCTAAATTCCAACGTTATATGTCTATCTACCAGAGAATTCCTGTCCGAAGGGGACGTACGGACTGGAGTGCAGTGACAAGTGTCAATGCAACAATAACGGTGTCTGCAATGAAGTAAATGGCCTGTGTAGTGAAAGTTGTCAGTTCGGTTTACACGGGTTCAACTGTGAACTTCGATGTCATCAAAACTGTTTGGGCGGCACATGTGACGACTTAACCGGACATTGTGACCAATGCATTCCTGGCTTCAACGGCGAATTATGCGACTCTGGTGATTGGTCAATTTGTGGTCTACAAATAGATATGTGTTCACGTGTACTTGTAAATTAAATTCGGTTGTCCATAATGACAATGCAGTGGTTGGTATATACTATACAAAAGAATAGGTATGGCAAAAAGTAATTTTAATGCCATGAAAAATATACTAACAACAAAACAAATATCAGCAGGGCTGAAACTAAGAATGGCACAATGTTACATCTTCTTAATATTCCTGTATGGTGCAGAAACATGGACATTAGACAAGAAAACAGAACAGAAAATTGAAGCCTTTGAAATGTGGATTTATAGAAGAATAGTTAGAATTGGATGGAAACAAAAGATAACAAACGATGAAGTTGTAAAACAAATGAAAATAAAAAGAGAACTACTAAATACAATTAAGACAAGACAAATGAAATTTTTGGGGCATGTTAAAAGACACAACAACCTACTAAAAGTAATATTAGAAGGAAAAATACAAGGTAAAAGAGGCAGAGGCAGACCAAGACTAACATGGACGAGTAACATCAAAAGATGGACAAGTCAATCTATGACAACCTGCACCATCAAAGCAAGAAACAGTAGAATGGCGATCCATGGTAGCCAACCTTCGTTGCGGAGAAGGCACTCGATGAAGATGATGTTGGTAGTACGGAGGTCGAGTAAATTAATTATTCAAGTCAAAAGAATATTTCAGAAAATGACAAATGTCTTGTGCAACAAGTCTTTGCCTATAGAAGTGAGAAAGAGACTTAATAGATATTTATATATTTCCTTATTTGTGTTGGCCTCTTTGATAATTTCTTCATTGGTCTTTTTATCTGTCCAGGGAATTTTCATCACTCTTCTGAGAAATCCCATCCATGTGGCCTCTAATCGTCTTTTCATTTGTCTGTTTACTGTCCATGATTCACATCCATAGGTCAGAATTGGTTCTATATGGCACCGATGACCTCTCTTTCTCACTTCTATTGACATAGATTTGTTGCCTAAGATATTTTTCATTTTCTGAAATGCTGTTTTGGCCTGAGTTATTCTGCCTTTTATTTCTGTGATGCATCTTCCATCCGATGTTATTATTGTGCTCAAGTATTTGACACGTTGCACTTGTTTTAGATTTGTCCTGTTTATTTTAAGCTGCATGATTGTGATGCGTGTTTATTTTATAGGGCCATTACTTCTGTTTTCTTACTATTCAGACTCAGAGTTCTTTCTTATTGCTTTCTTTTACTATTACTGATCAAACAATTTATTCTATATAATTATGTCCTTTTAATAATTATAATCTTTTTATTATTGGCTTCTGTTGACAACATGCGATAATTCAATTTGACAAAAATACACGTTGTGCAAAATCTCAAACATATTTGGAGGTACTGTCATCTCTCAAATTGAACAAATCCACTAATCTAATTTAGTTCAACATCTATATAATTATCATATATATATATATATTATTCTCTGTTACTGATGTCGGCTCTACCATCTCGACAGGAACCATCATTATGAGAGGCATATGTAATCTCGTTAGACATCAATCTAAAAATACACTGTTAGAAAATATCCAACAAAATATTCAACAACATTATATATAGGAGTGTTAGTATAATCACAACATGCAACATGCAAAGATGGTGTCTTGAGTATGTCAATCTGAAAATAGAGCGCAGTTCAAATGTATCTGCCTAACACCAATATAAAACAGATTGCCACATATGTCATAATACATTCTAACAATAAACACACAACAATTTAACAACTCAAACATCTCCGAAGATAACAATTACAAACACGCAAGTCGGCTCGAACAATTTATTTACAAATCTTAAGGCGATGTGTCTCTCATGAGGTACATTTATGTACAAAGCCATTACAAGGTATGAACGAATATTATTTTCTTCATCTTGTGAGTTAATTTCAATTGTCAGTTCTCTTTTATGGGTAACTACTAAGCTGCCGACCCATGCTACATCTCTATCTGCCATTACGTGATGTATTATATTCTAGTCTATATACTGATACATTATGACCTCCAATTGTTGTTCCAGGCATGCCCCTTATGGATCTTAAAATAATCCGGCTAAACATATTGAATAAATCTGACGACAGCACACAAACATACCTAACACCTTGTTTTATTTGTTAAACATTCCCAATTGATTTCCAATTCTTATGGCCGTTGTTTGTTGCCAGTACATGTTCTTTATAAAATCTTTGATCTTTCTTATGAACGTTTATGCCTGCTACAATTGTTATTATTTCTATGTGCTTTACTGTGTCAAATTATGTGGTATAATCTACGGGACATAGGTATAGATCTGTTTTCACCTCTATGGCTCTTTCTATTGCAGATCTTATGATGTATATGGAATTGTTCGTGCCTATACCTCCAACAAAAGCATACTGTTCCTCACTAATTTCTGGACTGATTTTTATTTCCATGCAATATACAACAAACAAATATGAAAATAATAAGACAGATAATATGTAGATTATGTCAAGAGCTGAAAGTAACTGTTGTAAAACTCTTGCATTCAGACAGTTTTCCATCCAGTCTGTTTGTGGTTGAACATAACAGACGTAATACGCGATAACAAAATGACAGCCATACAGCACACAGTGACACAGCTATACGAGTAAATTAAATTGAGCTTGCTCCATTAAACTTTAATGATTTAAGGCGAGGGAATGTATATCTCTTTGTAAACAAATCATTGGGATCATTAGGTACAATGCTTGCTGATGTAGATATCATGTGCCTTCACCACATTATATTTCTATAAATTGTTAAAAATCTACTGTTAACTTCCTACCAATCAATTATGCTAAACTACCTTGTATCGTTTCTCTCTATTCCTATGTTTCTCTACATTCTATTATTTCCATTTGCATGACAATACTCCAACATACCCCATTATAAAACTCGACATTATAACTTTTCGCTTGCATTGACAAGTAGTTTATACTTTGCTTTGGCCTCTGTCAGAAAGTCCTTGTTACTATTGTTATCTGCCCATAATATTCTCAACCTTTCTATATAAATCGACATTTGTTGTGCTCTTCAGCTATATGCTTCACTGATGCTCGTTTCTCCGGACTTACTTCCATATGTCAAAACTGACAACGTCAAGTGAAAACATTATAAGTGAAATATTGTTTTCCTTATTTGTCTATTTATATGTTCTGTTCCGCAGTCCTTAGGTAATTGAGTTATAATGTCATCATCATGTCGCATGTCCTTTGCAGAACGTTGCATTCACCACAGTCCGTCTGACAGAATTTTAGTCTCTTGCAAGATCTCCGACAGAACGTTGCATTCACTGTAGCCCGTCTGAAAGAATTGTTGTCTGTAGCCAGATTTCCTACTTAATTCTCTTGTCATATTCAAGGTATCCATGATGTCTTAAAACCACCTTCTTCTTGGTCTGCCCCTGGTGCGTCGCCTAAGAAACCATGCTTTCCAATATTGTCCTTTCCAGCCCGCTGTGTCTTTTGACATGGCCATAGTATTTTAATTTACTTTGTAGAATGTTGTTTATATGCCACCTATTTCTAATGTTTAAATCTTTTAAAAATGTCTAGGGTTTTTTTCATTGATCTTTTTCATTGTTCATGTTTCTTAAGGAATATTCTGTAGCATTTTGTTGGAATTAATTGATTTTCTTCTTTGCTTTATGTTTATGCTTGGATTTCTACAACTTTATGGTCGTGTATCGATACATAGTCGGATGTTACTGCAAGAATTCAAGATGTTGCTGTACATATTGATAAATGCAGCTTCTTCATGTCTAGATAAATAAAACACGGATTAATAGAAGAAAGATAACAATTTTTTTTTAAAATCAACACCCATAAATAAATGAAAGTCTTATCAACACCCATAAATAAATGAAAGTCTTATCAACACCCATAAATAAAGGAAAGTCTTATCAACACCCATAAATAAATGAAAGTCTTATCAACACCCATAAATAAATGAAAGTCTTATCAACACCCATAAATAAATGAAAGTCTTATCAACACCCATAAAGCCATGAGTTTCCTATCATAATTTAGAAGTCCATGTATATTTTTTTATGTTGGCAGTGATTGATATGGTCCAGAATCGATGGGCTAGAATCTTAAAGCCACAATGTTTGTGATAGAATCTTAAAGCCACAATGTTTCTGATAGAATCTTAAAACCACAATGTTTGTGATATAATCTTAAAGCCAACATGTTTCTGATAGAATCTTAAAGTCAACATGTTTGTGTTAGAATCTTAAAGCCAACATGTTTCTGATAGAATCTTAAACCCAACATGTTTCTGGTAGAATCTTAAACCCAACATGATTCTGATATAATCTTAAAGCCAACATGTTTCTGGTAGAATCTTAAACCCAACATGTTTCTGATAGAATCTTAAACCCAACATGTTTCTGATAGAATCTTTAACCCAACATGTTTCTGGTAGAATCTTAAACCCAACATGTTTCTGGTAGAATCTTAAAGCCAACATGTTTCTGGTAGAATCTTAAACCCAACATGTTTTTGGTAGAATCTTAAACCCAACATGTTTCTGGTAGAATCTTAAACCCAACATGTTTCTGATAGAATCTTAAACCCAACATGTTTGTGATAGAATCTTAAACCCAACATGTTTCTGATAGAATCTTAAACCCAACATGTTTGTGATAGAATCTTAAACATAACATGTTTCTGATAGAATCTTAAACCCAACATGTTTCTGGTAGAATCTTAAACCCAACATGTTTGTGATATAATCTTAAACCCAACATGTTTCTGGTAGAATCTTAAAGCCAACATTTTTCTGCTATAATCCACAACGTAAAAGTGAATCAATTTCAAGTTTTCGTCCAACATTGATAATAAAAAGCTCTAGTGGTAAAGATAACATAAACATGTTTTAAAATCAACAAACAATATGACACCCATAAAGGAACGTAATCATGACCTGTAGAAATGAGTGTGCAATAAATCTATATACTATAAGCAAGACTGCTTCACACACCTCAAGTTAGTTGGTTAGAAATAATGATAAACACCATCTTTTGGAAGAGAACATAACAACATGAAGATAGCATGAGGAAAGTAGGGAAGGATTAACATTATAACAATTGGACGACACTTACAGCTGAAGGAAATGAAGACAAAAATAGATTTTTGAACATTGTGACCACTCTATCGTAATCAACAATCAACGTGTATTTCGTTTTATACTTCTAACTGTGAATTTGTCTCGTGCATTATAGTATGTGCTGTCGGATTTTGGGGACCACAGTGCAAGAACAAATGCCCTGAAATTTGTGCAGAATATTGCAACAATGTCAACGGTATATGTCTGTTTTGTCAAGGACATTTTACTGGAGAGTATTGTTCAGGTAATGAAAGCTGTTATCTGTTTGTTGTGTGTCTTGTCTTTTTCTCCACCTGTCTGTCTCTCCATCTCTCCGTCTGTTTACCTCATCGTGTGTCTGTCAGTTGGAAATGTCTGGCTGATGTTAAGCTGGTTAAAGATATAACATTAAAAAATCGTGAAGATACTGAGCTTTAATCAAAACAGTAAGAGAAAACGACACCAAATGTTCAAACTTTTCGGTCTGAAAACCATCTTCTGCTGAACCAGTTTCTGCTGAAACATCGTCTGCTGAAACATCTTCTGCTGGAACATCTTCCGCTGGAATGTTTTCTAGTGAACCAATTTCTGTTGAACCATCTTCTGCTGAAACATCTTCTGCTGGAATGTTTTCTAGTGAACCAGTTTCTGTTGAACCATCGTCTGCTGAAACATCTTCTGCTGGAACATCTTCCGCTGGAATGTTTTCTAGTGAACTAATTTCTGTTGAACCGTCTTCTGCTGAAACATCATCTGCTGAAACATATTCTGCTGAAACACAAAACCTAAGACCGACAGACAAAATAAGAAACACATATTAAAGATCAAATTATAAGAAGAAGATAAACAAAGAACCATGGTAAAAAGTAAAAGTAAAGTACCCCCGTCACGCCAAGTGGCGGCGTATAGGGAATATGGTGTTAGTGACCATAAATTTTACAGACCTTCGGCACATGATCATGGTAGGCAGATAAAATTATGCTCAGACAAACAATAGCATCGTAACCAATAACCCAATTACCGATGAGGGAGTGAAACAAATTAACGTGTTTTCATGTAACTTCATTGTACGCAGAAATGTCCATTTTATTTGGAACAAGCTTGGCCTAACTTCAGTTATATTTGCTTAACAATGGGTCCCGTCGTATCATTAATTGTAAAAATATCCAGCATAAATGGCATTCTATTCTTCTTCTTTCAACCCTCATTTGCCTTTCTGCTTCGATAGGAGATATAATTTGTGGTCTTTTTGGTATTCTGTTTGCCTATGCTGCTATGTTTCCTAGTGTTTCTAAATTTCCAGCAAATCTATTTTTTTCGACGTCGACCCTTGTTTCTGGTGTTCTCACAACGTTTATTGAAGACGCATTGTGTTGTATTTTGATCTTTCTGTCTTATCACGAGGACAAACCATTGCATCTGTTGTTTCTTTATATATTTTACGGCTGGGATCCTTCCTAGCATTTTTCTCAGTCCTTCATTTCTGATCTGATTTTTCAAACTGTTTCCTATCATTCGTTGCCATTTTTAACAATATGAACAAGAAAAGGAGTTCTTAAATGTTATGGAGAGCCAATCTTAACATATGGATGTGAATCATGGACAATAGGACAACATACAAGAAAATCACTGGAGTCTGTAGAAATTTGGTTCTAAAGAAGAATGTTGAGAATATCATGGACAGCTAAGAAGAGTAATGAAAACGTTCTCTAAGAGGCCAAAGTAAAAAGAGAGCTAATTTCCAATATTAGAAAGAAACAATCATCATTTTTTTGGCCATGTAATGAGAAGGGAACAGTTGGAATATAGATTAACAACAGGGACATTTGAGGGACGAAGAGATATAGGGAGGGAAGCAAATAGAAAAGAGAAAAGATACCAGACAGCTTAAGAGAATGGCTTGGCAGAAGGTCAACAACAGAAATGATAAATAACTGTCGAGATCGAAAGTTGTGGAGAAACATGATAACCTAAGCCAGCAGGCCCGATACTTGATGATGATGATGATGCTGATGATGATGATGATTATAGGAGTTAAAGTGGATGGAGACTGGGGTACCAGATTACCGGTGATGTTGTTGAGATGGTCCCGAAAACCACTACGTGAACATTCACTATCATCATCTAGTTACGTTTTGTAGCAGCCTTTACCAATGATGACGTATAACAGGATGTAGAACATACAAGGGTGTACACAATTAATAAGGAAATAATAATACAGATTCTGGTAATGAAATTATATAGAAAGATCTTGTACATAATTTGTAGATATCAGCAATGAGAGGGTGTGTAGCATCACAGTCCCCTGATCTACAAGATGAAGTAAAGACTTACAGTGAGTAATAAAAGAAAGAAAATTAAAATAAATGAAGGACAATTAAAATAGCATGGCATATTATAAGATTTATAAGAGCTATTTAAGGTTAATAATATACGGTCTCATCTCAAAATAGAATCTATGCATTGCAGCATCCCGCATTACAGCTGGAACTGATGCATAATTCACCTGTGTTACCTTTAAACTAGAACATATGCATAATTCACCTGTGTTATCTTCATCTTTGATCATATGCATAATTCACCTGTGTTATCTTCAACTTTGATCATATGCATAATTCACCTGTGTTACATTCAAGCTAGAGTAAATGCATAATTCACCTGTGTTACATTCAAGATAGAGTAAATGCATAATTCACCTGTGTTATATTCAAGCTAGAGTAAAAGCATAATTCACCTGTGTTATATTCAAGCTAGAGTAAAAGCATAATTCACCTGTGTTATATTCAAGCTAGAGTAAAAGCATAATTCACCTGTGTTATATTCAAGCTAGAGTAAATGCATAATTCACCTATGTTATATTCAAGCTAGAGTAAATGCATAATTCACCTATGTTATATTCAAGCTAGAGTAAATGCATAATTCACCTATGTTATATTCAAGCTAGAGTAAAAGCATAATTCACCTGTGTTATATTCAAGCTAGAGTAAATGCATAATTCACCCATGTCATATTCAAGCTAGAGTAAATGCATAATTCACCTATGTTATATACATACACGAAGCTTTGCATAATTCAACCATGTTATATTCAAGTTAGAATAAATGCATAATTCACCCATGTTATATTCAAGTTAGAATAAATGCATAATTCACCCATGTTATATTCTTACTAGAACCTTTGCATAATTCACTTGTGTTATATTCAAGCTAGAAACTATGTGTGATTCACATACCCTCAAGTTAGATATGGTAGATCTTGTGCATTTTTAATCGATGCTCAATTTAGGCTGGGATCTATGCTTGATTCACCTTTTCTACATTCATGCTAGAAATTATTCATGATGACCTGTCACACTAAAGCTGATCTTAAAGTTATAAATTAATTTTTAAAAAGTAACTCTTTACTTTTACAAATTAAAACTGGGAAGTCTCAAATTTGGCATTCATTGAGGTGTTTATTATTAGCATCATTATATTTACTAAAGTTAATCTAAGATATGCTGATGATACAGTCTTAATCGCTAAGAGTGAAAATGAATTACAAGAAATGTTGGACATTATAGTGAAAGAAAGCAAAAATAAAGGACTCAGCCTTAATAGCAGAAAGACAGAAGTAATGGTAACAACAAAGAAAAAGACATCACCTCAGTGCAAAATAAAGACAAGTGGAACAATATTAAAACAGGTAAATGAATTTAAATATTTGGGAACTTTGTTAACCTCAGATGGAAGATGTACAACAGAGCTGAGGTGCAGAATGACTCAGGCAAAAGAACCTTACCAAAAAATGAGGAAGATGCAATCCATTTTTGACAATAAAAACAAGAAAAAGAGTTCTTAAATGTTATGTAGAGCTAGTGTTAACATATGGATGTGAATCATGGACAATATGACAACAGACAAGAAAATCACTGGAGTCTGTAGAAATGTGGTTCTACAGAATTATTTTGAGAATACCAAGGACAGCTGAGAAGAGTAATTAAACGTTCTGAAAGAGGCCAAAGCAAAAAGAGAGCTAATTTCCAATATTTGGAAGAAACAATCATCATTTTTGGCCATGTAATGAGAAGGGAACAGCTGGAATATATTGTAACAACTGGGAAACTTGAGGGACGAAGAAATATAGGGAAGCAAAAAGAAAAGTTACCAGACAGCTTAAGAGAATGGCTTGGCAGAAGGTCAACAACAGAAATGATAAATAACTGCCGTGATCGAAAGTTGTGGAAAGACATGATCACCTACGCCAGCAGGCCCGGTACTTGATGATGATGATGATGATGATTACTAAAGTATCAACAACATAATCAATTAATGAACCGAAACAATTAACAGTTTTTGTGTGGTACAACAAATGTCATCAACTTCTATAAAATATAAATCTACTGAGTAGAATGTTTGCATTCATCGATGACCTATACTCTGCTAATGCAAAATGTATGATAAAAGTTCATCATAAATGCAATCTGCAACAGTCTCTCTCTCCCGTTGTAGGTTTTGATTGTGATGTTGTACCTATTCACCTGATCTCGCAATGAACATTTGAAAGGTTCACCACTACATGAAGAAACTAATAGAAAACTTTCTGTTAAAAATTGGGCGATTCGGAGTGGTAATGCCCATAGCATTTACAAACATGTCAATAACCGTAATAAAGTTCTCATTGAAATCATATTGTACATATGTCAGGAAGCAAAACATGTACATCTCTTTTGATATCCTATTTTGTGTTGACAAGTTACTGAAGAAATACGCAAGGCCATCAACAGAGATGAAGAAATAATGCCCCAAAGTGTCACGCGGAAGACTGAATTATTATTATCTTGTTTGTATTGCGATTTTGTTCTCGACTACAAAAAACAAATTCATAGAAAAAGAGAATAGACGGCGAAAGAGAAGAAAAATAACATTTCCTAGGGGTGCTAAACCATCTTTTTTGACAAAATCCATAGCCAATAATGACAAACGAAGTCTACTACTATATTTGGCTACATTTATTATCGACCCTATCTTGATCGTATATCTATTTTTTCTTGTATATATATTTTTTAATTTACTGTAGAATGTATTGATGGCTATTGGGGACTGACGTGTAATGAGATCTGTCCTCTTCAGTGCGCTGACCAATGTAACCAAATAAACGGGACCTGTACATGTACGGATCTCTTTTCAGGAATTATGTGTTCAGGTACCGGCTATGAAATATAAAATTAATAACTAGGACTGTGTTTATCTCCTCACCAAATGACATCTTGAATATTTCACTCGTTTGTGCTCACTTATCTTTACCCATTAACCGATATTTTTACCAACTGTAATGTTTGTTATTTGGCTGTGAAAGATCTAAAGTGTGTACGTATATGATTAGTCTGCAACTGGGCGAATACAAAAACAGCCCGTGTGTTAAGTCAGTCACAACCACATGATATATTTCTATCACCAAATTCTCATTCCAATTAAAGCTATACAGTAATTGCATGTTTTTGCTTTCTGGGCCGTTGGTCATTGCTGACACTTCCGCCCCATCCACCGTCACAGACTGCACCTGTGACATATCGGTCACAGAAAACAGAAAAGTGTGTGGTACACAAGAGGCATCTTCAGGGCACGAAAGACGAATGTTGCAGACGACAGTGAAAGAGATTGGAGCGTCATCACGTACTAGTCCCGAGGAAGCCATGGAGTGGAATTCGAACTTATGAGGAAGGAAAGATCTAAAAATAAGTACAGGGTGTTTCTAAAGTCGCTGTGCAGTGAAACAAAATATCATGACGTAAATTTCATCAATCGGTGACGTATTTTCAAAACTATTTTCAAATCACTGCACAGCGACTTTAGAAACACCCTATACATGGAATGTTATGACTCTATACCAAAAGGGAAAATTATAAAATCTTATTGAAGAAGCAGAAAGATTAAACATAGTTATTTTAGGCATATCAGAGAAAAGATGGAAAGAATGTGGGTACATAGAGGACGAAAAATATACATTTATATATTCAGGAAACACAAAGGAACATCAAAGAGCGGTAGGAATACTAATGAAACGAGAGCTACAAAAATATATAAGTACCCACTGGACATACAATGATAAAACTATACTATTAAAAGTGAAGGCAAAACCATTTGACATAGCAATAATACAGACATGCGCACCTACTCAAGACTATACAGATCAACAAATAGAGGCATGCTATGAAGATCTAAATAAATTTATGAAGCAAGTGAAATCTTCGGACATCTTGATTGTAATGGGTGATATGAATGATAAAGTTGAAAAATGTAGATTAAGACCATTATAGGAAATCACGGAGACAAATAATAATAAATTAATACATATGAATAACAATATATAAATAATGAAGAATAATATATGGTCAGAAGCAGGATCGAAGCCGTACTCCTTGGCACTGCGTCTTGAAACGAGAAGCCGAACGCTAGGAATCACTGCCACTCAGCTTACTAATAATTAGCTATCGTGAACGATGTCTTTCACGCAGGTGTTCTCATGTCTATAGCGTAGGATTACGATCACAGCTCAGGAATAAATTGTATTTCTGTACTTTCCTATTAAGATAAGTATCTCCTGGTAGGACTGAATACTTGTTTTGCAAACAAACATTTATGGGACGAAACTGCGCGAATAGTAGTTTCCACTGGTTTTTATACTGGAGACAAATAATAATAAATGAATATTATTATAGAGGGAAACTTCCGAGGTGATAATTCAGGGAATCATAGGAGGAAGAGGTATGTTTTACAGCACTCTGAAAACATGACAAATAAACAACAACAGAAAATCAAAGAACAATATAAAGTCCGAAGCAGGATCGAACCCGTATTCCTTGGGACATTTATAGAATAAGAATAATTGGATGGAAAGAAAAGATGAAGTCTTAAAACAACTAAACATTAAAAGAGAAATACTAAACACAATTCAAACAAGACAAATGCGATTTTTGAGGCATGTTAAAAGACACAACAGCCTATTAAAAGTAATCTTGGAGGGGAAATACAGTGTAAAAGAGGCAGGGCAGACCAAGACTAATACGGACGAATAACATCAAAAGATGAACAAATTATCCTTTGGCAACCTGCACAATCACAGCAAGAGACAGAGCAGAATGGCGCTCCATGGTAGCCGACCTTCGTTGCAGAGATGGCACTCGATGATGATGTAGTTGCATGTAAAATGTCTTGGATGAGCTGTGCTACGTTAAAGAGTAACGACGATATAAAATCAATCCAAGACACAAGAAAATGGTAAACAATCAATCCAAGACACAAGAAAATGGTAAACAATCAATCCAAGACACAAGAACATGGTAAACAATCAATCCAAGACACAAGAAAATGGTAAACAATCAATCCAAGACACAAGAAAATGGTAAACAATCAATCCAAGACACAAGAAAATGGTAAACAATCAATCCAAGACACAAGAAAATGGTAAACAATCAATCCAAGACACAAGAAAATGGTAAACAATCAATCCAAGACACAAGAAAATGGTAAACAATCAATCCAAGACACAAGAAAATGGTAACAATCAATCCAAGACACAAGAAAATGGTAAACAATCAATCCAAGACACAAGAAAATGGTAAACAATCAATCCAAGACACAAGAAAATGGTAAACAATCAATCCAAGACACAAGAAAATGGTAAACAATCAATCCAAGACACAAGAAAATGGTAAACAATCAATCCAAGACACAAGAAAATGGTAAACAATCAATCCAAGGCACAAGAAAATGGTAAACAATCAATCCAAGACACAAGAAAATGGTAAACTGTTTTCAGCTTTTCTTAATTAAAATATTCATGATCATAAAATGACAGGAAACAGTAACATTTCAATAGACGAAGACATGGGCGGTTTGTGTATGTTAGGACAATTGATAGTAACCCCATTTTTCTACCGATGTTTTATGGGGAAAACAAGGCAGTATACGTTTAGATTAAATTGGAGATACGTGGCAAGGGTGTTTTTAAAACATCGCTAAGAGTCCTCTATTTTAGACAAAAAGAAGAGATACATATTTGCAATAGATTGAAGCCTATGAAGCCTAAACTTAGGGAAAATCACACACAGAGTCGATAAAAAGCGAAGCTATGATAAAAACATACACAGCTAGGAAAAACTATGGCGATAGTTTACATAATAAGTTAAGTATTTGTCCTGCAGTTAGCCCAGACTTTTAATTGTTTACTAAATCAGCAATGTGAGCCTCTTCTCGGTCAAACGCTGACTGGCAGTAAAAAAATTAATTAACACAGGCATCATCATGCTGGAAGGTACCTCCTGACCTGAGGTAGTTGATTGTTTCTATCATAGAGGCACAGACCTTGTACACAAACGTCGAAAGTCCTAATTATTGCCGTTTATCAGCTACAGAGAGCTCAATGAAAGAAGTATCCGCAACAGAGAGCTTCATGAAAGCAAATTTATCAGCTACAGAGAGTTTCATGAAAGAAATTTTGTCAGCTACAGAGAGTTTCATGAAAGAAGATTTATCAGCTACAGAGAGCTTCATGAAAGAAGATTTATCAGCTACAGACGCTTGATGAAAGAAGGTTTATCAGCTACAGAGAGCTTGATGAAAGAAGATTTATCAGCTACATAGAGCTTCATGAAATAAGATTTATCAGCTACAGAGAACTTCATGAAAAAGGATTTATCAGCTACAAAGAGCTTCATGAAAGAAGATTTATCAGCTACAGAGAGCTTCACGAAAGAAGATTTATTAGCTACATAGAGCTTCATGAAAGAAGATTTATCAGCTAAAGATAGTTTCATGAAAGAAGATTTATCAGCTACAGAGAGTTTCATGAAAGATGATTTATTAGCTACAGAGAGCTTCATGAAAGAAGATTTATCAGCTAAAGATAGTTTCATGAAAGAAGATTTATCAGCTACAGAGAGCTTCATGAAAGAAGATTTATCAGCTACAGAGAGCTTCATGAAAGAAGATTTATCAGCTACAGAGAGCTTCATGAAAGAAGATTTATCAGCTACAAAGAGCTTCATGAAAGAAGGTTTAGCAGCGACAGAGAGCTTCATGGAAGAAGATTTATCAGCTACAGAGAGCTTCATGAAAGAAGATTTATCAGCTACAGAGAGTTTCATGAAAGAAGATTTATCAGCTACAAAGAGCTTCATGAAAAAAGGTTTATTAGCTACAGAGAGTTTGATGAAAGAAGGTTTATCAGCTGCAGACAGTTTCATGAAAGAAGGTTTATCAGCTACAGAGAGCTTCATGAAAGAAGATTTGTCAGCTAGAGAGAGTTTCATGAAAGAAGATGTATCAGCTACAGAGAGTTTGATGAAAGAAGGTTTATCAGCTACAGAGAGTTTGATGAAAGAAGGTTTATCAGCTACAGACAGTTTCATGAAAGAAGGTTTATCAGCTACAGAGAGCTTCATGAAAGAAGATTTATCAGCTACAGACGCTTGATGAAAGAAGGTTTATCAGCTACAGAGAGTTTGATGAAAGAAGGTTTATCAGCTACAGAGAGTTTGATGAAAGAAGGTTTATCAGCTACAGAGAGTTTGATGAAAGAAGGTTTATCAGCTACAGAGAGTTTCATGAAAGAAGATTTATCAGCTATAGAGAGTTTCATGAAAGAAGATTTATCAGCTACAGAGAGCTCCATGAAAGAAGATTTATCAGCTACAGAGAGTTTCCCGAAAGAAGATTTATCAGCTACAGAGAGTTTCATGAAAGAAGATGCATAAGCTAGATACGCTTGATGAAAGAAAGTATCAGCAACATAGTCTTAATGAAATGAAGTTTATCAGCTACAGAGAGTTTCATGAAAGAAGGTTTATGAGCTAGAGAGAGTTTCATGAAAGAAGGTTTATCAGCTACAGAGAGTTTGATGAAAGAAGTTTTATCAGCTACAGACAGTTTCATGAAAGAAGGTTTATCAGCTACAGAGAGCTTCATGAAAGAAGATTTATCAGCTACAGACGCTTGATGAAAGAAGGTTTATCAGCTACAGAGAGTTTGATGAAAGAAGGTTTATCAGCTACAGAGAGTTATTGAAAGAAGGTTTATCAGCTACAGAGAGTTTGATGAAAGACGGTTTATCAGCTACAGACAGTTTCATGAAAGAAGATTTATCAGCTACAGAGAGCTTCATGGAAGAAGATTTATCAGCTACAGAGAATTTCATGAAAGAAGGTTTATCAGCTACAGAGAGTTTGATGAAAGAAGGTTTATCAGCTACAGACAGTTTCATGAAAGAAGATTTATCAGCTACAGAGAGCTTCATGGAAGAAGATTTATCAGCTACAGAGACTTTCATGAAAGAAGATTTATCAGCTACAGAGAGCTTAATGGAAGAAGATTTATCAGCTACAGACAGTTTCATGAAAGAAGATTTATCAGCTACAGAGAGCTTCATGGAAGAAGATTTATCAGCTACAGAGAGTTTCATGAAAGAAGATTTATCAGCTACAGAGAGTTTCATGAAAGAAGATTTATCAGCTACAGAGAGTTTCATGAAAGAAGATTTATCAGCTACAGAGAGCTCCATGAAAGAAGATTTATCAGCTACAGAGAGTTTCACGAAAGAAGATTTATCAGCTACAGAGAGTTTCATGAAAGAAGATGTATAAGCTAGATACGCTTGATGAAAGAAAGTATCAGCAACATAGTCTTAATGAAATGAAGTTTAACAGCTACAGAGAGTTTCATGAAAGAAGGTTTATGAGCTAGAGAGAGTTTCATGAAAGAAGGTTTATCAGCTACAGAGAGTTTGATGAAAGAAGTTTTATCAGCTACAGACAGTTTCATGAAAGAAGGTTTATCAGCTACAGAGAGTTTCATGAAAGAAGATTTATCAGCTACAGACGCTTGATGAAAGAAGATTTATCAGCTACAGAGAGTTTGATGAAAGAAGGTTTATCAGCTACAGAGAGTTATTGAAAGAAGGTTTATCAGCTACAGAGAGTTTGATGAAAGACGGTTTATCAGCTACAGACAGTTTCATGAAAGAAGATTTATCAGCTACAGAGAGCTTCATGGAAGAAGATTTATCAGCTACAGAGAGTTTCATGAAAGAAGATTTATCAGCTACATAGAGCTTAATGGAAGAAGATTTATCAGCTACAGACAGTTTCATGAAAGAAGATTTATCAGCTACAGAGAGCTTCATGGAAGAAGATTTATCAGCTACAGATAGTTTCATGAAAGAAGATTTATCAGCTACAGAGAGTTTCATGAAAGAAGATTTATCAGCTACAGAGAGTTTCATGAAAGAAGATTTATCAGCTACAGAGAGCTCCATGAAAGAAGATTTATCAGCTACAGAGAGTTTCACGAAAGAAGATTTATCAGCTACAGAGAGTTTCATGAAAGAAGATGTATAAGCTAGATACGCTTGATGAAAGAAAGTATCAGCAATTACTGATATTAATGAAATCCAGTTTATCAGCTACAGAGAGTTTCATGAAAGAAGGTTTATGAGCTAGAGAGAGTTTCATGAAAGAAGGTTTATCAGCTATAGCGAGTTTCATGAAATAATGTTTATCAGCTACAGAGAGCTTCATCTATCTATCTATCTATCTATCAATCTATCTATCTATCTATCTATCTATCTATCTATCTATCTATCTATCTATCTATCTATCTATCTATCTATCTATCTATCTATCTTTCTATCTATCTATCTATCTATCTATCTATCTATCTATCTATCTATCTATCTATCTATCTATCTATCTATCTATCTATCTATCTATCTATCTATCTATCTATCTATCTATCTATCTATCTATCTATCTAATCTATCTATCTATCTATCTATCTATCTATCTATCTATCTATCTATCTATCTATCTATCTATCTATCTATCTATCTATCTATCTATCTATCTATCTATCTATCTATCTATCTATCTATCTATCTATCTATCTATCTACCTATCTATCTATCTATCTATCTATCTATCTATCTATCTATCTATCTATCTATCTATCTATCTATCTATCTATCTATCTATCTATCTAATCTATCTATCTTTCGTTCGCCTGAATCATTGTCTATATCTGCAATGTCGTTTCCTGTATAAATGTTACTGTCTTCTGTAATTCTTGCAGTGGCCCATATAGTTGTGTCTGTATTGTTGTATCTATGAGACAATGGATTTTCCTCAGGCTACTATATTCAGTTCAGTCTTGAAGTATGTGTTCAGCAGTCTATGACGCCTGTCCACATGTGCATGTAGTTGATGTGTCGATCTTGAATTTTTTATACTTTTGACTGTGGAGTCTATTGTGTTATGTTCCGAGGCGTATAATGATAACTTGTTCATATCTATTCATATTATGAAAGGCATCCTGATTTGGGGCTTGTGGTCCTCTGATTGATTTGATTATTTGTTTCTTATGATGGTATTTAACCGGTGCATCTAGTTGTGTGCCTGTTGAACCTTCCTTTACCAACTGATCCGCTTTATCGTTTCCTGTTATTCCACAGTGAGATGGGATCCACTGCAGGGCAACCCTGTGGTGCTTGTAGAGTTCAGTTAATAAGGTCTGCAGATGTGGTAATTATCTGGATTTTAGTGCCTGGGGTATTTGTCTTGCATCTGGCAAAAACACTACAGGCTGTGGGCTAAGATTACTGTTCAACAGTTTTTTTTCTATTGCCAACTTTATTGCTTGGATTTCTGCATCGTAATTGTGACAATATTTCCCTGTTGCTATTTTATTCATATTCCTAGTGTTATTTGGGTACTCTATGTATACACCGTCTACGTTTCATTAACAACAGGAAGGCCCAGGGAGACACTGAGAAGAACATTGATGAGAGAGGCAAGAGCAGCAGGAATCGGCTCCCTCAATGAGATAGAACTGCTTGCACAGAACAGAGACAGATGGCGAGATTTAATAAAATATCTTTAAAAGAAAACTGCTAGAACAAAAATTCATATAGGAGAAGGTGTATCTTGGTCTACGCCCTATGGGCCGGTTACGGCTCGAAAGGTCAATAGATAGATAGATGTATACACCAGTCTCCCCCCCCCCCAATTCTTTACTGCATTCTGTGTTGATGCATTTGTGTACACACGAATCCATAGGTCTTGTGGGTATTCTTCATCCAAGAAACTGTGAGTTATGGTTTTACGATGTATACTATTATATTCCTCTTTGTCAAGTATTCCTTTCACTTCTGTCCGTATTTGTATTGACAATCCTGATTCCTCTGTCCAGGGAGTATGTTCTGGTATGGGCAGTAGGGGGTTAACAGCTCTTGGTACTAATGGTGTTTGTCTACAAAATCGCTTGGCTTGGTGGATAAAACTGCTTCTCTTAAGCTGTCCCAATGCAAGATTTTTGAATAGGTCCTTCAATGGATATCTCGGCATGCATGAAAATTGTTATGTCTGTATCAACATCTTTGTGTCCCTCCGTTCTCTCAGTGTTGATATCCTCCACAATTTCTCCATCTCCAATATTGGTGTTGATTTCATTGCTCATGTGATGACCCTAAGTGCTTGGTTTTATACTTTATCCAGTTCTTGCAGTGTGGTGTTTGATGCTGAGCACCATGCAGATGATCCATATTCTAAATATGGGTGTATACTCTGTTGATAAACTTTACTGATCATTTTCCCACTCGCACCTCTTGTGGTTCCACACAGCTTTCATAGAAGTCAACTCCCTGCTGGATTTCTGGGTTGCCTTATTTATCTGCTATTTCCAAGATTATTTGTTGTCAAATGTAACTCCGAGATACGTTGCTTGTATATCTCCTTTCACAGACTCATTGTTTATGTAGATGGCTCATGTTTTTTTTTTGTTTTGTGGAGAGAGTAAAAAGTGTAGTACCGCATTTGTCTGTATTGATGCTGATACATGATCTATTTGTCCAGGAATTCAGTGCATTCATAGCTTTTTGCGACAAACTGGAGGCGACTGTTGCATACTGCTCTGTTCTCCCCATTACCAAGCCATCTGCATGCAATGCTACTTTGATACAATGTGGTAGTTCAGTGACTTGGTCATTGATGTAGACTAGAAAAAGTGTTGGAGATAGTACCCCTCCCTGTGGAACGCCCTGGCGCAATAAGACCTTCTTACTCTTAAGACCATCCAGGTGCACTCTGGCTCTCCTGTTAATCTTTGACCAATTTCTACATCCTGCCATTTACTCCATAATTTCTCAGTTTCTTCAAAAGCCCTTCCTTCCATACCTTATCAAATGCTTTCTTTAGGTCTATCCATGCTGCTAGTACCAGTTTCTTTTCTTTAAACACATCCTCAATTTCCTGGGTTAGATAAGTTGCCTGATCTTCGTTAGAGTAAAAGTGTCTAAAGTCTGCTTGCTGTAGGACAAGATGGTTTTCACTCTCCAGGTACCACTGCAGTCTGAGATTGATTATACGTTCCATTGATTTACACAAACAGCTTGTAAGGCTGATTGGTCTATAGCTGGATGTAGTCGAACCATCTTTTCCTGGCTTTAGAGATGGTATCATAATTGCTTCTCTCAATGCTTTTGGCACTCTACCTGTGATTCAGCAAATATTGTAGATCTGCAGTAGTTTTGCTTTAGCTGCAGTTCCCAAATAATTCTTAAACATTATATTGACACTCCATCACTGCCTTGTGACTTTTTCATTTTTAATTTGGATATTGCCAGCTCTAGCTTTCTTTGTGTAATGGATATTTCCATGATTTCATGTGTCGTCTCTTTTGGTCCTGCATTTTGTTGTTTTAAACGGGTCTCCTGTCATTTTCTCTAGGCTAATTTCAATATTATTGTCATTTGCAAAGGAGTCTGCGAAGTGATTTGCTACATACTAACCTGTTTTGATGCTTCCATCCTTCTTCAGTGTAATTTTGGTGTTCCTTTCTGTACCCTCATCATTCAGCTGTTTTACAAGCTTCCACTCTTTTCTTGTGTCTCATTCAAGATTCAGGAACTATGTTTTCTCTTTCCAGCTTCTCCGTCTGGCTTGTAGTTTAGCCCATTGAATGTTGGCCTTAGCATGCTGGTAGTTATTGTGGTGTTCTTGGCAAGGGTTATTTTCTGCTTGCTTTCGAAATATTTCCATGTCATTGTGCAGTTGCTCTAGTTCACTACTCCAGTATGGTTTATAGTGTTTCCGTGCCCCTCTAGGTATTGTTTCACTGGCAGCTTGTATTATTAGTCTACTGAATTCATCAACTATTTTGTTGATGTCTCTGCCTGTATTTAGACCTTTAGTCAGTACACTGGTGTAGTGTTGATAAATTTTCCAGTCTGCCTTTTTGTAATTCCATCTGGAGAGAGTGCTGCTCTCCCTGACGGCCTCATTTTACACGACTAAATGGTCGGTGGTCGCTGCCTCCAAGTTGTTTCCCAACAATCCGTGTAATATTCCAATCCAGGTCTGGTGAATGGAAAGTAAGGTCTGGTGCAGATGTGGTATACCATGATCTGGAGTAAAATGTTGGTGGATCTGTTGTCTGGTTTAGCAGTATAAGCCCATTGTCGCAATGCCAATTTTCAAGTTCTTCATCTCTCTTGTCCATATGTTCATAGCCTCTGTGGATGGCTGATAAAGTTCCCACATACAATTATTCTTTCTTTTAATGGAATTGTGTCTAGTGATGGTGGAGACAATCGCTCGGACAGCAGTAGATTTGTAGATGAAAGTCAGTATGTTCTGTCCTGGGCTGCAGTATTTGATATTCAGCCCCATGAATGTATACTCAAGAGAGCTTAATGAAAGAAGGTTTATCAGCTACAGAGAGCTTAATGAAAGAAGGTTTATCAGCTACAGAGAGCTTAATGAAAGAAGGTTTATCAGCTACAGAGAGCTTAATGAAAGAAGGTTTATCAGCTACAGAGAGCTTAAAGAAAGAAGGTTTATCAGCTACAGAGAGCTTCGTAAAAGAAAGTTTATTAGAAATAACGCTTCATTATCTCAAAAATAACTCAATAAATAGTAACTTGACTAGAACCCAAGGAGTAGAAAGTGTCTGGTTTGTTGTAATTGATGGTGAACGTGTTTTGATTGTTGTTTCTTACAGCGGGTAGTCGTTACATACTGAGTTGTTGTTACTTACAGCGGGTAGTAGTTACATACTGAGTTGTTGTTTCTTACAGCGGGTAGTAGTTACATACTGATTTGTTGTTTCTTACAGCGGGTAGTCGTTACATACTGATTTGTTGTTTCTTACAGCGGGTAGTCGTTACATACTGAGTTGTTGTTTCTTACAGCGGGTAGTAGTAACATACTGAGTTGTTGTTTCTTACAGCGGGTAGTCGTTACATACTGATTTGTTGTTTCTTACAGCGGGTAGACGTTACATACTGAGTTGTTGTTTCTTACAGCGGGTAGTAGTTACATACTGAATTGTTGTTTCTTACAGCGGGTAGTCGTTACATACTGAGTTGTTGTTTCTTACAGCGGGTAGTAGTTACATACTGAGTTGTTGTTTCTTACAGCGGGTAGTAGTAACATACTGAATTGTTGTTTCTTACAGCGGGTAGTAGTTACATACTGAATTGTTGTTTCTTACAGCGGGTAGTAGTTACATACTGAATTGTTGTTTCTTACAGCGGGTAGTAGTTACATACTGATTTGTTGTTTCTTACAGCGGGTAGTAGTTACATACTGAATTGTTGTTTCTTACAGCGGGTAGTCGTTACATACTGAGTTGTTGTTTCTTACAGCGGGTAGTAGTTACATACTGAATTGTTGTTTCTTACAGCGGGTAGTAGTTACATACTGAGTTGTTGTTTCTTACAGCGGGTAGTAGTTACATAGTGAATTGTTGTTTCTTACAGCGGGTAGACGTTACATACTGAGTTGTTGTTTCTTACAGCGGGTAGTCGTTACATACTGAGTTGTTGTTTCTTACAGCGGGTAGTAGTTACATACTGAGTTGTTGTTTCTTACAGCGGGTAGTAGTTACATACTGAGTTGTTGTTTCTTACAGCGGGTAGTAGTTACATACTGATTTCTTGTTTCTTACAGCGGGTAAACGTTGCATACTGAGTTGTTGTTTCTTACAGCGGGTAGTAGTTACATACTGAATTGTTGTTTCTTACAGCGGGTAGTCGTTACATACTGAGTTGTTGTTTCTTACAGCGGGTAGTCGTTACATACTGAGTTGTTGTTTCTTACAGCGGGTAGTCGTTACATACTGAGTTGTTGTTCTAGTTAGTCGAAGGCCCCGGTATCACTGCACATTTACATTATGAATGTTATTGAAACTTTCATTGCGGAAGTGTGAATGTGATACAATAATATACCCACATACCAAAACAGTCATTCAAGTGACAATATATTTACTCTTCTCAGATTGTGCTATTGGGTATTATGGAGAGAATTGCACAGAAATGTGTCCTAAATTCTGTAGAGGTAGATTGTGTGACAGAGGAACTGGAGAATGTTTGTCGTGTTTAGGTCAACGTATTGGAACCCTCTGTGAAGGTGTAGTATTATCAACATTATTTTTTCCCTTATTATTTTACATTGAGTTCAAATTATACACAATTCATGCACGTTCTATATTGCAATCTTAGACATGGACATTGCGAAGTGTCCAGATACGGACCATGTAGACGGACGTGCAATTTTCAGGGACAATGAAACCATATATTTAGACGAAAATGATACATCGGAAGTAAATAGAAACACACACTTATACATAGAAACCAGTAACATAAGTAATTTTTAGCGAAAATGACTAATGCGTTAAAAAAGAAACCAGAAATACCGGGAGATATGAAAAATTATAAAATTTTAATCTTTCACAAAAGAAACGTGGAATACAATTATTTTGAATAAAACGCTAGAAGAAAAAAGTAGAAACCTTCGGGAAATTGATAAAAAAAGTGCTACAAATATAAGAGCAACATGAAAGATCAGATCAGTACAAGCCGACTAGAATGTGCAAGTAAAACAGCATCAATACACTCAGAGATGTATTCTATGAACTGACACAATCATTATCATCGCCATCAACATCATCATCGTCATCATCAAGTACCAGGCATGCTGGAGTAGGTGATCATGTCTCTCCACAACTTTCGGTTTCAACAGTTATTTATCATTTCTGTTGTTGACCTTCTAATAAGCCATTCTTTTAAGCTGTCTGGTATCTTTTCTCTTTGCTTTCCTCCCTCTATCTCTTCGTTCCTGAACTTTCCCAGTTGTTACAATATATTTTAGTTGTTCCTTTCTCAATACATGGGAAAAAAAATTATAAGTGTTTCTTCCTAATATTGGAAATTAGCTCTCATTACTTTTCTTAGTTGTCCGTGTGGAATAAAAAGGCATCTATTACCACTAACTGAGGATAGCAATTACCAACTATCCAAAGGTGGCATGTTTTCCTATACGACCTCCCTTCTCCCCCTCCCCCATACATACAATCAGATGCCTCTTGTACTTCAAATTTAGAAGTGATTTCAATAGTTCATGTTAACGATGCCTAGTATATTTGTAAACATAATGTCTTCTATAAGACTCTGTCCAGCATGTACAACTGGAGAGAAAAAATATGGTTTTTATATGAGGCAGGCAACAAAATTAGGCCATAGAAAAAGTGTGGGAATTGAGCCGACCCTGCCTTATACAATTATAACAAATTAAATGATCTGGCCACCTCTAAATAATGCTTGATAAAGCCTTACCATTCAGGATACACACCAGGATATTAAGTGGATAAGTGCCAGAAGAAAGATCATGACAATGAAGGCGTTATGACATTAGGGATATTTAGCAACATCACAAGTTGCCTATCTAAGATATCACACCACAAGTCAGAGCAATGATTCTCAAGCTATCTCGACACATGAGGCGAGTGAGAAAATATTCCCTCCAATCTGGTATAAGGAGTTTAGGAACCGCTACTCCCACCATCTTGCTATGAGAAAAGTAGGATGTCATGAAGTCCTATAGGAAGTATCAGACACCATCTGTCGCCGAATGTGCCTCACTGCAGCAGAACTAGAAGCTGTCCGCGACGCACAGCTGGTGGCTTGTGCCAGGATCGATGAAGCAAAACCACCGAGATCCTACTCCACCTCTTCGCGGTGCCTCCAAAAACAGTCTCACCTGTTTAGTCTGGCCTAGCGAATAGGGATCGAAGAAGAAAGACAACTCGTTACTCACAAATAATATGCTGAAGTCGGATGTGTTGGGCCGAAGGGTGCAAATATCAGAGTTCTACTGCAAACTTCAACACAAAGTATATACGCCCACCTAACCTACATTTATAAGTACTGATGTTGAAGCGGACACCAACTCTTTTAGTAGTCATCGGGTAAACGGCAGAAAGAGACCCTATCATACATTGCAATATAAAGCCGGTTAGGTCATGTCTCGGAAAATAACATACATCTAATATTTTGTTGTATAAATTGTTACTTGTGTCAACATATCATCCAATAGAATGTGTGGAGAAGATGTATGGCGTAAACTGTGATTTTAAGTGCTCGGAATATTGTGAGAACCAAACATGTGATCAGCTGACCGGAAAATGTAACAAATGCATTATTGGCTTCGGTGGAGAGCTATGTTTTATTAGTAAGTGACTTGACATACAAGCTTTGGTTTAATCTTGTTCGGTGGAGAGCTATGTGTTAATAGTAAGTGACTTGACATACAAGCTTTGGTTTAATCTTGTTCGGTGGAGAGCTATGTGTTATTAGTAAGTGACTTGACATACAAGCTTTGGTTTAATCTTGTTCGGTGGAGAGCTATGTGTTAATAGTAAGTGACTTGACATGCACGCTTTTGTTTAATCTTGTTCGGTGGAGAGTTATGTGTTATTAGTAAGTGACTTGACATACAAGCTTTGGTTTAATCTTGTTCGGTGGAGAGCTATGTGTTATTAGTAAGTGACTTGACATACAAGCTTTGGTTTAATCTTGTTTGGTGGAGAGCTATGTGTTAATAGTAAGTGACTTGACATACAAGCTTTGGTTTAATCTTGTTCGGTGAAGAGCTATGTGTTATTAGTAAGTGACTTGACATACAAGCTCTGGTTTAATCTTGTTCGGTGAAGAGCTATGTGTTATTAGTAAGTGACTTGACATACAAGCTTTGGTTTAATCTTGTTCGGTGGAGAGCTATGTGATATTAGTAAGTGACTTGACATACAAGCTTTGGTTTAATCTTGTTCGGTGGAGAGCTATTTGTTAATAGTAAGTGACTTGACATACAAGCTTTGGTTTAATCGTGTTCGGTGGAGAGCTATGTGTTAATAGTAAGTGACTTGACATACAAGCTTTTGTTTAATCTTGCTCGGTGGAGAGCTATTTGTTAATAGTAAGTGACTTGACATACAAGCTTTGGTTTAATCTTGTTCGGTGGAGAGCTATTTGTTAATAGTAAGTGACTTGACATACAAGCTTTTGTTTAATCTTGTTCGGTGGAGAGCTATGTGTTAATAGTAAGTGACTTGACATACAAGCTTTGGTTTAATTTGTTCGGTAATTGTGTTTTTGCTGTACGCAGCGCGTTTCTTCACTACGGCAGGTATCCTGCTTTTAGATTTACACAATGTACTGCTTTCAGATTTACACAATGTATTGCTTTCAGATTTACACAATGTACTGCTTTCAAATTTACACAATGTTCTGCTTTCAGATTTACACAATGTACTGCTTTCAGATTTACACAATGTACTGCTTTCAGATTTACACAATGTATTGCTTTCAGATTTACACAATGTACTGCTTTCAGATTTACACAATGTACTGCTTCCAGATTTACACAATGTATTGCTTTCAGATTCCTAAAATGTTATATTCATCATCAGCTTTCAGATTCATGCAATGTTGTGTTAATGTCCAGTTTTCAGATCTGTACAATGCCCTGTCGATTTCCAGCTTTCAGATTCATACAATAATATGTTCATGTCCAGCTGTCAAATTTATACACTGACATACATTTGATGTTTCTGAGTTACTATGCTGTTTACTTTTAAAAACGCTAGTCTATCCAATTGTCTCTTCGCAATTCTTTGTTTATCTTGCCTTTTAGCGTTGAGAGAAAGTGTTCTAATGAATGCTTTGTTGTGTGTCTCAGGCATGGTACTCATTATTGTGTCTACTATTCACTAATTTATCAATTTGTAGAAACGCCCTCTTTACGCTGTTTCTAAGTGTTAAATCTCTCTAGAGATGATCGAGTCACAAGTCCAAATTATTTCATCTGTTGTTGTTTTTGTTTTTATTTTATGTTCCAGATCAAATACTACTCCAGCTGTTTCTTTATATCCACAATTCTGATTTTGTCTCTTCCCCCTACATTTTGTATTCTTTTCCACCGCATTTCTATAATGACAACTGTCCTCTTTTTTGTGTAAGTGCCCTGGTTTGGTACTAACAGCAGGATATTGGTAGGGATATTGTGTTATATAACCTGCCTGTTCTGTAATATTGGAGCCATTTATCCAACTGTTTCCCATCGGATTATGTAGCGCTTTCTACTTATTTCTGGTATATTGATTGCTTTCAAGTGTTTTTGTTTCAATATCTTTCGATATATGTTTATTGTTATTTCTTTTCTTTGCTACAGTTATGACCTCTGACGTGTGTGTTATAATTTTCATATTTAGACTTATTTTTTTAGAATAATTTATACTTCTATTTGTAGGTTGTTGCTATTTAGGTTTAACCTTCCATAATAAAGGAGTTCTGAACTGTTATCTTCATTTGTGTCGGCGTATGTGACCGGTGTATACAGTGAATATCAGATGTTTTTATTGTACTCTTGTTCTGATAGTAACAGCTTTTCAGTAGCTATTAGTTTTTTCTTTAATGTGGCCTTATTTAGTAAAGTCTTTTATGCGTGCTATAAGATAGTTATTTACTCTATTGTGATTCCACTCCTGCATAGCTGTCTATTCATTTAAGCGTGTTTTCCTGCTCTTCACATGCCTAATGGAATATTTTTATTGAAATCTAACCGTTGTACACAATGTGGCATATCTGTTAAATTGTTTATCAGTCACAGAAAGTACTAACAACTGTGGATACACATCGACACCTCCAGTTATTTTCCTATCATTTTATTAAGGTTTGGAAGATCTCGCTCACATCTCTCTATTGGTGCTTACTAAGCATCTAACTAAACAGGTGCTTACTAAACATCTAACTATACAGGTGCTTACTAAACATCTAACTAAATAGGTGCTTACTAAACATCTAACAATACATGTGCTTACTAAACATCTAACTATGCAGGTGCTTACTAAACATCTAACTAAACAGGTGCTTACTAAACATCTAACAATACATGTGCTTACTAAACATCTAACTATGCAGGTGCTTACTAAACATCTAACTATACAGGTGCTTACTAAACACTTAACTACATATGTGATTACTAAATACATAACTACACAAGTGCTTCCTGAACACTTAACTACACATTGAGTTATTGAGTTATTTGCGGGTCATCATCATTGCACTCCGAACATGTCCATAGGTGCTCAGATCCTCTCCTCAGCAATTCCCTCAGTGTCCAACGACTGACGACTCCAGTTCTATGTTGGTTGATAAGTCTTCTTACACGGCCACTAAGTTTCTCATTTCTGGCTGTGCCCAACTTAACTCCCATTTCCATCATCCGAAGAAGTGACGTTGATCTGTGTTTGTCGAAGTCCTGTGCTCTTCCAACATCTCGGAGGGCATTGATGATGTCCGCCCGATCCATCGATCCATAGTAGTGAATAAAAATTAGTGAATAAAAAATAATACATCCACTTAACTACACATTTGCCTACTAAACATTTAACTTCACTGGTGTTTACTAAACACTTAACTGCACATGTGATTAC
Organism: Megaustenia siamemsis; assembly: GCA_032433765.1. NCBI lineage: Eukaryota > Metazoa > Mollusca > Gastropoda > Stylommatophora > Ariophantidae > Megaustenia > Megaustenia siamemsis. The sequence goes on along the minus strand of JAVIAB010000156.1, from coordinate 74,740,013 downwards.
TAACACTGAACTATACAGGCTTTATTTTCCTGTGAAATTAAATGTGTAACAGCATCTGTGAGATGGACTGCAAAGCCGTTTGAATATCAAGGTCATTTCATTTTTGTTTCAGTCTGCCTCGCGTTTGGGTGTTTCATCTGCCAATATATTGTTTCTTTCCGGTACTCGTGTGGCTTATGCTACTTAAATTGTGTATCTTTTCTTCGAACAAGTTCTACATGCAAACCCGGGTGGTATAGGGGAATATAGGAAATCATAGGAGGAAGAGGTATGTACTACAGCACTCAGAAAAAAATGACAAATAAACAACAACAGAAAAAAACAAAGAACAATATATGGTCCGAAGCAGGATCGAACCCGTACTCCATGGCACTGCGCCTTGACACGAGAAGCCAAACGCTTAGGAACACTGCCACTCAGCTAACTAAAACATTAGCTATTGCGGACAATGTTTTTTTCTGTTGTTGTTACTTCTTCTGAAGGTACCTCTTCCTCCTATGATTCCCTGAATTATCGCCTCCAACGTTTCCCTCTATAATAATATTAATTTATTATTACTTGTCTCCATAGGGGAATATATATTTTGTTTTAAAATCTGTGTATGTATCATGAGGGGCTCAGGAACAAGGATCACCAAAGGATTTAATAATTTTACATCACGCACTAGTGACAATTCTCAGAATTGTATAATCTAAATGAAAGAAAAGAAAAAGTAGAAACAAAGAACTGCTGCAGACGTGAAACCATTAGGAAAAGCTCACTGTGCAAATGAATAAATGGTAGACCACAAAAATGACTAAGTCATGAGATGGCAGAGGTGGAGGAACAACATCTACAAATGCCGCACTTTGACTAAGAGGCTAGAACAGAAGAGATGCAGATCAGAACTGACGGCAACCATGGAAACAGAATATGAATAGATTAAGAAAATGTGGGTTACCCAGCAACGAATTAACACGGACGTGAAACTGGACTTAGTTATAGCTCTACTAAACAATATATTGTGTGTCAATCAATGAGTGTCATGTCAAACCATGATCAATGTAGAGAAGAAGAGGAGGTCAACTTAAATGTAATAATATTTGTACTTTATTTTCCGCAGCTCCGGCAAAGCCTGCTGCCTGGATAGCCCCCTTATCGGCTATCCCATTTTTCTTGTTGATCTTCCTATGTATTCCGAACTGCCCAGTTGAAGAACCAGATTCAGAAGTCTGAGACACTGCCATGCCCGATCTGTATGATTTTAAACGATCATCTGCTCTAGAGACAGTGATGGCAACGTCAAATAGTTGCAACTACTTTAGATTAGACTGTTTCTAGATCAACAGATTTTAAAATTAAACCATGGCTATCAATGACGTTGTTCTATTGTTCATTTACTGTCGTTGTTTGATAGTTGAGACTTGTCACCCTTGGAAAAAAACTCATCAGGAAAAGACTTGTTCTAAACCTCAATTATATCTTAGCTACATCCACACAAAGGAAATGCTTTGAGAGATAACACAGAGGGCAAATCAGGAGTCTTAATCGCAAAGACACGCAGAGACATGGTATTTACTATCACAGTAACCGCAAACTGCATCAACCAAGTCTTTAATTTCCAAATCTGCTTTGACACTGCGTGTGTGGGTGAAACTAATGTAAGAGCACAACTTTGTTTCTTTGTTTGGGAGAATTAATATTAATTCGGATTATTCCACTGGCACCGGCGCTTGAGCAATTATGAATTTTAATTCTTTTGCAGTGATACCGGAGCCTTCCATATAACCATAAATTACAGTCTGTAACTCATATACAATTATAATTTTAATTCGTCATTGGTTAGAAGAAGAGTAATTAATTGATAAAACATCACAAATAAATGTTTTGGTCCACGTTGCTCTAGTTAAGTACTTGTGTGTACAGTTAGTATATGCTGGTATGACTGGTTGGTCTCGAACCCGTCCCAAGACAGAGAGGTTGTGAATTCAAATCTAGGCTACTCCAGTTGTGATTTTTATTTGTGATTTCTCTCTGTGGCAACTACCCCTGGTCTCAACAGCGAGGCCCGGCTTCAACATCAATTGGGATAAAGGCATCAAGATGCTGTAAAGCTGATGATAATAAAGACAACTTTTATGAAAGAAAAAAAGTGGTACGGTAACAGCTTTACGTAGGTGATAAACAAAACAAAAGTCGAAACACGTTTCGACCAAGTAGGCTTTTAGCTTGAACAATAAAAAACAATACACAAAATACATGAGGATATACAGAGAAATCTAACTACATGTCGATAATATGCTAGATTCTCAAGAAAGGAAAATAAGTCACTTCCCTGTGGTTCAAAGCTTGGTCATGCACTGGCTGAACTAAAATGTATAGGCGGGCTGACCAGGCAGTCAAGTGAGAAATAAATGGGTAGGGTTCTAAAAATATAGGGAGGTGGGTACAAAATCTGTATAAAACTGTGTATATCTAACTATTGGTGTGATGATGTGCAAACAAGCATACGTATATAGATGTGTTTGTGTGTGTGTAGTTGGTATCCTATGTTCATACCTTGTGGGGACAGCGAACTCAACTGGACAGTGAGACTATTTTCAAATTGCGAACTGGCTACAATTACTGGAGTTACACGAGACAATGCCAGCGATTTGTCAGGTTTACCACTATGGCCTGGGCAGTTGAAGTGGGCAGACACCGGACTGCTAGTCTTTTGCTCAACATGACAAAGGTGCTCACAAAATCTGTCACTCAGGCGTTGTCCCTTCGCCCACATACATCATCTGGTATGATATTCCGTGACATACATGTAAACCCCTCCTTGATATTGAATCGCCCATTAGTGAACACGATCGAATTGGTGAAAAGCACATGGTCACAAGTTCTGCAATCTCGACGTTCACGTCGAACTATACCAAGGTGTTTGTGGTTAGAGCGGGGAAAGCGGCTTGTGACAAGAATGTCTCTCAGACTCCTGTTGCGTTTGAAGGCGACTAAATTAATTAGGATCACTGAAAAGTAGGCGGGTAGTGGGATCCGAGTGGAATAAGGAGCGGTATCGCTTACGGATCCTCATCGCTGCCAAGATGTGAGAATGGTAGGTGACGGTAAATATGGTCCTATTGGAGGAACAGCGGGTGGATTGGGTGAGTACCATCGGTCTGGAAATGCCGAGAGCTCGTTGGAAGGCAGATTGGAGAACAGAATCAGAATAGAGACAGCGCCTAAAGGAACGAAATATCTAGTGGGGTTGTTAGAGAAAATCTAAGAAAATCCTAGCCGAAACGATGAAGTCTTAATACCTTAGAAATTAAAATCGAATCTCTGCAGTGAGATGGATGAGACTAGGTGCAGAGATGATAACAGTGGGCGTCTGTGGGTTTATAGAAGACGGAAGTGTGGAGGCTGGAGGTACCCAAGGAGACAATCAAATCAAGAAAGGTGACGGACGAGGTAGAGATATAAGATGTAATCTTGATGGATTTATGAAAGCTTCCAATGTAGTCGAAGAACCTGGAGATGTCATCTTCCTGAAAGTCAGTCAGTCCAAAGCCGTCATCGATATACCGGAGATATTTAAGGGGAAGGGGTTCGCGGTACGTGTTCAATATTTGATGTTCAAGGTAACCTATGAACAGACAAGCGTAACTGGAACCCATCTTGGTTTCATAGGTATACCAATGACTTGGTCTTATAACTGACCATTAAATTCGAAAGAATTAAGATTGAGAGCAAGTTCGGTGAGGCGGAGGAGGTGGAAGTATCCAGCGATGGATGTTTTTCTTTGGTCGAGAAATAACTGAAGAGCTGTTATGCCATCAGCGTAAGGGCCAGAGGTATAAAGACAATATACGTTGAGCACGAACAGCCAATAGGAGCGTTTTGGGGTAATGGAAAGATAATAGAAGAAGATAATGATGTCATGATTTGTGTCCTTGACATAGGTGCGAAGACTTGTTGTTATGTATTGGAAAATGCTGTAAACATAGTCGGATTTATGTTCCGCGGGACAACTACACGCCGAAACATTGGGCCACCAGGGATTATTGGGTTTGTGGATCTTAGGGAGCATGTAAAAGGACGGTTTACCTAGGGCACTGTCGGGGGTGATGAAACGGGACGCACTAGGAGGGAGGAATTTATCCTCAATAAACTGTTTGATGGTAAAGCAAAATTTCTCATTGTTCCTGGTAGTTGAATCACTGGGGCAAGGTTTAAATAAAGTATTGTCAGATAATTGGTTGACACCGTCTTGTATGTATAGGTCCATGTGCCAGATTAGCACAGCTCCTCCCTTATCAGCTGGTTTAATCACAACAGCTTTCCGACAGCGGAGGTTGGAGAGACCTAGAAATTCTGCGGGAGTTAAGTTAGAACACGGTACCCGGCCAGTGGGTAGTAGCTCGATCTCCCGTACAGTGACCTGTATGTATAATTCGAGATCCCTTGAGGCACCAGAAAACTGTCCAATCTGATTTACGAGAGCGGAAACTAGGAATTTCATCAACATCGGAGGAAGAGGTTGTGTCCGATTTTCCGCAGTGATAGTATTCTAAACGCAAGTGTCTGTGGAGATTATGGACATCTCTTAGCAGACTATGACCTTGACTCTTTGGGCTCAAAGGGACAAATTGTAAACCTTTAGAGAGAACTGCGCGTTCGTTATAATGTGAGATCCGTTATAATGCAGATGACTCGTGAGTGGTGGTCAGGAGGGGGATGAGAAGGTGGTGTATGCCTAAGGTTGTATATCTACTTTTTGTGCTGAGAGGGCATGTGTGAGAGGGTGGTGTAAGTCGGAGGTCGGATGTCTTCTTTTTGTGCGGAGAGGACATGTGTGAGAGATGCCCTATCCGGTCGTTAAGAGACGAAGTTGAGATAATAAAACTATGCATCTGTCACGGAAGCTGTTAAGAGGTCTAGAGTGCTTTGCTAGAACTACCCAGATACGAGAAACTTAGTGGCCGTGTAAGAAGACTTATCAACCAACATAGAGTTGGAGTCATCAGTCGCTGGACACTGCGGGACCTGCTGAAGAGGGGATCTGATCACCTATGGACATGTTCGGAGTGCAATGATGATGACCCGCAACTAACTCAATAACCCTGATACGTTGGAAACCACATCGCTTTTCTTTGTTATCAAAGTTACGAATGTCACTGGCGTTCAGCTGTGAACAAAGTGGGTAAACTTGGAGCGAAATCCGCGTGTGAGTATTTTAAGCAGTAGACAATTGTGGAGAAAATGAATATGACAGGTGAAGGTAGTCAATTTATAAGTTGTGAAGGCGAGGTCTTTACAGAGAACAGCCATAGCAATGGTAAATTTTGGAGGGCAGATAAAGTGGATCGGCGGAGTGTTACATGACTTTTTGAGAGAAGCTGAAAAGAACTCATGAGTCAGAGAACACAGCCATGTAAATTCTCGGCAGTAAAATGAATGATGACAGAAATAACTATCGTTGCATATTAATAATAATAATAATAACAATAATGATGGTAGTATAAAAACAATGTGAACGCTAATAGTCTGCACAATGAAGAACTAGTGTAAACATGTAGGGCGATATACACACATTGAGTAGCAGCGGTTTGGTACTAGTAAAGGGGTAAAGGCATCAAGAAACATCAAGATGCATAGAGATGCGAAGCTGCTGTAAAGCTGGTGATAATGACAACAACGACAATAAGTCGAAAGACGTTTCGGCCAAGAATACCTTCAGCGGGAACAATAAACAACAACATTAAAAAAACTATACAGGTGTGCACAGAAATCTAACTACATGGCGATAATATGCTAGACTTTCAAGAAAGGAATATAAAAACACTTCCCTGTGGTCCAAAGCTTGGTCAGGCACTAAATGAACCAAAAACGATAGGCAGGCTGACCAGGCAATCAGGTGAGAAATAAATTAGTAGTGTTCTAAAAATATAGGGAGGTGGGTACCAGATGCGTTTAAAACTGTGCATATCTAACAACTGAACGTCATATAGTCATAGACGGAAAAAGATATTAGTACCTCCGAAGACGGAGTTATCTGCCTGTATGGCATGGGACCCCTGTGCACATTGCTGCCAGGGAAAAAAGGATTAACACGCAAATTTCACTTCTTAGTTTCTAGGAACAACAATGGTCTCCCAACTTGGACTTCCGTTACATTTGGCGGATTGGCGATATGAATCGTTGAGGCCCTGCCTGAAACGTGTTCCTTGTTGCAGTTTCCTTAAATTCCAAGTCCGGCTGCTTGCTGCCCGAGCTACTGGGTTTAGTGCTCTGTGCACACCATGAGCTGTGTTTTTCATCCGGATTGTGGTAAAGGACAGTTTATATGCTTTCACTTTCGGTGCCGCTTGGCTGTATGTCTTTTGGCGTGTGCTGTAGCTTCTACTCTCACAAGTTGTAGCAAATTAAAAAGATTATGTCTGAACAAGTAATACAATCAGCATTAATTTGATTTTGTTTTTAGAATGCTCTGATGGATATTATAAGAAAGAAGGCAGCGAGAAATGCCCAACATTCTGTAAAACATGCGACAGAAGTAAGGGGAAATAATTGTCATGCCTCCAGAATCGTGAAAGACAATTTTGTGAAAGTAAAATAAGACCATTAATATAGTTCATTTATTTGGCTTCATCTACACCAGTTATTCATGACACTATTGTCATAATCCGCCATTAGTGTCGGTAACGAGGGAAAAGTCAACAAGGCAACTCTAGATAATAATTATCTTACACTAAAGAAACATACACGTGTAAACTATTCAAATTTACTCAATGGGGGAAGTCTGTAGGTATGACGTTGGTCTCAGGACGGGACTGACTCGTGTTCAAACCCCACAATAGTCGGTACATTTATTTTAAATAATGGGAAAAGTTAATCCTTGATGTCCCCATGAAGTTACACTTCTCTAATTTCTAAATTAGTGAAATCTAATGACAAGCCCTCTATGATAACAACCATAAACAAGATGAGCCGTGAGCACTCCAGCGAGTTAAAGGACCCAGGGGAGTTAAAATCTAAAAGAATGGGCCACAAATGTGGCCGTTTTATGGTGACAAATTGTCAGCAAAATGAAATAATAAACGATCTTGCGTCATACATCCCAGGCCGTGAAACAGAGTTTGTCCTGACGTGGGTCAGGTTTCTTATCGCCTTCTCTCGCGGTTCTCGAGGAGGGATATCGGAGCACCTAAGTATTCGACCAGTGTTCAGACGATGATCTAAACAATAACACCAACTTTACAAATAAAATAACACAATTGCTTATACACAAACGCGCACACTGACACACATATTCATTTGTATATATATATATATATATATATATATATATATATATATCAGTTGAAGCGATGGAGAGCAAGATTAGCAAGATCACGCAAAAATGGTCGGGAGTACCACCACCAGACTGACGGCTGGTGCGCTTTACTGCAATAAATCAAAGCTGCTGCTCTCTTTCAAGTCAGCCCTAGAAGAATACAAACCCGGAAAGGCCAAACTGGCAGTTATGCTGCAAAGCAAGTTAGACGAAGCAGTCCAAACGGTAGAACCCATAGTGAAGTCTGGTCCGTAATGGCAGACGTGTGCTGCAGTAAACAAAGCGTGTGGAAGTCCGCAAATGAATGAAATGATGGGCTACACGCAGACCAACAGGCGTGGATTTGGTCATGGAGACATAAAATGGTGGTCAAAAGCATCGAACAGACAACGAAAGGACACGATAGTTCGGGAGATCAGAGATGCCGATGAGAACGTGTGCAAAAGGCAAACAAACAAAGACCACATGGGATGAGACCTTGCACAGGACACTAACATGGTTGATGATATCTATCTATCTATCTATCTATCTATCTATCTATCTATCTATCTATCTATCTATCTATCTATCTATCTATCTATCTATCTATCTATCTATCTATCTATCTATCTATCTATCTATCTATCTATCTATCTATCTATCTATCTATCTATCGTATATATCTGCTTGCCTGCCTGCTTGCCTGTCTGTCTATCTGTCTGTCTATCTGTTTTTCTATCTGTCTGTCTCTGTCTGTCTGTCTAACCAGAATATTTAGTGCAGCAAGACACCAACAAAAAGGCATTGTATGTATCTATGTGTGTATGTATGTATGTATGTAAGTGTGTATGTATTTATATGTGTATGTGTGTAGGTATATATGTATGTATGTATGTGTGTATATGTATGTATGTATGTATGTATGTGTGTATGTGTGCATGTATGTATGTATGTGTATGTATGCATGTATGTATGTGTGTATGTATATATGTATGTATGTATGTATGTATGGATGTATGTATGTGTGTGTTATTGAGTTATTGAGTTATTTGCGGGTCATCATCATTGCACTCCGAACATGTCCATAGGTGCTCAGATCCCCTCCTCAGCAATTCCCTCAGTGTCCAGCGACTGACGACTCCAGTTCTATGTTGGTTGATAAGTCTTCTTACACGGCCACCAAGTTTCTCATTTCTGGCTGTGCCCATCTTAACTCCCATTTCCATCATCCGAAGAAGCGACGTTGATCTGTGTTTGTCGAAGTCCTGTGCTCTTCCCACATCTCGGAGTGCATTGATGACGTCCGCCCGATCCATCGGTTGCCCGTCCTCAACGACAGCTCAGCTAGCCAACCTGTCCGCTCTCTCATTTCCCCGTACTCCCGCATGTCCAGGGACATAGACAAAGGTGACCTTACGTATTTTGGATTTCTGCAACGACTCTACCCATTGCATGCGTACAAAGCCCGCCTCCACTTTTTTATCATGCTCATCGAATCACTCAGTATACATGCGTGGATGTAGTCTTGTGACTCTAACCATTTGAATGCCTTGGTCACTGCCATCACCTCCATTGTCATGCTACTCGTGGTCATGGCGTATGCACCACTGTCTTCCTTGGCTATTCTGCCTGCCGAACGTGCTGTAAATGCCCATGCACTTTTTTCGTGTCGTCTTACAGATCCGTCTGTATAGATGACTGCATCTTTCTCATCGGTGTTATCGCAGATGAGACCGTTGACCTCAGCATTAACCACGACTGGGTTCTGTTCCCTACTTTTCCTGTCGAGTGTGACAATACATGAGAAAGTCCCCTTGAATGACGTAGGTACCGGTATCCACTCCTCACCAACGCTGAGATTGGTAAGCCCACAGACCTGTTTGATGACATCTTCTGCTCGGCCCACCCATGATTTGCCTCTTTTTAGCCTGGTACCTTTCTCTGTGTTGAGCACGTGGTGCAATGGATGCTCTGTATCTGTACTAATCTTCAGGTATGCTCGTGCTCTCCAGATCTTGATTCTGTCATCCATGGTTGGAAAGTCAAGAAGATACCTCATTGCCACACAGGGAGTGTCCCTCGTACATCCCAGGATAATGCGCATGGCTTCATTTTGTATTTTCTCCAGCCTATCAATTTGAGTCGTACTGACAGTAAGAATGGCCAGGGCATACTCGATTGGTGCGAGGACTAATCCCTGGAACAGAAGAGTAAAGTAGCCTCTGCTCGATGTTGGCAGCTGCCATGACCTTCAAGGCGGCTAATCCTTTGCGGGATTTTGTTATCACATGGTCAACGTGGTCCCGAAAACACAGGCTGCGATCAAACTTAACTCCGAGGTATGTCATCAACTTGTCCCTGGTCATCTCATCAGCTCTCATTCGTACTACCGGTGTGGTCGTATTAACGATATGATTGTTAAGGGAGAACCATGAAACTGATGCTTTATTAGGATTAACCAAGGCACCTGAAACCTCACACCAGGAAGAAATGCGATCGAGTTCGTCTTGCATTGTGGAGGCGATTCCCCGTCTGTCTCTTCCCTGTCGATATACCAGAATATCATCAGCAAAAGCAGCCACCCTGGTGGAACGTAGATGTCGAGGAAGCTTGGCGGAGCAAGAGACAAACGGTCAAGACATGGCAGAAAGCCAGAAGTTATGGTAGAACACAACCTGAGCTCTTGAAGCGTCTGAAAGTAGAGGTCGACCAAAAAATGATGCACTTTAAACTATGCGCTAAGCAGGCTAAGGATGCCAAATGGGATGACTTCTGTAAAAAAGTGTGCTCAGAAAAATCGCTAGCCACATTCTGGCGCCTTCATCAGTGCATGAATGGCACACCACGACACAGAGGTATACCAGACTTTCAGAGCACAGACCAGATATGGCACAAATCTGATGAGAGCAAAGGGAAGGCCCTGCTTGCCCGCTACATTGAGCAGACGGACCAAAGAAATGAGGCTGTAAGAATGAGGATACGGGGATCTTTGTCAAATTTGTGTGAGGATGTAGGGCTGGAAGAAGATCTCACAATCACAACCGATACCATTCGCGCGACACTTAAAAGGTCACACAACACTGCTCCTGGTCCAGATGGTGTTCGGTATGATGACATAGGCGATTTAGCTGATGACGACTTGACAACACTGGCCAATGAGTTTAATGCCAGTATTCGGAGTGGCCAGATTAAGGAGGAGTGGCTACACAGCTACTTACTACCGCTACCGAAGCCAAACAAGGACCATTCTCAGATCAGTGCCTACAGAATCATCACAATGCAGAACACTGCGGGCAAGCTGCTGGAGAAAATAGTTGCCCGTGTCCTCACGTGTCGCCTTGAACAGAAACGCGTATTCCCATCCACACTCGGAGGTTATAGATATACAAAGAGACATGGCTCAATGCGGCAGTATTTGCCTATGACGTCTTCGAAGGCTTCCACAGACGAGAGGAGACATGTGCTGCTGCTATAGATCTGGAGGATGCATACAACAGGGTACCATTTGAATATCTCATGCATATGCTTCTCAAACATGCGGTGAACCCCTTCCTCATAAGATGGATCGCCGCGGCACTGTTTCAGAGGAAGGTGATACTCAGATGTGGAAGTTGGTCTTCCGAGCCAACATCCATTTGTCCTGGGCTGCCACAAGGCTCACCATTGTCACCAGTTCTATTTAATGTGTACACAATAACGATCACGGCCCAACAGCTGGATGGGAGGGGAAGAACTATGACTTTTGCTGATGTGTGTGTATATGTGTGTATGTATGTATGTGTGTCTGTGTGTATGTATGTATGTATGTATGTATTTATGTATGCATGTATGTATGTATGCATGTATGTATGTATGTATGTATGTATGCATGTATGTATGTATGTATGTATGTATGTATGTATGTATGTATGTATGTATGTATGTATGTATGTATGTATGTATGTATGTATGTATGTATGTATGTATGTATGCATGTATGTATTTATGTATGCATGTATGTATGTATGTATGTTTGTATGTATTTATGTATGCATGTATGTATGTATGTATGTATGTATTTATTTATGTATGCATGTATTTATGTATGTATGTATGTATGTATGTACTCGATGCACAGCAATCATTGACATCTCATCATCCTCAGTGGTGTCTGCCTATCGTTCAAAGCGATAACTGCGCGATCTGTCGTGGTACTGACCAGGATACATGAAAGAATGTTAATCACATAAAGTTATGCTGTTCAATATAGTGTTCTTGATTAAATTAATCTGCGAAACTCTTACCCAGATTGTTATTTATATTCCAGTACTTGTTTGTGTGGATGATTAGATCACAAATGACAAATACATTCAACGATTTGCTCACAAGTACTAAATGGATTATTACACCAAAAATCATGTGCTAAAGGTCTGTAAAATGTATGGTCACCTACACCATATTCCTTATACGCCACTTGGCGTGACGGGGGCTCTTTACTTTTGTTACTTTTGCTAAGTGAATTATCTTTATCGTTCTTCGTATTGCGTTCTTCTTAGTCGACATTATCGCCATACATACATACATATATATAATATATGTGCGTTCGTTTATTGATAAATGTTTATAGCTTGTTATTTGGTTATTTGGTTATGAAAGGCCCGGTATCACTGCAAACGATTATAGCTTGTGTCTCTGGCAAATGGGGACATGGTTGTATCAAGAGCTGTTCCCCTCGATGTGATGGCGACTGTAACAAAACAAACAGCTACTGCAAATGTTTCAAACACTTCGCCGGATTAACGTGTTCAGGTAGTTGTTAAAAGTGGACCATAAATAGAAACATCAACGTTCTTCTTTCCATGTTTACGCGCACAGACATGTAATCAACATTTGCATGCGCTGAACAATGTTCTCACATTTACGTCTATGTACATTTAGACTATTTGACAACGCAGTAAAACTGACACACAAAACGCTCGATTAGTGGACAATCGTGAACAGCTCATTAAGTTGAGCTCCCCAGGTCTCCAAGGAAATCAATAATCTCATGAACGGCCAGATCGATAGTTCTTTAACGTCTTTACCTTATTTGCTTAATGACTGGGGCATGCGCAGCTGTGAGCGATGGCAACTCTTTGATTTTTTCTTGTGTGGTGGTCTAACTACTCTTATTTCTATGTCTGCAAATTGTAACAGCTTTTTGTATGAATGCATGGGAATTGTTGAATATTAAAACTTATTGTGTCAGAAATATAATATGAAATGAACTAGCATTGAAAAATGAGAATAATAATAAAAGCAATACATCTCTACAATCGTTATTAGTGTCTGTTGCTGAACTAACTCTACTTTCTGTGTTCACAAACAAACAAAAAACAAGCTGTTTCAGCATTTGGCAATCATGTGTTTTATGACTGTAGATAATGCTTTTATGTCGGTTATGTGTTATTGTGACGATTGCAGAAACTGAGAGAGGAAAAGATAGAGAAAAAAGGAGAGAAATGATAGAAGACGGTCTAAAAGAAATGTTTGATGGGAAATCAACAACAGAACTGAGGAACTGCTATGGAGATAGAGATTTATGGAGAGAAACGATCATTAACGAGCAGGCTAGCGATGATGATCTTAACGATGTTCATATATTTATTTTCAATCAATTAGATAAGGAAACAACACAAATGATATCAAACTGAAGATTAAAAAGGAAGAGAAGCTTTCATTACACTAGGAAACAGAGAAACCAACAGAAATTAGTTTACACCCAAAAAATGTAAACTCAAATGTTAAATTAGCCCCATTAAACGTCCATGAAACATAAAGTACAAAATAACAACAGTCACGAAGAAAGAGACCTTTGTTAATGGATGCTTGTCCAAAATAAAAGTAATAACGTGATACGCTAAGTAAGAAATATGGGAATATACCAGCCAATGTCAGTGGACAAAATAAATGCAACGAAGACGATGGAGCTCGATGATGCGCACTGAGGTATCAAGTGTGAGAATTGTATGAGAGGTCCCTTTTTGAAAGTTTCAGGGAGGGGTACAATGGTGAAGCTCAAAATATAGTTGGAGAAGATAAGTGAAGACAGCCGAAAACAATGGGGAAGACATGAAACGATCTTAAGAAAATGGTTCTAAACTCCGCGGCTTTGAAAGTATTTGTTAGAGTTTTTTTGCTCCACTAGGGGTCTTAAGTAAATGTTTCCAAACTTCGCGTATTTGTTAGAGTTTTTTTGCTCCACTAGGGGTCTTAAGAAAATATTTCCAAACTTTGCGTATTTTTTAGAGTTTTTTTTCTCTACTAGGGGTCTTAAGAAAATGTTTCCAAACTTCGCGTATTTGTTAGAGTTTTTTGGCTCCACTAGGGGTCTTAAGAAAAAACAAGAAAGTATCACGTCTAGTCTCAGTATGTTAAAGTCTTTATGTGGCTCGTATGTAAAGCCAGTCTTAACATATGGATATGAATAATGGACAACAGCACAACAAACAAGAAAAACACTGGAGGCTGTAGAAATGCCGTTTTACAGAAGAATTTTGAGAAAACCATGTACGACTAAGGAGAGTCATGAAAACCTTCTTAAAGAGGCCAAAGGAAAAAGAGAGCTAATTTCAAATATTAGGGTCAAACAATCAGCATTTTTGGCCATGTAATGAGAAGGGAAGAGCTGAAATATATTGTGGCAACTGGGAAAGTTGAGAGGCGAAGAGATAGTGGAATACAAAAAGAAAAGACACCATACAGCCTAAGAGAAAGGCTTGGCTGATGGTAAACACCAGAAATGATAAATAATGGTCCAGATCAAACGTTGTGGAGAGACATGATTACCTACGCCAGCAGACATGGTACTTGATGATGATGATGATGATGTGGCTCGTGGCATGTAACCTGGTACTATAGATTGACGTTCTGGCGGTATCACCTTGATCTTGAAGCACAAGCTCAAGTCTCGAATGTTTCAGAAACTCCAGCTTGTAACGCCCCTCAACGTTGGCATCGTCGATTGGTTGAATGCTCTAAGCGTTCCTAGAGTTACACCCGATCATTTTCCTTCAGCCAGTCACAAATGCGTGTACTCACACCGATCATTTTCCTTCAGCCAGTCACAAATGTGTGTACTCACACCCGATCATTTTCCTTCAGCCAGTCACAAATGCGTGTACTCACACCCGATCATTTTCCTTCAGCCAGTCACAAATGCGTGTACTCACACCCGATCATTTTCCTTCAGCCAGTCACAAATGCGTGTACTCACACCCGATCATTTTCCTTCAGCCAGTCACAAATGCGTGTACTCACACCCGATCATTTTCCTTCAGCCAGTCACAAATGCGTGTACTCACCCCCGATCATTTTCCTTCAGCCAGACACAAATGCGTGTACTCACACCCGATCATTTTCCTTCAGCCAGTCACAAATGCGTGTACTAACACCCGATCATTTTCCTTCAGCCAGTCACAAATGCGTGTACTCACACCCGATCATTTTCCTCAGCCAGTCACAAATGCGTGTACTCACATCCGATCATTTTCCTTCAGCCAGTCACAAATGCGTGTACTCACACCCGATCATTTTCCTTCAGCCAGTCACAAATGCGTGTACTCACACCCGATCATTTTCCTTCAGCCAGTCACAAATGCGTGTACTCACACCCGATCATTTTCCTTCAGTCAGTCACAAATGCGTGTACTCACACCCGATCATTTTCCTTTTGCCAGACACAAATGCGTGTACTCACACCCGATCATTTTCCTTCAGCCAGTCACAAATGCGTGTACTCACACCCGATCATTTTCCTTCTGCCAGACACAAATGCGTGTACTCACACCCGATCATTTTCCTTCAGCCAGTCACAAATGCGTGTACTCACACCCGATCATTTTCCTTCAGCCAGTCACAAATGCGTGTACTCACACCCGATCATTTTCCTTCAGCCAGTCACAAATGCGTGTACTCACACCCAGTCGACTAAAGAGGAGCAACTTCGATGCAATTGCCAATGAACTAACTACTGGAGACCCAGTATCTTCCCAAACAATATCGAAACATTTGGGCAAATCTGATATGTTTCCTCATAGAAGGCATAAAATACCAGAACTTAAGGAAAATATAGCAGGAATCATGAAAAATGGCACTCAATCAGACACAGAAAGAAAACACGTAGCAGAAAACACATATACGATACCAACCCACAGGACTCATGGTCCCATATATACACAGATGGCTCTGCTACAAATGTCACCAGAAATGGGGGGGGGGGGGAGAGAGAGAGAGAGATCTGTTCTTGACGATGAATAATCAGGACGAGATCACCAAGTCAATAGCTACTGGAAAATTCTCAATCAATTTAAAGCAGAAACTGAGGCCATCAGAGATGCTCCAACACTGGCTACTCAACACAAAAATAACATGCACAATAAATTAGTGATTCTGACTGATGCACTGTCAGTATTATCTGCTCTACAAAGCCCCAAGAACAATGAACTAGATGACTTGAGAACAACCCTGGACCAACTATGCAATAACTTCCAGAGAGTAGTCATTCAGTGGATACCATCACACTGTAATATACACGGGAACGAACACGCAGACAAATTAGCTAAAGAGGGAGGGAGATTACCACAAGAGAATCATCCGCTCAGTTATGATGAAGCCAAATCCATCCTCAAGGGTCAGTTCCATGAAAATGAAAGCGAAAACACCCAAAGCATAACGAGAGTGACGGATAACACCAACTATCAAGGAGGGATCAAATCATCATACTTCGCCTACGCAATGGCCACAATAGAATGAGAAATCACATGTTCACTAAATTCAAAATAGGTACAAACAGCCTATGCCACTGTACACTGGACAATATGACTGCAAAACATGTTCTACAGGACTGCCCCCCGTACACAGACCTGAGAAGAGCAATGTGGTCCACGCCCACCTCCCTGGAAGAAAAACTATATGGGGCAATCTATTCGCTTAAACAGACAGCTGACTTCATGATAGAGTCTGGAGTCCTACTCTGATTGAGTCTTGATCGCAGAGAGAGAGAGAGAGAGAGAGAGAGGAGAGAGACCCAATCTCCCGTATCGAGATCTTCTCAGTACAATCCTGTCTTGAGTATACTCTATGCACATAGTGGACAGATTTCGACAGGGAATTAATGGCTGGTACGGATGCAAATCAAAATTGAGAGTTTAAGGGTCACGTGATCACTTCGAGGGAATATGAACGTTGTCAAGTGTATAAGACCTGGGAACTCTCAAGATTAACAGCATCAAGTCGAACTCGCGCGACTCATTGATCAGCCGTCACGATCAACACAATCTGCGAGACATGTCGACTGCCAGGACATAGATGTTACATCAGTGCTGTAATAGTATAAGAAAGCATGGGTCAGGTAACTCAACCGCTAACCATTCCTACCAGCTTCTAACAGTGGTATAACAGAAGCCGGTAGTTAGTGACTCAACAGTAGTTAGTGACAGTATGTAAGCAATGGAAAGGCAATGGAAGGTGGTGCGAATGAAAATTCTCCTAGCTGTTAGTGGACGAGTAGGTGGTGATGAAGGAAGGGTAGTCGTCAGACAACAACTTTATGGAGAAGATATATTTTATATTTGTGAAAGCGTGAATACATGGCTTGACTCGTCAGGTAAATAGGTCGACAAACAACTTCAAGGACAGGTCAAAGTCATGAAATAAACATCATTATCTGAAACTCAGGAGAGTTCAAGCTAATCAGAGGTTAGTTTGGAGTCACAAACAAACACGTTTGGACCAACCTAAAACGTAAGAGTTCACAGAAAGTACCAAGATGTCGGCTGTTGTGATAGTTTGGAGGCAAAAGTCACAGAGCGGTCAGCTATGCGACGGCTTCGCGACAATTCCATTGGATGCAGGTATTCCACAAACAAATTTATGTTTGGGTATTTACGCCTGGACACAATAGGTTTTCAGTAGTTCAGCACGCAATTTATAACAGACAAGAAGTTAAACATAAGATTTAAGCAATTAGTAGGAAGACAGGCTAGTCACGAAGAATGGCCGAAGTCTGCCAGTTAGACAGTAGTTTCCAGTTTTAGGCAGTTAGAACAGACAAGGAAGTCAGTTAAGTCAGTCAAGATAGTAAAGAACAGATAAGAGAGTTAGGTACTAAGAAGTAGTAAGCCACAGAGTTAGTAAGAGTAGTAACAATTAGTTGTGCAGTAGACAGAACCAGAGCAAATGAATTATAACATAGAGAACATTTAGTTATGAAAGTGTTTCTTAGTGTGCTTTAAATTGTGCTGTAGAGAACAAAGTCGTAAGTAAGGTGGGAGAGAGATTTTTACAATATTCACACTTGTATACATTTGAATAAATATTCCGCGTTAACCTTCTGAATGTCCAGAATTAAAGAACAGTAAAAGAGAAGTGATTATGTGAAAGAATGAACCTGATTATGTATTATAACTGAATAGTCTGCGATGATTATCGTTGTTGACTATAAATGTACTGTGCTGTGATGACTCTAAATAATATAAATCTTAATATAATCAAGAAAGATAAAAACAGCCAATCTATTATAAGTGCAACTGGTGACAAATTAAGAATAGAAACACTTCTTCTTTCTTCTTCTTTCTTCTTCTTCTTTTTTCCTTCCTCATTTGCCTTTCAGCGTCGAGAGGAGATATATTTGCGGTCTTTTGCTCTTCTGTTCGCCTCTGATGCTGTTATGTTTCCTAGTGGTTATAGTATTCCATCGATCCTTTTTTAAAACAAATACTGTAAAAAAACTGTATACTTGATACTTGAAATATAACATGACTAAATGCCACATGCGGCTGAAAGAACAATAGAAGATTGTGTAACAGTGAATGTGAAAAGGTGAACGTCATTAGGGAATGATTGTGGCGAGTGAGTGAATATAGCACGAGGAGAGGTCACGGGAGATGAAGTTAGAATAATGTTCAGGTAGGATAGCGGAAATCTCGTGACTGATTGAGATCGTGAACTTGGAAGGAAGAAGATGACGTAGGGGAGTAAATTGATTGGTTCAGAGACGAAGTATATAATCCCATGTGCGAGGCTGGAAGACACATACATTTTTCATATATGGGACCGCTGTAATTCGCCCTAACGGGCTATTGAGAACTAGTGACAGACAGGGTGCTGTAGATCCCCAGTAGATAGGCGTAAGCAGATGGCTCGTGAAGCCCAAGTCGTAATAGAGAGTTGACTAGTTGAACAAGTAGGTCTCGAATTTATTGACGAGACAGTTCACTGTGTTAATATAGGGAGTAAATATTAGGTTCCAGACTAGAGTGATTCAGTGTTGGACCGATTGTGTGTGCGAGACGAACTGAGGCACGACTGCATTAGAGAGATGTGCATTCAGGACATTCATGTGTGAACAGCCGAGCGAATTGTACACCGCTGGCTTGTATATATATATATATATATATAGCATAATTGGACATGTTACGTGTAAATAAACTTACTGTTACTTCCACAAGAGAATTCTGTGTGCAGTGAATCAACAACTATCATTTTGTCGTGGTATGACGCTGTGGTGAAGATCGAAGGTGAATGTCGTCGTGTGAGAGAGTCAAGTTTAGCATACTCTGCTGTCCAGAATAATTCAAACAGCAACGCGATGTACGTCAAGTGTACGATGGTACGTATTGAACACCGTGTTCAATACGTACCATCCAAGATTTCTCACCAGGGTAACGGCAAGATCAAGTCTTGACGACGCATCCTCAACCACTGTAGTGGAGCACGCATAAAGTGGGCCAAGAAGAGAGCAGAGCCGTCACGGCCTGGAGATTATGACGATGAGTATGCTCATGTGGAAGTTGCATCTGCGACGTTACATGAATCATATTGTCATATATTACAACGACCTATAATTTCACAGAGCAATCATTCTTTTTAAAATGTTTCTATTAACGGCGCATCAGGGCACACCAAGAAGGAGTTGGTTTCAAGAAAAAGAGACATTGAACAGAGAGACAATAGAGCAAGTTGGAGACTTGGCTAGAGACAGATTACTTCAGACGGTCAGTGGTGAAAGCAACATTCTGCAAAAGACATGCTACACAATATGAATGACACTGGAAAGCTAAAAGAAATAACAAATGGATTGAACAGATATCAATGGAATACAGTATGGATGTTTGTAACTTGCTGGAAGCTCTTAGAAGAAAGCATTACTGATGATAAACACACGATGTATCACCTGCAGAGAAGACAGACATGTGGCCGCCTTTATAGTACACTAAGACACTGTCAAGTATGTGATGGAGTGCCACCCTTTACCCAGGTGAATCATCACATTGCGCCCTAAAAGCAACGACTTTCCATATTACTGTTATCAAGCCAATAAACAAACATCTAACTATGACGTCACCTAAACAGTGTTTCCTTTAAAACAATTCAACAAATAATAAAAACAAAAACACAAATAAGATTTCTTGATTGTACAAGGAGACTGGAACGCGATAGTTCTGGAATATGGTTTTAAAATCACGACATTATCGGTCTTTATTGCAACGAAAGATGAATCAGGCGACATGAATTTGTCTGTTTCAACTAACACCCTAAAAAAAACTTTGATTATCATAAAATGTCCCGAATTTAGACTTTGCGCAGGCAAAATAATGGTTATCATAGAGGAAGCAACAGATAAAATGGTTTGGCCGCGTGACAAGTAAGAGTAATCAAAACAACACAACGAGCCATCAATAAACGATACGAGAATACCAGACCCAAGGGTCGACCACGAAAAACATGGATCGATGGAAAATTAGAAGCAATAGGAAACGTAACAGCAGCAGAGGCGAACAGAAGAGCAAAAGACCGCAAATTATATCTCATATCGACGCTGAAGGCCAAATGAGGAAGGAAAGAAGTATAAGAAGAACAGAGGACGCTGCTTAAGTTATATTCATTTTGATCAGCAAAAGATACAGGCCATCGCTCCATTCTGCACTGCTGTAGAACCAGTCGTGTGCTTGCATGGAGTTGAACAGACAAACCGGTCTGTGGACAGAATAAGGAATAATAGAACAAAGAAGTATGTGTTAGCACTCGGAAAAATTGACAGACAAACACCAATAGAAAAAAAACGAAGAACAATATATAGTCCGAAGTGGGATCGAACCCGTACTCAGTGGCACCGCGCCTTGCCACGAGAAGCCGAACGCTTGGCACACTACCACGCAGCCAACTAAAAAATTGGCTATTGCAGTAGTGTCTTACACGATGACGTTCTCAATGACTATAGCATAGGGTAACGATCACAGACCGGAAATAAATTGTATATTTGTACTTTCCTATTAATGCAAGTATCTCCCAGTAGGGCTGAATACTTGTGTTGTAGACAAACATTTATTGGACGAAACAGCACGAATAGTAGTTCCCAGTGTTTATATACTGGGTACAAATAATAATACATAAATATTATTATATGGGGAACTTCCGCGGCGATAATAGGGAATAATAGAACAAAGAAGTATGTGTTAGCACTCGGAAAAATTGACAGACAAACAACAATAGAAAAAACGAAGAACAATATATAGTCCGAAGTGGGATCGAACCCGTACTCAGTGGCACCGCGCCTTGCCACGAGAAGCCGAACGCTTGGCACACTACCACGCAGCCAACTAAAAAATTGGCTATTGCAGTAGTGTCTTACACGATGACGTTCTCAATGACTATAGCATAGGGTAACGATCACAGACCGGAAATAAATTGTATATTTGTACTTTCCTATTAATGCAAGTATCTCCCAGTAGGGCTGAATACTTGTGTTGTAGACAAACATTTATTGGACGAAACAGCACGAATAGTAGTTCCCAGTGTTTATATACTGGGTACAAATAATAATACATAAATATTATTATATGGGGAACTTCCGAGGCGATAATAGGGAATAATAGAACAAAGAAGTATGTGTTAGCACTCGGAAAAATTGACAGACAAACAACAATAGAAAAAAACGAAGAACAATATATAGTCGAAGTGGGATCGAACCCGTACTCAGTGGCACCGCGCCTTGCCACGAGAAGCCGAACGCTTGGCACACTACCACGCAGCCAACTAAAAAATTGGCTATTGCAGTAGTGTCTTACACGATGACGTTCTCAATGACTATAGCATAGGGTAACGATCACAGACCGGAAATAAATTGTATATTTGTACTTTCCTATTAATGCAAGTATCTCCCAGTAGGGCTGAATACTTGTGTTGTAGACAAACATTTATTGGACGAAACAGCACGAATAGTAGTTCCCAGTGTTTATATACTGGGTACAAATAATAATACATAAATATTATTATATGGGGAACTTCCGAGGCGATAATAGGGAATAATAGAACAAAGAAGTATGTGTTAGCACTCGGAAAAATTGACAGACAAACAACAATAGAAAAAAACGAAGAACAATATATAGTCCGAAGTGGGATCGAACCCGTACTCAGTGGCACCGCGCCTTGCCACGAGAAGCCGAACGCTTGGCACACTACCACGCAGCCAACTAAAAAATTGGCTATTGCAGTAGTGTCTTACACGATGACGTTCTCAATGACTATAGCATAGGGTAACGATCACAGACCGGAAATAAATTGTATATTGTACTTTCCTATTAATGCAAGTATCTCCCAGTAGGGCTGAATACTTGTGTTGTAGACAAACATTTATTGGACGAAACAGCACGAATAGTAGTTCCCAGTGTTTATATACTGGGTACAAATAATAATACATAAATATTATTATATGGGGAACTTCGAGGCGATAATAGGGAATAATAGAACAAAGAAGTATGTGTTAGCACTCGGAAAAATTGACAGACAAACAACAATAGAAAAAAACGAAGAACAATATATAGTCCGAAGTGGGATCGAACCCGTACTCAGTGGCACCGCGCCTTGCCACGAGAAGCCGAACGCTTGGCACACTACCACGCAGCCAACTAAAAAATTGGCTATTGCAGTAGTGTCTTACACGATGACGTTCTCAATGACTATAGCATAGGGTAACGATCACAGACCGGAAATAAATTGTATATTTGTACTTTCCTATTAATGCAAGTATCTCCCAGTAGGGCTGAATACTTGTGTTGTAGACAAACATTTATTGGACGAAACAGCACGAATAGTAGTTCCCAGTGTTTATATACTGGGTACAAATAATAATACATAAATATTATTATATGGGGAACTTCCGAGGCGATAATAGGGAATAATAGAACAAAGAAGTATGTGTTAGCACTCGGAAAAATTGACAGACAAACAACAATAGAAAAAAACGAAGAACAATATATAGTCCGAAGTGGGATCGAACCCGTACTCAGTGGCACCGCGCCTTGCCACGAGAAGCCGAACGCTTGGCACACTACCACGCAGCCAACTAAAAAATTGGCTATTGCAGTAGTGTCTTACACGATGACGTTCTCAATGACTATAGCATAGGGTAACGATCACAGACCGGAAATAAATTGTATATTTGTACTTTCCTATTAATGCAAGTATCTCCCAGTAGGGCTGAATACTTGTGTTGTAGACAAACATTTATTGGACGAAACAGCACGAATAGTAGTTCCCAGTGTTTATATACTGGGTACAAATAATAATACATAAATATTATTATATGGGGAACTTCCGAGGCGATAATAGGGAATAATAGAACAAAGAAGTATGTGTTAGCACTCGGAAAAATTGACAGACAAACAACAATAGAAAAAAACGAAGAACAATATATAGTCCGAAGTGGGATCGAACCCGTACTCAGTGGCACCGCGCCTTGCCACGAGAAGCCGAACGCTTGGCACACTACCACGCAGCCAACTAAAAAATTGGCTATTGCAGTAGTGTCTTACACGATGACGTTCTCAATGACTATAGCATAGGGTAACGATCACAGACCGGAAATAAATTGTATATTTGTACTTTCCTATTAATGCAAGTATCTCCCAGTAGGGCTGAATACTTGTGTTGTAGACAAACATTTATTGGACGAAACAGCACGAATAGTAGTTCCCAGTGTTTATATACTGGGTACAAATAATAATACATAAATATTATTATATGGGGAACTTCCGAGGCGATAATAGGGAATAATAGAACAAAGAAGTATGTGTTAGCACTCGGAAAAATTGACAGACAAACAACAATAGAAAAAAACGAAGAACAATATATAGTCCGAAGTGGGATCGAACCCGTACTCAGTGGCACCGCGCCTTGCCACGAGAAGCCGAACGCTTGGCACACTACCACGCAGCCAACTAAAAAATTGGCTATTGCAGTAGTGTCTTACACGATGACGTTCTCAATGACTATAGCATAGGGTAACGATCACAGACCGGAAATAAATTGTATATTTGTACTTTCCTATTAATGCAAGTATCTCCCAGTAGGGCTGAATACTTGTGTTGTAGACAAACATTTATTGGACGAAACAGCACGAATAGTAGTTCCCAGTGTTTATATACTGGGTACAAATAATAATACATAAATATTATTATATGGGGAACTTCCGAGGCGATAATAGGGAATAATAGAACAAAGAAGTATGTGTTAGCACTCGGAAAAATTGACAGACAAACAACAATAGAAAAAAACGAAGAACAATATATAGTCCGAAGTGGGATCGAACCCGTACTCAGTGGCACCGCGCCTTGCCACGAGAAGCCGAACGCTTGGCACACTACCACGCAGCCAACTAAAAAATGGCTATTGCAGTAGTGTCTTACACGATGACGTTCTCAATGACTATAGCATAGGGTAACGATCACAGACCGGAAATAAATTGTATATTTGTACTTTCCTATTAATGCAAGTATCTCCCAGTAGGGCTGAATACTTGTGTTGTAGACAAACATTTATTGGACGAAACAGCACGAATAGTAGTTCCCAGTGTTTATATACTGGGTACAAATAATAATACATAAATATTATTATATGGGGAACTTCCGAGGCGATAATAGGGAATAATAGAACAAAGAAGTATGTGTTAGCACTCGGAAAAATTGACAGACAAACAACAATAGAAAAAAACGAAGAACAATATATAGTCCGAAGTGGGATCGAACCCGTACTCAGTGGCACCGCGCCTTGCCACGAGAAGCCGAACGCTTGGCACACTACCACGCAGCCAACTAAAAAATTGGCTATTGCAGTAGTGTCTTACACGATGACGTTCTCAATGACTATAGCATAGGGTAACGATCACAGACCGGAAATAAATTGTATATTTGTACTTTCCTATTAATGCAAGTATCTCCCAGTAGGGCTGAATACTTGTGTTGTAGACAAACATTTATTGGACGAAACAGCACGAATAGTAGTTCCCAGTGTTTATATACTGGGTACAAATAATAATACATAAATATTATATATGGGGAACTTCCGAGGCGATAATAGGGAATAATAGAACAAAGAAGTATGTGTTAGCACTCGGAAAAATTGACAGACAACAACAATAGAAAAAAACGAAGAACAATATATAGTCCGAAGTGGGATCGAACCCGTACTCAGTGGCACCGCGCCTTGCCACGAGAAGCCGAACGCTTGGCACACTACCACGCAGCCAACTAAAAAATTGGCTATTGCAGTAGTGTCTTACACGATGACGTTCTCAATGACTATAGCATAGGGTAACGATCACAGACCGGAAATAAATTGTATATTTGTACTTTCCTATTAATGCAAGTATCTCTCAGTAGGGCTAAACCAGTTGGCGAAGATGAAACTAACGCGGCAGATAGTCACGTCTCTGTGAGGACAAAACCAACATATATAAATATGAATGTTACTAGAAAATCTGTCATTTAACCATGTAGGTAATTTTGAAAGTACAAAAAAATAATCAGATTAAACATAAACTTCTTGAAAAGCCGCCATATATTTTCTTTCTCTACAATTATTCATTTATTCATTTGTTTTCATGATTCACGATGTACAACATTCATTCAACATTGTATATTTAGATAGAGGTTTTGCACTTCACTGTATTTTTAACACCCTCTATTATCTCTTGTAATCGTTTGTCACTGTTTGAGAAGAGGACTGTGACATCAGTTCTGCAATTATGTTACCATTTTTG
The DNA here is from genome assembly GCA_032433765.1 of Megaustenia siamemsis. Taxonomy (NCBI): domain Eukaryota; kingdom Metazoa; phylum Mollusca; class Gastropoda; order Stylommatophora; family Ariophantidae; genus Megaustenia; species Megaustenia siamemsis. The sequence goes on along the minus strand of JAVIAB010000156.1, from coordinate 74,714,676 downwards.
GTGAAGGGATCAAATTTCACAAATGTGTCAAATTTTGTGGCGTGTTCTAATACGTTCTCAGCATAGAGTTGATCAGGTATGATGAGAGTTTGCCTTAACCATTTGACACTTCAATCCAATTTCATATTTCGTCCGCTATTCTAATAAGTGTGTGCTGTTTGTGATATATTGATTCCATAAGTTGTTTTAGGTGTGTTGAAAATCTCACATCATTCATGATGTTTCACAATTTTTGATGTTGTACCTAGTCAAAAACCTTACTGTAATCTATAAATCATATATTCAGTTCTATGGTTTAGTCACTACAAATCTCATAGAGTTTTCTCATGCTAAATATGTGGTCCCACGTGCTCCTACTGTATCTCTCTATCTCTATCTCTGCGATCATGACTCAATCAGAGTAGGACTTCAAACTCTCACACGAAGACAGCTGTCTGTTTAAGCCTGTTAGATCCACTCTGACTTAACACCCGTTAAAACGTTGCACTGTGTTCTGCGCCAGTGGCCCAGTGCATCCGATTTCAGCCATAATTTTGTTCAGGTTTGCTTTCCTTAGCCTTTGATTGTCCCCAATCTTGCTGCAAGGCAGCAGATGATCTTTTCTGCCGGGGGATTCTGCCCTTAGATGGTCGGCCCTCCCAGGTTTACGAGCACCATCTGCCCGAGTCACTAGAGGTGACTAACACAGATATGCGACTTGGAATATTAGGAAACTGCAACAAGGAACACTTTTCATGCATAGCCTTCATTTGTTCCCGCCGCCTATCCCCATATACCAGTAAGTCACGTTCTCTTGAAAATTATGATCGTCGTAGCACTTGATGATGTTAGGCCATCGTTGTTGACTCCAATTCCGAACATATAGAAACACAGTTAGTCGTAAAATTATCCCCTTCGCACATCAAACAGCAGACCGTAAGATTAGCGCACGGCCGGTCTAGGGAGCCATTACGGTGACGTAGCACATAACAATGTCAAAGACACAATCTTGCTCCCTTTAGATTTCTGAATACTCTAGTGTAAGCAGCCTACGACTAACAAAACACGAACCAAATTCCCCAAAGAGACAAAACTGCGGCTGACGAAGTAGTTTACAATAATGTGTAACATGGAAATAACTTGCGTCGAGGAATTCCAACAACGGTTATGAACAGCACCAATGTGACGTAAAGCGCAGATCAAGTCTAGACGGTGGAAGGTCTCATTCACAACACTTGATTTGGCAAAAACGGACTGTTGTCGGCCCACGACCTCGCTTTATCGACACATATGTATTAAGTATATCATCATTTTGACTTTAACGCAGACAAGTGCGACGAAGAATCGAAATTAATCAGACCCTGGATGCACTTTCTACTGTATCTGAGACCTGCTTGAAGTACACGAAACATTCCTGCTCTAATTTGCATTATATCCTCTTCAATAAGATCTGTAAGAGTATTGTGATGGCATGGCTTATTCGGACAATAGTTCTGTAGCTGTTACACAGCTTTAGATTGCTTTTCTTTGGAATGGGAATGCATATCGATCATTTCCAAGCTTGTGGCCACTGCATTTGTCCAGATCTTCATACACAGTGCATAGTTAATACGAACTCTGGTCTCTCCTTTGATGAAGTCAGCTGAAACATATCACATGCTAATGACTTCCCTCTTTTCAAATATTTTATTACGGATGAACTTCATTTAGCATAGGCTGGTTCATTTTGTTCACTTTATGTTGTTACATTTGAGTGTTTTGAAGCATCTGCATACATTGTGTAGTAATCTCTCCGTCTTTGTAATATATCACAATGTTCGGTCATTTTTAATGCCACTCAGGTCATTTCTTGAAATGTTGGTCTAAAATCGCTTGTTTTCATCTGATTTCTCTGAACATTTCTCCGTCTTTCGTGTTATGTTAGAACTCCCCAATTCTGGCACAAATTTCATAATATCATATTTTTTATCCTTCCTGATCTAAATATTGTTTGTGTATTTTCTGTATTCGTCGCTATTTGGCTTCGTTCCTATTTGCGTCACTTTACTTCTTTCTTCTAAGAGGGTATGCATCTTTTTTTTAATTTGTTATGTAGTTCTGTTTCTTATGAGCTTTTCTTGTGATATGTATTGTTCTGAAGAAATGAGAATATCTCTTACATGTGTGGCCAGCTCGTCTGGTAAAACGTCTTCTTGCCCTGTTATCAACAAATCAACATTGTTTTTTTTAACTTTGTTTTTATTTTCTTACGGTATAACATTGGTATCTTTCTTGTGTACATGTCAACAATACCAAAAATATATTGTATATTCAGTCTGCTACCAAATTATCAAAACATGTACCAATGGCAAAAGAACAACAAGAAAATGTACACATGTCGATACAAAGATATGGCGGGTTATTTATTCTCTTCATTCTTCATCATCGTTAAAGAGATCAGTTCTGTCATGTGTGACGTAGCTGACTATAAAGCAATACTTTATGCCAGTGAATTAATTATTAAAAAAAAAATATTCCCATATTTTATGACATGTTCTTGTTTCTTCCAGAGCCCAAGATGGTGATTGTCTTGCAGCAAGTGGCTCTGCTTACAATTACCACTGTATTGTGTGTTGGCGGTAGGGCTAATTTTCTTGAACATAGCAGCATAGAAGTATAAAATATGTAACAGTGTTATTATTAGTTTATTTTCATTTCTCTGTCTTTTGATTCGTCATGATTGTGTCAACATTAGTACACATGCGATAAAGAGAGAGAGCGAGAGAGAGAAATAGAGAGAGAGATAGACAGCGAAAATGAAAGAGAGAGGTAAATCGGAATTTGTTGACATTGTGTGTTGTCTTCACTATCGACATTTTCTGGACTGTAAAATAATGCGAGATACTTAAATCAGAAAGATTAAACCCTAGATTACGACTATTGATGTTAAATCACGCTATTAATACTTTTTCGTCAAAATGTGCAACTTTACGGCTCCAAAAAGAACAATTTTTGAAATATGGTAAAATATTGAAATTGTTGCTAAAAATTGTTGAATTAACTTTCGTAGGACATCGTAATTGTGATCTTAATATTTTAGAACCGTTCTCCGAACCCGCGATTGTATAGCGGTATTTTCTCTATGTCCCTGTTTTACATTTGTTCGGCGCTTGTATTTTGTAAGTCCTTTCTCGCCTATTACTTGTCTTCAAACACTGTATTGATGTTTTGCTGACATCCCATACTAGTTCCACAGCGAGAAGAGTGGGAATTTACCACAACTTCGAATCATATTTGAACAAATTAAAAAATTCGAATGTAATGGCTATCAAAGGTCAACTGCGAGAGAAATTAGGAAGCTAGACGACGAAGAAAAATGTGTACATTTATGAACTGTCCAATTCCAAAAAATTGTAAATTGAGGAGGTCGCTTTTTAAGAGTTAGTAGTATTCTAGATCTACGTTTCATTCAAAATGTGGGAAACAACAGGTAAGAGGAAAAGAGGAAGACCCAGAAAGATACTGAGAAGAACACTGATGAGAGAGGCAAGAGCAGCAGGAAATCAGCTCCCTCAATGAGATAGATCTGCTTGCAGAGAATAGAGACAAATGGCGAGATTTGATAAAATATCTTTAAAAGAATTGAAAACTGCTAGAACAAAAATTCAGATAAAAGAAGGAGTATCTTGGTCTACGCCCTATGGGCCTGCTACGGCTCGAAAGGTCAATAGATAGATAGATAGATAGATAGATAGATAGATAGATAGATAGATAAATAGATAGATAGATAGATAGATAGATAGATAGATAGATAGATAGATAAATAGATAGATAGATAGATAGATAGATATAGATAGATAGATAGATAGATAGATAGATAGATAGATAGATAGATAGATAGATAGATAGATAGATAGATAGATAGATAGATAGATAGATAGATAGATAGATAGATAGATAGATAGATAGATAGATAGATAGATAGATAGATAGATAGATAGATAGATAGATAGATAGATAGATAGACAGACAGACAGACAGATACACAGACAGACAGACATACAGTCAGACAGATAGACAGATAGACAGATAGATAGATAGATAGATAGATAGATAGATAGATAGATAGATAGATAGATAGATAGATAGATGGATGGAGATGAGATGGATGGATGGATGGATGGATGATGGATGGATTTATGGATGATGATGGATGGATGGATGATGGATGATGGATGATGATATGATGGATGGATATGGATAGATAGATAGATACATACATACATACATACATACATACATACATACATAGACAGACAGACAGACAGACAGACAGATAGACAGACAGACATAGACAGACAGACAGACAGACAGACAGACAGACAGACAGACAGACAGACATATAGATAGAGATAGATAGATAGATAGATAGATAGATAGATAGATAGATAGATAGATAGATAGATAGATAGATAGATAGATAGATAGATAGATAGATAGATAGATAGATAGATAGATAGATAGATAGATAGATAGATAGATAGATAGATAGATAGATAGATAGATAGATAGATAGATAGATAGATAGATAGATAAATATATAGTAATCTAGGGTATGCAAATGTTGCACAATCATATGTAAATTAGATAACAATCTGAGACACAGGTTATTATAGAGCTTCTATTCGCAGAGGAGCAGGCACTAGTACATGGGAGAAAAATAGAAAAATGCAGATATTGTTAATAGACTTTAGAGACACCCAGTACAACATAATGCGAAGAAGATATGTAAAATGAACATAACGACAGTCGGGTAGCAATTAAAATAAGTAAAGAAATTAAAGTGCCCATTAAGTCTAGTGATATACAATAATATACAAACGGAAGAAAGATAATCAAGTTACAGCAAAGCTTATCAATTAATTGAACAGTTATCCCTACTTCTGCACAGAAAGGAAATAATCGCAGAATAGTCTCAATTAATTACTCCTAATTGGAGTCCTGATGTTGTTTGCTTTGAGCTAAAACTCATTCATTATCCTATATTCTCTCTATCTTTCATTACTTTCTATACTCATTTACCTAAACAGAAAGGATGTAACATATTTAGACTTGAAAGAAACATAAAAGAAAACAATCTTTAAATATAGCAATGATTAACGTCCGAAAGTCCTGACAATAGAACCACAGCAATTCCAAAGCCATGCACTGCAGGCTCGTCTTCACAAGGAAAGAAAAGTGAATGAAATGGAAGAGTCTGTTGAAGAAATGTGTACCAACACGGTTTTCAACAACTAGAATTTGGTCAAACTGTGTGGTTTGTAGTAACGAGCCCTTCACTAGACAAAGCGAATAAAGCCTAAAACAAGGCACATGGCGTTATCATATGGACAGTGACACCTACGCCTATAATCCAAGTTTGATACTATAACATAATACAACCCATGAAAGAGCTAGGAGCTACAATGAAGATAATGCAGAGAAAATAATTGTTATGCGCATCACCATCTAAGGAGGTAATGGCTCCCAAAACGTAGGAAATGTTCAAATAAAAGAATGGCATGAAAATACATAAACACGTTTCTAAACAAACCGACCTTTCATCTCTAATAATGTTAGACGCTGGCGTCACCTGGGACACACGAAATAAATTATCAGTACGGCAGTTAAAGCCGTGTACACCCCCCCCCCCCACACACACACACAAACCTAATCGAAGGCATATTTCTCATAATTTAAATATAAACGTTTTATACAAAAACATTAAAAGCTCTGTATTGGTTTATTCTTGCCGTCATCTGCGGCACCTGCTCATTTTTACTACCTCAAGTTCTACGCTTTTTTACAAGCTGTCCCTGAACTCACAAGCACAACAATACTGTCTCTCCTCAAATAAGACAACCCACAGTATCCATCTGGGAGCTACGATAGCTTAGTGCTTAGTGAACTGGACTACAAAGGACAAGGGGTAGGGTTCGATCCCAACCGACGGCTCCGGGTTCACCCAGCCTTAAATGGGTAACGGATTTTTTTCTGGGAAAGTAAAGCAGCACGGGCGTAATACTGACCACATTACACCAACAATCATGTGCTGAAGGTCTGTAAAATATAGGGTCACTAATACCATATATCCCTATACGCCACTTGGCGTGACGGGGGTACTTTACTTTTTTTAAAGTATCCATCTATCTCTAGTCTCCATTGCCTAACAAATAGGACAACCCACAGTATCCATCAATATATAGTCTCAATTGTCTAACAAATGAGACAACCCACAGTATCCATCAATCTATAGTCTCAATTGTCTAACACATGAGACAACCCACATTATCCATCAATCTATAGTCTCAATTGTCTAACAAATGAGACAACCCACAGTATCCATCTATCTCTAGTCTCCATTGCCTAACAAATGAGACAACCCACAGTATCCATCTATCGTTAGTCTCCATTGCCTAACAAATGAGACAAGCCACAGTATCCATCTATCTCTAGTCTCCATTGTCTAACAAATGAGACAAGCCACAGTATCCATCTATCGCTAGTTTCCATTGTCTAACAAATGAGACAAGCCACAGTATCCATCTATCGCTATTCTCCATTGTCTAACAAATGAGACAAGCCACAGTATCCATCTATCTCTAGTCTCCATTGTCTAACAAATGAGACAAGCCACAGTATCCATCTATCTCTGGTCTCCATTATCTAACAAATGAGACAACTCCTATTATTATTCTTACTGGCTAACACTGCTAAACAATTAAAGCCAATAAATGCATTCATGGATTCTTAAAAGCTTGATAGTTCAGAACGAATTCATAAAGTCAGAATATTACTGCCTGGATAAATAAAGCCGAAATGTCTTTCCACGATCAAAGACAAAAGAATCTTTAGAGCCGGTGTGTACTCGCTTGGCTCCATAAAACCATAATTCTCTTGTCCATTGACATAACGCCCGTCACTGCAGACCTACAATTCATTGATCCACGATTGTTCTGCCAGGATTTATATAGTTTCAGTGTTTGTGTGAGAATATATATATGTATGTATCATCTTCTTCTTTCCTTCCTCATCTGCCTTTCAGCGTCGAGGGGAGATATAATTTGCGGTCTTTTTCTCTTCTGTTCGCCTCTGCTGCTGTTATGTTTCCTAGTGCTTCTAATATTCCATCGACCCATCTTTTTCGTGGTCGACCCTTGGGTCTGGTGTTCTCACAACGTTTGTTGAAGTCTCGTGTTGTGTTTTGTTTTGTCTGCCTTGTCACGTGGCCAAACCATTTTATCTGTTGTTTCCTTTTATATTCTATGGCGAGGGCTATTCCTAGCTTTTTCTCAGTTCTTCATTTCTGATCTTATCTCTCAGACTGTTTCCTTTCATTCGTCTAACACATTTCATCTCTGTAGAGGTTATTTTTCTTATTGTTCTTGCATCTAGGGTCCAGGTCTGGCATTGGTAGCACAACGTTGGGATGAAGATTGTATTGTATAGTGCTCGTTTTGCCTCCATAGTTATTTCCTTGTTGGACAATAGTGGTGATAACTGTCCGATGATTTGACAAGCTTTGTTGCATCTTGATTCTATCTCTGCTGTTTGGGAATTATCGTTTGTCATTAGACTTCCTAGGTATTTGAATTCCTCTACTTGTTTTAGTTGTCTGCCTTCTATAGTTATGTTGATGTTGTGTTTATTTTTGGCGACATTCATGACTTCTGTTTTGTTGATGTTGATTTTCATGTTGTATTTTGTGCCTGAGATGTTGACATATATATATATAGAGAGAGAGAGAGAGAGAGAGTTAAAGTTATACTCCTATTCTGTTCAATGAAACAAAAAAACAAGATTCCCCTTGTAAAATCCATAATGCCAAAATGTTCCCGGGTGTCACTTCAAGATTTCGTCGATTTTTGAAAATTAGAAGTTATCAGAAGTGAATTGAGTGGTTACAAAATCACTTCTATTTTCATGACAATTGACAATTTTATGAGATTTATGACACGAATTATTGTAAAAAAAAAATAAGTTAATTTGAATATGCTAAATATAGTACGAGTCTTCAGGTTCATTGCAGCAGCAAGCCGACGCATGTGAGTCATGACCCATTCTGGTTTACCTCCCCTAGTGTCAACAAGATAAAGAGTCAAAACATTTCCTAGACAATCCGTTTCTGATGATCAAATTATATTCTGCTGTGATGTTCTGCATACAATTTTTGTCTGTTACTGACCTCTAGAAATGAGCGCTAGAGTCAAATTGTAAACTATAAATGAAGCACATGGGCTATAAATAAACTTGAGTTTGTTAATTTACACACAAACCAGTGTTGTGCTATTTTGGCAGATTTAATGACAAACACTAGCTTAGGGAAGAAAAGAAACCACCCATTCGATGACATTACTAAAGTAGGAACAAAATAACGCGATGGACGTTAATCCACACGCAGTGATCAAAAAGCTGGCTATTTTGTAACATTGTCATAATCTCCATTTGATATTTTTATCTTTTCCTGGTCCTAACTTTTTATGATTTTATTTTTGTTTTAAATGTAGGCTGTTCTCCCAGATTTTGGGGACCACAGTGTAATCACAGCTGTCCTATACATTGCGCAGAACCTTGCAACCACACAGACGGGACTTGTCGGTGTATGCGGCGTTTCAAGGGAATCAATTGTTCAGGTGCTGACTTTAAATGGCATTTACAAATCAATTAAAAATAAGTGATCTATTTATATGTAATTATATATTTTAAATTCATATAGTTCTAACGTGAAATAACCAATTATATAGAATAGTTTCTTGCTAAAAAGTGTCATTTACAAACATTCAGGATAAAGAGACAGATAATAACTTTCAGACTATGAGAATAATGATCTATTTAACTCATCATCATCATTGAGTGCCGTCTCCGTTCGAAGATTTGCTACCATGTAACACCAATCCGCTCTGTCTCTTGCTTTGATGGTACAGGCTAGCATAGGCTGACTTGTCCATCTTTTTATGTTACTCCTCCATGTTAGACTTTGTCTGCCTCAGCCTCTTTTACCTTGTATTTTCCCTTCCTAGATTACTTTTAGTCGGTTCCAACATGTCCCATAAGTTTCATTTGTTTTGTCTTCTTTTCTTTCCATTTAAATCTTCCAATTCTTCTAAAAATCCACATTCGTTCTTTTGACATAAGTTAGAATTTCTAGCCTTGGCTTTCATTGGAATAGTAAATGACGAGGCCCCAATATCCTTCACGGTTGTCAACCATATTCATCTTTCGTGGTCTATACATGCTTCTTGTGTACCACAAACCTTTGATGTTTTCACTTTTTGAGCCGTTGATCATTTCTGATTCTTCCACCCCAGAAAGGACAACCCACAGTATATTCACAGACTTTGTACATTCGGGATGGACATTCCTGGTAGGCGCCGTTGTTGTCAAAATCGATGTTTGCCTGTCGAACCGCGACCACTCTTTGGCCTGTATGTTAAACACGTCGACACAAGAAGAATAAATAATATTCCACTGAAATATCGATACAGTTCTCAGTTCATCCGGTCGTCAGAAGTAAACATAACTACAAAGGGGAATAGCAACCTATTATTTCACAACTAAATTATCGCGCAAATCATTTAAACACGTCAGCAAGAACCGAGTTAGAAAAAAAAACTTTCTACACGCAGCGTTAGTAATCAACATGTTCATATTTTGTGGTTAAATATCAACATTCGCTTTATTTTGTTCGGAGGATGAATTTGCTGTAGCATCAAACAAAGTAGTCTACAAGAGATCTACATGATAACATTAAGGGTTTTCAAGAGATACAGGTCGAAAGAACAATATAATGTGTGTTAAAATTGAATTGTTCTGTTTATATACTAGAAACTTCCGGTTTTAAGATGGCGCGGTCATGTTTGCGTCAACGTTCACTGTTACGTTTTTTGAGCCGGAAAGATGGTTAATTCTATCTTTCCAATGCAGATCAGTGTATAGATAAAAAGTTCCACTGTTCGGAACTTCCCCGGTGAAGCGGAGTACATGCATGTGATCTGAAATCCTCTACAGTGTGCGTGATAGTGTGTTCTGTGTTGATTGCAATATACGTCATCGTTGGAATACCGGTCAATATGACGGTTAGGCGACAGGAACTTTTAATTGTTGTGTCTGAAAAGTGTTCCTTGTTGCAGTTTCCGCATATTCCAAGTCCGGCTTGCTGCAGGAGCTACTGAGTTAAGTGCTCTGTGCACACCGTGAGCTGTGTGTATCATCTGTGTTGATCATGTTTCGATATTCCAATGGTTTGCGATGAATGCTCATATCGTATGACGGGGAACAGTTGGCTGTGTTCACATTCTGTGCGGTTTCGCCTTATGTCTTTTGGCGTGTGCTCAGACATCTATGATGGGGACTACAGTTACCTTTCTTTGTTTGGAAGATCAGATATTAATTCGGATGATTGCGCTGGCACGGGCAGTTGAGCAATTATGGATTTTAATTCGTTTGCAGTGATACCGTGGCCTTCCATAACCATAACCATAACCATATACTAGAAAGGGATAGATAATGATATATATATATATATATAGAGAGAGAGAGAGAAAAGAGAGAGAGAGAAAGTGAGAGAAAGATTCACAGAGATGATGGCAGTTGTGCGTTATCATGATGGTGCAGTAAACCTTGGACAAAAGCTTTGTGGCTAACCATTCGACCGATCTAAAAATGAAAATGATTAGCACGTGACTCGATTTAGTCTGAAACCCTGGTTAAGTTATTATCTAGAAAGAGAAATGACGAGTCTAAAGTTATGTCAACAATCGAAATTCAACATGTAAACACACCAGAATATGAGAGAAACCATGCTACTGAGTGCAGCGACTCTATGTTGGCCCAGTTTTAAACGGTTGCGTGATGCCTGTGTCTAACAACGAAGTCATCATTTCTCAGTTGAGGTTAAATGAGTGCCTTGTCAATGCCTCCATAGTCTCAGAATGCCCCCCCCCCCTTTTTTCATGAAATATTAAACAGAACAGTGCTAAAAGTTTGCTTTCGAAAAACAAACCCTCCCTATCATTTAATTTGGTCTCATTATCCCCTTCATATATATATATCAAAACATTTTTGTTCATCTCAAAGATTTTTGCTATAATCTTGTAAGTTTTGAAGTTTACATTGATGAAGTCCGGAGCCTTATAAATTTTCTCATTATTAAAATTGAGCTTGTGTGGAAGTTGTTTCACTTTGTGACACCACGCACTAGACTTAACGTTCTTAGTAGAAAGTAAATATTTATCTTTGAATGATACTTTAGAACGTTATTTTTTTAACAAAAAATATTTAAAAAAAAGAGTAAATATGACTGTTATCACCGCGGAAAATTCCATTTTAAAGCACACAAGTTTTAACATTTTAAAATACAACTTCTTCTAATCACTTAGAATGTATAATAGAAGAAGTAACTGTGTTTCATCTTCATGGAAAGACACACATAAACAACTCAACTAAAGTATCAGTGAAAAAGAACTGGAATCAAGCGTTGTGTGTGCAGCCGTTACTGACCATTGTTGTGTGTAGAATGTTATTCCGATGGAAGACCCTAAACGTACCCAGATAAATACGTGAATGCTTTTTTTGTGAATCTGCAGCCCTGATCACCTGATCTTTCTTTTAGTCTAGAGAGATGTCTATATTCCGGAGAGCGACGAGAGCAACGGATAAGGACTTGTGAAATATGTTATCATTTCTGAGGAATTTGTAGGGGAGGAGACCTGAGCGCCTACGTACAGTTTCTGTTATGTGCCCTGATGATACTTCGATATCTAACAATAACTAAGTGATTGCTGATTGTTGATATATACAATCTTATTTTAGCGCTGCTGATTATATCAGATAAAAGCCGACCAGTCAACTGTTCGCATGTCCGTTGTTAAGCCTCCATGAAGCTCATAATTCTATATGTTATTTCTTTGGCAATCTGTACGTTGTTTATAAATACATTATGTTTTGAATGAGTATTGTGATTCTTTTGGATATGCGATGACATACACTATGTACCTTATGTATGCAGACATTGTTACTTTTGTTGATTTTAAGAATCAATGAATTAAAATTATTGTACATGTTTTAAATAAAACCGTTTTATGCACATCAATACGTTTTCCTAGCTACAGGAATATTGAAGCCATTCGTACTTTCATGTATAATAGCTTACCCACATGAGTGCCTGATCGTGAACTCATTGTCACTAATGCATGCATATATCACCAAGAGAATCTTCTTCTTTTCTCTTTTCACTGATACCTGAAAGGTGTCGGGGTTTATATCATTTGTCGTTTTTGAGCTGCTCGAACTGTCTGAATTAGTGTGTTTCCTCTGTTTTTACATGTCACTGTCACAGCATCTATCCATCTTCTTCTGGGTCTTCCTCTTGGTCTTTTTCCATGCATTCTCGAGAAATACGCCCTTGATGGTGATTGGTGAGGATTCATTCTGACCAGGTGCCCAAACCTTTTAAGTTGTTGTTGTTCTATATATTCTTGGCAGGGTTTTGTTCCTACCATTTTTCTTATGGTTTCATTTGGTATTCTATCGCTTCTTGTGTTGTTCGTTACTTTTCTCAAGCATCGCATCTCACATATATTTATCTTTCTTAATTGTAATTTAGAAAGGGTCCATGTTTAACTTTCATAGCACAAAGTTGGTCACCAAGAGAATAAAGGCAATAACTATTCACATTACCATATCTCTTATAATATAATTATTGAAACAGAAAACGAGAAATAGGGAACTTGGAGAAGTACGAATTAATTGTAGCATGTGGTTTCCATTATAAAATAATAAATACGTCACGATATGTGCTGTTGTGAAATAGTATTTGAAATGAATTGAATTGAAATTATGTAGACAGAAAGAGAAGGAGATGGTTTAGAATAAAACGTTGTAGTCGTGTGCTGAATGTGTAATTTTAAAATAAGTAAAACACGCTAAGAGGATATCTATAATTTGGTTAATATGATATAATGGTATCAATATTTATCACAGATTGTGCACTAGGATGGTTTGGAGTGAAGTGCATGTACAGGTGTCAGTGTACAGACGATACGTTTTGTCAGAGGGACGGCGAATGTTCTGATGGGAGATGTAGTATGCATTATTTCGGCCCAGCTTGTCTGTTCAGTTAGTATTATAACATTATTTACGTATATCAACCATCTAAACTCATTATAACAGTCTAACACTTTCTATATCATCATCATCAAGTAACGGGCCTGCTGGCGTAGGTGATCATGTCTCTCCATAACTTTCGATCTCGGCAGCTATTTATCATTTCTGTTGTTGACCTTCTGCCAAGCCATTCTATTAAGCTGTCTGCTATTTTTTTCTCTTTGTTTCCCTCTATCTCTTCGTCCCTCAATTTTTCCAGTTGTTACAATATATTCCAGTTGTTCTCTTCTCATTACATTGCTAAAAAATGATGATTATTTCTTCCTAATATTGGAAATTAGCTCTCTTTCTATATATTTCACTTTAAAATGCACTTGATTTGTTTTTCTCTTGAGTTTTATCAATATTTCCTGCTATTTGCTTCCCCCATTTCTATTCACGTTGTCTTGATGCCCCTTTCTTTATTTGTGAAGTCTTCAGAGCAAATAAGTTACGCTATTATTTCAATCAGTAATGCACTAAGGGGATCCTTTGTTGTTAGTTTAAAGACACGACATATTTTGGGGGTTATTAAGTCTTGGAATTTCTGGTTTCTCAACGTGATATTCTCAGTTTACTGACATGTTGTTGTTGGTTTAGTGAGGTTCCACTGTTGGTTTGCAAATTTAATCATCTTAGTTTAGTGACGTGTTGTTGTTGGCTTACAGATGGAACTTTTGTTGTTTATAGACGTGATATTGTTAATTTACAGACCTGATCATATTATTGTGTAAGACAGGGGTGCGTACTATCCCCCCTGCTGTTTTTGATTAGGTCTGTGTACAAATGACTACTGAAAATATTTCACACCACCAAAAATACCATACACACTAAGAAACATCAATTTGAAAGACTATAACGAAATGTTACGCCACTGAAAATGGTTACTCCGAATGTACTAAAATTGCACAGAATGATAGTCGCAAAGGACTGGGAATATTTCAACTTTACTAAAAGGACATAAGATTATAGTTAGACTTATAGAAACGATTAGATAAGCCACTGACAATGAGCTGAATCAAATAAAGTGGAACATGATGATAGTTGGAAAAAGGGTTACCCCTCTGGAAATGAATACTTCGACTCTATTAAACTGACACAAGGTCGCAGGCGTATGGGAAAGGGTTAGATAAAACTCTGAAAACAGATGCATGCGAGAGAGAGAGAGAGGGAGAGAGAGAGAGAGCGAGAGAGAGAAAGAGGATGAATGCGATACAGAACCCAGTTTATTCCTCAAATTATTTAACGAACCTCTATGAGAGCGATATACATATATATATACATATATATATATATATATATACCCATGCCCATACATATGAACACATACATGCATATGCACACCCATACAGGGACAATCATATATATGTAGAAATATGCGCAAAACGCCCACATAACCAGAAGATTACACACCGAGGTCAGTGTGCATACACAAAGGAGAATAATAGAACAGGAGAATAACAGGTACTTGAAAGGAGGAAAGAGTGAGATGTCTGAGAGTAGGGTATACTAAAAATCATGTGAAAGGTAAGCAGCACAGACAAAAGAGGCGTAGGAGACCACCGATGTATCGCAGTGGGGTCTAGTTGAGGAGAGCTGTGAATAGCATTGCATAGTGGATATACTAATGTACAAAACATGGGCAGTAGAGAAAACTATGCAATAGGGAAAGAGCAACTAAAGGGAAACTATGTGTACGAGTGAGATACGTTCATGCCTCGTGGGGTCAGCGAACCCAATTGGACTATAAGGCGATTCTCAAAAAGCAAAATCTGCTACGGTCTCCAGTGCGGTAAATGACTATACCAGTGAAACAGGTGTTTTACTCGTACGTCAAATTACTAATTTACAGACGCCGAAACGTTAGTTTACATTCGCTACTTTACAGGCGTCAAATTTCGAGTTTGCAGACACGAAATCAATAATTTACAGACACCAAAATGCTAGTTTGCAGGCGTCAAATTGTTAGTTTACAGACTTCAAATTGCTAGTTTTCAGGCGTAAAATTAGTAGTTTACTAGCGTCAGATCGCTAGTTTACTGGCCCGATAGTGAACGTTTATCGACACCCACGTGTTACATTACAGACGTGACATTGGCAGCTTACAGAGTTTACAATGCTAGTCTACAGTCTCAATATTTTAGTTTACAGACGTGACATTGGCAGTATATAGATTTTATAATGCCAGTCTACAGTGTCAATATTTTAGTTTACAGACGTGACATTGGCAGTATATAGATTTTACAATGCTAGTCTACAGTCTTAATATTTTAGTTTACAGACGTGACATTGGCAATATATCGATTGTATAATGCTAGTCTACAGTCTCAATATTGTAGTTTACAGACGTGACATTGGCAGTATATAGATTTTATAATGCTAGTCTACAGTCTCAATATTTTAGTTTACAGACGTGACATTGGCAGTATATAAATTTTACAATGCTAGTCTACAGTCACAATATTTTATTTTACAGACGTGACAATGGCAGTATATAGATTTTACAATGCTAGTCTACAGTCTCAATATTTTAGTTTACACACGTGCTACATCTCAATATTTTAGGCAGTTTACAGAGGCGGTGTTGATATTATTTTTTTTTTTAATTGAGTTGTGAAGATAATCTGTCGGCAAAACTAAACTAAACGTAACATGTGCACTATTGATACTTGATGTTGTTATGTTACAGACTACTATTTCTAGTTTACATATGTGATAGATCTAATTTACAAACATTGTAAGTTTAGAAAAGTGATAGTTCTATTTTACAAAGGGGGGAACAGGCAAAAATTGTAGTGCTTCGGTAAAATTGGTCTTCCCTCAGTTAAGTCTCACTTTAATGGTATACATCTTTTAGCTCACTAATTTTCACATATTATCTATTTTTAACTGATCACAGACATATGCAATGACATATACCATACAAGATACATACCAAATGAACTAAAAACATCAACTTTTATTGAATTACCTTAAAAGAATGGTGCAGTTGAATGCAGCGATTTTAGAACAATAAGCCTAATGAGCCAGGTAACCAAAATTTTGCTAAAAGTTATACAAGGAAGGGTTCAGAATAAAATTAATAATGAATTAGATGAACAGCAATTCGGATTCAAGAAAAACAGTGGGACAAAAGAAGCCATATTCAGCATGAGGACATTGATCGAAAAGTACATAGAAGTAAACAAACCAATATATGCCTGCTTCATAGACTACACCAAAGCATTTGATAGAATAAACCATAATCAACTTATAGACTCCCTAAAAGATATAAATCTGGATGACACAGACATATGACTGATATGTAATTTGTACTGGGAGCAAACAGCAATAATAAAATATAACAAGGAGAACTCTACACTTATTGATATAAAAAGAGGAGTAAGACAAAGATGCATCCTATCACCAAGCTTGTTCAAGTTATACACCGAGCAAATCTTTAAAAACATCACTGAGATTCCAGGCCTAAACATTAATGGGAAGATAACCAATAGCCTAAGATATGCTGATGATACTGTACTATTAGCGGAAAATCCTAAAGATCTACAACAATTGCTTAATGTGATAAACATGACAAGCAAGAAATATGGACTAGATATGAATATCAAAAAGACTAAAACTATGGTCATAAACAAAGGAAATTCTCAAGACCTACAATTAAATATCAAAGTTGAAGGAATACATCTAGAGACAGTTCAGAAGTACAACTACCTGGGACATACTAGTCCCAGTGATGGAAAATGTAAAACTGAAATGAATAAAAGAATAGGCATGGCAAAAAGTAATTTCAATGCCATGAAAAATATACTAACATCAAAACAAATAACAACAGGGCTAAAACTAAGAATTGCAAATTGTTACATCTTCTCAATATTCCTGTATGGTGCAGAAACATGGACATTAGACCAGAAAACAGAACAGAAAATTGAAGCCTTTGAAATGTGGATTTACAGAAGAATAGGTAGAATTGGATGGAAAGAAAAGAAAACAAACGAGGAAGTTTTAGGACGACTAAGGGTGAAAAAAAGAACTACTAAACACAAATAGAGCAAGACAAATGCAATTTTTGGGTCATGTTAAAAGAACACAACAGTCTAATAAAAGTAATATTAGAGGGGAAAATACAAGGTAAAAGAGGCAGAGGCAGACCAAGACTAACATGGACGAGTAACATCAAAAGATAGACAAGTCAGCCTATGACAATCTGCACCATCAAAGCAAGAGACAGAGTGGAATGGCGCTCCATGGTAGCCAACCTTCGAAGCGGAGAAGGCACCCAATGATGATGATCTATTTTTATCCTTCGATAGGTAGCACATCTCTCTTTTGCATCATCATTTCATTGTGTTATCCCTCTGTTTATTTATCTTTGATTTACCTGTCCCGCTCATCACAAATGTAGTATAATTTATCTTTATTTCGTTCTTTGTGTTCTCATTTTCTGAGGAAGGCCGCATCTAGGCCGAAACGTCAGTATTTTGTTGTATTCTTTATATGTAAAGCAGATACCATACCTTGTAAAAGTATACGTTACACCCTACAACTTACTCCTTCTATGTTACAAACATTGTACGTTTACAGAAGTGATCGTTCTATTTTATTGGACACAACTTGCTCCCTAACTTGCTCCACAACTTGCTTCACAACTTGCTCATCTTATTTTATAAACATTGTAAGTTTACAGAAGTGATCGTTCTATTTTATTGGACACAACTTGCTCCACAACTTGCTCATCTTATTTTACAAACATTGTAAGTTTACAGAAGTGATAGTTCTATTTTATTGGACACAACTTGCTCCACAACTTGCTCCACAACTTGCTCATCCTATTTTACAAACAGTGTAAGTTTACCGACGCTACTCTTCTAGTTTGCTAATGTGACATTGCTAGTCTATAGACATGGCATTATTTTAGTTTCAGTCGAGACGGTGATAATTTTCTTAGCAACATTTCTCCCTTATATATCATCTCTTGTTATCTCTACTTCAGAGCGTCTAGAGAAAAACTGAATGTACTTGAAAGAGCGCCGCAGATGTTATTCAGTTATGGTAGATTTCTGTCCTTTGGTTTTTGGCTTGTGCATAATTTAGTAGGTTCCCCATTAATGTTTCTCGAGCTGCATTTAACTGCTGGTAGTTGTGTGGCACTGTGTGTCGGTACACGTAGTAGTAGCCTCCGTCAGTCATAGTTGACTATGGATTTTTCAGCGCCCCTAGAAATGTTATTTTTTCCTTTCTTTTCTTTCGCAGCGTATTCTCTTTCTCTATGAAACTGTCTGTTTCTTCTTTGAGGTGAACCTTTAGAGTATGTTTCCAGAGATTGCGGTCTGCAGCTATGTCTTCCCATGCTGTAGGGTTTATGTTCAGAGTCTTCATGTCACGTTTACACACATCTACAGATCGAAGTTTTGGGCGCCCCCTAGTTCTTTTACCATATGCCAGTTGTCCGTAGAGTATATCTTTTGGTACGCGGCCATCTTTCATACGGTATACATGGCCAAGCCAGCGTAACCTACGTTGTTTGAGCAACGTGTAGATATTCGGTAGGCCTGTGCGAGTCAGGACCTCCACGTTTGTCACTTTATCCTTCCAGGTGATACCAAGAATACGGCGTAGACATCGCATATGGAATGCATTTAGCCTCCTCTCCTGCGTTACATAGGTTGTCCAAGATTCGCTGCCATACAGGAGGATACTAATTATGCAGGCATTGTACACTGCAGATTTTGTTTTAATTGTCAGTTTGTTGTTTTGCCAGACACGCTTAGAAAGACGGGCAAAGGTGGTAGCGGCTTTACCAATACGAGTGTCAATTTCTGTATCTAAAGATAGTCTGTCGCTGATGATGGACCCCAGGTAGTTATACTGCCGCACGATGTCAAGTTTATAGTTGTCGATAGAGATTTCAGGTGTTGCTTCGACGTCCTGACCGAGTATGTTAGTTTTCTGCAAACTTATTGTTAGACCGAAGTCTTGGCAGGCATGTGCAAAGCGATGTACCATGCTCTGGAGTTCTTCCTGGCTTTGCGTGACAAGTGCAGCGTCGTCAGCAAATAACAGATCTCTAATATAAATATGTCTGACCTTAGACCTTGCCTTTAGTCTTGAGATGTTGAACAGTCGGCCATCGGATCTAGTATGCAGAAAGACACCTTCATTTGCATGTGAGAATGCATGTTTTAACAGAACAGCGAAGAAGATTCCAAATAGAGTTGGAGCAAGAAAGCATCCTTGCTTGACACCGCTGCGTATGCCGGAGGGTTGTGATGTGTTGCCGTCATATTGGATGGTGCCCTTCATGTCCTCATGAAACGATTTGACTAGCGACAGTAGAGTATGTGGGCAACCTATTTTGGAAAGTATTTTGAAAAGACCTTCTCAGCTGACAAGGTCAAATGCCTTTGTAAGGTTGATAAAGGCTATGAAAAGAGGCTTTTTCTGCTCTCTAGATTTTTCTTGAAGTAGACGTAAGGAGAAAATCATGTCTGCAGTTGATCTTCCGGATCTGAAGCCGCATTGCGATTCAGGATATACGCGTTCTGCGAGTTTTTGTAGCCTTCCTAAGATGACTCTGGCGAAGGTCTTGCCGACTATGCTGAGTAAGGAGATGACTCTGTAGTTGTTGCAGTCGCTTCTATCTCCTTTATTTTTGTAGAGAGTTACAATCACGGAGTATCTCATATCTTGAGGAATGGCTTTCTCTTTCCAGCATAGATGTAGCACGTCAAGCAGGGGATGTAACAATGCACTATTGCAGGATTTAATCAGATCGGGAGGGATCCCATCTTGTCCTGGAGCCTTGCCTGTGGCCAAGCTATCTATGGCCTTGCTAAGTTCCTCTACGGTTGGTTCAATGTCTAACACTTCCATAGGTGGGAGACATTGTATGGCGTCGAGGGCGTTTGATGTAACAGTGTTTTCTATTGAATAAAGTGAAGAATAATGTTCCACCCATCTTTCCATCTGTTTGCCTCTGTCTGTTATTTTCTCCCCAGTGGATGACTTTAGTGGGACAATAGTGCATTTTGTTGGCCCAAGGGCTTTCTTTATGCCATCATACATTACTTTTATGTTTCCAGATAGGCCAGTTTGCATTGTGCAGACGTTCCAGAAACCCAAACGTAGGTTGAGTTTCTTAATTGTTGGTTTCACTTGTGTGGCAGGTGTGGATGGTATCCTGTCGACACCAAAATGGCGATTCTGGAGTGTCCTCTCCAGGGCGCGAGCTTCGGCAGAAAAAGAAAGAGACAAGTTGTTGCCCATGCAACATGTTTCTTCACTCCGCGCAGCCGAGCGATCCAAAGGTCTAGCAGGGCAAGAACAGTTTGGTGCCAACTGCGCCGCAGGAGTTGCCAGAGCAATGTTGAAATAAACACTGAACTGCCTTAGGGACTCCATCTCCGGATTTTTCCTCAGGGTTTACTCCCGAAGTATATTCCTTGAACGGGTGCCCGCTAGACAGCGGGGGTTTATAATCAGAGTTGACCTTCTCCTAGATGCGTTGCCATCTTTAGGCTGACGGGTCGCACCTACCCGGGGAGGAGGTTAGAGGGCGCCTCCGATTCGCCGACGAAAACGTCATAGGGCATTTGGGGCATTTTATAGAATTAGCTACCCCACGCAACTAATTCACCCCACCCTCCGGTACACGTACTGTACAGGTAAATAAATATGTAGTGTTTGTTAGTTACTGTCCTACCTAGCTACGCCACCTACCTGGTGTTTACTGGCAACTGCGCAACATATGTAAGCCATATACTTATTATTTGTCGATAATTGTGTTACATATTAAAGCCATATATGTGTTGTTTGTTAGTAATTGTGTTACATATTAAAGCCATGCATCTGGTGTTTATTAGTAATTATGTTACATATTAAAGTCATATAGATCGTTAACCATCAATAGATCTTTAGTAGAAAGAACCGTAGGGATGAAAACAGATCTATACCTATATTTTATAGATCATACCAAAGCGTTGGATAAAGTAAGACACCAAGAAATAATCACAATTTTAGGAGACATTAACGTAGACACCAAAGATCTAAGCATAATAAAGCACAAGTACTGGCAACAAACAGCGGCCATAAGAACTGGAAATCAATTGGGAATGTTTCAACATATAAAACAGGGTGTTATACAAGGTTGTGTTCTGTTACCAGATTTATTTAATATGTATAGTGAGATTATTTTAAGATCCACAAGGAACATGCCTGGAATAACAATTGGATGTCATAATATAAATATCTCAAGTAATTTCATGATATAGTCTTAATAGCTAAGGCTGAAAATTACATCTGGAAACAATGTTAACCTCAGATGGTAGATGTATAACAGGTGAGATGGTAGATGCACAGCAGAGGTGAGTTGGTAGATGTACAACAGTTGAGATGGTAGATGCACAACAGAGGTGAGATGGTAGATGTACAACAGTTGAGATGGTAGATGTATAACAGGTGAGATGGTAGATGTACATGATGTGAGATGGTAGATGCACAGCAGAGGTGAGTTGGTAGATGTACAACAGTTGAGATGGTAGATGCACAACATGTTACATGGTAGATGTACAACAGAGGTGAGAAACAAAGTAGCTCAGGCAAAAACAGCTTGCCAATAAACGAGGAAGTTACTGTAAAAGCTATTTTTGACAACAGAAGCGAGAAAAAAACAGTTATTAAATATCATGTAGAACCAATCTTAACACATGGATGTTAATAATGAACAATATAATAACAGACACGAAAATCACTGCAAGCTGTAGTTAATGTGGTTTTGCAAAAGAATGTTGAGAATACCCTGGACAGCTAAGAAGAGACAAAACGTTCTGAAAGAGGCCAACGCGAGAAGAGAGCTAATAATCAATATTAGGAAGAAATATTCATAATTTTTTGGCAATATAATGAGAAGGAGACATCTGGTATATATTGTAACAACTGGGGAAATTGAGGAACGAAGAGATAGAGAGAAGCGAAGAGAAAAGATGCCAGATAGCTTAAGAGAATGTCTTGCCAGAAGGTCAACAACAGAAATGTTAAATAACTGTCGAGATCGAAAGTTGTAGAGAGACATTATCACCTATGCCATCAGACATGGTACTTGATGTTTATTAAAACCATATACCAGGTGTTTGTTAGTAAGTGTGTTACATATTAAAGCCATATACTTTGAGTTCGTTGGTAACTCATTAAATTATCCACAATACGTGATGATTATCATAGAAACGTGATCAAAACACCATATTCCCTATACGGTTACTGACATGTCGGACTTATTCCCTCTCTGTTTATATTTTGCTTGATGATATGTTCCAAATAGTTTTGATCATACCCATAGTTCTATTTCATTGCTATTTGTTAATGTCTTCTACAGTAGTCATGATTTTTAAAATCTATTCTGTTAAAACTGAATATTTAGACTTTTGTATGATCCTATCATTATTTTACTTGTATTGCCGTTATTAAAAGAATAACTATTTCAGTCAATGTAATTGCCGCGTTCGCTGATAGAAAGGTGCAAGCTGACTATATAATTGACAACAATCATACGACGTGTAATCCTGACAAATCTGCTACTTCCCTCGTCGTTAAAGTTGACGGCAAATCACAATTTCTCTGGTTTAGGATGTACGTCAACGATCCAAGTAAGTTCGTAATAGATGGCACAGTGTTTATCATTTCGTAAAACCACAGAACACAATAGATAGCACAGTGTTTATCATTTCGTAAAACCACATAACACAATAGATAGCACAGTGTTTATCATTTCGTAAAACCACAGAACACAATAGATAGCACAGTGTTTATCATTTCGGAAAACCACAGAACACAATAGATAGCACAGTGTTTATCATTTCGTAAAACCACAGAACACAATAGATAGCACAGTGTTTATCATTTCGGAAAACCACAGAACACAATAGACAGAACAATGTTTATCATTTCGTAAAACCACATAACACAATAGACAGAACAATGTTTCATCATCATCATGTGCCATACCGGTTGGCGTACGTTATCATGTCCCTCCACAATCTTCTATCTACAGTGCATCGTATCAGCTCTTTTGTTGACTGTTTTCCATGCCATGACACCAAGCTATCCAGTATTTTCTCTCTTTGTCGCCAGCGATTTCTCTTTCCTTTTATTTTGCCAGTTGTAACCAAGTATTCCAACTGTCCTCTTCTCATAATGTGCCCGAAAAATGTTGATTGCTTCTTTCTGATGTTCTTTAAGAGCTCCCTTTTTGTGTTGGCCTCTTTGAGAACTTCCTCATTGGTCTTTTTAGCTGTCCAGGGAACTTTCAACATTCTTCTGAGAAATCCCATCTCTGTAGCCTCTAATCGTCTTTTCATTTGTTTGTCTACTGTCCATGATTGGCTTCCATAGGTCAGAATTGGTTCTATATAGCACCGATGAACTGTTTTTCTCATTTCTATTGACATAGAATTGAACAATGTTTACCATTTCGTAAAACCACAGAACACAGTAGACAGAACAATGTTTATCATTTCGTAAAACCACAGAACAGAATAGACAGAACAATGTTTACCATTTCGTAAAACTACAGAACACAATAGACAGAACAATGTGTACCATTTCGTAAAACCACAGAACACAATAGAAAGAGCAATGTTTACCATTTCGCAGACCTACAGAACACAACAGACAGAACAATGTTTACCATTTCGTAAACCCACAGAACAGAATAGACCAAACAATGTTTACCATTTCGTAAACCCACAGCACACAATAGACAACAGTGTTTACCATTTTGTAAACCGAGTGATACAGAAGACGGGTCAGTGCGTACTGCTATATAAACCATATGTTGACAAAAGTAATGTTAGTGTTTACCACATTTTAAATCACTGTTTATAATAATGACGAGTCTGTATGCGACAAAAGTGCAAGTTGGTATCAAATATTGCCTTTTATCAAATTAAATACACAAGTTCATTTGATCAATTGCAAATGGCCTTGTACATGTATTATGATTTTAGTAATTGTGTGCATCCACTTTGTCAGCAACTGTCACACTTTATGTCACTTGATTTCGATGTTTTCTGCATTTTTGTGCATATAATTTGTATGTGTTTGTAAATGCATGGAATATGTGAATGAACAGATATCACCTATTGGATGTACCTTTAAACGGGTTGAGCAAGAAGACGGAGTTCTCTTTTTTAACGGATCAAAGTAGAGTGTGATTGGGTAGATCCTGACCATAGAGAACTCGTACATGTATTGATGTGAATAAGGAAAGCCGTTAAAACAATAGGAATTATGTGTTTATCTTATTAGGTGATTGGTTGGATTAGAGGCAAGACGCCGGTCTCGAGACAGAGAGATTGTGAGTTCAAATCTCGGCTGCACCAGTTGGGATTTTTATTTTCTCTCTGCGGCAATTACCCCTGGTCTCAACAATGACCTGTAAACATACCTCTTCCTATGAATTGATTCACTGATTATCGCCTCGGAAGTTTCCCTCCATAATAATATTCATTTATTATTATTTGTCTCCAGTCTTAACCACTGGAAACTACTATTCGTGCTGTTTCGTCCTAAATGTTTGTCTGCAACGCAAGTATTCAGCCCTACCCTATCCGGGAAATACTTGTCTTAACAGGAAAAATATTTCCGAGCTGTGATCACAGCCTTATGCTATAGTCATGAGAAAGCCTTCGCGAAAAGACATTGCCTACGAAGCTAATTTTTTAGTTAGCTGAGTGGCAGTGTTCCCTAGCGTTTGGCTTTTCGTGGCAAGGCGCTGTGCCACTGAGTACGGGTTCGATCCTGCCTTGGTCCATATTTTTTTCTGTTGGTTATTATTTTTTCCGAGTGCTGTAAACATACCTCTTCCTATGAATTGATTCACTGATTATCGCCTCGGAAGTTTCCCTCTATACTAATATTCATTTATTATTATTTGTCTCTGGTCTCAACAGGGAGGCCCTGCTTGAAACGTGCACATCAGAGAATACATATAATCAAAATTACACATTTCTGTGATATAAAAGAAAAGAAACACAAAGAGAAATTCTAGCACCAAAAACACATTAGGGACGATTGTTGGGGGAAAATAATGCATCTGCACACATAGATTGCTTTACTCAGTTTGAAAGAGAACGGCAAAACAACACGTATCCACGTAGGAATTTATACGTAGTGTAAGGTTAGGAATGCAACGTTGGAAAAAGGAATAAAAAAACACGAACATTTACCACGTGGATTTAGTGTCCACGTTCAAATATGTTCAACTCCTTCATGTTCGAATTTCAGGGAAATAACAAAATTAATTCCCCGCTACCCTGGCACAACGTCACAGAAACACATCACTTTCACAGTTTCATTTTGTGCCTATTATTTATCTCGTAATATGTTCGCAGTAAATTGAGAACAAATCCGGCGACAGAACACAGCCTTGTCTGACTTTTTGTTGTATACATATACATACAGTTTTCTGTTGGGTTGTCAATTCTAATGTGTGCTGCTTGCTCCTCTTCTTTCCGTTCATTCAGCTTGTTACGGTATTCTCAATGCCTTATTTTTGCATGGCATGTCAAGTAAATGAAGATTATCTTTTCTTGGAAATTTTGATGATATTACTGGATTCTTCAGCTCGTTTTAAACATTCTTCATGTGTTACTGCCTTGCTATCCATGGAATTCTTAACATTCTTCAGATAAACTACATTTCAGCTGCCTCTAATGTTCTTTTGTGTTGTCTTGCTTATTGCCCATTACTCGTTTTCATACAGTAGATCAGGTTTGATGTAACACCTTAGGACCCTTTCAAGAACATTGATTGACAATGATTTGTTACATAGGATGTCTTTTATTCAATGGATTTATGTCTTTGCTTGTCTTATTCTGCTTCTAAATTTTTGCAGTGTATCTGCCATCTAATGTTATTATTGACCCCAGGTATTTGAATTTATTCACATTAGTGTGTGCTATTACCAATACAGCAAAAGAAATAAAAAAAAAAAGAAAAATAAATATTTAGCAACAAATAAAGCAGCCAAGTGAACCAAATGATTTCCTTAGCTACTATAAAAATAGTGTTATTAAAATACATTACCCAGAACAAAAGGATTAAAAACAAGTTAACTTTGTCCAATGCTTTAAACTAGTAGCTTTTTTTCAATTTTGGGATACATACTTCATAATATCCATGTATAATAGATTGTACCTAATTAGAACATAATAACTGTTTCATGTGATATTACATCTTTTTAATCATTAATAATTCTTTTACCGCTTTCAACTTTTTCTTTAGCAAAAGAAAAGGTCCATGGATCGTGCTTTACTCTCTTTTGTTGTGACATTGTAGTAAGATAATGAACGGCAATACAACATGCACGACAGTCTAAAAGATCTCCAGTCTACATTGTATATGTTTATTATAACCACCTTATTTGCCTAGCGTCACGCTAAGTTATTATTATAGTTTAGACAGGTTAAGGAGGCTCTTGGTAGCAATAACCTTTCTACAAGCGACGAGTCTCTAACATTCCACCAAGAAAATCACCAATAGTAAGGCACCTGGAGATCATATCTCAGGAAAAATGATTAAAATGACAGATGAGAACACCTTCAATCATCTCTCAACTCTGTTCAATGAAGTCAGGCGCAATGAATACCCACCACAACAACAATGGGAAAATAGCGTGATTGTGAAGCTCCTTAAAAAGTAGATCTATCAGATTGTAACAACTGGTTGGGATTCACGTTACTATTTATACCTGGTCAACTCTTAAATAGCATGATACTAGAATGAA
This sequence comes from Megaustenia siamemsis, assembly GCA_032433765.1. Classification (NCBI taxonomy): domain Eukaryota; kingdom Metazoa; phylum Mollusca; class Gastropoda; order Stylommatophora; family Ariophantidae; genus Megaustenia; species Megaustenia siamemsis. The sequence continues at coordinate 74,687,759 of JAVIAB010000156.1, read as the reverse complement.
TGAAGAAGTCTGTAGCTAAAGAATTAAGAGAAGAACAAACGAGATTTAGACAACATCGATCATGAATTCTCACATTTTACTCGCAGAATCATTTCGCCCATTGACATCTATGAATTTCCTCTAAATTATGTGAATATTATAAAAGCCTTTCATTCAGATTAAATTTGCCCTGTGATAGCAGAAACTGTCAACTATGACTGGTTGTCAACAGATGTCAAACAAGGATGTGTCATGTCACTACTTTTTTTCGGAACTGCAATTGATTGCGACAAATCAATAGAAGACAAAAATTAGGCATTAAGTGGAATGATATAATACATTGCTAAAAGATCTCGACTTAGTAGACGACTTGACACTTTTGACCTCTAAACATTCTGATGCTCAAAAAAACATACAACGACTGCACAATATTGCTGGTCAAATAAGGAATCTTGATCGACACGAACATGACGAAAGTCCTGGATATTACCAACAAAGCTTCTGATATAACAATTACCAATGGAATTTTACACGTTACAATTTGTGACTACCTAGACAGCAAATGTCCAGACAATAAAATCAGAAATCATGACAGGCACCGAACTAGCATCAAATTATTCAACAAACTGACGATCATCTGGGGATCCAAATTTATCAGTAAACGAACGTAAACTTAGACTGTTCAACTCCTATGTGATACCAGTGCTAACATAAGCTGGAAAGAATACATTTCAAACGAGAAGATAAGAGACAATCGGGAATAGAATACGTGTTGAGCTTTACAAGAAAAAGACGTTGGAAATTGATCGGCCACGTGCTAAGAATGAATGAAGAAAGACTTCCCCATTAGGCACTCATGGGGCAACCATCTGGTAAAAGAAAACAAGATAGACCAAGAGAATCGCTAACAAGAACAATTACCAGGGAAGGCTCAACCAATGGACTAAGAAACAACCACAAACTACAAGATCCAGCAGCACATCGTCAATTGTAAAGAAACATGACTTCCGCCCTATGTGCCGTCTTCGGCCCTAGTGGAAAATGAATGAATGAATTAAACACTTCAAACAACGAAGAAAACATACTGCCTGACCAAAGAGATCTGTAAGAAAAAAATGAAGGATACAACTGTCTTAGAAATGATATCAACAATGTAATTATCGAAATAATCTAAATATTTATAGATCAAATAAAAGAAGATTTAAGTAAGAGTACCTATGGTGCAAAAAAAATGTTAAAATAATATAATAATTATCAAGAAAGAAGAGGAATTATAGAAACATTTCTTAAAACCGGAGATTAATTTTTTTTCTTCGGATTTCACTTTCCAAATCTTGCCATGTGAACGATGATAGTCGCGTTGTCTTTATATTTAAATACTTTCAGAATTAATCATTTTGGACACACACATTTTTCCTTACCAATAAGAACAATAAAAGATCAGAAATAAAACGTACATGTTTTAATGTTTATACTGTTACGTGTCACACGGCCTGAACAACTGTCGATATATCGTCTTATAAAAACACAAGGAATGAAGAGAATGACTTGGCAGATGGTCAACAACATAAATGATAAATAAATGTCGTGATCGATGGTTGTAGAGAGACATGATCACCTACGCCAGCAGACTTGGTACTTGATGATGATGAGTAATGAATTTTTAAAAGCCGATTTTTTACATTTAGTCCAAAACTAAACCGTAATTGAATAATTTAAAAAAAACGTGTGCTATAATTCGTTACAAAGATTGGAATCGACTCTAAAATTGTTTGCAATAAATAGCTTGATGTGTAATCGTCTTGTGAAAGGAGGCGATATCGAGGGATCGTATTGGAAACTAAAAGAAAATGATATCTCGCGAGAATATTTTATTTTTACTACAAAATAATCCAATTCAATCGCCAAATATCAAATTATTTAAAAATAAACATTTTGCTAGAGATTTTAACTTGTTTCAAATTTTAAAAAATGTCTAAGTAAGCAAACGTGTTGTCAACCCATACAAAAGCATACGAGTTCTGGAAAACAACAAGAGGCAGATATAAGTTTAACGCATTGGAAAATGAATGTATAAGTACTTGGTATAGCATGGGACGAATTGACAGAAACAGAACAAATTAGAGAAATCGTCAATAAACCACTAATATCATCAGTAATCAAGAAAAAACGTCTAACTTATATTGCACGCGTGATGGAAAAATAACAATAACCGAATAACAAAGCAAGCCCCCATGTGAGGAATAACAGAAAGGAGGAAAAGAGGTCGATCCAGAGAAACACTGAGAAGAACATTGATCAGAGAGGCAAAGGCAGCAGGAATTGGCTCCCTCAATGAGATCGAGATGCTTCGACAGATCCTGAGACAAATGGCGAGATCTGATCAAACAATATGTGCAAGGTTTGAGACTGCTAGAAAGAACATTTAGAAAAAGAGAACGAGCATATGGATATATGCGCTATGGGCCGACCACGGCTCGGAGGGTCAATAGACAGACAGACAGACAGACAGATAGACAGACAGACAGACAGATAGACAGACAGATAGACAGACAGACAGACAGACAGACAGACAGACAGATAGAGAGATAGATAGATAGATAGATAGATAGATAGATAGATAGATAGATAGATAGATAGATAGATAGATAGATAGATAGATAGATAGATAGATAGATAGATAGATAGATAGATAGATAGATAGATAGATAGATAGATAGATGGATGGATATGATGGATGGATGGATGGATGGGATGGATGGATGATGGATGGATGATAGATAGATAGATAGATAGATAGATAGATAGATAGATAGATAGATAGATAGATAGATAGATAGATAGATAGATAGATAGATAGATAGATAGATAGATAGATAGATAGATAGATAGATAGATAGATAGATAGATAGATAGATAGATAGATAGATAGATAGATAGATAGATAGATAGATAGATAGATATAAGGAAATAACAAAACAAAAACTCGTCGATCGTCAGCCGTACATTCGACTGGATGCTGGTCTTGTTAAACAAATCCAGCCGTACAGTCCACTCGCCATTGATATTTAACGTTTGTATGAATGAATAGACTCACATGTAATTAAGACTGTTACTGTATAATACTCCTAACATACCGGCAACACTTCTCAAAGCTACAACCATCTACCTCATATCTCCCCCATTCCCAACACTAAACACAAAGACCATTGATTTCACTTAAATTACAGAACCCAGAAAATATCCTAGTTTATGGTATGATGTAGACGATTAACATTTCACAAAGACACACATTTAATATTTTGTCTTTGCTATAACGATTACATGCGAACCACGATTCCATGATAGTATCGTACAAAAAATAAAAGAACATATTTTCAACAAAGAAATGTCCATAAACTTCCATGTGACCGTTATTTGATATTTTAAATATTTATATTTGTAAGTGACTTTGCCACATCTTTAAGTCCAACGTGTTGAATTACTTTTCAGTGCATCTCTGTTCTATGTCAGAAAAATGGTATTCTTCATTATTGTAATTGCCGCACATCAGATTACCATTAATCCACACATATTTGGTTTGCTCTAGAAAACATGCTCAACTTTACTGTGTCAATAAATAACAACACGGAATGTGTCAACGGGCGGAAGTTCAAAGGCAACATGTATGTGGATGTCATGTGTGACACTAACGTTGTTCCTGCGACGCTAGACATCCAGGGACCTGTTGCAGCTAATATCTGCAGTTTATACATCAGTGCTGGTAAGATTTATTATCATTATCACTGCTATTGTCACTCATTATTTCACAATAAAACATGAAATAACATACGTTGTCTATAGGTTTCTTCTTGATCACGAGTAGTGTAGTATTTAACTAAAATCAACAGACAATCTAATCCTACGTCTTATATATACATTGTATTGTAGATGCGTGTAGCACATAGAATTTTTCATGTGTGGATTTGATTGTTTGTTCATTAAAATAAATTATTATTAATAGTTAGCTGAAAATGTGGGTACCTGGCAGTAGTCAGGGAAGGTCAAGAATCGGATGAGAGAGCAGTGGGTCACGTTCCCTCAAAAGATGTGCCTCTGAAATGTGAGGGCTCTACATTCCACTCTCATGTTCTTATACTTCACCTTCTTATTTCCTTCCTCATTTGCCTTTCAGCGTCGAGGAGAGATACAATTTGCGAATTTTCTCTTCTGTTTGACTCTGCTACTGTTATGTCCTTTATTGTTTCTAATATTCCGCCAATCTTTCTTTTTCGTGGTCGCCCTTTGGGTTAGATGTACTCGCAATGTTTATTGAAGGCTCACTGTGTTGTCTTTTACTCTTTCTGAATTACCACATGGCCAAATCATTTTATCGTTTGTTTATTTTTATATTCTATTGCTGGGGTTATATCTAGCTTTATCTCTTAGTTCTTCATTTCTCATCTTATCTCTCAGACTGTTTCCTGCCATTCGTCTAACACACTTCATCTCAGTAGAAGTTATTTTTCTTATTTTTCTTGCATCTATGGTCCAGGACTAGCATTAGTAGTACACCGTTGAGATGATGTTGAGATTGTATTACAAAGTGTCCGTTATGTCCCTACAGTTATTTCCTTTTTGGACAATAATAGTTATAGAACTCCAATGATTTGACAAGTTTTGTTGTATCTTGAATTTATTTATGCTGTTTGTGAATTGTCATTTGTCACTAGCCTTCCTGTGTATTTAAATTGATCTACTTGCTTTAGTTTTCTCTCTATAGTTATATTGAAGTTCTGTTTCTCTTTTGCGATATTCGTGACTTCTATTTGTTAATGCTGATTTCATGTTGCATTTTGTGTTTGTACTGTGGAACTCATGTATGTGCTCCTCTATCTTTGAAATGTTGGCTAACTTGCATATATAGTTCATGTATGCAGTAAACAATAGAGATAGTACGCACCCCTGTCGTACTCTTGATCTAACTTCGAAGTGATCTGTGTAGACTTCTGCAATTCTTACTGTGCAGCTACTATTGATGTAGAAACTTTTACTTAGGTTGTTTAGATATTGGCTTACTCCGTATGTTGTTAGAATTTCCCATAATTTTAATTCAGTTTACTCGGTCGAATACTTTTCCCTGGTTAATGAAAGCTATGTACAAATGTTGATTGTGTACTGTCGTCCCTTCTGCTGGCTGTTTTAAGGTGAATAAGGCGTCAGTACATTCTCTATTTTTTTCGGAACCCCATTTGAGAAACATTTAACTGTAGTTCTGTTATCGATTTCAGCCTTTTTTCAACAATTTAGGCGTAAACGTTTCCTAGATGGCTGAGAAGTGATATACCTCTATATTGATTGCAGTCTCTCTTGCTTTTTTATTTTCCATATTGATACGATGATTGCCTGTTTTTTTTTATTTTTCTGGGGCTTTTTGTTGGTACCATGTTGCATTGAATACTCTGTGTAGCCATGTAACTCCTGTTTCTTCTGCTGTTGCTTTTATTTTCACTGATATGTTATCTATCCCTAGTGCTTTATTTATTGGGGCATGTTTGATTACTTCCTCAATTCCCTCTTTCATCAAGGTGGTTTCAGTGATTTTGTTATGATATTGATATTTGGTGCCATGTTTAAATAGGACTTCAAAATATTCTTTCAATATATGTTACATATGCTGATTATTTGATATTGGCTGTCCGTCATTGCCATTTATGAGCTGCAGTAGGATCGTGGTTTTCTTTTCTCCCTCTTGTTGATTTTACTGGATTGTTCAAGTCACTTGTTACTCTCATGAAGTTCCTGTTCATATTTTGTCTGAATTCTGATCATGTGATTTCCATAGCTTCTTTAATCAACATTTTAACTGAATCTGATGTGGTTTCTTATTTGAGGAAACTGACTTGCCTTGTAATTTAATTCACTTACGATAACTTGTCTGTCAGGTCAGGTAATTTTACCTACTACTGTATGCAGTCAACAGTACAACCTGTGGCTGCCCTGCTACATTGCAAGTAAGCTCGGGAGATTGAAAGGCTAAGGGAGGGTACCCCGAAGTAAAGCAACCCCACTTGTATATGAGACTTTTTAGTCAAAGGCTTGCGGAGCCAACCGTAAACAAACCGACGGAGGGCAACATAAAACCATCGTCGTGACTACTTTGTACAATCATGAATCGCCACAACAAGAGAAATCACGACAACAACGTTAATGGGGTTTTCAATGGAAAACCCTCGTTCGGTAGGGGACATCATGTGCTACAGGTGATACCCGATCGTCATCAAGCTACTGTAAGCAAAATAAAGATAAACAAGGTCAATGGTAAAAAGGTCTAAAGATAGGTACTTGGAATGTGAGAACACTCATGCGGAAGGGTAAAATGGAAAACATTATACAAGAAATGAAAAGAATGGGTTTACATTTACTGGGACTTTGTGAAATGAGATACACAGGATGAGGGGAGATGTATTCTGATAAACATAAAATAATCTATTCTGGAGGTACTGAACACCAAAGAGGAGTAGGTATCATCTTGGATGCAGAAAGAGCAAGTACAATGAAAGGCTTTTACCCAATATCTGACAGAGTCCTTTTAGTGAAATTGAATGGCAAGCCAATAGACATAAATCTTATACAAGTGTATGCACCAACAGCAGACAGTCTAGAGGAAACAATTGATACATTTTACGACGAGTTAAATGAGACACTTCATGAATGCAAACCACATGAAAACACCATAGTTCTATGGGATTTTAATGCAAAAGTATGAAAGGAAAGAGTTGTAGGAAGTAGTTGGTCATTATGGCTTAGGTGAGAGGAATGAAAGAGCTGAGAAACTTATTGACTGGGCAAGAACACACAACATGATGATAGGAAACACCTGTTGCTTAATAACACCCATGACGTCTGTGGACATGGAAAAGCCAAGGAGACAACGCACGTAATAAAATTGATTACATAATGATAAGCAATAGATTTACACACAGTCTGGTGTGTGTGAAAACTAGACCAGTGGCAGAATGCAATAGTGATCATGTACCAGTTGTGGGAAAGCTTAGAGTAAAATTAAAAACTACAAAATGAGCCTCAGTTAACATCAAGTTAAATTTAGATTTACTCAAATCAGACAAGAAGCTGCATGGCAAATATAAAATAACAATCCAGAACAGTTCAATGCAATAGAGAAGATACAAAGCATTGATGAACAGTGGGAAATGCTAAAAGAATCAATGCAACAAACATCAAAAGAGTTAATAACACCAGTGAGGACAAATTCAAGAAAGAAATGTATAACAGATGACATTTTGCAGCTAATGGCTACAAGAGAAAGAAATTAAGAAAATAAAGATGAATATAAGAGATGCGATTAAATAAAGAAATGGTAATACAATGCAATGAAGCAAAAGAAGCATGGCTAAAAGAGAGAAAGGAGATGCTGAAGCTATATACAAACAAATTAAAGAATTAAAAGGAAGAAAAACGCAATTTAAAAGTGGATGTTTATGATCAAAGGGAGAAGAACTGTTGATTCAACAAGAAAACATAAAGGAAACAATGGACAGAAGGCATTAACGATCTTTATAATGATGAACGAACAGAAGTAAATATAAAGGATAATGGAGAAGGACCAGAAAACTCAGAGAAGAAGTGGAAACGACTTGCGCTATATGAAAGCAGGAAAAGCTCCTGGACCAGATAATATAACTAAAGAAGAGATTGAAGCCATAGGTGATTTTAAATTAGAAATAATAACAAAAATAGTGAATGGTATCTACAACAGCGGATATGTACCAGACTACCTGCTCAAATCAATATTCATAGCCGTACCAAAGAAATCTGGTGCGATTGAATGCGATGATCATCGCACAATAAGCTTTATAAGTCACATGACTAAGATATTGCTAAGTATCATCATGCGAAGAGTGCGAAACAAAATCAGTCAAGAAAATGAACAGTGTGATTTTGTTGGAGGTAAAGGAACGAGCAATGCCATGAATATATCATAAGATCTTTAGTAGAAAGAGACATAGAGGTGAAAACAGATTACCTATGTTTCATAGATTATAACAACAATTATACTACAATAATAGAATATACTAACAATTGGAGATCATAATATAAATAATCTAAGGTATGCTGATGATGAAGTATTAATCGCTAAGAGTGAAAATGAGTTACAAGAAATGTTGGACATTATAGTGAAGAAAGCAAAAATAAAGGACTCAGCCTTAATAGCAAAAAGACAGAAGTAATTGTAACAACAAAGAAAACGACATCACCACAGTGCAAAATAAAGACAAGTGGAACAATATTAAAACAGGTAGATGAATTTAAATATTTGGGAACTTTGTTAACTTCAGATGGAAGATGTACAACAGAGGTGTGATGCAGAATGGCTCAGGCAAAAGCAGCTTTCTAGAAAATGAGGAAGATACTATGCAATCCATTTTTGACAATAAAATATTAGTAAATTGCCCCGTCACACCAAGTGGCGTATAGGGAATATGGTGTTAGTGACTATAAATTTTAAAGACCTTCAGGACATGATTTTTGGGGCAATGTGGTCGGTATTACGCCCGTACCGCTTTACATTCTCAGAAAAAAAATCCGGTACCCATTTAAGGCTGGGTGAACCCGGAAGCTGTCGGTTGGGATCGAACCCTACCTCTTGTCCTTTGTAGTCCCGTTCACTAACCACTGAGCTATCGCGACTCCCATTTTTGACAATAGAAACAAGAAAAAGAGTTCTTAAATGTTACGTAGAGCAAGTCCTAACATATGGATGTGAGTCATGGACAATAGGACAACAGCCATGAAAACCACTGGAGCCTGTAGAAATTTGGTTTTACAGAAGAATGTTGAGAACAGCTAAGAAGAGTAATGACAATTTTCTGAAAGAGGTCAAATCAAAAAGAGAGCTAATTTCCAATATTAGGAAGAAACAATCATCATTTTTGGCCATGTAATGAGAAGAGAACAATTGGAATATATTGTAACAACTGGAAAAATTGAGGAACGAAGAGATAGAGGGAAGCAGAGAGAGAAAATACCTGACAGCTTTAGAGAATGGCTGGGCAGAAGGTCAACGACAGAAATGATAAATAACTGTCGAGATCGAAAGTTGCGGAGAGACATGATCACCTACGCTAGGAGGCGCGGTACTTGTCGATGATGATGATGATGATGATACGATAACTTGTTCATTATTGTTTTTCTCTCCCGAACCATACCTGCCTTTCGATCGCTTCAGGTGGTCACTCAGATTATTACCAGCTCTTGTATGTAGGAGTCAATATAGATATTGAAGAGTGTTGAGAATTATAGGGGAGAAATATATTATTATTGAGACTGAATTGCTGTCAAAACAAGAATGCCTTTAATAGTTGTATCACTAAATATTTATCTTTATTTCGGGCATATTGTATGTCCTCTTCTTCTACCTTTCAGCTCCCTGTGGAGCATAGGTCTTCAACAAACACTTTCCAGGTCGTTCTGTTTCTTGCCATTCTTTTAAGATCATTCCATGTCTTCCCCATCATCATCATCTCTGCTTCTGTCTGTCTTCCCCAAGAATTTCTTGGTCTTCCTCTTTGTCTTTTCCCCTGGGGATTCCAAAACATGGCCTGTTGTGTAATACTTTCAGTTGGCTACAATGAATGCACTTCTGTTCAAATTTCGCTACAATATCTTCATTGTCTTTAAAATTAGTGAAGACGCGTTGAGTTCGTTAGTTGATGAGACTGTCCCCATTTGTTCATTAGTTGAAATGATATAGAGGGTTCACCCTGCAATTATCCATCCTTTATATTTACTTCCTCTTACATATTCTATTTGACAAATATCATTGTCATCTTCTAATTTACAACAATTGTCGTATGTGTCTTCATCTGTTGTCTAATGGTTACTCTTATATCATTGTTATCAACGTCATCATCGTCTGTATAAGCACAACACTAGCCGCATTTACCTCAGAGGTTCTATTAGAAACATGTACAGCCATCAAAACCTCGAACTGTTATTTCTACTGACGTAAAACATGACAATGGAGAGGTAAAAAAAAAGAGTAAAGTACCCCCGTCACGCCAAGTGGCGTATAGGGAAATATGGTGTAGGTGACCCTATATTTTACAGACCTTCAGTACATGATTTTTGGGGTAATGTGGTCGGTATTACGTCCGTGCTGCTTTACTTTCCCAGAAAAAAATTCTGTACCCGTTTAAGGCTGGGTGAACACGGAAGCCGTCGGTTGGGATCGAACCCTACCCCTTGTCCTTTGTAGTCCAGTTCACTAACCACTGAGCTATCGCGGCTCCCACAATGGAGAGGACTTTATGAAAAAAAGATAAATTGTTACTAACGACCATAATTAAGCAGGATTTTCGCGGACCAGAACCTAGTTTCAAACAAAACCTTGAAGTAAAACACTTTCTTTCACTATTTTTAGCCGGATTTTAAAAGTCACCGTGGAGGCTGTCATCGGCGTGGTGTGTTCATATATACTATACTTACATACAACATCGTCAAGTACCGGTTATTCTGGCGTATGAGATCATGTCTCTCCACAACTTTCCATCTCGACAGTTATTTATCATTTCTGTTTTTGACCTCTGCCAAGCGATTCTCTTAAGCTGTCTGGTATCTTTTCTCTTTGCTTCGCTCTCTCTTTTTGTCCCTCAATTTTCCCAGTTGTTACAATATATTCCAGTAATAATACATACAACATACATTTCCTAAAACACGTATATTTTTCACACATTCATATCATTACACTGGTTACTGTTGCTTGTTGGATTTTAATTTTAATCAATATTGCTGATATTGATGTCAAGGGTTATTTGTTAAATCACAGGTAGAAATGTAGCTCTGAGCCAAGAAAATGTTAGTCAGTCTTCTGTGTACAACAACAGCATGAGGTTTGGTGCAAGTGTAGCGGTTGATGGAATAAAGGGGTCGAGTAAAGACGCTGACTGCTTACGTACACATGAGGAATGGAATCCCCACTGGAGCATCAGATTGGACCATCCATACTTAATCTTATACTTGTACATACTTACTAAACACCGTGAGTGAATAAAATCAAATATGTCTACTTTTCTATATGGGCAAGGACACGTGCTTTTTTAATTGTTTGTTAAGTAATTGTTGCATTGTATTAAAACTTATTTGTTTGTGAATAAATAAATGTACATGTGTTTTAGTGTGAAGTAATGATATTTTATTTGTATAGAACAGTTATGTTGTCTACTACACAGACCATTTCGAAGTTAGATGAGGTGTACATCAAGGCTGCGTACTATCGTCTTCTAACCTTTTTAGTTCCAAGTGGAGCATAGGTCTTCAACAAACACTTTCTAAGGCGTTCTGTTTTGTTGCCATTCTTTTAAGATCATTCCATGTCTTCCCCATCATCTTCATCTCTGATTCTACCTCTCTTCTCCAAGAATTCCTTGGTCTTCCTCTTTGTCTTTTCCCCTGGGGATTCCAAAAAGGGCCTTTTGTGTAATACTCTCAGTTGGCTTCCGTAGTGTGTGTCCTATCCAGCGCCATAGTCTTCGCTGTATCTCTTTATCCACTGGTGTTTGACTGGTACATTTCCATAATTCTATGTTAGTGATTTTGTCCTGCCATTTCCATCCTTTTATACTGCGTAAACATCCATTAATGAAGTCTGTATCTTCGTGATTGTCAATTTTGTTGTTCTCCATGTTTCACAGCCATATAACAGGACCGCCTTAACATTTGAGTTGAAAAGTTGTATTTTTGTATTTAACCTAATTTCCTTGGATTTCCATATGTTTCCCAGTGCAATGAAAGCTTCTCTTGCTTTTGATATCCTTATTTTGGTATCATTTTCTGTTCCTCCCTCTTTATCTATATTACTGCCCAGATGTATGTAAGATTGTACATCTAATAGAGGTAATTCTCCTAGTTTTATTTGGTTATTGCCAACTGTATTAATTCTCATAATGTTAGTCTTATCTCTATTAATCTTCAGTCCTAGCTGTTGTGATCTCTCATCAAGTATGTTCATTTTATCCTGCATCTGTTGATGGCTGTGTGATAGGAGAGCTATGTCATCAGCAAAGTCTAAATCATCAAGTTGTTTGGTCAGTGACCACTGGATTCCATTTCTGTTGTTTTGAGTTATTTTCATAATCCAATCTATGGCCAGTAGAAAGAGAAATGGAGACAGAAGGCATCCCTGCCTTACTCCTGTTCTTATTTAAAATGCTTCTGTAATCTGTCCTTCATGCACCGCACTACATTTCGTTCCTTCATACATTGTTTTTATCAGGTTAATAAACTTTATGGGGATTCCGTAATGACTCAGCAACTTCCAAAGCATTCATCTGTCTAAACTATCAAATGCCTTTTCGTAATCTATGAATCCAATATAAAGTGGGGATTTTAGTTCTAAAATTTGTTCAACTATTATACGTAAAGTAGATATTTGATCATCACATGATCTGTTCTTCCTAAAACCTGCTTGTTCATCTCTCAAATGTTTCTCTATGGTCTCTTTTAGTCTCTCCAGAATGATTCTGCTTAATATTTTTCATGCCACTGATAGTAGCATAATTCCCCTATAATTTGTGCACTCCTGTAATCTTCTTTTCTTTGGTAGTTTGATCATATAACCTTCTTTCCAGTCTTTAGGTATTTCTTCCCTCTCCCAAATTTTATCTAATAGATTATGTAGCATCTTGTAGAGGTGTTAATATCTGCTTTGATGGCTTTCGAAGGAATTTCATCTGGTCCTGTGGCTTTGCCATTTTTTAATAGTTTGAAGGCTTTCATTATTTCTTCTATGCTTGGTTTTCCACAGTTAACGTGTAAGTCTTCTTCTGCTGGTAGTATATCTGGAGGATTATTTGAGCCACGTCTATTCAAAAGTTCTTAAATGTGCTCTTTCCATCTCTCCATTTGTTCCCTTATATTACTAAGCAGATTTCCTTTCTTATCTTTAATAAAGGCATTGATCCGTTTGTATTTTCCACTTAATTTCTTTGTGCTGTTGTACAGTTCTTTCATATTCCCTTTAATTGCTGCTTCTTCTGCCTCTTTAGCTAGTTCATCTATATTCCCCATCAGAGACAGAGGAGATCAACACGTTTCTATTTGCAGACGATCAGGCACTAATACATGGTAAAATAGAAGACCTAGAAGAACACTTATAGAGACTCAACAGCACAGGCACAAAATGCAACATGAAAATCAATATCGACAAAATAGAAGTCTTGAAAATCGCAAAAGAGAAAAATCAAGATAACTATAACCGGCAGACAATTCAGACAAATAGAAGAATTTAGATATCAAAGAAGTCTAAAAACAAATGACAATTCACAAAAAGCAGAAATAGAGACTAGATGTGACAAAGCTTTTCAAATCATTGGACAGCTATCACCACTATTATTCAACAAGAAAATAACTCTAGAGGAAAAACGGGTATTCTATAATACAATCTTCATCATAACGGTAGACTACCAATGCTAGTCCTGGACCCTAGATGCAAGAACAATAAGAAAATTGACCTTACTGAGATGAAATGTGTTAGACGAATGATAGGAAACAACCTGAGAGATAAGATTAGAAATTAAGAGCTGAGAAAAAAGCCTAAAATAGTCTCAGCCAAAGAACATATAAAGAAACAAAAGATAAAATGGTGTGGCCACGTGATAAGGCAGAAAGACCAAAACACAACACCAAGGGCATTCAATAAACGTTGCAAGAACACCAGACCGAGTGTCGACCACGGAAAAGATGGATTGACAGAATATTAGAAACACTATGAAACATAACAGTAGCAAAGGTGAAAAGAAAAGCAAAAGACCACAAATTATATCTCCCCGCGACACTGAAAGGCAAAATAGGAAGGAATGAAGAAGAAGAAGTTATGTTGACATAACCCGATTCCAGTCCTAATTTGACATTTACATACATCATTATGTACACTTTCCATGTTTACGTTTTACTCTCAACAAAGATGTTTTGTGAAGAATATTTTTAGATTTGGCTATGTTAATCACCGGTGACATGTGGAGATTGTGTTAATACATCTAATAGTAATATGTGGACATTATCAATAGGCCCTTATACTCTATTATTAGTAAGGAAACATCCTTGCAAGCTTGTGGTTTCCTTACTTAGTTGTATGAACTCAGCTTTGTGTTCATACCATGTTGGTGTTAGCAGAGGTCTGTCTTTACACCAAGCTTGTACGAGCACAATTATATCTCTTCATCTTGTCGTTATGAGTAACAATAGGACTCTGCAGATATTTTTAAAATGAATTATGTCTCTACCGTTAGCTGTTCTGCGTAGAGTTATAAGTCAGCATATAGTGTTGAGTTGTTTTGCGATCCAATATCTAGTTTTAATGAGTAGCGTTATGCTCCCACACATAGTTGGAATGAATAGAGTTAATCTCCTACACCTGGTTGCTATGAATAGAGTTAGTCTCCCACACCTAGTTGCTATGAATAGAGTTAGTCTCCCACACCTTCTTGCTATGAATAGAGTTAGTCTCCCACACCTAGTTGCTATGAACAGAGTTAGTCTCCCACACCTAGTTGCTATGAATAGAGTTAGTCTCCCACACCTAGTTGCTATGAATAGAGTTATGATCCAACACACAATTGCTTTGCGTAGAGTTATGACCACACGTCCAGTTGTTATAAATAAAGTTATGCCCTTACAGCTTGTTGTTTTAAGTAAGTGTATAGCGTATTGGTCTGAAACCATAAGTTCTGATAGGAAACATACAGGCCCTGTGTAAAAATAGCTTGATAAAAACAACTGGTGCTTTATTGTAGATGATCCAGTTTTATTTGTTTTGTTTTTAAATTCTTTTTCTCTTTTATTTCAGGCAATCTTAGTTGTTAGCTAAAAGCAACCTTAATTTTGTAAATCTCTTTTGCCAATGTCCGTCATGTCACTTGTCATTGCTTTGTTGCTTTTATTATTGCCCTATTATGTACTGTCATCATGAATACATCACCTCAGTGCAAAATAAAGACAAGTGGAACAATATTCATCTTCATCATCATCGAGTGCCTTCTCCGCAAAGAAGGGTGGCTACCATGGATCGCCATTCTACTCTGTTTCTTGCTTTGATGGTGCAGGCTGTCATAGATTGACTTGTCCATCTTTTGATGTTACTCCATGTTAGTCTTGGTCTGCCTCTGCCTCTTTTACCTTGTATTTTTCCTTCCAATATTACTTTTAGTAGGCTGTTGTGTCTTTTAACATGCCCCAAAAATGTCATTAAATAAAAGTAAAGTATCCCCGTCACGCCAAGTGGCGTATAGGGAATATGGTGTTAGTGATCATAAATTTTACAGACCTTCAGCACATGATTTTTGGGGTAATGTGGTCGGTATTACGCCCGTGCCGCTTCACTTTCCCAGAAAAAAATTAGGTACCCATTAATGGCTGGGTGAACCCGGAAGCCGCCGTTTGGAATCGAACCCTAACCCTTGTCCTTTGTAGTCCAGTTCACTAACCACTGATCTATCGCGACTCAAAAAAGTCATTTGTCTTGTCTTAATTGTATTTAGTAGTTCTCTTTTTATTTTCAGTTGTTTTAAAACTTCATCGTTTGTTATCATTTGTTTCCATCCAATTCTACCTATTCTTCTATAAATCCACATTTCAAAGGCTTCAATTTTCTGTTCTGTTTTCTTGTCTAATGCCCATGTTTCTGCACCATACAGGAATATTGAGAAGATGTAACATTTTACCATTCTTAGTTTCAGCCCTGTTGATATTTGTTTTGTTGTTAGTATATTTTTCATGGCATTAAAATTACTTTTTGCCATACCTATTCTTTTGTTTATTTCAATTTTGCACTGTCCCAGGTAATGTAACTCTGGACTGTCTCCAGATGTATTCCCTCAACTGTGATATTTAATTGTAGGTCTTGAGAATTTTCTTTGTTTATGATCATAGTTTTAGTCTTTTTGATATTCATATCTAGTCCATATTTTTTGCTTGTTATGTTTATCACATTAAGCTATTGTTGTATGTCTTTAGGATTTTCTGCTAGTAGAACAGTATCATCAGCATATCTTAGGTTATTGATTATCTTTCCATTAATGTTTAGGACTGGTATCTCTGTTTTTTAAAGATTTGCTCAATGTATAGATTGAACAAGCTTGGTGATAGGATGCATCCTTGTCTTACTCCTCTTTTTATGTCCTTGGGTATAGAGTTCTACTTGTTATATCTTATTATTGCTGTTTGCTCCCAGTACAAATTACATATTAGTCGTATGTCTGTGTCGTCTAGATTTATATCCTTTAGGCAGTCTATAAGTTGGTTATGGTGTATTCTATCGAAAGCTTTGGTGTAGTCTATAAAGCAGGCATATATTGGTTTGTTTACTTCTGTGTACTTTTCAATCAATGTTCTCATGCTGAATATGGCTTCTTTTGTCCCATTGTTTTTCCTGAATCCAAATTGTTGCTCATCTAATTCAGTATTGATTTTATTCTGAATCCATCCCTGTATAACTTTTAGTAATTTTTTTGTTACCTGGCTCATTAAGCTTATTGTTCTGAAGTCACTGCATTCAGCTGCACCATTCTTTTAAGGCAATGCAATGCAAGTTGATGTTTTTAGATCTTTTGGTATGTATCCTGTATGGTATATGTCATTGCATATGTCTGTGATCACTTCGACGCCAAACTCTAGTAGAGCCTGTGTCCTCTCTATCTGTATATTGTCAGGTCCTGCTGCCTTTCCCTTTTTCATTGTTTTTATAGCTTTTTCTACTTCAGATTTCAGGATTTTATAGTTGTATGTACATTTTATGTCTGGCTTTCTGTCCCTTTCGTCATGAAATAATTGTATTATATATTCTTGCCATTTATCTATTATATCTTTGTTGTCTGTTAGCATTCTTCCCTCTTTGTTTGCAATACATCCGTTTCGTACAGCTTTTTTGTCTTTATTCGTCATTCTCTTTATTTCTGTGTCCATCTCTTAAGTTTTGTTTACTTTCCATAGTTTCGACTTCTAGACATCTTTGGTTGAGCCAGTCTTCTTTTGCCTTTTTGCACATTCTCCGTATTTCATTGTCTATATCCTTGTATCTGGCAGTGCTTTTCGCTTATCTTCTTTCTTCCATTTTTTCTAAGATTTTGTCAGTTATCTATTTTTGTTTTTTGTTACTTTCCTTTTTGGGCAAGGTGTTGCAGGATTCTTGCATGCTGTTTTTTATGCATTGCCATTTTGTTGTGACTTTTTCCTCAAAATGTTTTCTTCTGTACTGCTCAATCCCCTCTTCTAGTAGCTTCTGATATGTGTTCTTTACGTGTACAGTATAAGTTTCTTTTACATCTTTCTGCTTTAACGCTGTTATATCTATTGGTGTTGCTGAATTAGTTTTTTGTTTGTTTCTCTTTAAATTGATTTTCATTATTATCATTAAAGGATTGTTGTCTGAATTAATATCTGCTCCTGGGTAGGTTTTGGCTTTCTTGACGCTGTTCCTGAATCTGTATTTTATCATTATGTAATCTATTTGATTTCTCTTCTTGTCTCCAGGTCTTTTCCATGTGTATAATTTCCTTTTCTCTTGCTCAAAGAAGGTGTTGCATATTATCAGTCTGTTTTCGTCACAATATTGTATTAATCTTTCTCCTCTGTTATTCCTTTTTCCTAGACCATGATTTCCTATAATGGTCTTATATTTACCTTTTCCTACTTTAGCGTTCATGTCACCCATTATAATCAAGATGTCTGATGATTTCACTTGCTTCATAACTGTGTTTAGATCTTCATAGTATGCCTCTATTTGTTCATCGGTATGTAGAGTAGGTGCGTATGTCTGTATTATTGCTATGTCAAATGGTTTTGCCTTCATTTTTAATAGTATAATCCTATCATTGTATGTCAAGTGAGTATTTATATATTTTTGTACCTCTCGTTTTATTAGAATGCCTACACCTCTTTGATGTTCTTTTGTGTTACCTGAATATATAAATGCATATTTATCGTCATGTATGTATCCACTTTCCTTCCATCTTGTTTCTGATGTGCCTGAGAGATCTATCTTTAATCGCTCTGCGTCTACCATTATATTTCTAATTTTCCTTGTTAGTATAAGGTACAAGACGATAAATATACATTTATATATTCAGGTAACACACAATCTTAGAAGACAAGCGAAAAACACGGCCAGATATAAGGATATAGACAATGAAATACGGAGAATGTGCAAAAAGGCAAAATAAGACTGGCTCAACCAAAGATGTCTAGAAGTCGAAACTATGGAAAGTAAACAAAACTTAAGAGAGATGCACACAGAAATAAAGAGGATGACGAATAAAGACAAAAAAGCTACAAGAAACGGATCTATTGCAAACAAAGAGGGAAGAATGCTAATAGACAACAAAGAAATAATAGATAGATGGCAAGAATATATAACAGAAATATTTCAGGACGAAAGGGACAATAAGCCAGACATAAAATGTACATACAACTATAAAATCCTGAAATCTGAAGTAGAAAAAGCTATAAAAACAATGAAAAAGGGAAAAGCAACAGGGCCTGACAACATACAAATAGAGATGATACAGGCTCTAGAAGAGTTTGGCGTCGAAGTGATCACAGACATATGCAATGACATATACCATACAGGATACATACCAAAAGATCTAAAAACATCAACTTTCATTGCATTGCCTTAAAAGAATGGTGCAGCTGAATGCAGTGACTTCAGAACAATAAGCCTAATGAGCCAGGTAACAACAAATTTACTAAAAGTTATACAGGGAAGGATTCAGAATAAAATCAATACTGAATTAGATGAGCAACAATTTGGATTCAGGAAAAACAGTGGGACAAAAGAAGCCATATTCAACATGAGAACATTGATTGAAAAGTACACAGAAGTAAACAAAACAATATATGCCTGCTTTATAGACTACACCAAAGCTTTCGATAGAATACACCATAACCAACTTATAGACTGCCTAAAGGATATAAATCTAGACGACGCAGACATACGACTAATATGTAATTTGTATTGGGAGCAAACAGCAATAATAAGATATAACAAGTAGAACTCTACACCCATGGACATAAAAAGAGGAGTAAGACAAGGATGCATCCTATCACCAAGCTTGTTCAATCTATACACAGGCAAATCTTTAAAAACATCTCAGAGATACCAGTCCTAAACATTAATGGAAAGATAATCAATAACCTAAGATATGAGGATGATACTGTTCTACTAGCAGAAAATCCTAAAGACATACAACAATTGCTTAATGTGATAAACATAAGAAACAAAAAATATGGACTAGAAATGAATATCAAAAAGACTAAAACTATGATCATAAACAAAGGAAATTCTCAAGACCTACAATTAAATATCACAGTTGAGGGAATACATCTGGAGACAGTCCAGAGTTACAACTACCTGGGACATACTATAACCAATGATGGAAAATGCAAAATTGAAATAAACAAAAGAATAGGTGTGGCAAAAAGTAATTTTAATGCCATGAAAAATATACTAACAACAAAACAAATATTAACAGGGCTGAAACTAAGAATGGCAAAATGTTACATCTTCTCAATATTCCTGTATGGTGCAGAAACATGGACATTAGACAAGAAAACAGAACAGAAAATTGAAGCCTTTGAAATGTGGATTTATAGAAGAATAGGTAGAATTGGATGAAAACAAAAGATAACAAACGATAAAGTTTTAAAACAACAAGTAGTATTGGAAGGAAAAATACAAGGTAAACGAGGCAGAGGCAGACCAAATCTAACATGGACTAGTAACATCAAAAGATGGTCAAGGCAATCTATGACAGCCTGCACCATCAAAACAAGAAACAGAGTGGAATGGCGATCCATGGTAGCCAACCTTCATTGCGGAGAAGGCACACGATGATGACGATGAGTATAAGGTCTTAACATTCCATGTAGATATTTTTAATTCGGAACAATATTAAAACAGGTAAATGAAATTAAATATATGGGAACTTTGTTAACCACAGACGGAAGATGTACAACAGAGGTGAGATGCAGAATAGCTCAGGCAAAAGAAGCTTACCAAAAAAATGAGAAAGACACTATGCAATCCATTTTTGAAAATTGAAACAAGCAAAATGAGTTCTTAAAGGTTATGTAGATCCAGTCTTAACATATGGATGTGAATCATGAGCAGTAGGACAACATACAAGAAAATAACTAGAGGCTGTAGAAAACTTGTTTCACTGAAGAATGTTGAGAATACTATGGACAGCTAAGAAGAGTAATGAAAATGTTCTGAAAGAGGACGAAGCAAAAGGAGAGCTAATGTCTAATATCAGGAAGAAACAATCATCATTTGTTGGCTACGTAATGAAAAGAGAACAGCTGGAATATATTGTAACAACTGGGAAAATTGAGGGACAAAGAGATATAGGGAAGCAAAGAGAAAAGATAGGGAAAATTAAAAAATAAAAAATGGTGTGTTAGAAGCTTTACGTGTTAAGTGGACGACACAGACTAAACGACGTATCGGCCCAATAGGCATCCATCAGGAACAAACAAGAAAAACACGCACACAAAACTAAAAACGAAACATTCAAAACAAAAATATTCGAAATATGTTAAAGAAAATAAAAATGTCTATCCTGTGTGTATGAAAAGGAAATGGTAACAAAAGTGTGGCTGTCGTGAATGTGCAGAAATGTGCTCAAATGCACACCGAACCAGAGGAGTTCACACAGGGGTCAGTGTGCAAACATAAAGAAGAAAGAATAGAACAGTTGACTAACAGGTGCTCAAAAGGAGGTAAAAATGAGATGTCTGAGAGTTGGGTATAATAAAAACAAATGAGGGGTAAGGAGCACAGAAAAAAGGTATAGATACTAAAGAGAAAAGATACTAGACAGCTTATGAGAAGATCAACAACAGACATGAAAAATAACTGTCGAGATCGAAAGATGTGGAGAGACATGATCACCAACGCCAGCAGGCCCTTTAACTGATGATGATGATCATGATCTATAAAATTAGTTATGTTCTAAGGCTCCAAAAAATGTGATGTTTCGATCGATATATTTTTCGTTCGCACGAAGTATCGTTTCTATCTGCACTGTCGTTTCCTGTGTACATTTTACTACTTTTTTTATTCTTGAAGTGACCGATTTAGTTTTGTCTGTGGTGTTGTATCTATTGACCAATGGATTTTCCTCAGTCTGCTATATTCAGTAGAGTCTTGAAGTATGTATTCAGTAGTCTGGGGAGCTCGTCCACGTATACATGTGGCTGAGGTGCAATCTTCAACTTTGTATACATGTCACTGTGAGACGATTATCTCTTGTTCTGAGGCCTATACTGCTAACTTGTTCCCATATATTCATATTATATAAGACATCTTGATTTGGGACTTGTGGTCTTCTGATTGATTTGATGATCTGTTTCTTCTGATGGTATATAATTGTTGCATCTGATTGTGTGCCTGTTCCACCTTCCTTTGCTTCCTCTGCATTCTCGTTAACTGGTATTCCAAAGTGAGATGAGATCCACCGCATGGCGACATTGTAGTGTTTGAAGAGATAAGTCAACATGGTCTGAAGGTGTGGTAATTTTATGCATTTTAGTGTCTGGAGTGCTGATGTTGCATCTGTTAAAAATAATACAGGCTGTGAACTAAGGTTACTGTTCGGCAGTTTTTCTATTGCCAACTTTATTACTTGAATGTTTCCTTTGTAATTGTGACAGTATTTCCCTGCTGTTATTTTATTCATATATATTTGAGAATGAAAAGACGGTTAGAGGCCACAGAGATGGGATTTCTCAGAAGAATGTTGAAAATTCCCTGGACAGATAAAAAGACCAATGAGGAAGTTCTCAAAGAGGCCAACACAAAAAGGGAGCTCTTAAAAAACATCAGAAAGAAGCAATCAACATTTTTTGAGCACATCATGAGAAGAGGAAAGTTGGAATACTTGGTTACAACTGGCAAAATAAAAGGAAAGAGAGATCGCGGACGGCAAAGAGAGAAAATACTGGATAGCTTGGTGTCATGGCATGGAAAACAGTCAACAACAGAACTGATACGATGCACTGTGGATAGAAGATTGTGGAGGGACATGATCGCCTACGCCAACCGGCAGGGTACATGATGATGATGATGATATATTTGAGTTCTCTTTGTATGATCCTGCTGTCCCATTCTTTACTACATTCTGTGGTGATCCAGCTGAATGTACAGGACTCTATAGATCTATCATCTTATGGGTATTCTTCATCCAAGAAACTGAGAGTGATTGTTTGACTCTGTAGACTATTCTGTTCCTCCTTGGCATGTTTTGATTCACTTCTGTCCGTATTTGTGACAAGAATCCGAATTTCTCTGTCCAGGGGCTCTGTTCTGGTATGGGTCCCCTAATGGGGCTGACAACTCTTGCTATTTCTGGTGTTTGTCTACAAATTCGTTTGGTTGGTAAATCAAACTGCTTCTCTTAATCCGATGTTTGATTCACGTTTTAATTTCTCTAAAATTGATGTTGGTCTGAAGTGTCAATGCTTTTTAAATTTCTCTTCAGCCAATGCCTTAATTCTGAGATTGAAAGTGGAAGGTTTCAACGAAGCAAATAGGACCACGATTTTTTTTGAAGACACATCAAAGAGGGGAAGTGGGCATTATGATATTTGGTACAGTCAAAGAGGACTGACCAGCCATTTTCTGATGACAATACCGGATTCCAATAATAAGCGAGAATTAGAATTCTGCGAGTTTGAAGCATTTGGTGGTAAGTTCTATGTCTGTGGCCACTAGTATAGTTATAGTTGATAAGACGTGATATTTTCATAATTATCTTTGATTACCTGAAATATTTCTAGAAATATTAACATAAAATAATTCATTATAGTTTGGTGTAGTCGACAGACCATGTTCATTGTACAACACACAAATTATAATGATCAGATCCCCTATTCAGCGCGTTCCTTGGAATGTTAGCATGCCTGCTCGCTACATGCTAGCGAAAACACGGAAGATGGTATTTAGCTCAGATGCACGAACTCC
This sequence comes from Megaustenia siamemsis, assembly GCA_032433765.1. Classification (NCBI taxonomy): domain Eukaryota; kingdom Metazoa; phylum Mollusca; class Gastropoda; order Stylommatophora; family Ariophantidae; genus Megaustenia; species Megaustenia siamemsis. The sequence continues at coordinate 74,664,763 of JAVIAB010000156.1, read as the reverse complement.
GTAGTTCCAACCTCCCTTATCACCTCTTACAACGAGCGTGGCAGGTTTCTGGTTCTATTGTTTTCCCCCGTGACCGTGGTCAGTGAAGCAAAGTTGGTAGGCATTAGACTTGTTAGATAAGATCGAATATCTCACGTGGTCAGGGCCTCTTGGCTCTCCACATCGACGACATTACAGTAGCCCTACATGAGAGCCAAGTCTTTGTGAGAGCCAAGCCTATGAGAAACAAGACTATATGAGAGCCAAGCCTATGTGAGAGCCAAGCCAATGTGAGAGCCAAGCCTATGAGAAACAAAACTGCATGTGAGCCAGGCCTATGTGAGAGCCAAACCTATGCGAGAGCCAAGCCTATGAGAAACAAGACTATGTGAGAGCCAGGCCTATGTGAGAGCCAAGCCTATGTGAGAGCCAAGCCTTTGAGAAGCAAGACTCTATGAGAGCCAAGCCTATGTGAGAGCCAAGCCTATGAGAAACAAGACTATGTGAGAACCAAGCCTATGCGAGAACCAAGCCAATGTAGGGCCAATCCTAAGTGAGAACCAAGCCTATGTAAGAGCCAAGTCTATGAGAACAAAGCCAATGTGAGGGCCAATCCTAAGTGAGAACCAAGTCTATGTGAGAGCCAAACCTATGTGAGAGTCAAGTCTATGTGAGAGCCAAGCCTATGAGAACAAAGCCAATGTAGGGCCAATCCTAAGTGAGAACCAAGTTTATGTGAGAGCCAAGCCTATGTGAGAGCCAAGCCTATGTGAAAGTCAAGACTATGCAATTGCAAAACATAGTATCGAACTTCAGTACAATGCATGATGGCAAGATTTACGTATCTGTTAAAATGTGACGCTAGTGGAATAATTGCGATAATGAGTGGCATTATCACAATAATTTATAATGATCATTGAGTTTTAAACTGTAACCGCGAACGACGATACAGACATATTTAGATCATAACTAAGCGAGAACATTTAAAAAAAAAAAAGTAAAGTGCCCCTGTCACGCCAAGTGGCGATTAGGGAATATGGTGTTAGTGGCCATCATTTTACAGACCTTCGGCGCATGATTTTTTTGGTGTAATGTGATCGGTATTACGCCCGTGCCGCTTTATTTTCCGAGAAAATAATCCGGTACCCATTAAAGGCTGGGTGAACCCGGAAACCGTCGGTTTGGATCGAACCCTACCTTTTGTCCTTTTTACTAGTCCAGTTCACTAACCACTGAGCTATTCTGGCTCCCTAAGCGAGGACATAGGACAGAATAAAAACCAGACAAATTAACATAGTGACAACTAAAGGAGCAAGTAAGATATAAAACCGTCGTGACTGGCCAAATATACAACCCCAGCAAACAATTTTGAAATATCTTAGTGTAGAACTGACTACAATGGGGCCAACTGCAAAGGACCTTAGTTCTTTCTAGGGAATGTTGAAATGAAAGAATGTGAATGTTGACCCAAGAGCTCAAGGGGTTAGGATTAGAGTACACGGTTCTCAAGCAAGAAAGTAGAAAGTTTAACACGAAATACTAATTAAACCTGAAGCCACTTCCAAGGAGAGGAAGACACGACTATCAGGTTACATGAATATCAAAAAGACAAGGATTTTTTTTTCAACTCTGAAAGTAACATATGCTAACCTGACTGACCGAAATCTTGAGAAAGTACAGGTCTTTGTTTGGAAGTTCTGTCACACTTTTGGTGACATTGAGAAACCGGAATTCAGGTGAACGCCTGATCAAAATGTAGGAGTATTTAAGAAAGTTAGAGAACAGAAAGGGTAACATAACGAGAACGAGAGGCAGATAGACACATGAGACCTAGACAGATTAGAGAGAGATGTACAGATAGAGGTAGGGAGAGCTGGTTAGTTCAAAGATAGAACTCAGTTAGACCTCGAAAATACAAAACGTTAGTGAGACCAGAGTTAGAACTTAGTTAGATCTAGGAAATATACAGCGTTAGTGAGACCAGAGTTAGAACTCAGTTAGATCTAGGAAATACACAGCGTTAGTGAGACCAGAGTTAGAACTCAGTTAGATCTAGGAAATACACAGCGTTAGTGAGACCAGAGTTAGAACTCAGTTAGACCTAGGAAATACACAGTGTTAGTGAGACCAGAGTTAGAACTCAGTTAGATCTAGGAAATACACAACGTTAGTGAGACCAGAGTTAGAACTCAGTTAGACCTAGGAAATACACAGTGTTAGTGAGACCAGAGTTAGAACTCAGTTAGATCTAGGAAATACACAGCGTTAGTGAGACCAGAGTTAGAACTCAGTTAGACCTAGGAAATACACAGCGTTAGTGAGACCAGAGTTAGAACTCAGTTAGACCTAGGAAATACACAGCGTTAGTGAGACCAGAGTTAGAACTCAGATCTAGGAAATACACAGCGTTAGTGAGACCAGAGTTAGAACTCAGTTAGACCTAAGAAATACACAGCGTTAGTGAGACCATAGTTAGAACTCAGTCATCGACGAAAGTTAGAAAGGGAAGAGTGAATTAGTAACCACAAGAACAGTACTGATTAGATCATCTAGAGATAATAATCTAATTCAGTTGTGAAGAGTTGTCAGTGATTTCCAAAGTTGGGTTCCAACGAACCAATAGTAAGTAGATTCATAGAAATGTAACGTAAGACAGTTGTAAGGGAGATAGAATATTAATTGACCCAAGCAATAAGTGCTAGAGCTACATCTAGATCGGCGTTTGTCTAGAGAGTTTATCTCAATGAAGAGCATTATTCACAGATTACGTACACCACTATACGTCATGTACAAATAATTAATGGTTAATGAAATTGAATATGAACCTGATTGCATAGTCTGTGACTGTTGGTTGTGTTGACTACGTTATGATCTAAATAAGAAATATAAACAGGACAACTCTCTCCATGCAGGTAGAATACAACATTTGACACAACTAATTAAAACACGATATGTTACTTATTTGCAAATTTTATTGTTTACATTTAATTGTAATGAGATCTGACGTCACTACAGTCAAGTGTGATATGACACGACGTATTTACAGTACAATTATTTATGATTAGCTATGGCATTGTTAACTGGACTACAAAGGACAAGAGGTAGAGTTTGATCCCAACCGACAGCTTTCGGTTCACCCAACCTTTAATGGGCACCGGATTTTTTTTCTGGGAAAGTAAAGCGGCACGGGCGTAATAACGACCACATTACCCCACAAATCTTGTGCCGAAGGTCTGTAAAATTTAAGGTCACTAACACCATACTCCCTATATGCCACTTAACGTGACCGGGGTACTTTACTTTTATCTTTATGGCATTGTTACATGCTGTATCTTTCTGTTAGAGAATGTGTGTCCAGATGGGTGGTATGGACTTTGGTGCAGTGAGAAGTGTCAGTGCAGCAAAAGAAGTCTATGCAGTCACTTAAATGGCCTGTGTAGTGAACCTTGTCCCCTCGGCTTCTATGGATTCAATTGTGAATCTAAATGTCAAGAAACCTGCTGGGGTGGTTTGTGTAACCAAACGACTGGGCACTGTGATCAATGTATCTCTGGCTATCAGGGAGATTTCTGCGATTCGGGTGAGTTATCGTGTTGTCGTCTATAAATAAATATGTGTTTACGAAAAATTAAAATGTGCAAACCTGAGTTATTTATAAAAGTGTAGTGGTTAGTGTGGTGCTTTTTATGAGTAAAGTTTTTTGTGCTTTCAATTCTAACATTGCGATGTGATTGTACACGCAAGAACAAAAGAGAGTTTTAAAGATATAGTATGAGTGGCAGATGTTACGGTACGTGATATATTAATGGTGGTTACACACAAGACAACAATAAGACGACTCACGGTGCTCTTGACATCAACACATATAGTTACATAAGTAGTGACTATGACATGAGTGATTTCAACGTTATTAGGTCGTCGTTATCTTATACAATTCTCATAGTCCTAGTGGTACACTTTACATTTGGAACACTTTTTTTTTTAATTTCAAGTTCTTTTTCTGATGAGCTCAAGAAGTTAACTCTGTTAGTTATTTGAGGCATCTCTTCATAAGTCTTGTCTGTAACATTTCTAACATCTTCACTTTAATTATATTAAATATTACAACTCGGCTTGAATTATTCTGTCCTATTTTTTATCTATTTAGTATCACTCTACGCACTCATTGGAAACATTTAACTATTCTTTGGAACACATACACTTCTCAGTCTAACTTTGGAACACATACACTTCTCAGTCTAACTTTGGAACACTTCTAAACTATGTCTTCATGACTAATATATAACTCGATTGGTATGATTTAGAAAGTATCGTTCTATCTTTGTTATATCTCTATCTATCTATCTATCTATCTATCTATCTATCTATCTATCTATCTATCTATCTATCTATCTATCTATCTATCTATCTATCTATCTATCTATCTATCTATCTATCTATCTATCTATCTATCTATCTATCTATCTATCTATCTATCTATCTATCTATCTATCTATCTATCTATCTATCTATCTATCTATCTATCTATCTATCTATCTATCTATCTATCTATCTATCTATCTATCTATCTATCTATATATCTATCTATCTATCTATCTATCTATCTATCTATCTATCTATCTATCTATCTATCTATCTATCTATCTATCTATCTATCTATCTATCTATCTGTCTGTCTGTCTGTCTGTCTGTCTGTCTGTCTGTCTGTCTGTCTGTCTGTCTATCTGTCTCTTTCAGCGATACACGTTTCAGTAATTTCTGGACTTGCGACCTCAACTTTTCAAGAAAGGTCAAGTCAAGAACTAAAATTATCCATGCCCGTTCCTAAAATTGCTACTGCTTTCCTAAAACTCAGTTATGGGTAACCCTAATGTATCCAACCAAAGTTATATCTCGCATTCTATGATTCTATTCTTATTCTTGTCTATATACTATTACACAGAAGTAAAAACCTCTTTTTAGAAAGTATTATTTTTAAATAAAACATGTTCGTCTCCTATTTGTGATACTAGTGCCATTCATAGCCTTTCATCAGTTGCAATCGGACTTAGGTTTGTAAACGGAAAGAAGATCGAAGAAAAGATAGAGCGAATGCCATATGCCCTACCAATACAATATAGAACTAAAGGTGACTAAAGGTGAATGCATGTAATGAAGAGATTGATCTGTTGAAAGGATCATATTCGGTAAGCAATTGCATATACTAATGAAATCATCACGAAAAATGATTTATGGATAATCATAATGTAGAGGAAAGTTTTAAATGTAACAGAACAAGTGAAGAATGCAGTTAATGAAATAGAAACAAAAACAAATGTAAATGAAAATATTTCAAAATATTCGTCATCATTGGCAGATACAGATAGGTATATCGACTAAATGTTCAACTGTAGAGTTAAAATAGGTAGGCGCTCATGTTGGATTCATAAAAGATGTATGCTACTGTCTGGAGTAACAAAACTAGTGTTAACAGAACCAAGATGTTCTTCTAAAGTCAATCAAGAAAAAGTAGGTGTGCAAGGATTTATTGAGTCAGAATGTCTCTATGAGAATCCACAAGCAACGGATGATCATGCCAGGATTAATTTGGCAAAATAAATGTCATGCTAGAATTTTACAAATATATATATATATTCCTTGTTTTATTATTTTATATACATTAATTATTATATATATACATTATAGATGTATATATTATATTGCTAGAATCCATAGAATTCAAAATGTTTGAGTTCATTAAATACGAGACCTTGTCAAACATTGACATGTTGAATATGTGAAGAAAATGAAGCGATGGAACTATTTTACAAAAAGACTAACTGCGTCACTTAGTCAGAATTAATGACAACATTACACTGTGGAAGAGAGTAGTAGACTCATTGGATAACGCCATGAAAATCAACATCATTGGCCGCCGTCTCTACATCGTAGGTTAGCAATCATGGAACGTCATTTAACTATGTCTCTTTTCTTGATGATACATGTTGTCATATTTTCACCTTTTAGGGCTATCGTTGACTTTCAGGATAAAGTCCCTCGCCTAGTTCTGCCTGGTCTACGTTATACTTTCCCTTCCAAGGTGATCTTTTAGTAAGCTTTTATGTCTCTTTACATGTCCAAAAAGTGTTGTCTTTTCCTAATGGTGTTAGATAGTTCTTTTTTTTTCAATTTTCAGCTGATGTTCAACTTCATTGCTTGTCTCTATTCCTTCCACAAATTGCTTCCCATTTTTATATAGATCCATATTTCAAAGGCTTCAATGCTATTTATTTTTATTTCCTTAATGTCCATATTTCTGCACCATACAGGAATATTGAGTAAATATAGCAATTAAAGAGAGCCGCGATAGCTTAGTGGTTAGTGAACTGAACTACAAAGGACAATGGGTAGGGTTCGATCCCAACTGACGGCTTCCAGGTTCACCCAGCCTTAAATGGGTACAGGATTTTTTTCTGGGGAAGTAATGCAGCACGGGCGTAATACCGACCACATTACCCCAAAAATCATGTGCTGAAGGTAGTAAAATATAGGGTCACTAACACCATATTTCTCTATACGCCACTTGGCGTGACGGGGGTATTTTACTTACTTTTTTTTTTAAAGCAATTAAATGTCTGCTTTGATGTTATTACATTTGTTCATGATTACTTTTTTGCCATTCCAATTCTTTTGTTTATTTATGTCTTACATTTGTATCACCTTTTATAGCATGCCCAAAATAGTTATATTCTTCAACTTGTGTTATATGTAGATTAATCCCATTTACTTTTATCTCCAGTTGTATATTGTGGGTGTTTTGTTGATAATTATCAATTTTAGTATTTTAAAAATTTTAATCCAATCCATTTTCTTTGCTTGTCTTGTTTATTTTGTTAATTTGTTGTTGTTGCAGGTCTTTTGGTTTTCCTGCAAATAATAATGTATCAGCATATTTTATTGTTAGTTATATATCCATTAATGTTTAAACCTGACATCCCCACGACGTCTTTAAAGAACTGCCCAATCGAATAAACAATGGTGCTACAATACAGCCTTGTCAAACATTCTCTTTATTATGTCTATCGGTACAGAGGTCTCATTGTTGTATTCTATCATAGCTGTTTGTTCTTAGTATAAATTACATGGATGAAAATAGGAAATACTGTGACGGTTGACCAATATACGATAACGTGATGAAGTTAACAGGGCATGAGCATTCTGAACATTTTAAGGTAAGGTTTACTTGACTTGTATTTCTATTTCTGACTCCAACTTGATTTATCTCTTGTATTTTAGTGTGTGATGAAGGATTTTGGGGACCACAGTGTGGGCACACCTGTCCTGAACGCTGCACAGAAACGTGTAACCGCATAAACGGGACCTGCCAGTGTATTGAGGGTTTCACATCAAGCAACTGTTCAGGTCGTGACTCTCACAGCAAGTTTAAAATAGATCAAATACTTTACCACTCTGTCATTCTGCTTGTGACGTGGATTATGGACATATAGAAGGGCAGAGTCCTTAAAGCACAGAAAGTTTCTTCGTCTACCTTTCAGTTCCCTGTGGAGCATAAGTCTTCAAAAAACACTTTCCAACCCGCCCTGTTTTCATGTCATTCCTTTAAGTTCGTTCCATGTGATTCCCATCCTATTCAGTCTGTCTTCTCCAAGTATGAGTTGGTCTTCCTTTTTTTTGTCTCCTCCCCCGCAGATTCCAAAAAATGAGCTTATCGTTTAATGTCTTCTGTTGGCTGTCGCAGTGTATGTTCTATCCAGCGCCATCATCTTTGTCGTGTCTCTTAGCCCACTGGTATTTGACTGATACTTCCCCATTAAGTCCACGTTAATAATTTTGTCCATCCGTTTTCATACTTTTATTCTGCTCTAGTATCCAATGATGAAGGTCTGTAACTTCGTTATTTTCATTTTTATTGTTCTCATTTTTTCGCAGCCATGTAGTAGGACAGCTCTAACATTGGAGTTGAACATTTTTATTTTCGTATCTAAACTAATTTCTTTTGATTTTGCTATGTTTCCTATTGTAACGAAAGTTCCTCATGCTTTTTGTATCCCTATGTTAGTATCATTCTCTGTTTCGCCTTCATTGTCTATATTACTGTCCAAATATATATACGATTTTACATCTATTAGAGGTTTATCTCCAACTGTTATTTTGTTATTGTCGACTGCACTAATTCTCATGATTTTGGTCTTAATTCTATTAAGTCCAGGATGTTGGGATCTCCGATCAAATATGCTCTTATTAACTAGTTTTTATTGATTATTATGTGATAGGAGAGCTATATCATCAGCAAAGTTTAAATCATCAAGCTACTTAGTCAGTTTCAGCTGGATGCCATTCCTGTTGTTCTGCGTTTTTCTCATAAATCAATCTATGCCCAGCAGAGAGAAAAATGGAGATAGAATGCATCCCTGCCTTACTCCTGTGTTTATTAAAATGTTTCAGTAAACTGCACTGCATGCACAACTATCCAAACTATCAAATATCTTTCCGTATTCTATGAATCCCATATAAAGTGAGGACTGTAGTTCTAACTTTTTCAACTATTGTACGTAAGGTAGTTATTTGTTCAGTGCATGATCTAAATTTTCATATACTCGCTTGTTCATCACTCAAATATTTCTATATGATCGCTTTCAGTGTCTCCACAATGAATTTGCTTAGTATTTTGTCTGGTACTGATAAAAGCATAATTCCCCTGTAATGTGTGCACTCCTGTAAACTTCCTTTCTTTCTTTATTTAAACATACCTTTATTCCAGTCTTTAGTTATGTCCATTTCTTCTCTCTCCCACATATTTCCATATTTTATCTAGTAGTTTATCCAAATTCTCGGTAAAGATGTTAAACTTTGTTTGAACTGCTTCTGAAGGAATTCCATCAAGCCTTGTAGCTTTACCTTTTTCTAATAGCTTGATTTCTTGCATTATTTTTACATTTGCTTGGCTTTCTACAGTTAACGTGTAACTCTTGTCGGTAATATATCTGGGTAGTTAATTGAGCTCGATCTGTTCAAGTATTCTTCAAAGAACATCTCTTCGTTTGTTCACTTAAAATATTGAGCATTATTTGTTTATTGTATTATTATTTCATTTATTGTATTTTGCTTGTGGCGTGGAAAATGGGCACGTAAAAGGGCAACGTTCTGAAGGCCCAGAAGAATGTCAGTTCGGAATTGACATGGCTAGTGAACAATATAAACACGTAGGGCGGACAAGCTGCAAGTGCGTGATAGATGTGTTCAAAACCAGTGAGCTACTGGAACCATCAGCGGGCCAACACACCGTCAGTTGTTAGAATCAACTGAGCACACAAAGGTTAACCCAAAATGCACACAATAGTCTACAGCAATAACAATGAACATTGACTTGTATTTTCTCTTCTTGGCTCAAACTTGTGTTTTGTCTGCTGTACTTTAGTGTGCCAAGACGGATATTGGGGTCCACATTGCAACCGGAGTTGTCCCAACCGGTGCGCAGAACCGTGTAACCTTGTAACTGGGATCTGTAGGTGTATCGGACGTTTCGCTGGAAATAACTGTTCAGGTATTGTCCCCCACAAAATGTTGAAATTGAGTCAAGCACATTCTGTCTGTCCTTCTGACTGTCTCCATATCAATTTATGTGAACATTGTATTCTAAAATATTTTCCTATAACGTTCGCGCTTGAAAACAATATTATATATTAAAGCTAAATCGCTTTTCGAAACGAAACTTACATTTGTTCACATTTATCTCTATGGTTAGGACCTTGAAAGAAGTAGCAAATTTGTTGTAAATTGATGCTATTTGTTTCCACACGACAACGATATTCATGTGTCATAAGAACGGTCTTGAAAGAGATATGGAGCAATATATTCTGGCCCTACAGAGAGGGAATCTTAATTGCTGAGACACAAAATGAACTACACGAAATGATAGACATAGTAGTAAAAGAAAGCAACGCGAAATGTCTGTCTGAATAGGAAGAAAACAGAAGTAATGGTCATATCGAAGAAGCAATCATCACCATCATGCATCATTAAATAAATAGGCAATTACGTCAAATACTTGGGCACAATAATAACAACAGATGGAAGATGTACCACAGAAATAAAAAGCAGAATAACTCAGGCCAAAATAACATTTCAAACTATCTTATACAACAAGTCTATGTCAATAGAAATGAGAAAGAGAGATCATCGGTGCTATCCAGAGCCAATTATAACATATGGAAGCGACAATAAACAAATAAATGCAAAGACGTAGAGCAGGAATGTCAATTAAGCTTTCTTAAAAGAAAAGAAATACATTTTAAAGTCAGAAAGAGCCGCACTCTATCCTCAAGTTTATTAGATTTATACACTGAGCCGATTCCTTTCTCCTAAGCCATAACTAAAAAACACTAATGTAACTTGTTCGTTTCCATGCTTCTCATTGAAGTTTTGTAGAACTAAAGTGGTTTCTGTCTCGTCGATACCGTATGGTTAAACATTGCGCGTCTCAACAGCAGTGTCCTATACTGGTTTTGGGGTCTGGGCTATCGCTTACATAATAAATAAAGACATACATTATATTCAGTAGGCTAACATGAAGTAATATTTCCTAATGACATCACTACATTTTAAATTACTTACTTATTTATATGTAAACTCTATCCGTCTTGTTCGGACGAGAATGTATCGATGACTTTGTCATTGAAAGTATTGTTGGGTTGGTTTCTAAGTTTCTGAAGGAATGATTTCTCAATGAACATTATTGCCAAACCAGAAAAGCGTTCTTGTGTATAAGTTGAGCGACATTAATATTTGATTCTCTTGAGAGCAGGAACAGTTCTTTCTACAGATGCTGATGCGCATAACGTTGATATACATAAGTTAGGAAGTTCCGGTAATCAGACATAGTTTCAATTTCACTTTGTGACGACTGATTGGCTAGAGCTATAAAAAAAACTATGAAACCGCATTTCTCTAACGGTAGCTTTCGCCGTATTATTTTGACGGGATTTTTTTTATGTCAAGGTCATTAATTCTAAGTTGGAGAGAAGAGAACTGTACCGCTGCTTATTAGCGGTTTCATATACTATCTAGAGTAGTTTCGTTCTCATTCACAAACGTTATAGTGGACATAAGAAAACCATGCTTTAATAAATACAAATCAAAGCAAATAAATCATATTGGCCTACGAAATGTGTAATAGAACATTCCAAATTTTGTAATATAATTATGAAAACAATATGATAAATTATCATTTTTATTATGTATTCCGTTAATATTTTCAGGCTACCTGCGGTAGCATAGGGAATACGCCACTACTCAACAGAAGGGTCAAACATTTGCACATTTGTGTCCGTGGACCTACAAGGCTTCGGGGTTCACCCAGTTTCTAAAATTGGATACCATAGATTTTTCTGAGAAGTAAAGGCGGCCTGGCGTGGTACCAACGACATCGCCAAAAGTGTGTCTTTTGTCATAGAAAAATATGTTCACAAACAGCATATACCCCATACCCCTAACAAGGCATGGCGTGAACCATTGCTTCCTTGGCTTTACTTACTCTCAGTTACTGTCCTGTAGTTTGATACTGCTCTAGCATTTTCTACATGTAAGGTTGGTAAAGTCCTAATTTAGTCAGATACATTATTTAAGCGAAACGAGTGATCTCTCCTTAGTTGGTGTCGAAACAAAACCACTGTAGTTCTTAAATACTGACATTTATTTTAGGCTTTAGTTTAGGGTTTGAGTTTAAAGTCATACATATTTATGACTTTACCCTCGCGTGTTGTTGCTCTTTGTTTTCTACAGTTAGGGGTGCAAATAACGTGCAATGTTAACCAAGGAGTAATACCAAACTTAAATTTATGTAACTAAACTGTGATTTTACTTCACGGTTATACTTGCTCTTTTTGTCTCTGTGCTCATATGACTAGAGACAAGGAGGGCAGAAACATGGAATGAAAGATATGGCTTTGAATCGTATATGTCGCAATTTTAACCATAACGAAGTGTACAATACCAGTAGCTGATTCATAAATCCACATAGAGAATGATAGCTGTTTAGAAGATAACACGGGGATTCACCTGAGCTCTTGGCTCCAAAGGTAGATGTCATAGGTCGAGAGTTGAACACTCAATAGCAACTTAAAACTGAATAATGGAACAGGTAAGGTGTCAGAAGTGTAAACCAATGCAATTGCCACTCTTGAAATACACTACCTAAACGTTGTTTGTTAGAAGAAGGGTTGCTTAAAGGTCAAGATTACGTCTTATTTTGTCAAGTTTTGCCACACAGATGATTACTGTTCGTCACTCTGCAGCTAAATTGTGCAAATCTGATGCGAGTATTTAAACGAAAGTATCTACTGAAACAACAGAGTGAGACTCAACCTCGAGGGCTGGCGAAGGTTATGTTAGATCTCACCTCTTAATTATGTCGATCATTTTCAGGAATAGATTTATTGCTATAAAACTCTTTAGTCTTCACATATTCTAGAATTTAGTTATAAAATCATGTTTTAACTAATACAGTGCATCTCATTTCAAAACATCAATGTATCAAGTGCATCTTCATAACATTTATTTACTTTTTATTGTTATCCACTTTACAATTAGATACTCTCAACCCTCGAAGTGTCGCTTGCTTTCACTTTGACTATAGTAACGTGTTGACGTCACAGTGTCACGTGTTCTACCAGAAGTCTGTGAAGTGTCGTTTAGAAGTGTTAAGAGCCAGGAAGCTACTAAGAAAAATACAAACCGTGGCCTTCTTTTGACTTCCAATGATTTGTTTACTGTTGTCTCCACTAGTCTCTAAAAAGCCTCACAACTAAGACAGTAAAGTTGTTCTCCGTTACTCTCTCTGAGAACATTTTGCTGTCCAAAATGATGCCATGGGAGCAGGATATATTTATAAACAGAGTATAGTTTGAGACATAATGCTTTCTAATACTGAAATAGTAAATGGTAGCGTTAAGGAGTGAACCTTGCGTGAGTTTTATCTAAACCATGTTTTTGTGGACAAATATTACATTGTGCTATTTATTATTGCATCAAATGATGACTGGTGCAGAAAAATACATTAAAGGGACACGTTACACAAATCACTTCACACTTTGGTGTATTGATGAAATGTACTCAGATACATGTTATTTATAGGAAAACGAAAGATAATGGTTTCACTTAACATAATTTATACACGTTTCTTGGGGGAAAATGTTCCGGTAATGATCACCATCCTACACAAGTTTCTAATAATTAGATAATCCAGCATGGTAACCATTATTCTACTGATGCTTTCTATATATACTTACCGCCGCACTTTTCATATCAAAATAAAATATATGGAAGTGGGTTTTCAAGCATCAACTCTGTATTATTTGCTGACGTTATCATGCACTGATTGACATCATGATGCATGATGTTCTAGCTAGGACCAATAAACACAGATCTAGAACTAGATTCATATAACCAGCCTCTTCATGTTCTACAAGTCCATACGTTTTGTCCAGATTTCATAAAGAAGTCACGTTTCAGTTTAAATGCAGAAAACCCTGGTGTGCATGAAATTTATAGATAATCAGAATGTTCGTGCTAGGATATATCTATAAAGCGAGGATGCTTCTGTCATGACTCATAAATCTTATATTACTTTGGAGACATCGTCATTGAAACATTTCAAATCAATCGTACACTTTTATTAATTTGCATTTATATCCAGGAATTCACTCATTACTGGCTTCTATTCTAGCGTGCTCTCCTGGGTACTGGGGCCAAAATTGTAACCACAAGTGCTCTCGATCGTGTGCGGAACCTTGCAATCAGATAAGCGGGAACTGCAAGTGTGTCGAGCATTTCGCTGGAGGTAACTGTTCAGGTACTGTCTCTAGCATACAGTTTAACATAGATCAAACATATAATGGTGTTTCTGCCTCTAAAGTACTGCATAACATAGAACAAACTTACGACGCGTGTTTCTGTTTCTAACGTACAGTTTAACATAGATCAAACATATAATGGTGTTTCTGTCTCTAAAGTACTGTATAACATAGATCATACATATAATGGTGTTTCTGCCTCTAAAGTACTGTATAACATAGAACAAACTTACGACGCGTGTTTCTGTTTCTAACGTACAGTATAACATAGATCAAATATATAATGGTGTTTCTGTTTCTAACGTACTGTGTAACATAGAACAGATGTACGACGTGTGTTTCTGTTTAAAACGTACAGTATAGCATAGAACAAAAATATACAGGTGTTTCTGCCTCTAAAGTACTGTATACCATAGGACAAACTTACGACGCGTGTTTCTGTTTCTAACGTACTGTATAACATAGAACAGATGTAGCACGTGTGTTTCTGTCGCACACACACAGTTAACCAGTCATGAAGAGTTACAACTTCAACTCGTCATCGGTCAGAAAAAGACAAAATAATTAACACATACAAGTATCACACATAAATGTTTTGTTTCATGTTGCTTTAGTTAAGTACTTGTGTGTACAGCCTGCACTAAGTGGGAGTAGACATAAAATAAAATAACAGTTATACTGAACCTCAAGGAAACTAGCGAAGGTACAAGAAATCAGCTGAAATTTCAGTTCTGTGTACTGACGTATTTAATTTTATTTGAAACTCCCATTTGTTAGAATTTGAAGTCTCATTTACTTGTGCAGTGTCGACACGCAGATTTCATTTCACTTCACTTAAATGTGTTCCTTAGTGTCATCACTTCAACTAAATGTTGTTTCTTACCTAGTGTGATCACTTCACCTAAATGTGTTACTTACTTAGTGTGATCACTTCACCTAAATATGTTACTTACTTAGTGTGATCACTTCACCTAAATATGTTACTTACTTAGTGTGATCACTTCACCTAAATGTGTTACTTAGTGTGATCACTTCACCTAAATGTGTTACTTACTTAGCGTGATCACGACACCTAAATGTGTTACTTACTTAGTGTGATCACATCACCTAAATGTGTTTCTTGCTTAGTGTGATCACATCACCTAAATGTGTTACTTAGTGTGATCACATCACCTAAATGTGTTACTTAGTGTGATCACATCACCTAAATGTGTTTCTTACTTAGTGTGATCACATTACCTAAATGTGTTACTTAGTGTGATCACATCACCTAAATGTGTTACTTAGTGTGATCACATCACCTAAATGTGTTTCTTACTTAGTGTGATCACATTACCTAAATGTGTTACTTAGTGTGATCACATCACCTAAATGTGTTACTTAGTGTGATCACATCACCTAAATGTGTTACGTAGTGTGATCGCATCAGCTAAATGTGTTACTTAGTGTGATCACTTCAACTAAATGTGATACTTACTTAGTGTGATCACTTCACCTAAATGCGTTACTTACTTAGTGTGATCACTTCACCTAAATGTGTTACTTAGTGTAATCGCATCAGCTAAATGTGTTACTTAGTGTGATCACTTCACCTAAATGCGTTACTTACTTAGTGTGATCACTTCACCTAAATGCGTTACTTACTTAGTGTGATCACTTCACCTAAATGCGTTACTTACTTAGTGTGATCACTTCACCTAAATGCGTTACTTACTTAGTGTGATCACGACACCTAAACGCGTACTTACTAAGTGTGATCACTTCACCTAAATGCGTTACTTACTTAGTGTGATCACGACACCTAAACGCGTACTGACTAAGTGTGATCACTTCACCTAAATGCGTTACTTACTTAGTGTGATCACGACACCTAAACGCGTACTTACTTAGTGTGATCACGACACCTAAACGCGTTACTTACTTAGTGTGATCACTTCACCTAAATGCGTTACTTACTTAGAGTGATCACTTCACCTATATGTGTTACATGCTTAATTTGCTCTTGTCACCTACATTTATTACATGCTTAGCGTGATCGCCATTTTTAACCTGCGTGTTCTTCACAGTCTGCAGTGACCTGCCGAAGTACGAGTTACGTAGCACAATCAATTTTGATATATCTGGTCTTGTAAGACTTTCCTTGACACAAACATCCCATGTTTTATAATCATATCATAAATAGACAGCCTTGTCTTTGGTTCCTTACAATATTTTGTTATAAAATGCAACTATATAGCAGTAACAGTTTGTCTATTCTATTTCATCATCTTTCAAAATGTGCCATACCGGTTGGCGTAGGCGATCATGCCCTTCCACAAACTTCTGTCAACAGTGCATCTTATCAGTTTTGTTGCTCACTGTTTTCTATTCCATAAAACCAAGCTTTCCAGTATTTTCTTTCTTTGTCGTCCGCAACCTCACTTTCATTTTATTTTGCCAGTTGTAACCAAGTATTTCAACTTTCCTCTTCTCAAGATGCGCCCGAAAAATGTTGATTGTTTCTTTCTGTTTTTTTTAATAGCTCCCTTTTTTGTGTTGGCCTCTTTGAGAATTTCTTCATTTGTCTTTTTAGCTGTCCAGGGAACTTTCAACACTATTCTGAGTAATCTCATCTCTGAGGCCTCTAATCGTCTTTTCATTTGTTTGTCTACTGCCCATGATTCGCTTCCATAGATCAGAATTGGTTCTACATAGCACCAATGAACTCTCTTTCTCACTTCTAATTACATAGATTTCTTGCATATGATATCTCATATCTTGGCGTGTCCTCGTTAATCATGTCTCATATCTTTATGTGTGTATGTGTTTAGTCATATCTCATATCTTAGTGTGTATCTGTGTTAGTCATATGTCATATCTTTGTGTGTGCATGTTTGGGTTAGATATCTCATATCTTTGTGTGCATGTTTATGTTAGTCATATCTCATATCTTTGTGTGTGCATACCTGTGTATGTCACATCTCATATCCTTATGTTTGCATGTCTATGTTGATCATATCTCATATCTTTGTGTGCATGTCTATGTTAGGCACGTGTCATATCTTTGTGTGTGCATGTC
This sequence comes from Megaustenia siamemsis, assembly GCA_032433765.1. NCBI lineage: Eukaryota > Metazoa > Mollusca > Gastropoda > Stylommatophora > Ariophantidae > Megaustenia > Megaustenia siamemsis. The sequence continues at coordinate 74,647,876 of JAVIAB010000156.1, read as the reverse complement.
TTTGTTAGTCATACCGCATATCTTTATGTGCATGTTTATGTTAGTCATGTGTCATATATCTTGATGTGTGTCAGTGTTAGTCATGCCTCGTATCGCTGTGTGCATGTCTGTGTTGGGTATATCTCCTATCTTTGTGTGTGCATGTCTGTGTTAGTCACCTCTAGTGACTCGGGCAGATGGTGCTCGTAAACCTGGGAGGGCAGACCATCTAAGGGCAGAATCCCCCTTCAGAAAAGATCATCTGCTGCCTTGCAGGAAGATTGGGGACAATCAAAGGCTAAGGAATGCAAACCTGAATAAAATGCTGACTGAAATCGGATGCACTGGGCCACTGGCGCAGAACACAGTGCAACGTTTTAACGGGTGTTCAATTCAGAGTGGATCTGGTAGACTCTAATTGTGATGTTCTGTCTGTGGGGACGATCAACACACTTAACCTGACAGCAGACTTCATGTGAGAGTCTGGGATCCTACTCTGATTGAGTCCTGATCGCAGAGAGAGAGAGAGAGAGAGAGAGAGAGAGAGAGAGAGAGATTTTCTTAAATGCTATTTTGGCCTGAACTATTCTGCTTTTTATTTATGTGGTGCATCTTCCATCTGATGTTATTATTGTTCCCAAGTATTTGAAATGTTGCATTTGTTTCAGATGTATCCTGTTTATTTTTATGCTGCATGATGGTGATGATTGTTTCTTCGATATCACCATTACTTCTGTTTTCTTACTATTCAGACTTAGACCTTTCTTGTTGCTTTCTTTTACTATTATGTCTATCATTTCTTGTAGTTCATTCTCTGTCTCTGCTATTGAGACTGTAACATCTGCATATCGCAAATTATTTATGTTGTGACGGTTGACTTCAATTCCTTTTAAGTCTGCTATTGATCTCATACTATTTTCCCTGTAAAGTGAAAACAATTCCGGGGACAAAACACAGCCTTCTCTCTCTCTCTCTCTCTCTCTCTCTCTCTCTCTCTCTCTCTGCGATCAGGACCCAATCAGAGTAGGATTCAAGCTCCTCACATGAACTCAGCTGTCAGGTTAGGTGTGTTACAAACAGAACATCACAATTAGAGTCTGCCAGATCCACTCTGATTGAACACCCGTTAATACGTTGCACTGTGTTCTACGCCAGTGGCCCAGTGCATCCGATTTCAGCCAGCATTTTATTCAGGTTTGCTTTCCCTAGCCTTTGATTGTCCCCAATCGTCCTGCAAGGCAGCAGGTGATCTTTTCTGTAGGGGGATTCTGCCCTTAGATGGTCGGCCCTCCCAGGTTTACGAGCACCATCTGCCCGAGTCACTAGAGGTGACTAACACAGACATGCACACACAAAGATATGAGATGTGACAAACACATACATGCACATAGCGATACGAGGCATGACTAACACTGACATACATCAAGATATATGACACATGACTAACATAAACATACACATAAAGATATGATATATGACTGACATAGACATGCACCCACCAAGAAATTACACATGTCTAACATGGACATGCACACAAAGATATGAGATATGACCAACATAGATAGGCACACACAATGATATGAGATGTGACTAGCATAGCCATGCAAACACAAGATATGAGATGTAACATACACAGACATGCACACACAAAGATATGAGATATGACTAACATAAACATACACACAGAGATATGAGATATCACTAGCCCAAACACAAAGATATGACATATGACTAACACAGATACACACTAAGATATGAGATATGACTAAACACATACCCACTTAAAGATATGAGACATGATTAACACGGACACTTCAAGATATGAGATATGACTAACATGATACACACCAAGATATGAGCCATGGCCAGCACACACACACACACACAAGCCAAGATATGAGCCTTGGCTAGCAATGAAACACACCAAGAAATGAACCATGTCCAGCACAGAAAGAAAATATCCAGTACACATTAAGGTATCCATATGCTTGGGTTTGTTGTAGTCGGCAGACTCTTCTTAACGTGGGAATCATCGACATACGAGACGCCGGCCCCCATGAACTGTTAACAGATATCGTCCAAACAGCTGTACGGAGATTTGAGAGTGCAGTCTGTCCCGTAGAACGTTCCCTTGCATGAACAGATCCCGGTTGACTGTTCACAGGTGTCGTTGAAACAGTGGTCAGGACATTTGAGAGTGCAGTCTGGCCCGTAGTACGCTTCCTTGCGCGGCAACAGTCTGCTCTTTCTGTGTCACATATGATGTCACAGCCATCAGAACACGACTGTTCGCACTGTAGCCCAAAATTACCATCAGGACAAGTGTCATCACAGGTATAGCCAGGATGTTTGCAATGTTGGCATTTTCCGGATTTTCCTCACATAAAGAACTGACACTAAGACAAGACCCGGAGCAGTCGTGTCCATAAATCCCATGTGAACAGTTGCCGTGATACTTACCGATGATGACGGTGCAGTCTTTGCTACTCCCACCACACACTGTACAAAACGACTTAGAATGCCCGTCCAGACAATAGGTGTCTGTAAATGTTTGCACCTCACACACCGTCAGTGCACTCTCGTCCTGCGAAACGGTCGGTGAGAACTCAAACTTACTGTGTGCCATTGTCGCTTGTATGGTGACTACAATAGTGTTCACAGAAATATTTGGGTATGATATATCATTATACTGGAACACTACACCGCCACTGTCAGAGAAAGCCTTTGGAGTGTCATTCTTTACCCGAATCATAGTGCTAGGTCGATGATAAATTCGAATGGTGTGAGTCTTCTGGGGCGTGGCAAAGTTCAGATACCAGTAAACATAATTGGTTCCACTTCTCAATTGTGTGTGTGTGTGCAGTCATTGTCATAAAGATTGGTCTTTGTTTTGCCATTAACTGCAGCCTCTGGTCCACACCCGTCCACTGTATTAACAAGCATTAAATGTGTCAGTCTAGTTTGCGTTCTGTTTGAGAGCCACATTCCGACCCCCGCCAATGTCGATGGAGCAGATATTTGCATCTATCGCCCCGTCAATCCTTAGCATGTTGATTAGACCATGAAACTGTCCGGATCTGTAGGTCCAGATCCCTAGGCGTATTTACAAACTAGATCAAAGTACTGACACTGGGGTCCGAGATGCTCTCGCCGACAACTGTCACCGTTTGTGCATGTCCCTGTAGCCCTGTCACAAACTGAGCGATTTTAGCAGTGACACTGCAACGCACAATTTGCCCCGAACCAACCATCTACACAAGTTAGGCAGTTAGGTCATTAGCTTCCAATGTCGCAAACAAAGCCAGCAGAATAGAGACTTGATCTACAGCGGTGGTTAACGAAATGTGCACAAACAATTATTTCAAACCCGTGGTTACAATTCTAACAATCCGCCAACTCGCTGTGACAACAGACAGCGCGATGTTCAAGATCAGCATTGTATACACCACGGCTAGAACTCGGACGAACTTCCATCTTGGTGCGTCCCATCTTGTCTTGTCTGACTCCTTGTTTTATGTATTGGAATTGTCTTGTTTGGTTGCTAATTCGTATAGCTGCTGTTTGTTGCCAATAAATATTACTTTTTATGATTCACAGATCTTTGCCTTCAATGTTTAATTTCTCCTGTATATTGATTTTTTTCACATGCTTTACTTTGTCAAATGCTTGTGTGTAGGCTCATGCTTTACTTTGTCAAATGCTTTTGTGTAGTCTATAAAGCACATATATAGATCTTTCTTTACCTCTATAGCTATTTTTATCAATGTTCTTACTTAAGATGTATATTGCATTATTGGTGCTCTTTTCTTCCACAAATCCACATTGTTCCTCACTTATTTTTGGTTTTATTTTTTACCGTTCACGTCTCATAATGATTCCTAAAAATATTTTCGTCATGTGAGACTAATAGTGCAATGGAACTCGTCGGTATGGCTAAAAAGATAGATTTTAGTAGATCTTCAGGTATGTATCCAGTGTTATATATGTCATTGAGCAGTTTTGTTATGATTTGTACTCCGAATTTTATATTGTCGGGACATGGAGCTTTGCATATTTTCATGTGTTAAATTGCGTCCGCCACTGAACTCTGCATTATCGTTGGGCATGTGTCTTTGCTTGAATTATTTAGCTCTTGTCTTTCGTCATCATAGAGCTGACTGATATATTTTGTCCATCTTTCCAATATTTTCTTCCTTTGATTTCATACATCATGAAACGTTGACTTCTTTTCTTCCTATTAATTCATGTAACTGGTTTTGCTTACATTTGGAGTCTTTCTTTTGTTGCTTTTTCCATTTCTTCAAATTTCTACTTTAACCATCCTTCCTTTGTTTCACTGCATTTGTTTTTGATTTCTTTGTGCAATATTTTGTATGTCCGTTTTTCTTTCTTATGTTTTTGTCTTTCGTCCATTAGTTCTAATATTTCTTCTGTCATACATTTCTTTTTATTGATTATTTTAGTCACAGATATTACTTCTTTTGATGTTTGTTGAATCGATTGTTTAAGCATTTCCCAATCATAATTTTTTGGCAATGTAATGAGAAGAGAACAACTTGAATATATTGTAAAAATTTGAAAAATTGAGGAACGAAGAGACAGAGGGAAGCAAAGAGAAAAGATACCAGACAGCTTAAGAGAATGGCTTGGCAGAACGGCATCAACAGAAATGATAAATAACTGTCGAGATCGAAAGTTGTGAAGAGACATAATCACCTACGCCAGCAGGCCCGGTACTTGATGATGATGATGAAGCATTTCCAACTGCTCCTCAATGTCCTGTACTTTATCAATAGCATTTATCTATTTTGTACTATCGTTTTGTATTTATCACTCATCTCTCTATCTACTCTAAGCATATATATATAGTCCGTTTCATAACTGGTGCCCAACATTTAAAATCGAAATCTTTTTAACCCCTTTTTGTAATTTTTTCAAAATCTGCATGTAAAGTTATAATGATTAGAACCCAACAGGGAATTAATTTCATAAAAAAAAACATTTGGTTATTATTATTGCTTTTTTGATTTATATAAATTTATAACGACCCATTGATGTAGTCAAAACTTAGTGTTGGTATAATTGACGTTTTTGCACGCTTTCAACGTGAGTTGTCTGACACAATTAGACACTTGTAGAAAACACGAGGCATTGTGTGTTCCATTTCCGTTCATTCATAGGTGTAGACGTGGAACAATAACATTTATCATGAGTCTTAAAATGAAATTTTGCAGTTTACAAAACATCGCAATAAAAATGTATGACTATTTTTGCAAAGAGGCTAAACGAGGAAGATTATTTCATTCTTTAGAAAACCCTGAGAATAGGACAAGACACATTTTGGATTTATCTAAACGGTCATTTAATCGATGGATTCAAGCACGTGACCGTCAATGTTACAAATATACAAAATCACAAGGAAGAGCAAAAATGTTGGATAATTTCGACAGTGAACTTATTAGAAGTGAAATTCGCAAAATGTTGGGTAAGAATGAAACTGTTACAATAAGAAAATTAAAAGTATGATAAAGAACAACAGTATTGAAATATCAAAGTCTACATTATGGAGGAATGTGAGAGCTGCAGGCTTTACATTCAGAAAGTATTCCAATGGACGAAACATCATCTGTGAGAAGCCACATATAGTAGTCATGAGAAGCAAGTACTTACGTGAAGTAAAAGAGGTGCGCAAGCAAGGTTATGATATTGTGTACTTGGATGAAACATGGATCAATGCTCACCACACTAACCAAAGGGAATGGCAGTCATCAGATGGAAAGATTAAGAGATTAATACATAGCAGCAAAGGACAGCGTTTGATAATTGCTCATGCAGGTAGTCGACAACATGGACTAATACAGAATGCAGAGCTCATTTTTCTTTCAAAATCCATAGACAATCGGGATTATCACTCTGAGATCAATGGTCACATATTTAGACATTGGATTGAAAATTCTGTTCTCCCATCACTAGATCGACCATCTTGCCTAATAATGGACAATGCAGCGTACCACAACATTGTTGCACTTGAAGATAAAGTCCCGACGTCATCCAGTACAAAAAATGGTATTAAGATATGGCTCACAAAGGAGCACATACAATTTAATAACATGTACTTAAAACCTGAATTACTATCTCTAGTAAAGCGAAAACAGAGGACAAAGATTTTTCAAATATATAAGATTATCCAAGAGCACGGTCATATAAGTTTGAGGCTGCCACCTTACCATGCTCATTTAAATCCAATAGAACTAATCTGGGCAAAATTAAAAGGACAAGTGGCAGATGAAAATACAACATTCAAAATATGCGATGTAAAGACTCTTGCTAATCTCGCTTTATTAAATATAGACAAAGATTATTGGGCTAAATGTGAAGACCACGTCTTAAAACAGGAAGAGGAATATTGGAAAAATGATGGTTTATGGAATGTTCAACCCCAAACAGTTATTAATCTTTTAGACTCGTCTGATTCAGAATGAAAGTATATAGCCCCCATAATGTTGGCCCCTATATTACCTTAAATTTGTTCAACAAACGGTCCTTTTCAGGACCACACAACTATGAAAATTGGACATACAGGTATACCTTGATATTATCGTCCGTCCTCGAACTGAGCAGACAATAATTCTCCTGGTGTTTTGTCTTATACAGTTATTTCCCCATTACGGCCACGCCTTTACCTAGTGAAAATTAATCATAGACCAGCAACTACGGTAATTTCTATTCTTTAGGGCTTCACAATTTACAATTGTGACAAACATCAAAGAGATTCGCCGCTTTAAGAAAACTGCAGCTGCAAGATATTTGTTAAATATACATTTAAAGGGTCTTTTGCATTCTAATATTTGGAAAATTTCAAATGTTTTTAACAAATGTTTACTGCGTAATAGCGTTTTGAAGTTGGGCACATGATTTGAAACGAACTATAGTTCTAATTTTATATTTCTTGGGGATTTCGGTTTCTTCCGCAGTTTTCTTCTAATCTTTCCAACTACTGGAACATGGTCACTATTGCAATATGCTCCTGGCCTTGTTTTAACAGATGTTAGCCCATTTTTGAATCTTCTCTGTACTAGTACGTTTTTTCCCCCACACAATTAGCGACAATATTTTTTTTATTAATCACACAACCAAATAGCGGATATTGACGTAACAACGAACTATAATTGTTCATATTTCATCTTCATTTCTACTTACTGCAGATATTTAATCCCTGTCTACTTAGCATTTTTTATTTCAACCAGTGTTAAAAGTGCCTATTGTTTCCGTTATTCTAAGCACGTTTATTTCGTAAATGAGAAACTTTGCAACCGAGAGAAGATGCAAACAACGAAGATAAATAAGAGGTGGGGAGGTCATATGCTTAGAAGAAATGGAGAGAAAAAATGTGATGACGTGCCCTATAGTGCGCCTCTTGTGAAAGAGGTGCTGAGGGAGGTGGGGTGACTTGCATGCAAGATGTATAAAGAAGAACAGATAATAGATTTGTCGTTTTATGTGATGAATAGTGAATACGGTAGTAATGCCCATATAGATCTTCGGCACATTAATTTGGGGTAATTTGGTCAGTATTAGTATTACGCCCAAGCTGTTCTTCTTACAAAGAAATACGTAGGGAGGTCAAAAAGTAATGCACACCAATTTTTTTCTCGGCTAATAATAAAGATAGGAATATGAAATTTTGCACAGTTGGAATATGACATGTTCCAATTATGTGCACCAAATTGCACAGCATTCTGAAAAATATTACGCAATCTATGAACCGTTAAAATGGAGCTTGTCAACAATGTCCGTTACAAACAGAGAATTGTCAAAGAATTTCTGGTTGCGGAAAAAGAAACTGTGGCAAACATTCATAAACGACTGTGTGCAGTGTACAAATATTCTGCAGTCGATAGGAACACAGTTAGTCGCTGGGTTCAGAGAATTAAAGCTGCAGAAAGTGTACGAGTGGAGCTGCATGATTTACCGCGTTCTGGACGTGTTGCCTCGGCTACCAGCACAGACATGTTAAACCGGGCTGATGCCATTATTCGTAAGGATAGGCGTATCACTAGTCAGCAATTGGCATTGCAGCTTACAGTCAGCAAGGGAAGTGCAATCGCAATTTTTAAAACTCTCGGATATTCAAAGATTTGCGCTCGATGGGTTCCTCGGTGCCTAACAAATGATCACAGAGTTCAAAGGAAAACTTTCTGTTCTGAATTGTTGGAGCGTTTCGGTGTTGAAGGAGAAATGTTTTTGTCCAAAAATTGTTACCGGTGACGAAACGTGGGCACATTATTATGAGCCTGAAACAAAAATGCAGTCAATGGAATGGCATCATCCGCAGTCACCAAAAAGAAAAAAAATTCAAAACATCTCCATCAGCCGGAAAGGTGATGATCACTGTCTTCTGGGACATTGATGGTGTGATTCTTGTTGATGTAATGACAAGAGGTGAGACAATCAACTCGACAGCTTACATCAATACACTGACAAAACTCAAAAATCGGTTCCACAGAGTTCGGCCTAATAACCCATCTGCAGATTTGTTGCTTCAACATGACAATGCACGCCCTCACACAAGTCTGGTAACACGGGAAGCAATCAACAAATTCGGTTGGACTGTACTGCCCCATCCTCCTTACAGCCCTGATCTGGCTCCCTCAGATTTCCATCTGTTTGGACCACTCAAAAAATTCCTGCGTGGGAAACACTTTGACAATGATGAGGATGTGATCCGTGCAGTTAAAAAATGGCTATGCGAGCAGGACAAAACTTGGTACAAACGAGGCATTCATGACCTAGTTTCGCGTTGGCGTAAGGCAATACGCTTGGACGGAGATTATGTTGAAAAATAGGTAGTGTAAAGGGGATGTTCAGCTACAATCTGTGAAAATTTCACACATTTTGCCCGAATAGTTTCCGAGAAAAAAATTGGTGTGCATTACTTTTTGACCTCCCTTCAGTATATGGTACCTACTTATGGCTGCGGAGGAATAAAGTGGGAGGGGGGGATGTGGCGTTCGAACTCAATCTCCATTCTTAGAGGTCTAATTCACTAACAACTGAGTTGCTACGGCTTTCATGAAACAAGCGAACAAGTGAGAAAAATATCATGGGCCCCACCCAGGATACCCTGCCATGAACGGTCACAATCTAAATGAAGGAACCCGGTTGTTGGACTACAAGACACCACAAAGCGTGCAGGTCGGTGCTGACTGTCGTGTCAGGTTCCAATCAATGAAAGACAAAGTTTCGGACTAAAACATATTTTGGCTTGTATCAAACTTAGCATTATTATTTTTTTTTAAATGGAGTGTACCAGAATAGAAATATTCATTTTTTTATATATCAGGAAGTGACTTTGTGGGGAAAAAATGATACATTACGTAAATGTAATACTGGTCTGAACATTAAATGATTGGAAGGGGGATTTGTACTATAGTCCGTTCAGATTCGTTTGCCTAGACATTAATTTATTTTTTTCAAAAACTTATTGTTCATTTGCATTGATCTTTTGAAGTTAGGTTTAGAATACTAATGTCGCTATAAAAATATTTTTTTATCAAAGAAATGTGATCCAGTTTCAAAGATGCCTTATTTAACTTATATTAAAAAAAGTTAATCGATATTATAAACACCGGCGGGATTATGTAGATGCTTACATCTCACAGCTGATTCTTTAACATATAGGCATGACCTTCACGGCTGAATGCGCACCGTCCTAAAATAGTTATGTTTCCACTATAAATTTTTATAAAGAAATGTTACATATGAAATTTCCCGTTTAGCACAAAATGAAATTTTAGCCGAAACCGGAAATTATGTGACGTCAAAATCACGGCCGTAGACTCGAGTTCGAGTCATAATTCAGAGGCAAATCTCAATATTTACAGAAGGGAGGCGGCACTATCCATATTATCTTCTGCAAGTCTATGTGAGAATGAATATAAAGGCAAAATATTTTACTGAGCATAACATTGCTATAAAGATTTATCAATACTTCTGCAGAGAGCGTAAAAAGGGACATCTTTATTGTTCTTTATCAAACCCTGAGAAGAGAACAATGCATATTTTAGGTTTGTGTAAACGTTCATTTGATCGAATAGTTAAAGGAAGCGGATATTTATTGCCAACAAATGCAAGAAAGCAAGGAAGGAAAGAAACGTTAGACAGTTTTGATAAGGACCTAGTAAAAAGAGAAATCTGTCGAATGTTTGATATAAACGAAGAAGTGACACTTAGAAAGTTGAAGCTTTGGCTGAAAACTAACAACGACATTGAAATATCAAAAACTTCATTATGGAAAATATTAAGAAGTGCAGGCTTCACCTTTAGAAAGTATGCTGGTGGAAAACACATTATTTGTGAGAAGCCACATCTAGTAGCTCTTAGAAGCAAGTATTTACGTGAAGTGAAGGAAATGCGCGAAAATGATTATGATATTGTTTATTTAGATGAAACTTGGATCAACGCTCATCATACAAATGAAAAGGAATGGCAGTTAGCAGATGAAAGTATTAAAAGATCAGTACCAAGCAGTAAAGGGCAACGTTTGATAGTTGCACATGCAGGTAGCAGACATAATGGGTTGTTGCAGAATGCTCATCTCGTTTTCATTTCAAAATCCATAGACAATAGAGACTACCACTCCGAAATGAATGGGCACATATTTAAAGACTGGATCGAGAAAAGTATCCTTCCAATATTAGATCGACCTTCTTGTCTGATAATGGACAATGCTTCATACCATAACGTAGTTAACGTAGAAGATAGAATCCCAACATCATCAAGTACAAAAGATGCAATCAAAACGTGGCTCATAAAAGAACACATACAAGTTAACGACAGCTACTTGAAACCCGAATTGCTTAGCCTTGTAAAACAGACACAACGTACAAAGATATTTAAAATAGACAAGTTAATTCAAGAACATGGCCATAGATGTTTGAGACTACCTCCATATCATGCACACTTAAATCCTTTAGAACTAGTTTGGGCAAAAGTTAAAGGACACGTAGCATATACAAATAAAACTTTCAAATTATGCGATGTTGAGACACTTACAAATCAGGCTCTATCAAATATAAATAAAGACTACTGGGTAAAATGTGAGGATCATGTGTTACGACAAGAAGAGGAATATTGGAAAAAGGATGGTTTGTTGTTTGTTCAGCCGAAAGCAGTAATCGACCTATTTGACTCGTCTGATTCTGAATGATCATTACTCTGATTAAGTCTACAGATAAATAGTTTGATTTGCAAAATTTCCTAGTTGATTTGTTAAACAGTTTATTGTTCAAGACCACCCAAGCAATCAAAAATTATGTTATAAGCAAACCAACAACCATTACTTTGAATGGAAGCCTGCTTGAGTCAGTACAGAAGTTCAGCTATCTTGGATCCACTATTACAGCCACACTTTCCTTAGATGAGGAACTAAATGTACGTATTTGAAAGGCAGCGACAACATTTGGGAAACTCACACCAAGAGCATGGAACTATATCAAATTGACTCTACGAACAAAAGTTCTATATATAATTTAAAATTTGTATACTTGCCACCAAGTAAAATTTTATGGACACGCCTATGGGTCATCGTTGCACTAGATTACTGTAAAACATTTTGATTAGGGTCAAAATAATAGTTACATGGGCAAAGATCAAAGGAATTCGCCGCTTTAAGAAAACCGTTATAGCTAGACATCGAGTAAAACATATGTTCTCGTGACATGGACATTTTAACACCGTATGCCAAAAATCATGTGAAATCATCAAGAACTTTTTGAATTATAAATCATAACATCTCGGCAAACGAATCTGAACGGACTATAGTACAAAAAACGTATGTTCTAATATGAATTTACAGTGGCGAAAATGCCATTGTTGGTGTTACTGTACAGGTCCTGTGTATAGTCTATCACAACAGCATTAAGTATGGGAATGTTTCTATATGTTTATTGATTACATCGAAAGGTTGGCTATAACAGTGAGGATAGTAAATTGATACTCTAGGAAACAACCAATCATTGGATGCACTTCTGCAATAAAACAACTTGATGCAGGAATACTGAACACTTTACTATTTGCTGACGTAATCTGGTCATTATCTACCTCGCAAGAAAAGAAACATGTTGAACACTTTAAATGCGCTGTTGGCCTCGTCATATATAAGCTCCAAATATTTGGGGCAGATAAACCAACGAACAATAAAGAGCTAGATCATGCTTGGTTTAAACAGGGATAATTATACTGTTATAAATATATATATATATATATATATATATTCTGCCTGCTGACGCTGATCGTTGTGTTTCTCATGATGAGACAGCATGTTGTTCTGTCTGCTTTGATGTAAAGACGGATCTAACCAGACAGAACACTTCTACTTGACTTCTACACTAGACGTTACACAACTGTACAGCAGTTCTGGGCATCTACAATCATGGACAACTCTATTAAGAGATGTCTATAGTCTGGTACAACTAGCGACGAATAGAACAGGTTTATAATTCATCGTAGGGCCACAATTACAAAGACCTTCATTCACAGTTCATAGCATACTCAAACACTCCAGAGTGAAATATATAAATCTACAACTGCAACTAAGTAACATCAAACTGGCTGTCTCTAACACAACTTCAAAGTTCTTTAAAACTTTGAGATGGACCGAAACGTTTATACCATGTCCTGATAGCTTCAGATTTATAACTGTTTGGCTCGTCTTTCTACTTCATTTCTAGCACCAATTCTATCATTTATCTATATTTATAGCATCTTTCATTCATTCTTCATTAATTCTGGTATTTAGCCACTCTCTCCAGGTGCTATCCGTCTCGCTGTCGCAAATTCCTGAGCTGAACCTTACTTCGTGTCGCATTGAGACACCATCGAGAGTTGATTTATTCAGGACCCTAGCATATCCAGTCGAGTTTTGTCACGTGATGAACCTAACCATACGATCACGAGACATCCTTCAAACTGACCAGTGCTCAGCATGGATGAGTAACCTAACGTCTCATTCACTTCACTTATTAACACTATTATTTCCCACTCGCCTAGTACACTGTGTAACCATCTAAAACCCTAGATATGTTCACAGTAAAAGTAGTATCATTATCAACAAGCAAAGTTGTGTAGATTTGGCAGTGTTATGGTTATGGTTAGTCGAAGGCCCCGGTATCACTGCAAACAAATTAAAATCCATAATTGCTCAACCACCCGTCCCAGTGGAATCATCCGAAATAAGATCTCATCTAAATGAAGAATCCAAACAAAGAAAAGCAGTTGCAATCCCCATCACAGTAGCTAGAGCACACGCCAAAAGACATAAGGAAAAGCGGCACCGGAAACGAACGCAGCTGAATTTGTTCTTCTTCCTACGATATCATCATTCATCGGAAGTAAACGGTGGCATCAAATAAGTTGACGTCAAACTGTCACGTGCACACAAAAGAAGAAATGACAACTTGTGGCAAGATCCTCTCTAATGCGCTGAATCATTTCTCTTTCAAGACAGAAAGGAACCCATTGCTTCTGTGTTCAGTCAACATGTGTAATAGTTAGCACCTAATTACCCGCTACTTGTGTTTAAGACGCGACGTCCTCCTGTCAGAATAGTCTTGTCCACATTAAAGTTCGACCAAGATAAAGAAACAATTAGCCCTTTATATCCGTTGTGTTGTCCTCTCGTGGATGTCGTCCTAATGATCAACTTGCAACAAAACTCTCCCAACTTGTAGCAGATAAACTAGCAGGTCAAGTATTACCAGCAAATATATATATATTTTCTTAAATTTCAAGAATGCTCTGAGGGATATTATAAGAAAGATTGCAGCGAGAAATGCCCACAATTCTGTAAAACATGCGACAGAAGAAAGGGGAAATGCTTGTCATGCCTCCAGAATCGTGAAGGACAATATTGTGAAGGTAAAATAAGATCATTAATATAGTTCATTTATTTGTCTTCTTCTACACTAGTCATTCATGACACTATTGTCATAATCCGCCATTAGTGCGAGGGTTAGTCAACAAGGCGACTCTAGATAATAATTCTCTTACACTATATATATACATATACATATATATATATATATTTAACATTTGCAAAATGGCTACTGAGAAGTCTGGAGGTACGACATAGGAAGGGAGGAACCTGGCACGACAGTGGGTGGTGTTTAATAAAAAGTTTTCTCACATGTGCTTTTGCATTTTTTATGTTAACATTTGAGCATACAGGAATATTCCACTTACATTATTTTTTTTCAAATTAGACCACTTCTTATATCATCAAACTCAGTATTATCGTCTCCTGTTGTTTGTAGTCATCAATCTAACTGTCCTTCCACAATCTTCAATCTACAGTGCATCGTATCAGTTTTGTTGCTGACTGTTTGCCATGAAACCAAGCTATCCAGTATTTTCTCTCTTTGTCGTCTGCAACCTCACTTTCCTTTTATTTTTCCAATTGTAACCAAATATTCAAACTTTCCTCTTTTCATGATGTGCCCGACAAAATGTCGATTGCCTTTTTATATCGCTTTTTAGGAATTCCCTTTTTATGTTGTCCTCTTTGAGAATTTCCTTTTCGATCTTTTTAGCTTTCAGTGAATTCTCAACGTTCTTCTCATAAGTTCCATCTCTTTAGCCTGTAAATGGTTTTTCATTTGTTTGGTCATTCCCCTGAAGTTATTATTGTGTACAAGCATTTCACGCTCCGCACTTTATTTCAGTTTTGTCCTTGCATATTTCTGTGTCGTATGATGATGATGATTGTTTCTTCGATACGATCATTACTTCTGTATTCCTACTGTATTGATGAAGACCTGTATTGTTGCCTTCTTTCACTGTATCATCGTAACTACATTTCTCATTTTGTATTACTACAATGAAGTACATTGTGGTGCCCATAGACGCTGAAAGGCAAATGAAGAAGGAAAGAAGTACAATTCAACATCATTTAAGCGTTACATTATTTGGTATTTTCAAGTATTTTTTTTTCTATTTCCTTCATTAAAATTTATGTTGTTTGTTTCGCACGTTATGTTTCTTATTTTAATATTATTTCATATACAATAATTACTGTATCATATAAAGTACATGGACTATATAAGCAAGTTAATCAACCCATCAGCGACAGAGGAGATCAATGAGCTTCTATTCGCAGACGATCAGGCACTAATACGTGCAACAATGGAAGACCGGCAAGAACACTTAATTAGACTCAATAGCACATGCACAATATACAACATACACATCATAAAAAACAGAAGTCATGAATATCGCAAAAGAGAAACAGAATAACAATATAACAATACACGGCAGACTATTATAAACACGTAGAAGAATTTAAATACCTAGGAAGTCTTGTAACAAACGACAATTTACAAACAGCAGAGATATACTCAAGATGCAACAAAGCTTGCCAAATCATTGGACATCTATCACCACTATCGTCCAACAAGGAAATAACAAACCTTGGAGACAATTCTGGCACTAACAACACAATTTTCATCTCAACGTTGTGCTATCAATGCCATTCCTTGAACCTACCGAGATGAAATGTTTTAGATATTTACGAAACAGCCTGAGTGATAAGATCAGACATGAATAAATGAAAGGAACGCTAGGAATAACCGTCAGAGAAAACACAAGAAACAATAAATGCTTTGGCCATGTGATAAAGCAGAAAGATAAAAAAACACAAGACAACAAACCTTCAATAAACGTTGCGATAACATCAGACACAAAACCCGACCACGATAAAACCGCAAATTATATCTCCCCCCAACGTTGATAGGCAAATTAAGATGAACGAAGAATAAAGAAGTGCTAACGAATTGCTGACAAGAAAAACATGTGAATCATCATTATTGTTCTTGTTATTGTACTCTTCTTGTTGACATTATCGCGATATATATACAATTCAATGTTCGTTTAATATTTTATGTAGCTTGTGTCTCTGGCAAATGGGGACCTGGTTGTAACAAGAGCTGCCCTTCTCGATGTGATGGCGACTGTAACCAAACAAACAGCTACTGTAAATGTATCAAACACTTCGCAGGATTAACGTGTTCAGGTAATTGTTAAACGTGACTATAAATTGCCACAATTTTACGTTCTTTCCCTGTCTACAGGTTCGGACATGTAATATACATTTACATGCACCAAGTAATGTACCGACGTTTTCGTCTATATAATTTAATACTAGATCTTGGGTGAAGCTCAAATGTCATCTATACAATCTTTTATATTTTAGTAACATTATAAGCAAATAACGGAAAGTATGTTTACTGTTGAGAATACTCTGGATATCTGAAGATAACAACTGAGAACTGAAAAAGGACAGAACATAAAGAAATATCAGAAACAGATATTACATCATGTATAGCATTTGATGTATGGAGAAAAATATGAACTATTGTTAGGACACTGGAATTAAGAGAAAAGAAACAGAAAGAGAACAAGAGACATAATAGATAGTTTAACAAAGTGACAAGATATCAGTAGTTGAAATGATTAGAAGCATTGGCGGAAAAGAAAGATGTAGAGAGATCACGAACAATTTCTGCATGTCACCTGAGCATGAATTGAGTTTTGAGACCCGGGCAAGAAGTTCAAGGCAGATCAATTAACACTGAAGTTTTTTTCTCCATTTCTAAGTAAAAGCAGTACGTAGCTCATTCGAGAGACATCTAGCTCCATTTATTTATTAAGTGCGGTGCTAGTCACGTCTCTCTATCAATTAAAATCTTTACAGCTGATTTCACTTGTGTTTTTTTTATTTCCTATCAAACCATTCTTTTTAAATTTCGTGTATCTTTTCTGTCTTTTCATCCCTACTTTTATTGCAGTTGATACAATGTATTGCAGCTGATCTCTTCTCATTTCATGGGCACTACATGATGATTGTTTATTCTGATCTTGGAAACTAGTTTGTCTCGCTTTGGCCACTTTTAGGCCGGTCTTATTACTTGTGGTAGTTGTCCGTAGTATTCACAACATTCTTCTTTAAAACCACATTTCTGTGGCCTCCAAAAATTGTCTTCTCTTGTTGCCCTTTTGTCCATGATTCACATCCATACCACAAGACTGGATCCACATAATACTGAAGATCATTTTCATATTTCCATTAAATTCTGCCCTTGTCTGAGCTATTCTCCAACTGACTTGTGTTACATATCTGTCATCTGTTGTTACCTTAGTTCTCAGGTATTTGAATTCATTGACCTGTTCTAATACAGTCCCATTTAGTTTAATTGTAAATTGAGGACACAGGTAAGGAACCATTTAGATAACAAGCGTCAGATGGTTAGATCTGAAAATGTATGAAGCGTGCCGAGTACTGTCACATACTGAAGTTCGTGTATATATATATATATATATATATACCTGATGCAGGTTCACAAATGTAAGTCACCGAAGCTGTTTTGTCGAGCACCGTTTCACATGGCTGATCTCAACTTAGGAATCGGGTATCTGGCTGTAGAATAAAGAAGGTAGGTTTTTGTTGGGGGGTTCAGACAATTTTTTTCAGCATCTTGTTTTGATCTCACTTCATTTTGAAAGGTAAAACGTACCGTGTACTATGATTATCGTGAAATTAATTTTCACAGTTATTTCTAATAGAGAATTCATTGAGATGTTCTTTGTAGACTTCCTTGCCTCTCAAGGTGGGTCTAGTAGCAGTCCTCTTCCCAACGATAAACGCCTCAATGAATATTTATTGGAGAATGTGACTGTATCCACCCTTTAACATAGCCCAGCCACATTATTCTTCGACATCATTGATGGAAACCTAGAAATGTGCAGGACATCTGAGTAGGTTGCTTTGTCCTGCCACTTCATGTTGTCTCGGAGGAGTCGCAGAGAAACCACTTAGTCTTTTCTAGTGTCTGGAATCGGTTGTTCACATATGTTCAGTCCAGTCACATATGCGAAGTCAGTCCAGTCATGTATGCGAAGTCAGTCCAGTCATGAATACTAAAGTCAGTCCAGTCATGTATGCGAAGTTAGTCCAGTCATGTATACTAAGTCAGTCCTGTCATGTATACGAAGTTATGTCCAGTCATGTATACTAAGTCAGTCCAGTCATGTATGCGAAGTTAGACCAGTCATGTATGCGAAGTCAGTCCATCATGTATACTAAGTCAGTCCATCATGTATACTAAGTCAGTCCTGTCATGTATACGAAGTCAGTCCAGTCATGTATGCGAAGTCAGTCCAGTCATGTATACGAAGTCAGTCCAGTCATGTATACGAAGTCAGTCCATCATGTATACAAAGTCAGTCCAGTCATGTATACAAAGTCAGACCAGTCATGTATGCGAAGTTAGACCAGTCATGTATACTAAGTCAGTACAGTCATGTATGCGAAGTCAGTCCATCATGTATACGAAGTAATTCCATCATGTATACTAAGCCAGTCGAGTCATGTATACTAAGTCAGTCCAGTCATGTATGCGAAGTCAGTCCATCATGTATGCGAAGTCAGTCCACCATGTATACTAAGCCAGTCCAGTCATGTATACTAAACCAGTCCAGTCATGTATACTAAGTCAGTCCATCATGTATGCGAAGTCAGTCCATCATGTATACGAAGTCAGTCCATCATGTATACTAAGTCAGTACATCATGTATACGAAGTCAGTCCATCATGTATACTAAGTCAGTCCAACATGTATACTAAGTCAGTCCATCATGTATACGAAGTCAGTCCAGTCATGTTTACTAAGTCAGTCAAGTCATGAATACGAAGTCAGTCCATCATGTATACTAAGTCAGTCCAATATGTATACTAAGTCAGTCCAGTCATGTATTCGAAGTCAGTCCAGTCATGTATACGAAGTCAGTCCATCATGTATACTAAGTCAGTCCAATATGTATACTAAGTCAGTCCAGTGATGTGTACTAAGTCAGTCCAGTCATGTATACTAAGTCAGTCCATCATGTATACTAAGTCAGTCCATCATGAATACTAAGTCAGTCCAGTCATGTATACTAAGTCAGTCCATCATGTATACTAAATCAGTCCATCATGTATACTAAGTCAGTCCATCATGTATACTAAGTCAGTCCAGTCATGTATACTAAGTCAGTTCAGTCATGTATACTAAGTCAGTCCAGTCATGTATACTAAGTCAGTCCAGTCATGTATACTAATTCAGTCCATCATGTATACAAAGTCAGTCAATCATGTATACTAAGTCAGTCCAGTCATGTATACTAAGTCAGTCCAGTCATGTATACTAAGTCAGTCCATCATGTATATTAAGCCAGTCCATCATGTATACTAAGTCAGTCCATCATGTATACTAAGTCAGTCCATCATGTATAATAAGTCAGTCCATCATGTATACTAAGTCAGTCCAGTCATGTATACTAAGTCAGTCCAGTCATGTATACTAAGTCAGTCCATCATGTATACTAAGTCAGTCCATCATGTATACTAAGTCAGTCCATCATGTATACTAAATCAGTCCATCATGTATACTAAGTCAGTCCATCATGTATACTAAGTCAGTCCATCATGTATACTAAGTCAGTCCATCATGCATACTAAGTCAGTCCATCATGCATACTTAGTCTGTCCAGTCATGTATACTAAGTCAGTCCATCATGTATACTAAGTCAGTCCATCATGTATACTAAGTCAGTCCAGTCATGTATACTAAGTCAGTCTAGTCATGTATACTAAGCCAGTCCAGTCATGTATACTAACTCAGTCCTTCATGTATACTAAGTCAGTCCAGTCATGTATTCGAAGTCAGTCCAGTTATGTATACGAAGACAGTCCATCATGTATACTAAGTCAGTCCAGTTATGTATACTAAGTAAGTCCAGTCATGTATACTAAGTCAGTCCAGTCATGTATACTAAGTCAGTCCAGTCATGTATACTAAGTCAGTCCATCATGTATGCGAAGTCAGTCCATAATGTATACTAAGTAAGTCCATCATGTATACTAAGTCAGTCCATCATGTATGCGAAATCAGTCCATAATGTCTACGAAGTCAGTCCATCATGTATACGAAGTCAGTCTATAATGTATACGAAGTCAGTCCATAATGTATACGAAGTCAGTCCATCATGTATACGAAGTCAGTCCATCATGTATACGAAGTCAGTCCAGTCATGTATACTAAGTCAGTCCAGTCATGTATACTAAGTCAGTCCAGTCATGTATACTAAGTCAGTCCAGTCATGTATACTAAGTCAGTCCATCATGTATATTAAGTCAGTCCAGTCATGTATTCGAAGTCAGTCCAGTTATGTATACGAAGTCAGTCCATCATGTATACTAAGTCAGTCCATAATGTATACGAAGTCAGTCCAGTCATGTATACGAAGTCAGTCCATCATGTATACTAAGTCAGTCCATCATGTATGCGAAGTCAGTCCATAATGTATACGAAGTCAGTCCATAGTGTATACGAAGTCAGTCCATCATGTATACGAAGTCAGTCCATAATGTATACGAAGTCTGTCCAGTCATGTATACTAAGTCAGTCCATCATGTATGCGAAGTCAGTCCATAATTATACGAAGTCAGTCCATTATGTATACGACGTCAGTAGGTCATGTATACGAAGTCAGTCCAGCCATGTATACAAAGTCAGTCCAGTCATGTATACGAAGTCAGTCCAGTCATGTATACAAAGTCAGTCCCTCATGTATTCGAAGTCAGTCCAGTCATGTATACGAAGTCAGTCCATCATGTATACTAAGTCAGTCCATAATGTATACGAAGTCAGTCCAGTCATGTATACGAAGTCAGTCCATCATGTATACTAAGTCAGTCCATCATGTATGCGAAGTCAGTCCATAATGTATACGAAGTCAGTCCATAGTGTATACGAAGTCAGTCCATCATGTATACGAAGTCAGTCCATAATGTATACGAAGTCTGTCCAGTCATGTATACTAAGTCAGTCCATCATGTATGCGAAGTCAGTCCATAATTTATACGAAGTCAGTCCATTATGTATACGACGTCAGTAGGTCATGTATACGAAGTCAGTCCAGCCATGTATACAAAGTCAGTCCAGTCATGTATACGAAGTCAGTCCAGTCATGTATACAAAGTCAGTCCCTCATGTATTCGAAGTCAGTCCAGTCATGTATACGAAGTCAGTCCAGTCATGTATACGAATTCAGTCCAGTCATGTATACAAAGTCAGTCAGTCATGTATGCGAAATCAGTCCAGCCATGAATGCGGAGATTTCATCAAAGTTAGCTTTGTTTTGGTTCCAGACATGCGTTGTGTCTTTGAACAACACACGTCGAACGAAATAGGTCAAATTGTCAAACCGTTTGATGCAATGGCTACAGACAGGTGCTCTCAGCACAATATGAACTGCAGTTTACAGAACACTGCTGTCATCACATCTTATCTCAAGGAAACTCTGATTACAGTCCAGGAGTTCGAAAAAAGATTCTGTGGGTTGAAAATCATCATCGTCATCATCAAGTACCGGGCCTACTGGCGTAGGTGATCATGTCTCTCCACAATTTTACTGTTGTGGCGATTCATGATTGTGCAAAGAAATTATGACGGTGGTTTTCTGTTGCCTTCCGTCTGGTTGTTTACGGTTGGCTCCGCTAGCCTTTGACTAAAAAGTCTCACCCACAAGGCAGTGGGGTTGTTTTATTTCGGGGTACCCTCCCTTAGCCTTTTACTCTCGCGAGCTTACCTGCAAGGCAGCAGGGCAGCAACAGGTTGTACTGTTTACTGCATACAGTAGCAGGTAGCATTACCTGACCTGACAGTAAGACAGATTTGAAAATAGACACAGTTAAAGAGGTCTGTTATTCGATGTTTGTTCTGGAAAAAAAAATTTACCAGTTGATAATGATGTTGATTGAGACTCTCAAAAGTGTAAAAACTGTACCCATACATAACAATACACATATATGTTGTTATTTTCAGATTGTTCTGTTGGATATTATGGAGACAACTGCACAGAACTGTGTGTAAAATTCTGTAGGGGTAGAATATGTGACAGACAAACTGGAAAATGTTTGGAGTGTTTAGGTCAACGTGTTGGGATCTACTGTGAAGGTGCAGTATTATCATCATTTTGGTTTCACTTTTATACTTTACATTGAGCTAAGTTTCACTGTTAATATACGTCTAATTTTGCACTGCTTTAGACACCAGAATAGTCGAGTGTTAGACACAGCCATTGTGAGATTCTAGACACGGTCCCTGTAAATATCAGACTATTATTTTATTGTAGGCACAATGGAAACAGATAAGACATACGAGAGAGATTTAAACATAAATAAGGAGAAAGCTAAGTCAAAAATGATCGATTAATAATGAAGAAAGAAATAATTAAAGAAAAGATGCGTATTGGTCTCACTTTTTACTATTTCCCAGTTCTGTATTTTTACCTCCCTCTTTAGGTATATCGACGCTTGACCTGATCATTTTACGTTTTTTTTAGACACTAGCTCCAACTGTCCAGGACTCCAACAGTTTTAATTTCACATGACAACGTTGTCAAGACACTCAACAGAGACCTGCAACCAAAACAAAACCTACTCGCCGACTACTGTATGGATTATACATCTCAACAACTGCTATTCAGTTGCACCTGACTGTCTAACTCTTAGCATCTTAAAGTTATTTAAAATTATCCAGGGAGGCGGGAAGCTTCTAATCGTTTATGTCTAATTTTATTTCATTCTTCTAAACTGTTGGCTTTTTTTCTTTTTCTTCTTCTATCCTTCCTCTATTGCCGTTGGCGTGGCTTATCTTTCTAATTGAGACTAAACTATCTAACCTTAGCTATTCATGTGTCAGCCACTCACTAAACCTCCCTCTATATTGCCATCCCTCTATATTATCTTGTTGATCTTGACCGATGACCATAGATTGACTATCCGATCCCCGGGATGTCCGTTAAACAAACTGACCAATGTTCACCATGCCTGAAACCATCTCCGGGTCATTCTCCTATCCAAAATTCAATTGTTAACTCTACTAAATCCAATCGAGTACATTATTTAACCCTGTCAAACCCACGATCTGGTATGTGTACAATTTGATATTTCAACTTTTCGAGTAAAATTGGACTCGGTATTTGGACTTTGCCTGAAAGTATTACTCTATTAGTTCCATCCCAACTCTCTCGCATACAAAGAAAATAAAGATGTTACTGTATTTATTAGAGTCGGATACTTTTGGGAAAACACACACACAAATATTGTTCGCTCTTTCCCACATTCATCGGAGAGTACTGTTAAATGAGCACTGTTAACATTATGCACAGTTATTGTAGATGTGTTAAAATACGGCAAAATTGGACGTTTACCCCTTTTGGCTCCTAAAATCTGACATAAAAATTGCGTTTTGGAGCATCTGGATGTCTTCCATTATAAACCTCAAACATTTGACCATACGTTAAGTCTATTTTCTAGGACACCGCGGAATGTTGGAGTAGTGTCTGGATAGTTCACTTTCGCCGATCTGGCACTGACGTGTTCCTTCGCCATCTCTAACATAAGAACTGAATATATTAGGGTCCCACACTAAACGGAAACGGCATCCATACCGTCTTTATGTCTGGGCATGCGATCCGTCCGAGCCGTGATAACTCAGTGGTTAGTGAATTGGACTACAAAGGGCAAGATATAGGGTTCTACCCAATCGACGGCTTCCGGGTCACACATCCTTAATTGGGTACCGGATTTTTTCTGGGAAAGTAAAGCGGCACGGGCGTAATACGGAACACATTATCCCAAAAATCTTGTGCCGAAGGTCTATACAAATTATGGTCACTAACACCATATTCTTTATACGCCACTTGGCGTGACGGAGCACTTTACTTTACTTTTGTATGTGATCCGTCCTGTAGCGTTAGGGGATAGGTGATGCTGTTAAATGTGTGTTATATAAGTAGCGTCAGGAGATGGGTGGTAATGAATAAAAGAGCTGAACCATAGCTGGTCGATTAATTATTTTTTTAAAAAGTATTTTAATGGAATTTAAGGGATTTTCATGTGTTTTGGAAGTTTTAGTGACATCTTGCTTCTTTCTGGCTGAATATTAATTTTTTTTGTCATTTTTGATCATTTTAGCAGGACCGTAATGGATTTTAGGATCAGATTGTGGAGAGAGAGTGGAGGCGGGGGTGGAGGGAGAAACATTTTGGTGCGTTAATTGTTGTTGAATCGGCGTAGCTATTCTGCAAAGTAGTTAGCACAGTTGTATTCTTCGTTGATTATATTGAGAAGGTATGAAAAGTGGTCATAATTTTTTAGCAGGGTAGAAGGTTTTCAGACTATATTTGCCTTCCGTAATGGTTTTATATTGGAAAAATGAAAACAAAATGAATCGATAGACTGTCGTAAAGACATATGGGAACAATATTATTTTCCATTGGTTATATAGGGCATCTCGTTTCACAAAGTCCCAGTAATTGTAAACCCACTCTTTTCATTTCTTGTATGATGTTTTCCAGTTTACGCTTCTGCATGAGTGTTCTCACATTCCAAGTACCTACCTTTAGAGTTTGTTTTATCTTTATTTTGCTTACAGTAGCTTGATGACGATCGGGTATCACTTGTAGCACATGATGCCCGCTACCGAACGAGGGTTTTCCATTGGAATCCCCCTTAACCTTGTTGTAGTGATTTCTATTGTTGTGGCGATTCATTATTTTTGACTTTGCGAAATGAGATACGCCGCATCAGGGGAGATGTATTCTGATAAACATAAAATAATCTATTCTAGAGGTACTGAGCACCAAAGAGTAGTAGGCTTCATCTTGGATGCAGAAAGAGCAAGAATAATGAAAGGCTTTTACCCAATATCTGACATAGTCCTTTAAGTGAAACTGAATGGAAAGCAAATAGACATAAATCTTATACAAGTTTACGCACCAACAGCAGACAGTCTAAAGGAAACAATTGATCAATTTTACAACGAGTTAAATGAGGCACTTCATAAATGCAAAACCACATGAAGAACACACAGCATGATGATAGGGAACACCTGGTTTAAGCAACATTCAAGACGTCTATGGACATGGAAAAGCCCAGGAGACAACGCACGTAATCAAATTGATTACATAATGATAAGCGATAGATTTAGAAAGTCTGGTGTGTGTGAAAACTAGACCTGGGGCAGATCGCATTACTGATCATGTACCAGGTGTGGGAAAGCTTAGAGTAAAATTAAAAACAATAAAACGAGCCTTGGTTAACATCAAGTTAAATTTACATGTACTCAAATCAGACACGAAGTTGCAAGACTAATAGTTCATACCACCAGTGAAGACAAATTCATAAAGAAATGGATGGCAGGTGACATTTTGCAGCTAATGGCTACAAGAAGAAGAAATAAAGAAAATAAAGATGAATATAAGAGATGCGATTAAATAAATAAATTGTAATACAATGCAATGAAGCAAAAGAAGCATGGCTAAAATAGAGATGCAAAGAGATTGAATTAGAACAAAAAGGAGATGCTAAAGCAGTATACAAACAAATTGAAGAATTAAAAGGAAGAAAAATGCAATCAAAAACTGGATGTTTAAGATCAAAGGAAGGAGAACTGTTGATTAAACAAGAAAGCATACGGGAACAATGGACAAACGGCATTAAAGATCTTTATAATGATGAACGAACAGAAGTAAATATTAAGGATAATGGAGAAGGACCAGAAATACTCAGAGAAGAAGTGGAAGACGCCTTGCGCTATATGAAAGCAGGAAAAGCTCCTGGACCATATAACGTAACTAAAGAAGAGATTGAAGCAATGGGTGATTTTGGAATAGGAATAATAACAAAAATATTGAATGATATCTACAACAGCGGATATGTACCACACGAAACACTCAAATCAATATTCATAGTCCTACCAAAGAAATCTGGTGCGATTGAATGCGATGATCATTGCACAATAAGCCTTTTGAGTCACATGACTAAGATATTACTAAGAATCATCATGTGAAGAGTGCGAAACAAAATCAGTCCACAAATTAGTGATGAACAGTGTGGTTTTGTTAGAGGTAAAGGAACGAGCAATGCCATATACATCATAAGCTCTTTAGTAGAAAGAGCTATAGAGGTGTTTCATAGACTATACCAAAGCATTTGACAAAGTAAAGCACCAAGAAATAATCAAAATTTTAGAAAACATAAACGCAGACAGCAAAGATCTAAGAATAATAAAGAACATGTACTGGCAACAAACAGCGGCCACAAGAACTGGAAACCAATTGGAAATGTTCCAACAAATAAAACAGGGTGTTAGATAAGGTTGTGTGCTGTCACCAGATTTGTTTAATATTTATAATGTGATTAGTTTAAGATCCATAAGAGACATGCCTGGAAAAAGAATTGGAGGGCATAATATAAAAATTCTAATGTATGCTGACGATACAGTCTTATTCGCTACGAGTGAAAATAAGTTACAGGAAATGTTAGACATCATAGTAAAAGAAAACAAAAATAAAGGACTCAGCATTAATAGCAAAAAGACAGTAGTAATGGTAACAACAAAGAAAAAAACATCACCTCAGTGCAAAATAAAAACAAGTGGGAACAATATTAAAACATGTAAATGAATTTAAATATTTGGGAACTTTGTTAACCTCAGACGGAAGATATAAAACAGAGGTGAGATGCAGAATGGCTCAGGTAAAAGCAGCTTTCCAAACAATTAGGGAGGCACTATTCAATCCAATTTTGAAAATAAAAACAAGCAAAAGAGTTCTTAAATGTTATGTACAGCCAGTAATAGCTTTACAGAAGGTCAACAACAGAAATGATAAATAGCTGTCGAGATAGAAAGTTGTGGAGAGACATGATCACCTACGCCACTAGGCTTCGTACTTGAAAATGATGATGATGATATGTCAATAGAAGTGAGAAGGAGAGTTTATCGGTGTTAATTGAAACCAATTCTGACCTATGGAAGCGAATCATAGACAATACACAAACAAATGGAAAGACGATTAGAGGCCACAGAGATGGATTTCTCAGAAGAATGTTTAAAGTTCCTCGGACAGCTTAAAAGACTCATGAAATTCTCAAAGAGGCCAACACAAAACGAGAACTCCTAAAAAACATCAGAAAGAAACAATCAACATTTATCGGGCACATCATGAGAAAAGGAAAGTTTGAATACTTGGTTACAACTGGCAAAATAAAAGGAAAGAGAAATGGCCGACGACAAAGAGAAAAAATACTAGATAGCATGGTGTCATGGCATGGAAAACATTCAAAAATAGAACTGATACGATGCCCAATAGATAAGATTGTGGAAGGACATGATCGCCTATGCCAACCGGTATGGCACATGATGATGATGAAACAAACACACACACACACACACCTATATAAATATAGTGATTAAAAATGTTTTTAAAAAAATACTTCAATGATGAAGACTATCATCATGTACCATACCGGTTGTGTGTTTGTATAAGAAGCATAACGAATATATGTGTTGTTTGTAAGTGTAAATGACTCGTCTAACAAATGGTGATCTATAAAAATCCGCTAGGTCATCTATCATGGGGTCTAAATGTAAACTATCAGTTTCAGCTTATCATAATCGGAAATATGATCTATCTACTTATGTATCTAGAAATTCATAATACAATTCTAACTTTCGCAGTTTGGGGACTGGTAGAGAAAAAATTCAATTTGTAACGATAAAGCCCAACTTATTTTCTTTTTATGCATCTCCGCTTCTAAAATATTAGCGTCGTCATTTACCGTTGTCATCTTTTTCAAACAAGGATTATTTGCTAGCTTCAGAGTATCTAGACAATAACCAAGAGACAGATATGGATATAAGGTGTAACAAAGCATGCCAAGGTATAGGCCAAGTATCAACACTATTGAAAAACAAAGCTATAACTACGGAAGCAAAAAGGGCAAAATACAAATCAATTTTTCAACCAACTCTGTACTATCAGTGCCAGAATTGGACACTGGACTCTAGAACAATAAGAAAGACAACGAGCACCGAAATGAAATGTGTCAGAAGAATGACAGAAAACAGCTTAAGGGACAGAGTAAGAAACACTGACCTGAGGAAGAAACTCGAAATTGAACCAGCCATCTAATACATAAAGAAACAACATATAAATTGGTTCGGCCACATAACAAGACAAAAAGAACTAACAATGACTCACAAAGAACCTTAAATAAATGCTACGAAAACGCCAGATTAAGAGGAAGACCGAGAAAGAGATGGATAAATAGAATACTAGAGTCAGTAGGAGAGATAACACCAGAAGGGGCCAACAGAAGGGCAATGAATCGCAGATTGTTTCTCACCTCGACGCCAACGGCAGCAGAGGAAGGAAAGAAGAAGAAGAAGAGTATCCTCACCCTTATGGTAGGACGCGTCTACGTAACTGGCCTTCTTAATTAACGTTTTACCATATGCGGCGTTACCTAATAGTTTTAACATCCCGCCCGTAATTGGCTATATGTCATCTTTATTTCTCTGTCGTCAGATACATTTTACCCAAAAGTTGTAAATCGTGACACAGGGTAATATTTCGATAACCTGGCATGTTTCTGTTACATTCAGTCAACGCTTCAGATACCAATTTAATTGATAGGTAGCTAAAATGATTTTTCCCCTGTGTAACTACCTATCATTTGTTCGTCTCGTGCGTCCTAATACACTGTTTTTGCTCGCGTTATCCTTCATGAAACTTCCTATGTTGTCTCACTTAACATCGATATTTAAAAGAAATAGTTGTCATCTCTGAAAAATGTTTTTTTTAATGAACCGGCACATTTATACCAGATTCAACCATTCTCCAGTTCTACTATTTACATATTGATATCCACTTTTAGGTTTATGATGTTATCTTTGTTTGTGTTCATAGTTTTAGCCCTTTTGATATTATATCTAGTCCACATTTTTTTCTTGTCATGTTTAATGTACTAAGTAATTGTAGTTCTTCAGAATTTTCTGCTAGTAATCACCATATCTTAAATTATTGTTTCTCATTGCATTAATGTTTAGACCTGAGGGCAGATAACCTGACGGATGTTGCTATACCTCCATATGCTAGACGAGTCATTTACATTTAAAAATGACACAGAGATTCGCTATCCTTCATTTACATGAAACGTTTAGTACATGTTGATAGTGTGTCACTTCGCCCCTACGTATATGGCGTTTATTTATTTTTTTTTTTACTATTTATTCTATACTATACTTTTTATGTATGTATATATAATTTTGTGCTGTTTATATAGAACTATATAAAATTATTGTGATATCAGTATGTATATATATATATATATATATATATATACTCGTATATATATATATATATATATATACTCGTATATATATATATATATATATATATATATATATATATATATATATCTTTATTGAAGGTTTATTTGTGAAAACAATGTATTTATTAACCTAAAGCCATGTTTTGTCATTTTATTTTCCAATATGTTTGTAAATTTGTTATAGTGACCTACTGAACGATTCAAACAGTTACAAAAGAGATGGAGAACTAATACCACTGCAATCTATAATAGACAACCATTACCAACATAGTAGATATCTCTTTAATTAAAAGAAAACAACGGCAATAACGCATTAACGCTGTAATTAAACGTAGACTCCAACTTTCTGCTATAGACAACCATGACCAACAAAATAGTCATTCTGTGCTAACTACATATCGCACCCCTTTACTAACACCATCCCAACTCCCAACAATATACCTCTATACTAAAATTCCATCATCACTGACTCACCTGTCTACTTCTGTATTTGTCAGCACTTGTGTTCTCTTTGGTCTCTTTCCGTTCCTAAGGTCACCGTGCAAACATTATTTGGGAACACGATTGTTTTTCATTCTTCTTCATATAATGTCGCAGACGCCTAAATGTCCGACACGTAAGTGTTGCTATGATGGATGATAGAGTAGATCGTTGCAAGACATTACAGCTAGCTACTTTGTCCTGACATCTGATGTTCATCATCTTGAGAAGGCTATGTTTCTAAAAGCTGTTTAACCTTTTCTCCTGCTCTGCATAGGTAGTCCAAGTTTATGATCCGTATAAAACTGTACTAAGCACACGACGTTGGTAAAAAAACAGAAATTAGTGATTCAACAAAATCAAAGAGTGTTCTTTATTGTTATTTATCTTCAACCTTTTAGTATTCCTATATATGTTTCTCCTAATGCAACCTTTTCTCAGTAAGCAATAAAAAACCTAAACTGAATTACAAATGTAAATCTCTACATAGAAGCACTTGCTACATGATCTAATATCTTGCTGTAGGATTGATTGACGGATTGATTGAAGAATTGATTCAAAAATTGATTGTTTTTATGGCGTTTCTATGACCTCATGTTAATGTCAAAATGACCTGGACGCTATCTAGAAACCAAGATTTATCTTCCACAATCAATGTATTCTACCTTCTAATTTATTCTGCTCTTTAGAAAAATTAGGATATTTGTACAAAATGATTAAGACCTTTCTTTTCCTTTATTACTTGCTGTGTATTCCTCAGTAGTTATAACATTGCCGAATTATTGGACTCGTGCGTTTTCTGCCGTTTCAGCATCAATTCAAAGCGGTAAAAGTGAATTCAAAAGATACAGTAAATAATAGTCGGACTGCACAAGCATAACGCCATAACACGGAGAGCTTTACAACAAGAGTCCTTGATATCTAAGCTGTTTACAAAACCGTCGTTTTAGGAGACAACTGTACGCCTTGCATGTTTACAAATTATAAAATTGTGAAGCAATTTTCCCCGTAATTTAAATGCTAACACACACGAAAATGTTCACAATTTTATAAATTCCTCCTGGACAGTCAAAGAGCGTAACATGATATGGCAAGTTAGGAAAAAATAGGTCTTATTTATAAAGAATAGATCTTTAGTAATCTTTCTGTAGACAGAAGACAGTACATGTAAAACATTTAACATGATATATTACTGGTGTTCATAACATGGTATAAGTTCACCTGGAACCAATAGCAAATGATGGATATTGCCAACGATCAAGATGGGATCTCTTTTTTCGGCTCCATCTTAAAGTTGTCCGCCTTCTTCACCTAAAAATATATGTCATTTATGCTTGAGGATGCACATAACAGCTAGCGTCACTGAGGACTAGCAAACATAAAGGCATTGTACAAGATTATCCTTTACATGTATGACGTCAGAGCATGTTTTAATTAAAAAGATTGTCTCAAACATGTATGACATCACAACATTTTATAAGAATTGTTTTTTTATATTTTTGATATCTGAAAAGGTTAAGACTGTATCTAGCAAGAATATTCATCATCATCATGTGCCATTCCGGTTGGCGTAGGTGATCATGTCCCTCCACAATCTTCTATCTACAGTAGGGTTACCATTTTTTTCCCATGGTTTCCGGGGACATTTGTCATATTTTTTACATTTCAGAGGATTTTTTTGCTTATTTCTGAGACTGTCCCACAAAATCGGGGACGAACGATATATATATATATATATATATATATATATATATATATATATATATATATGTGATTGTGTGTGTTTGTGTGTGTGTGTGTGTATACATATATATATTTATTTATATATATATTTATAATATGTGTGGGTGGGTGTGTGACTGTGTGTGCGCAAGAAATTTTGTAGATGCAAAAAAAAAAAGATGACTTTAAATTTCATAATAACTGTTCATTTGCTGTTTCATTTTATTTTTGTTAATATTCACGGTACTTATGCGATATACGCACTTAATGACATTACAATAGCTAGCTGTGTTTCTCAATTAAAAAAAATGTTTAAAATAAAAAAATTTAAACAACATATAGATATCAATTACAATATTAAAGTAATATTTACAGTACCTTATTTATACTGAAGAGGTTGTTGCCACGGCGCGGTACTTGTTTTTTTGAGTGTATCTTTCTCAAGATCTCATGATTTGAAGCAAGTTTTTCACTGAAGCTTTCACACGATAAATTAATGTTAGTTTTTACTGTTGGTGACTTTGGCGAGATACTTTGGCGGGAGATGTCCGGAAAGGCAGGGGTGGGAGGAGAGAGAGTGTCTGCTTTTTCTTTAAATTAAACCCATCCCAATAGAAGTGAGTGCTGGGAATAGAAGTGACGTAGCACCGCGCTTCAAGAGTTCAAAGAGCTATCTCCGACACAACGCGTCCAAGTCTTCTCTTTTATCTTCTTGCTAATGCCGCTCAGTCTGGGATAAAGAAACACAACTCAGTAACGTCCTGAGTCCTAGTGATTACTTTAAAAAAGAGGCCGATTCCGTGTATGAACATTTATTTATTCACTGAAATTGGGGACAAAATCAGGGACAAATTTCTTTCGGGGACAACTTCTACATTCCGGGGACTGTCCCCGGAAATCAGGGACGAATGGTCACCCTAATCTACAGTGCATCGTATAAGTTCTGTTGTTGACTGTTTTCCATGCTATGACACTAAGCTATCCAGTATTTTCTCTCTTTGTACTTGTAAGAATAGTCATTATCATCATCAAGTACCGGGCCTAGTGGCGTACGTGATCATGTCTCTCCACAACTTTCGATCTCGGCAGCTATTTATCATTTCTGTTGTTGACCTTCTGCCAAGCCATTATCTTAAGCTGTCTGTTATTTTTTCTCTTTGCTTCCCTCTATCTCTTCGTCCCTCAATTTTTCCAGTTGTTACAATATATTCAAGTTGTTCTCTTCTCATTACATGGCCAAAAAATTATGATTGTCTCTTCCTAACTTTGGAAATTAGCTCTCTTTTTGCTTTGACTTCTCTCAGAACCTCTTCATTACTCTTCTTAGCTGTCCATGGTATTCTCAACATTCTTCTTTGATAAAACCATATTTCTACAGATTCCAGTGATTTTCTTGTCTGTTGTCCTATTGTCTATGACTCGCATCCATATGTTAAGACTGGTTCTACGTAACATTTAAGAACTCTTTTTCTTGTTTCTATTCTCAAAAATGGATTGCATAGTATTTTCCTCATTTTTTGGAAAGCTGCTTTTGCCTGAGCCATTCTACATCTCACCTCTTTTGTACATCTTCCGTCTGAGGTTAACAAAGTTCCCAAATATTTAAATTCGTTTACCTGTTTTAATAGTGTTCCACTTGTCTTTATTTTGCACTGAGGTGATGTCTTTTTCTTTGTTGTTACCATTACCTCTGTCTTTTTGCTATTAAGGCTGAGTCCTTTATTTTTGCTTTCTTTTACTATAATGTCCAACATTTCTTGTAACTCATTTTCACTCTAATAAGAATATTGGAGGATATAAAAAGAGTTGTCTCCCACTAATTTAATGATAAACCATGTGACGGGGTTAAAGTCACAAAAGAGATAGAAAGGAGCATCAAAGATCACAATCGCATTCTAATTATTTGATGCCGCTAACAATAAATAAGTCACCAATATCGTGCTTCATTGTTGTGCCATTTATTTTTAGTTGTGTATTTATATCATCCAACAGAATGCGAGCCGAAGTTGTATGGCGTGAACTGTGATTTAAATTGCTCAGAATATTGTGTGAACGGGACTTGTGAACAGCTGACCGGGAAATGTTCAAAATGCATCAGAGGCTTCAGTGGAGATCATTGTATTTTTAGTAAGTGACTAGAGATTTACTTGGAGAGTACTAAAGGTTTAGATGTGTTCCTATTATAACCGTCTCCTGTCAATTACTGGTGGTTACCACACAACTGGCAGAGTGACACATTTCTTGAACATTGATAACAAACGCATTGACCGTCTCTTAAGAGTTTCCATTTAGAATAGTGATTCGTCTTCCACCGCCATTTGGTCAATTTCCCTATTAGAGCAACAATAGTAGAGATCTTATTACGTAATAGTGATAGCGTCAGCAATATAGCTCTTAACTTACGGGGAGCGTGGTTTTAATTCCAACTTACCACTCCAACGGAAACCTCAGCTCATATAACAATAAGTACCTGGTGGCTCTTTCATTTACGAAAGTTTTCAACGGCTAGTGAAAGAACTGTCAACTTTACCAAGAATATTGATTTTGAGGACAGTGACATTTATAGCTTCACTCTCCTACAGCAGTAAACGCAGCAGAGCCTTCTCTACCTTCGATAGTGCAACTACCTAGATACACTCTACAATGTCTTCAGAACGATGATCGCTAGGTCCCTAATGTATACAGAAAGCTCATAGCGCTGATTTTCTGCTCTGTTTATTCTTAAAATTCGAATAGATCATGCGATCGTACGTGCTTTCTATTTGAGTTTAGTCTTTGGTTTACTTGATAGGTTATCCTCACTGCACATCAGATCAGTCATTTATTTTGAGATCTCTTCCGAAGAATATCCATCAACGAGTAGCGACTAACGACACAGGTGTTGTGTTGGTTGACAGGTCTTCTTTGGATTCCTGCGTAATGCTCTCGTCTGGCATCTCCCACTTTGACATGATATCCGTGAAATCTGTTCAAGGCTGCGGATCCAGGGTCATTTTTGTAGTTGTGTCACTTAGGGCTTTCAGAATGTCACAGTGATCCATAACCCTTCCGCACTCAACGTCTGCCAAACTGACAAGTCTGTTAGTACGTTCATTACCTCATACACCTGCGTGCACTAGCACGGAAATGGAGCAGAAACTTTTTAGAATAGACTTTGAATTCGGCGGCGGTCACCCATAAATGTCGCCTTCGTTGCAATTTCGGGCATGCATTGAAGTCGACACCGGCTCATCATTAACAGGAACGACAACCATTTTAAATAGTATCAGACCGGGTACCACTCTCACCTTTGCGAACTACATTACGGCGTTTGACTTTCAATCAACACGTCAGCAATGTCATTCAAAAGGCAAGTGAGGTTTCAATGCGATCAAGATCATGGCCAGGGTGAACCTCTATCAATCGTTACTATTCTCACTTATGCTGTCTGTGGTGCTTTCATAACAGGATTATGGTTTGGATTTGTTCACTCACTCGTCAACTCAGGTGGCAAGGTGGTTAATGGTTTATATTGAAGGGTCTGCGAGCAGTTGTCAGATGAACCAGAGATACACCTATCCTATTCAATGACGAACTTACTTGACTTATATGACTTACTGAGCATTAGTGTGTGGTATAAAACTGCTTATGTCAGATCACATTTCAACGTGGTAAGAACCCAAAATCATTCCTTACATTCAGCATTGGGTGCCAACAAGGGCAGGCGATTCAGGCGTGGGAAATCCTGGGTGGCTAAGGCGGAAGAGTCCATAAGGAGAGTCAGAGTCATCATCATCAACCTCAAATACCATGCCTGCTGGCGTAGGTGATCATGTCTACCCACAACTTTCTATCTTGGCAGTTATTTATCATTTCTGTTGTTGACCTTCTGCCAAGCTATTCTCATAAGCTGTCTGGTAACTTTTCTCTTTGCTTCCCTCTATCTTTTCCTCCCTCAATTTTCCCAGTTGTCACAATATATTCCAGCTGTCTCCTTTTCATTACATTGCCAAAAATTATGATTGTTTCTTTCCAATATTGGATTTTAGCCCTATTTTTGTTTTGGCCTCTTTCAGTACGTTTTCATTACTCTTCTTAGCTGTATAATGTATTCTCAACATTCTTCAGTAAACCCATATGTCTACAGCCTCCAGTTAATTTCTTCTCTGTTTACATGTTGTCCATTATTAATATCCATATTTTAAGACTGGCCCTACATAATATTTTAGAACAATTTTTCTTGTTTCTATTGTCAAAAATGGATTGCACAGTTTCTTCTACAGTTTTTGAAAAGCTGCTTTTGCCTGAGCCATTCTGCGCCTCACCTCTGTTGTACTTCTTCCGCATGAGGTTAACAATATTCTCAGATATTTAAATTCCTGTTCTGTTTTATTATTGTTAATACAATAAGGTGAGTGCGTGATCTAAGGAAAAAAAGTGTTGGCAAGAATTGAATTGAAGTAACAGCAGAAAAAAAAAGATCCGAACCAAAGTAATTATTCAGCTCTGCCGGGAGTGTTATAAATGAGCTACCGAGGTCGCAGTAAGGGAATCCATCGAAAGTCTCGTAGCTCCAGATCCGCATCGTCTACACTCTTGGTTCTCTATCCCGTGGAGAGCGCAATAGTCGGGGTTTTGTGACACCAACATCGCAGAGCTGGATTACGTCATACATAAGATTCGATAAACTACAAAGGACAAGGGGTAGGGTTCGATCCCAACCGAAGGCTTCCGGGTTCACCCAGCCTTAAATGGGTACCGGATTTTTTAACTGGGAAATTAAAGTGGCACGGGTGTAATACCGACCACATTACCCCAAAAATCATGTTCTGAAGGTCTGTAAAATTTATGGTCACTAACACCATATTCCCTATACGCCACTTGGCATGACGGGGGCTCTTTACTTTTTTAAAAATGTTATGGCAAATGAAAACTGTTGACATAAATGCGATAATACAAAATGTCCATATATATATGGACAGTAGAACGCCCAACCATAGAACACCAGCCAGACATTGGAGCGTAAAATAGCGTTACAATTATCCGACCTGCCCTCATTAAATAATGTGACACTTAAAGGGGAAAGCCTTAGAGTTTACTCAGATGTATCTCATTGTTGAGTCTGTGAGGCATTTCTCTAGAGCCTGAAGGTAATGGCCACTTGCCCAGCGCAGTCGGCAAATAGTGTTTAGGTTAATAATTCACAAAAGTGAAAATGTGAGCACACAGAACGCAGTAACAGATGTGTCTAAAACAGGTCCGTGTGCACACAAAGACACAAGGAACAGAATAGAAGAATATAGGGTACATCGAGAGTATGAAAGATTGAGGTGTCGTAGAGTGGAGTAAGAGATATAGGAGACAGAGTGATGCAGTGTGGACTAGTGGAGGAGAGATGTGAATAGAATATCATGCGTATATAATAATGTGCTCATACAATTGCAACAGAAAATATGCAAAAGGGAAAGGGCAACCACAGGGAAACTATGTTAAAGAGTGTGATACATTAATGACTCGTGGGGTCAGCGAACCTAATTATACTATACGGCGATTCTCCAACGCAAACTGACTACGGTCGCTGGAATGACAGAGGGCAGTACCAGTGATACGGATGTCACCTTTGCCTTTGTGGTCAGATAAATTAAAGTGAGACGCACCTGGAATGCCAGTATTCTGTTGTACATATCGAAGGTGTTCACAGATCCATTCCGCTAAACTTCTCCCAGAGTTGTCATTGTAAGTCATATGATATTATTGGCACATGATGGCATACAATATACTGCGGGATACACATGTAAAACCATCCTTGATCTCGAATCTTCCGTGAGAGAATAAGACGGGTCGGTGCGGAGAACATTAGCACAGACTACGCAGATACGTCCACAGGGGACCGTACCCAATATTTCTTTAATGATCGGAGCGAGGGAGACGGCTCCTAACAAGAATATCCCTTAGAGACTTATCGCGTTTAAAGGCGGCCACAGGGAGATCACTAAAGAACAGATGAGTAACGTGATCAGACGAGAATGGAACGGTAAAGGTTGCGTATTCTCACAGCAGCTGAGTTGTGTGGATGATAAGTAAGGGTGAGTAATGTCCTGTCAGAGTGGGAGCTGTTGGAAGGAGTGAGTGCATCGAGACAAGAGATAAGAGGAATTCATTTGAAGGCAGATTGAAGGACTGAATCTAGATGAAACAATCGTCAAAAGAAGCCTAACATAAGGTGAGCCTGTTGGAGGAAATCCTCGTCATCTTAACAGATACGATGAAGACGCACCTGAGAAAACGGAATCGAATCACGATATGAAGGTGGATATGATGAAGTACAGAGAAGGTAAGAATGGGCGTCTATGCTTTTGTAGAAAACCGAGGTGTGAAGGCCAGAAGTGCCGAAGAAACAATTATGTCCAAAAGGGTCACATAGGAAGTGGAGGTAAAGTATGTGATCTTGATAGTTTTGTGATAGTTTCCGGTGTAGTTAATACATTTGTAAATGTCGTCTTCAGGTAGATCGGTAATGCCGTAGCATCCATCAATATAACGGAGGTATTTGACGGGAAGTGGGTCATGATATTGTTTGTATGTTTGGTTTTCAAGGTAACCCATGAATAGATAGACATAGCTGAGACCCATCTTGGTGTCCATGGTTACACCACTGACTTGGGCCAAAAAGTCACCATTGAGCTCAAAGGTGTAGGGATTGTGGACAAGCTCAGTGAGGCGGAGAAGAGTGGCAGTATCAACAAAAGGATGTTGCTTTGATCAAGAAAAATTGGTAGAGCCCGGAGGCCGTCAGAGTAAGGGATTCAATCAAGACTGTTTCTTTCCGCCATTTTTCATATCAGTCGTTGGCTTTTATGTTTACATTACTTTGTTTATTAATAGTATTAATCTTTGTATATGTTTATTGTTGTAACTAATGAACATATTTGCAAAATCTACGTTGTCTGTCTCGTCTCTCTAATAATTTAGCTGCTAGATACAATTTGATGTTTATTTTACATCTTCTCTGTAGCGCTACTCGCGGCCCCTACATAATATTTAATATTTTATGTTTGTGCCCATCTCCTGACAAAATCAAGAGTCCAGAGATAATAACAATTTGAGAAAGTGTAAACGTTAATAACAAAGTTCTGGCAATAATAGGAAACATGTAAAGACAGCAAGACGCAGCCAATATGACCTGGAAATTACGGATGTTTCAACACATAAAACAATATGTTAAACAGAGTTGTGTGATTTAACGAAATATCTATAATTTGTATGGTGAAATTATCATGATCATCATCAGATACCAGGCCTGCTGGCATAGGTGATTATGTCTCTACACAACTTTCAAACACGACAATTATTTATCATTTCTGTTGTTGACCTACTGCAAAGCCAATCTCGAAAGCTGTCTGATAACTTTTCTCTTTGCTTCCCTCTATTTCTTCGTCCCTCAATTTTCCCAGGTGCTACAATATATTCCAGCTGTTCTCTTCTCATTACATGGCCAAAAATGGTGAGATTATACTTATCTCGATAACGGAAATCTCTAAAATGTTAGTTGGTGGTGACAAGACCCCGACCATCCTGTACAGGATGAATACGAGTGGTGAACATTTAGACAACATTTGTTGTTACCCTGGAAGACACCACAAGGCGTGTAGGTTCACTGACTGCCTTGTGGGTCTGGGACCAAACAAACAGTGACGTAAGCTAAACGTAATCACACATTTTAAATTTGTTTATCCATGCTGCAAAAAAACCCATGATCTGGATGGCCCCATTTACTGCCCTCCCATTTGTATTTTTACTCCTGCTCTTTATTCCGAACTGCCCTGTTGATGATACCGACTCAGAACCATCCACCACTGACAAGCTCGATGTGGAATCGGCGGGTGCTTGTGCCGGTACATCTGTTTAGAGGTCTTCTAGAATCATTGATGACCGATATCGAAAAGCTACACCAACATCAAGCTACAAGATAAACGTTTCTGTACCATGACTTTAAGAATTAATCGAAAATGATTAATTATTCTAATGTATACCCACTTTATGAAAGTTAGTATAGCTTGCAGACAAATAATAATTATTATTGTTAAGGGAAACTTCCGAAGTGATAGGTCAGTGAATCATTTCAGGTGAAGAGGTATGTTTACAAAACTCGGAAAAAAATCACAAAAAAACTAAAACTAGATGGTCCGAGCAGGATTGAATCTGTACTCCTCGGCACACCGCCTTGCCCCGAGAACCAAATACTAGAGCACACGGCCAATTCAGCTACCTAAAAAGATAGATAAATTCTATATATGTATTTCCCTATTAAGACAAGTATCACTGCTATCCTGTTTCGGACCATCTATTGTTCTTTGTATTTTTGTATGTGTGTATGTTTTGTATGTTACACAAATATGACCTTCTTCCGACATTATATATACATATATTACATTTGCCAATATAGCCACCCATTTATCTCAAGTGTTTTGCCATTTCTCTCCAAAATTAATAGACTTAGATCATCACTGATAAATGTGTCCCTTTGTTGTCTTCACTCGATTTCCTTCAGTTGATTATTGCAGAACACGACTTCAGCCTGTTTCTTGCCTTGATGTTACACGATGTCATGGTTTCTCCTGTTCATCGTCTGATAAATGTGTCCCTTTGTTGTCTTCACTTGATTTCCTTCAGTTGATTATTGCAGAACACGACTTCAGCCTGTTTCTTGCCTTGATGTTACACGATGTCATGGGTTCTCCTGTTCATCGTCTGATATTCCGAGACCACTTTAATCTCTTCTGCCTATGCTTCATTTACCTTAAATTTTCCCCTTCACGATGACTTTAATTGAGTCAGTGTGTCTCTTTATGTGACATGAACTTTTCGTTTTTCTTCTTTTAATTGATACTTTATTCATTTTCAGCCGTTTCAAAACTTAATTATTTGTCTTCTTCTATGTCCACCTAGTGTTCTGTTTTGTTTATATTTCATTATATATTCATTCATATTTCAAGGACTTCACTGTTGTTTTCAGTTTTATTGTCGGTGTCTACATTTCTGCGCCACATCGGTATATTCCGCAAATAGAACGTTAGTATTCTCAATATAAGTATTCTCGTTATGTTCTTGCAATTCATATTCGTTTTTGTTTATTTTTCCCCTTCTTTTCCATCACTTGTCCAAGATAGATATAACATCGATCTATAACTTGTCAGGTTTCTATGTTATTTCTGTTTATCATCATAAGTTAAATTTATAAATATTTATCTGTCCATTCTCACTGTGCCAAAGTTCAAGACATTCGATGTGTAGTTTACGTCATGAAATTGAGATTTCTTCAATAACAGAGCAACTCTGAGAGCACCAGAGCAATTTGGCCTCGCCATGACTGATCATATCCCCGTTACTGCCACACAAGTGAGTGGTTCAATGACATCCCCGTTATTGCCACACAAGTGAGTGGTTCGATCACAGCCCTGTTACTGCCACACAAGTGAGTGGTTCGATCACAGCCCTGTTACTGCCACACAAGTAAGTGATTCGATCACAGCCCTGTTACTGCCACACAAGTGAGTGATTCGATCACAGCCCTGTTACTGCCACACAAGTGAGTGATTCGATCACAGCCCTGTTACTGCCACACCAGTGAGTGGTTCGATCACAGCCCTGTTACTGCCACACAAGTAAGTGGTTCGATCACAGCCCTGTTACTGCCACACAAGTGAGTGATTCGATCACAGCCCTGTTACTGCCACACAAGTGAGTGATTCGATCACAGCCCTGTTACTGCCACACAAGTAAGTGATTCGATCACAGCCCTGTTACTGCCACACAAGTGAGTGGTTCGATCACAGCCCTGTTACTGCCACACAAGTGAGTGATTCGATCACAGCCCTGTTACTGCCACACAAGTGAGTGATTCGATCACAGCCCTGTTACTGCCACACAAGTGAGTGATTCGATCACAGCCCTGTTACTGCCACACAAGTGAGTGATTCGATCACAGCCCTGTTACTGCCACACCTGTGAGTGGTTCGATCACAGCCCTGTTACTGCCACACAAGTGAGTGATTCGATCACAGCCCTGTTACTGCCACACAAGTGAGTGATTCGATCACAGCCCTGTTACTGCCACACAAGTGAGTGATTCGATCACAGCCCTGTTACTGCCACACAAGTGAGTGATTCGATCACAGCCCTGTTACTGCCACACAAGTGAGTGATTCGATCACAGCCCTGTTACTGCCACACCAGTGAGTGGTTCGATCACAGCCCTGTTACTGCCACACAAGTAAGTGATTCGATCACAGCCCTGTTACTGCCACACAAGTGAGTGATTCGATCACAGCCCTGTTACTGCCACACCAGTGAATGATTCGATCACAGCCCTGTTACTACCACAC
This sequence comes from Megaustenia siamemsis, assembly GCA_032433765.1. NCBI lineage: Eukaryota > Metazoa > Mollusca > Gastropoda > Stylommatophora > Ariophantidae > Megaustenia > Megaustenia siamemsis. The sequence goes on along the minus strand of JAVIAB010000156.1, from coordinate 74,606,056 downwards.
CAGTGAGTGATTCGTTCACAGCCCTGTTACTACCACACCTGTGAGTGATTCGATCACAGCCCTGTTACTACCACACCAGTGAGTGATTCGATCACAGCCCTGTTACTACCACACCAATTAGTTGTTCGATCAATTGTGGTCAGCAAATTGTGAATGATGTCATTATGGCTCCTGCCCTGGATGTCATTCGTGCATGTAAGAATGCGTCCATGTCCAGTCAACTGTGTCTGTATGATATTAGCAGAACAAGTATTTAACAACAACGGTGAGAGTTGAGAACCTTGTGGAGGGCCTGGAGTTATAAGTCTGGCCTGCGAGGACAAGGAGCCTAATCTTAGTGTCCCAAACCTCGTCAGTAACGTCGTGGCTGCCCACTATCCATGGGTCTATCTTCATGAACATCATGTATGAGAGTGTCATGCTCAACTCTGTTATATGCGTTCTCAAGGTCAAGGGAAACTACCGCCGCCTCCTCCCTTCTTTGGAAACCCTTGTGCTCATCATACGCGAGAACTGACGCGTTTGTGGTTGTGTTCCTGCATGGTTTATACCTGCCAAACATATCTGGAGCAACCCGTGGTTATCCATGTTCCCACATTAGACGTTTGGCGATTATCGTTTCCAGGTCTTTACCGTACACATTCTGCAGTGTTATGATTCATTTGATAACCTTTAATATCTGAACTGTCTTTGCCTGGTTTGGCCAGGAGAACAAGGTAATTATGTAGCAAAACTTCTGTTATTGTGCCTGTCTTTATGCTGAGGTTCTACTCATGACATATTTGTGCCAGCATCTGCTCATTAACCATCTCTAGATGGCTCTATCGAACACCATCTGGACCTGCGGCGTCGTCTGTGGCCCGTTTCAATCATCGCTGTACAACTGTGACTGTCGCAGTGATATATTTGCAAGATGCATCAAAGAAAGTCCTGCCTTTCTCTTCTCAGAGGCAAGGACCTTCCCTCCCTCTTCATCAATGTTAACATTCACTTTCGTGTCTAATCTATTGTTGACGTTTCTGTATCATGTATTGACAAGAAATGTAACAGGAAAAACATATAGATAACAATACACGTTTAGAAAAAAGAAAAGAGAAAAGAGCTTTAGAAGTCAGTAATGGGGAGAATGGATTGAAGACATAAAAAACATTTTACAAAGCAGGAAAACATGCACACAGTACGTTCAAATGGTGGACAGTCGTGAACAGCTCATTAAGTTGACCTCCAAAGATCTGCAAGAAAGTCAATGATCAGACACATGGTCAGATCTGTAGTTGTTTAATGTCGTTACCTTATTTGCATAATAAATGTGTCATGCGCAGCCATGTGCTTGGGTGGGTACTCTAACTACATGTATGTATGTGTCTGTGCATTATACAGCTTTGTGTATACGTGCATGGGAATTGTTGAATATTAAAACTTATTGTGTCAGAAATATAATATGAAATGAGCTAGCACTGAATAATGAGGATTATAATAAAAGGAATACATCTCCACAATCGTTATTAGTTTCTGTTGCTGAACAAACTCTACTTTCTTTGTTTACTAACAAAAACAATTTTTTTTAGCATTTGACAATCATCATTATCATGTGTGGTACCGACTGTAGATGATGCTTTTATGCCGTTTATGTCTAACGTTACTGACTTTTCTTACAACTGGAGCATTGTGACAATTGGATAAAACAGAGGGAAGAAAAGATAGAGGAAAACGACGAGAAATAATAGACGCTTTAAAACAATGATTTGATGGGAAGTCAACAACAGAACTGAGGAACAGCTGCAGGGATATACATTTTTGGAGAGAAACGTACCACCTGCGCCAGCCGCCATTATACCTGACGATGATTACATATTTATAGTCAGTGGGTCGGTGAATTAGAAATGAAAGCGTTACGAATAGTCCCACATAAAGATTAAAAAGGAAGAGAAGCTTTCATGACACCAGGAAACCTATAGAAAAAACCAAATAAATTAGTTTACACACACACCTAAAAATGTCAACTCTAATGTTAAATCAGCCCTGGCAAGCGTCCGTGAAACAAGTACAACAAAACAATCGCGAGGAAGAAACGGGCCTTCACTAATGAAATTATAGTCCACAATGAATTAAAGTTATAGTCTTCTGGCACGCTAAGAAAACATTTTAAAATACCAGATAATACCAGTGGACAAAATAGATGCGACAAAGAAGATGAAGCTGGATGATGCGCACTGAGAAACCCAGGGTGAGTATTACACCATGGATTCCCTTTTGAAATTCACAGGAAGAGGCACAAGGCGATAGCCCAAAATATACTTGGAGAAGATAAGTGAACAGGCGGCGGGAACAATTGAAGGCTATGCATGAAAAGTGTTCCTTGTTGCAGTTTCCTCATATTCCAAGTCCGGCTTGTTGCAGGAGCTACTGAGTTAAGTGCTCTGTACACACCGTGAGCTGTGTGTCTCATCCGTTTTGATCATGTTTCGATATTCAAATTGTTTACGATGAATGATGATATTGTATGGCATGGAACAGTTGGCTGTGTTAACTTTCTGCGCGGTTTCGCCTTATGTCTTTTGGCGTGTGCTGAGACTGCTACGATGGGGACTACAGTTACCTTTCTTTGTTTGGGAGATGAGATATTAATTCGGATGATTCTGCTGGCACGGGGGGTTGAGCAATTATGGATTTTAATTTGTGTGCGGTGATACCTGGGCCTTCGATAACAAAATAAACAAATAACCTTCTGAACAGACGAAAGAGAATGGACATAAATAAAACGATCTTATGCAAATTCCATCTCAACGGGACGGTTTGGAAAGTTGTTGTTAAAGTTCTTTGCTTCATCGGAAGCTGAAGTGAAAACCGAGACAATCCTATTTACTCCTAGTATGTTAATGTTCTCATGCGGCTCGTAATATGTAGTATTATATGGGAACTTCCGAGGCGATAATATGGAATAATAGAACAAAGAAGTATGTGTTAGCACTCGGAAAAATTGACAGACAAACAACAATAGAAAAAAACGATGAACAATATATGGTCCGAAGTAGGATCGAACCCGTACTCAGTGGCACCGCGCCTTGCCACGAGAAGCCGAACGTTTGGCACACTGCCATGCAGCCAACTAAAAAATTGGCTATTGCAGCAGTGTCTTACACGATGACGTTCTCAATGACTATAGCATAGGGTAACGATCACAGACCGGAAATAAATTGTATATTTGTACTTTCCTATTAATGCAAGTATCTCCCAGTAGGGCTGAATACTTGTAAAAAAAAAAAAAAAGTAAAGTACCCCCGTCACGCCAAGTGGCGTATAGGGAAATATGGTGTTAGTGACCCTATATTTTACAGACCTTCAGCACATGATTTTTTGGGGTAATGTGGTCGGTATTACGCCCATGCTGCTTTACTTTCCCAGAAAAAATCCGGTACCCATTTAAGGCTGGGTGAACCCGGAGCCGTCGGTTGGGATCGAACCCTATCCCTTGTCCGTAGTAGTCCAGTTCACTAACCACTGAGCTATCGCGGCTCCCACTAATTTTTAGGGAATTAGTAAAACCCAGGTGTCCTCGCCAGGGAACGAACCCCGGCTGTTGCCGTGGTAAGCCAACCGCCTATCGATTGTGCTAACCGGACACCCTGAATACTTGTGTTGTAGACAATTTGTCTACAATTTAATGTAAAATGTTAACATGTTTAGATGTTTTTTTAATGTTAAAATGTTTACATTTTAATTTTTTAGTTGGCTGCGTGGCAGTGTGCCAAACGTTTGGCTTCTCGTGGCAAGGCGCGGTGCCACTGAGTACGGGTTCGATCCCACTTCGGACCATATATTGTTCTTCGTTTTTTTCTATTGTTGTTTGTCTGTCAATTTTTCCGAGTGCTAACACATACTTCTTCGTTCTATTATTCCCTATTATCGCCTCGGAAGTTCCCCATATAATAATATTTATGTATTATTATTTGTACCCAGTATATAACCACTGGAAACTACTATTCGTGCTGTTTCGTCCAATAAATGTTTGTCTACAACACAAGTATTCAGCCCTACTGGGAGATACTTGCATTAATAGGAAAGTACAAATATACAATTTATTTCCGGTCTGTGATCGTTACCGTATGCTATAGTCATTGAGAACGTCATCGTGTAAGACACTGCTGCAATAGCCAATTTTTTAGTTGGCTGCGTGGCAGTGTGCCAAACGTTCGGCTTCTCGTGGAAAGGCGCGGTGCCACTGAGTACGGGTTCGATCCCACTTCGGACCATATATTGTTTTTCGTTTTTTTCTATTGTTGTTTGTCTGTCAATTTTTCCGAGTGCTAACACATACTTCTTTGTTCTATTATTCCCTTCGTAATATGTAGCCTAGTATACTCGTTGATGTTTTGGCTATATCACTTTGATCATGAAGCACAAGCTCTACTCTCGATGGTTTCAGAAAGCCCTAGTTCTAAAATCCCCTGATCGTAAAGACCCTCATCGTAGACTGTTTATTGTTTAACAAAAAACTGCGAACTTACACACCTATTCATTTCCTTCTTCCTTTTGTCAGTCACAAAAACTTGTCTTCAAACCGTCTTCTCTATAAAGATTGTCTCAGTGAAATTCTGTCACAGACAGTTCAGAACTACAACTACCTGGGACATATTGTAACCTGTGATGGAAAATGTACAACTGAAAAAAACAAAAGAATAGCAATGGCAAAAAGTAATTTTAATGCCATGAAAAATATACTAACATCAAAACAAATAACACCAGGGCTAAAACTAAGAATAGCAAAATATTACATCTTCTCAATATTCCTATATGGTGCAGAAACATGGACATTAGACAAGAATACAGAACAGAGAATTGAAACCTTTGAAATGTGGATATATAAAAGAATAGGTAGAGTTCGATGGAAATAGAAGAAAACAAACAATGAAGTCTGAAAACAACTAAAAATGAAAATAGAACTACTAAGCACAATTCAAACCAGACAAATGCGGTTTTTGGGCCATGTTAAAAGACACAACAGCCTACAAAAAGTAATCCTGGATGGAAAAATACAAGGTATAATAGGCAGAGGCAGACAAAGATTAACATGGACGAGTAACATCAAAAGATGGACAAATCAGCCTAAGACAACCTGCACCATCAAATCAAGTGGCACAGCAGAATGGCGCTCCCTGGTAGCCAACCTTCGTTGTGGAGACGGCACTCGACGATGATGATGAATTCTGTCTGAGCCTTGATGTCTGGATAAGAAAGCTTGCGAGAATGGCTTGGCGGAAGGTCAACAACAGAAATGATGAATAACTGTCGAGATCGAAAGCTGTGAAGAGACATGATCACCTACGCCAGCAGGCACGGCACTATAATGATGATAATGTTGAGACTGTTTCTCTGCAGCTTCAATTTATTTAACTCTAACACTCTTTCCAGATATAAGTGTTATGGTGTTTGTTGGTGATGATGAAATTGATGGGAAACATCTGAGGTCAATTATAGAAAACAGCAAAGTTGAAAGGTGGTCACAGCTGGAAAATGTACTTATTTATGGCAATGGATCTAGCTCTTCTAACAATCCACACAACAAAAATCTGCGCAACCTTCTAGAGAAAAAACACAAAACCTTACAGTGTGCTGTGTATAAACTAATTCAAAAGATGAGGTAAAGGTAAGAAACTGGTATTTGCTGCAGAACACAGGCAATTACTCAATACTATACCAAAAAGCGTTACAGTTCCTGTACTGTCTGCTTTTCTTTCAGTGTGTACATTTCATCACCATCTTATTACAGTTCCTGTACTGTCTGCTTTTCTTTCAGTTTGTACATTACATCACCATCTTATTACTGTTCCTGTAATGTCCGCATCCTTTTAAACTGGTAAATATGCTAACATTTACATCTTTTGTAGTCATTTAAAGACTTTTGTCGACAGAGTTTACAGAGGAATGTCATTCTTGAGTGCATCATTGCAAAGTGCTGCATTAATATCATAGCCAGCATCCAGAAACACTTTAAGGTGTGAAGTATATGTGACAATGGTTGTCCCAAGATGAAAGTTGTTTCCAAGAACACTGATATATTGTACAATATATTTTTAAAACAACTATAGAAAATGCAAAATGAAAAGCCACTGATAAAATTGGTACAACATTAGCAACATTTCTACATTGATTGTCCAACAGTTTTTTCATTGCTATTTCTTTTCTTCATCTGAGACACGTATCTTATTACGGATGTATTATTTTGATGTACTTCACTCCCTGGATATGTTATTTTGATGTACTTCACTCCCTGGATATGTTATTTTGATGTACTTCACTCCCTGGATATGTTTTTTTGATGTACTTCACTCCCTGGATATGTTATTTTGATGTACTTCACTCCCTGGATATGTTATTTTGATGTACTTCACTCCCTGGATATGTTATTTTGATGTACTTCACTCCCTGAAGACTGAATACCACTGGCGAGTTGGAAAGAACAATAATGACAGATGTGGTTCTAGGACGACGCATAAGGGGCAGACCAAGAAGAAAGTGTTTTAAAGATTTCAGTAAGAACATGACAACAAACGAGTGGGAGATCAGGCTAGAGAAAGAGGTTCTTTCAGACGGCCTGAGGTTAATGACACGTTCTGCAAAGAAATACGACCTGATAATGAATGCCCCTGAGCAGCTAAAAGAAATAATACTTGAGTTGAAAAGATATCAATGGGATACAATATGACTGCCTGAAACTCGCTTGAAGCACTTTTAGGAAAACATAACTGATGGAAAACATAAGATATCTCAGCTGCAGTGAAGACACACATGAGCATGGGGTCGCCTTTATAGTACACGATGACACTTCAGTTACGTGATGGAGTGCCACCCTTTAACCAGGTGAATCATCACATTCCGCCTTAACAACAACTACTTTCCATATCACTGTTATCCAAGCCAATAAACAAACATCTAACTATGACGTCACCAAAACAATGTTTCCTGCAACAAATTCAATAAATAATAAAACAAATACATAAGTAAGATTTCTTGATTGTACAAGGAGGCTGGAACATAAAAAAATGGAGAAAATGTTGTTAAAAGGTATTACGACATCATTTGTTTTTATTACAACCGACAATCAATTAGATGACATAAATTTGCAAGTTTCAACTATTTAACACTCCTAAAAAACCTAGGATTCTCATAAAATATAATGGATTTAGATGTTCTGTTATATTTGTTTCCTTTTGAGCCAAAGGTGACACACAGGGCAAACATTCTTGTTGACTCCTTTGTGTCTGACTATCTTTGTTCTCGCGCAAGCCATTGCACATGACCCGCATTGTATATCGCAACACGTCTCTGTTTGTGTCTGACTATCTTTGTTCTCGCGCAAGCCATTGCACATGACCCGCATTGTATCTCGCAACACGTCTCTGCTTTGTGTCTGACTATCTTTGTTCTCGCGCAAGTCATTGCACATGACCAGCATTGTATATCGCAACACGTCTCTGCTTTGTGTCTGACTATGTTTGTTCTCGTGCAAGTCATTGCACATGACCAGCATTGTATATCACAACACGTCTCTGCTTTGTGTCTGACTATCTTTGTTCTCGTGCAACAGTCATTGCACATGACCCGCATTGTATATCACAACACGTCTCTGCTTTGTGTCTGACTATCTTTGTTCTCGTGCAACAGTCATTGCACATGACCAGCATTGTATATCACAACACGTCTCTGCTTTGTGTCTGACTATCTTTGTTCTCGTGCAAGTCATTGCACATGACCAGCATTGTATATCGCAACACGTCTCTGCTTTGTTTCTGACTATCTTTGTTCTCGCGCATGTCATTGCACATGACCCGCATTGTATATCGCAACACGTCTCTGCTTTGTGTCTGACTATCTTTGTTCTCGTGGAAGTCATTGCACATGACCCGCATTGTATATCGCAACACGTCTCTGCTTTGTGTCTGACTATCTTTGTTCTCGTGCAAGTCATTGCACATGACCCGCATTGTATATCGCAACACGTCTCTGCTTTGTGTCTGACTATCTTTGTTCTCGTGCAAGTCATTGCACATGACCAGCATTGTATATCACAACACGTCTCTGCTTTGTGTCTGACTATCTTTGTTCTCGTGCAAGTCATTGCACATGACCAGCATTGTATATCGCAACACGTCTCTGCTTTGTTTCTGACTATCTTTGTTCTCGCGCATGTCATTGCACATGACCCGCATTGTATATCGCAACACGTCTCTGCTTTGTGTCTGACTATCTTTGTTCTCGTGGAAGTCATTGCACATGACCCGCATTGTATATCGCAACACGTCTCTGCTTTGTGTCTGACTATCTTTGTTCTCGTGCAAGTCATTGCACATGACCCGCATTGTATATCGCAACACGTCTCTGCTTTGTGTCTGACTATCTTTGTTCTCGTGCAAGTCATTGCACATGACCCGCATTGTATATCGCAACACGTCTCTGCTTTGATCAAACTGTTCAATCTCGGCGAAGAAGTTGATGCTTGCTGTTGTTGCCTCTCGTCTCAGTTCCTTTTTTAGTATTTGTCTAGATCAGCCTCTTCTTCATTTACCTTCTGGTTCAGGATTTATACTTTCATCATCATCATCATGTATTAATCGATTGGCGTAGACGATCATGTCCTTCCATAATTTTCTATTCATTGTGCATCATATAATTTCTGCTGTTGGCTGTTTTCCATGCAATGTTTTTCGGTATCTACTCTCTTTCTCAACACCGAATTCTCTTTCCCTGTATTTTGCCATTTGTAACCAAGTATTCCTTTTCTTCTGATGTGCCCGAAAAATGCCCGAGAATTTCCTTATTGCTCTTTTTAGTTGTCCAAGGAACTCTCAACATTCTACTCAGAAATCCCATCTCTGTGGCCTCTAATCTTCTTTTCCTTTGATCGTCTACTGTCCATGATTCACTGAAATTTGACGCGTTGCACTTGTTTCAAATTTGCAATGCTTATATTTATGGTGCATAATTGTAATGATTGTTTTCTCGATATGATCATTACTTCTGTTTTCTTACTAGTCATACTGGGACCTTTCTTGTTGCTTTCATAATAATATCTACCATTGCTCTGTCTCTTATATTAAATCTGTGCCATCCGCATATCGCAGATTGTTCATGATTGTTCATGTCGTGAAGATCAATTTCAATTCTTTTGTTTTGTCTAGTATTGATCTCATAACAGTCTCGCTGTAAAGTGAGAACAAATCCGGCGATAGAACACAGCCTTATCTTACTCCTTGTTTTACATACTGGAATCATAATGGTTGGTTGCTAATTCTAATGGCTGCTGTTTGTTGGCAACACACGTTTTTTTCATATGTGTCCACAGTTATTTATATAAATATAAAGTAAAGTAAAAAGTAAAGTACCCCCGTCACGCCAAGTGGCGTAGAGGGAATATGATGTTAGTGACTATCAATTTTACATATCTTCAGCACATGATTTTTGGGGTAATGTGGTTGGTATTACGCCCGTGCTGCTTTACTTTTCCAGAAAATATCCAGTACCCATTAAAGGTTGGGTGAATCCGAACGCCGTCGGTTGGGATCGAACCCTACCCCTTGTCCTTTGTAGTCCAGTTCACTAACCACTGAGCTATACTGCTCCCGTTATATATATATATATATATATATATATATATATATATATATATATTTAGTAAATCTTCGTGTATGTGTCCACTGTTATATATATCATTGAGTAACTCTTCGTGTATGTGTCCACTGTCATATATATCATTGAGTAGATCTTCGTGTATGTGTCCACTGTCATATATATCATTGAGTAGATCTTCATATATGTGTCCACTGTTATATATGTCATTGAGTAGTTTTGTTGTGATCTGTACTTCAAGCTCTCCTAATAAATGTATCTCTTCGATTGTTATATTGTGTGGACCTGGAGCATTGCCTCTTCTCATGTTCTCAATTGCCTCCTCCATTTCGCTCTGCATTAGTGATGGCCCTGTACCCTTGTTTGACTTATTTAACTCTGGTCTTTCTTCATCGTAGAGTTGACTGATACATTAAGTCCATCTTTCCATTCTCCTCTCCCATTATTTTATTTCCTTTCTTTGATTTAAGACATCCTGAAACTTTGACTAATGTTCTTCATGTTATTTCGTTTAACGTATTTTGCATATATTGTGTGCCTTGCTGTTGTTGTTTTTCCATTTCTTTACATATCAATTTTAACCATCCTTCCTTTGGTTCTCTGTATTTGTTTTGGATTTACTTGTACAGCCTTTTGTATGTCAGTTCTTCTTTTTCATGATTTCGTCTTTTGCCCATTAGTTTTAATTTTTTTTTCTGTCATCCATTTATTCTTCTTGATTCTTTTAGTCAATGGTATTACTTCCTTTAGTGTTTGTGAATCGACTGTTTGAATATTTCCTACTGCTCATCAATGTTCTGTATTTTCTCAATGGCATTATATCATATTTTGTACTATCGTCCTGTTATTACCGTTAGCCAAGCAGGTCTATACAAGGTGCTGGAAAATGTTGGCTGTCCTCTCCTACATTACACAAGATGATCACATCATTTCACAACAATATGTCTGCCACCATCCAGTTCGACGGTAGATCTCCCAAGCCCATTGGGGTGAACTGTGAAGTCACACAAGGATGTATCCTTGCCCACTACCCTATTCGAAATGTTTTTCTCCTGAATTTCTAAAGTGTGTGTATGGAACCGTCTCTGGAGACATCTACATCATTACAAGATCTGAATGATCCTTATTTAATCTAACACGTCTGAAGTCAAAATTTAAAAGTACCGAGACCTTAATCAATGAGCTTCTATTTGCTGATGATGCAGTACTGGTTGCTCACGATGAATCTGTCCTCAAGTCAATGATTGACAATCTACCTAGATCATGTGGTTTATTCTCCCTGTCAATAAGCACACAGAAGAAGCTGCACGTCCTATATTCATTTTGAAGATCAGCTAAGGAAATGGACCGCGGCACCATTTGGTACTGCAGTAGAACCAATCATGTGTTTGCAGAATGTCAAACCACGGCTATGTAGACCAGCGATGGTGAAACAGTCAAACAGGTCTACGGTCAGAGTAACCAGTTAACGAGGATGAAACTAACGCGGCAGATAGTCACGTCTCTGTGGGGACAAACATATGAGAGAGCTACACAGCTTATGTTGGCTGTTGACTAACCAGTCGCGTTGCCAATGCTATAACGTAAACATGACTTTAATTTTTAAGGTAAAAAAAAACGAAATATGTATGGCATTTATTCAGACGTCCGTAGAGAGTTAGCTTGGATATTTTAGTTTAGTCATCTGCACAACACTTCGAACAACATCATAGGACCTAAGATTCGCCTGTCAACATATCCTTCAGTTGTTGCGACTGACGATACTAGATCTGTTTGTTTATCAGTCTTTTCTTGTCCCTGTTAAGAGCTCTTGCTCAATGGCATCCCTTGATCTGATGTTCGTGCTGTCGATTCAACGATTGACTTTCATCGCCTTAATCATTCTCTAATTATGTCTCTGTGATATCATTTAACAAGATACATTAAAATCATCGCTCTTTTCATCGACTGCCCTTGACAAATCCATACCAGTAAGACTTTAATTTCACTATTTCTTCTTATATACTGTTATTCTGCAATAAATATAAGCAGATTATTATCAGCGCTTCGAAGACTCAAACCATATTTTTTGAGTCGAGCCAATTTGATCTTTCTGATTATACTTATTGAGTCACATACAGGTACCCATATACAGATCTGTGTCTCTGACCTTTCTATAGCAAATCAATAACAGCATTGTTCCACGTATTTGAGAAGACATACAACCCAACATTTGTTAGCAGGTGACAGGAAAATCAGCCATTAAACAATACAAGTAATGTTTGAAAGTAAATAATAATTAAATACATTTATTGTAAACTTCTTGAAAAGTAGTCAACATTAAATACATTTATAATGGATAATGATGGACGCCTATATTGGAGACAATGTCCTGTGATCCAAACTTATTTTTTGTCAAAATGAAATATATACATTTTATTGACCACGTTTTATACATAAACTAATCTGTTTAAGAAGAGAAGAGATAATAACCGAATAGCAAAGCAAGCCTTCATGTGGGAAAAAACAGGTAAGAGGAAAATAGGAAGACCCAGAGAGACACTGAGAAGAACATTGATGAGAGAGGCAAGAGCAGCAGGAATCGGCTCCCTCAATGAGATGGAGCTGCTTGCACAGAACAGAGACAAATGGAGAGATTTGATAAATTATCTTTAAAAGAATTGAAAGCTGCTAGAACAAAAATTCAGATAAGAGAAGGAGTATCTTGGTCTACGCCCTATGGGCCGGCTACGGCTCTAAAGGTGTTGGAGTTGGAGAATCTGTTTAAATCCAACGATTTAGTAAAAAAAAAAAAAAAGCGACACATATTACGTGTTATGAGCACATTCTTTTATTATGATCCTTATCAAGGCATAGACACAGACATTGGTGACTGTGAGAACAAAATGGCTAAATGTGATAAGAAACGAAAATAAAAATAATAAAATGTTGGTGTTTAAAACATTGTGGGTGAAAAAAATACTCTTTTCTGTAAATAAATGCTACTTTTGAGTTTTACGTGTCAGATTTGAATACAGTGAGGATGATAATAAACACTCGCTAATTAGATTATCAACGAATAGAGTCAGTTTGTAGAACAATATATTGGGTATCATAACCGGCTGTGGAATATGTCTTAACAACTATAATTAATGATCGATTTTTAAATGTGAGTTAAATTATATAACCAGTAAAACGATAAACACACCACCAAAGAAAATAAATATAGTCGTATTTACTTATTCCAAATCAGCTCTGTATGCTCCAAGAAGTAACATAAACAAGCAAGAACTCACTCAGCTCACCATAAACATATATCACCTCATTAACACAAATGACATGCAACTACAGGTGCAATGGATCCTAGGACATTACAACACACCAGGAAATGATAACGCATGAAATGATAAGCCATATCTTTAAAACAGCCAAACAAACCAGAACCTACGCCAGCAGAAAGTTTTGACTGAATGGATGAGCCATGGGAAAATCATGAAGAGAACTTGTTAAATACATGTCGAGGCCAAATCCACATGACAACACTAATAACCTAAATGGAAGAGACCGGACTACAATCTTCAGAGTGAGAACCAGTCATGTATCATTGAACAAACACATCAATAGAATACAACAAAACCAAACTCCAGCATGTCCACTCTCTGAACAACCACATAATACAGTAGAACATCTTCTTTTTCAATGTCCAAAGCTCATTGAGATCAGAGCAACTATATTTCTTCAAAGACCTGATATAATGGAACACTTTGTAAGGAACAACATGGAAACTCATAAATACCTACAGATATCATTACATGGCACTGGGCCGAAGAGCATCATTTCACAGCAGCGTCTGGATACTTAACATAACAAACACGATAAATATATACAGTCAACACGTAAGGTTTCTAATAAAAAGAAAAAACGTTTTGCACTAAACTTAGAACAATCTTACAAGGAAAACCAAATATAACCAGGGGTATACATCAAATAGCTTCACACAGATGAAGGTAAATCAACATCAAATAGCTTCACACAGATGAAGGTACATCAACATCAAATAGCTTCACACAGATGAAGGTACATCAACATCAAATAGCTTCACACAGATGAAGGTAAATCAACATCAAATAGCTTCACACAGATGAAGGTAAATCAACATCAAATAGCTTCACACAGATGAAGGTACATCAACATCAAATAGCTTCACACAGATGAAGGTAAATCAACATCAAATAGCTTCACACAGATGAAGGTAAATCAACATCAAATAGCTTCACACAGATGAAGGTAAATCAACATCAAATAGCTTCACACAGATGAAGGTAAATCAACATCAAATAGCTTCACACAGATGAAGGTAAATCAACATCAAATAGCTTCACACAGATGAAGGTAAATCAACATCAAATAGCTTCACACAGATGAAGGTAAATCAACATCAAATAGCTTCACACAGATGAAGGTACATCAACACCAAATTGAGAAAAGATACAAATATTAATACACTCCCATTGTTTATTGGCAGCCATTACTTAGATGTTCAAAAAACGTAAATTATATTGCACTGTACAACCATCTACCATATTATCGAAGTTGAAAGCGTCAATGGTAAACATAAAAATGGACAATAAGTCACATGGTTCACAGAGTTTTTTCTTTTCTTTACCTTTCTTGTTCACCGTTTTAGACAACTCATTTGTGATAAGTTGTGGCTATAAAAATGGTGACTAAGAGATAATTTATGGCAGTGCGTTGATGTTTTTGGTTAACGACATTTTCTTCTATTCCTTTCCCAGGACCGAAGATGGTGATTGCCTTGCTGCAAGTGACGCTGCTTACAACTACCACTGCATTGTTTGTTGACGGTATGGTTTAGTTGTTGTAACATTGGCATCATACAAGTATCAAACATATAACATGGCTATTAATAGTTTATATTCGTGTTTGTGCTTTGTGACATATCATGTTAAATTATACCAATATTAGTACACATAAATAGAGCAACCAACCTTAATTTATTTGTCATACTAAATTTCTGTATAGTAAATACACATATATTTTTGTGATTTACAATTATCCAATAACATAGAAAGAGTATTAAAATGCAGTAGCTAATAGTGATTGGGGCAAGGACTGCAAATTAACATATCAGTATTTACAATTTATTGCATCTCCGTCCTGTGTACATAAAATGTCTATCATCGGCTCGAAAGAACAATAGATAGATAGACAGACAGACAGACAAACAGACAGACAAACAGACAGACAAACAGACATAGAGACACACAGACACACATACAGATAGACAGACAGACAAACGGACATAGAGACAGACAGATAGATAGATAGATAGATAGATAGATAGATAGATAGATAGATAGATAGATAGATAGATAGATAGATAGATAGATAGATAGATAGATAGATAGATAGATAGATAGATAGATAGATAGATAGATAGATAGATAGATAGATAGATAGATAGATAGATAGATAGATAGATAGATAGATAGATAGATAGATAGATAGATAGATAGATAGACAGACAGACAGACAGTCAGACAGACAGACAGACAGACAGACAGACAGACAGACAGACAGACAGACAGACAGACAGACAGACAGACAGACAGACAGACAGACAGACAGACAGACAGACAGACAGACAGACAGACAGATAGATAGATAGATAGATAGATAGATAGATAGATAGATAGATAGATAGATAGATAGATAGATAGATAGATAGATAGATAGATAGATAGATAGATAGATAGATAGATAGATAGATAGATAGATAGATAGATATACTGACAGACAGACAGATAGATAGATAGATAGATAGATAGATAGATAGATAGATAGATAGATAGATAGATAGATAGATAGATAGATAGATAGATAGATAGATAGATAGATAGATAGATAGATAGATAGATAGATAGATAGATAGATAGATAGATAGGATAGATAGATAGATAGATAGATAGATAGATAGATAGATAGATAGATAGATAGATAGATAGATAGATAGATAGATAGATAGATAGATAGATAGATAGATAGATAGATAGATAGATAGATAGATAGATAGATAGATAGATAGATAGATATACTGACAGACAGACAGATAGATAGATAGATAGATAGATAGATAGATAGATAGATAGATAGATAGATAGATAGATAGATAGATAGATAGATAGATAGATAGATAGATAGATAGATAGATAGATAGATAGATAGATAGATAGATAGATAGATAGATAGATAGATAGATAGATAGGTAGTTAGGTAGATAGATACATAGATAGATAGATAGATAGATAGATAGATAGATAGATAGATAGATAGATAGATAGATAGATAGATAGATAGATAGATAGATAGATAGATAGATAGATAGATAGATAGATAGATAGATAGATAGATAGATAGATAGATAGATAGATAGATAGATAGATAGGATAGATAGATAGATAGATAGATAGATAGATAGATAGATAGATAGATAGATAGATAGATAGATAGATAGATAGATAGATAGATAGATAGATAGATAGATAGATAGATAGATAGATAGATAGATAGATAGATAGATAGATAGATAGATAGATAGATAGATAGATAGATAGATAGATAGATAGATAGATAGATAGATAGATAGATAGATAGATAGATAGATAGATAGAAATGCAGCATATATATGTACATATTGACCTTTTGAGCCGGAGAAACATAGGGCAAAAATTATAGACTATATTTTCGACGAACTTTGTTATCGGACATCAGACCTTGCACAGGACCCGCATTCTGTTTGGCCATACCACTCTGCTCTGTGTGAATTGTTTAATCTAGGCAAAGGAGGCAATGTCTGGTACTGTTACTTTTACGTCTTGGTGTCTTTGTTAGTGTTTTTCTAGTTTTGCCTCTTTGTCTTTTAGCCTATGGTTCCCATTTGAGGGCATCCTTGAGAATTCTCTAGTTGTCTCTTTTCATCCCTTTGCTAAAGAGAGATCGCGGACGACAATGAGAGAAAATACTGGATAGCTTGGTGTCATGGCATGGAAAACAGTCAACAACAGAACTGATACGATGCACTGTATATAGAAGATTGTGGAGGGACATGATCGCCTACGCCAACCAGTATGGCACATGATGATGATGATAGGACCAAATGTTAAAGGCCACTTTTCCAGTGCAGTAACCATGAGATGTTAATGTCAGAGTTTTTGCACTAGTCAATATTTTATAAATGTTTCTATCTCCAAAATGTTGAAGTGTATCACCTCAAGATTTCATCCAGCTTTCAGAATTACAAGCTAACACTCGTCAACAAAGTACTAAAATGAAACTTGTCTTCTATAACAAAGGACAATATGATAATTGTTACGACATAAATACTTAGTCTGTAGAAATATGCACTACGGCCAAAATGTAGACTATACATGACACATATACAAAAATCCATCTAAATAAACTTATTAAAATATAAATACATAATACTGTTGTAAATAAACACATATAAATAAATCTAATGTACTCGCTTTGTGTGTTCTTTGAGCAGATTTAATGGCAAACTTGGTCTAAAGGAAGAAAACATATTACCCATGTGATCACATAATTAAAGTAGGGACAGAATAACGCATTCCAAGTTGACCGGCACTAAGGGATCAAAAAACATCCAAAGATGTAACATTGTCATAATCTTTAATTGCTAGCTTCATCTTTTCCTTACTGTTTATGACTTTACCTTAGGCTGTTCTCCTGGATTTTGGGGACCACAGTGTAAACACAACTGCCCTATAAATTGCGGAGAACCTTGCAACCACACAGACGGGACTTGTCAATGCAAGGCACATTTCAGTGGAATCAACTGCTCAGGTGATAGTCAAAGGAACATTTAATCATATATGTCGGTCTATTTGTCACTTTTCTATATGTCTATCTTTTTAAATGTATATTTTTATGTGTGAATTAGCAATCATATTCTCTAGTTTCTTGCTAATTAATGTTCATTTAAACATACACAATAAACATAAAATTATATTGAGCAGATAGACTAACAGAAAGATAAGACAAACTACGTTTCAACAAAACCTTTCATCGGGTATAGCAGACTAACTGAATACATTAAACACAAAACATTACGTTGTAGTTTGACTTATCTTTCTGTTGGTCTGGCTACCATTTTATATTTATTGTATATGTTTTGTGCAGCTATACTCGCGGTTCTGCAAGGTATTTAATATTTTAAAAATATTCCATAGCTGTGCTTATCTCCTGCACATTTAAAACAAGATATAGAGATAGACAATTACACTTAGATTAACCAAAAATGGTCTCACGTTAATATTTCATGCATAAATATCAGATTGTTTTTGTTTTTTAACTCTTAATCTCACTCCGATTGAGTTCATGTGTGTTGGTTGTGTTCTGCGCCAGTGGCCCAGTGCGTCCGAAATCAGTCAGCATTTCATTCGGGTTTGCATTCCATAGCTCTTGATTGTCCCCAGTTTTCATCTAAGATATCAGATTATGTTTTCTGTAGCGGGATTATGTCTTTAGATGGTCGGCCCTACCTAGTTTACGAGCAGCCGACGTTTGTGTAATTTTTTCCTTCTTAGGCGGAAATGCACTCTCGAACTCCATCTGAATGTCTGATAGAGGACAGAAAGAAATGTTCTCTTAAGAGAGGCAAATAACATTGAAAGTGGGGATGGATTAGTTCAGACTAGAGCGTATACCACTCCCTGTGGGTTCTGAGTCTTCAATTAACGGATTCCATATAATCCTGATTCCGTTTGTATGGCCCCTCATCCTGCCCTGTCCAGCTAGAGCAAACCTGCCAGTAGCTCACCTTAAGCTGGTGTATCCCGTGGGATCCTGAATGGACACAAGCCTTTTATTTTATTATCCCATTTCTTATCTTTCTTCTTATCTCTCTTTGACTTAATTATCCCGCTCATTCCTGATATTGTAATTTGAGTTAATCCTTAATTTGTTGTCCGTTTGAGTTTGTCTCGTTTTCTGAAGAATGTCGCATGTAGGCCAAAACGTCAGTATTTTGTTGTAAATCATGTTTGTGAAGCTGTCAGCAAACCTTGTAGGAGCGTACGTTACCCCCCAGCACTTGCTCCCTGCAACCACGTCAAGGTGAGCCCAATAAGGAGGGTTACGAAGGATGAATTAACATGACAAAATAACTGCGAAACCTGCAGCAGATCTACATGATTATATTAGTGGTCTCTCAAGTGACACATGTAGAAACTAATGAGAAATAATTTAAAAAAAAAATAAAGTGTTGAAATTGAAATGTCCTATCTGTACAGTTTAGAGAAGAGAGAATGAGGGAGAGAGAGAGAGAGAGAAAGAGAGAGAGAGAGAGAGAGAGAAAGAGATGACGTCAGCTACGCGCATACTTGGTGGTAAAATAAACATGGGAACGCAGCTTAGAGCTCACCAGTCGACCTCACTAAAAAATTTAAAAACGTGACAGCTGGCTAGCTTTGATGGGGTTGGTAATAACTTTGAACAAGACCTCTTACCCATCACCATCACATTTTGTTGTCTAGCGTGAAGAAATGTAATACTTCAATCCTGACTCTACGACCTATGATGTTATGTTGAACCACGTGTTGCTGCCATCTTTTCACATACTGAATACCCCATTAGACTTGCTATTTTATTTTCTGAACAGCCATATAAACATTAACAATGGAAAAAAATGAGAAAATGCAAGGAATACATTTTTCCTGCAGAACATATACAGAATAGTTCGTGACGCTGTGGAACAATCATTCAATAACAAAAGTAATAGACCCAGGAATATATTGCTGACCGTGCATGTTATGTGCCCTACCTATGGTTTATTACGCTGACAGAATGTTACCTCTGGCCTAGGTAGCACATTGTCAATAAGCTATTTAGTAGTTTGATCGACTTTGTCTTTCCATCATTACACACACACACACACGCACACACGCACACACACGCACACACACACACACTGTTAGCTTAAGTGGACACTGCGATTTGTGAATTTTGAACAGTCTAAAGTCTAAGTCTTCAAAATATGAAAATGTATTTGAAAGTCTGTCTTCTACTAGGAAAACATTTTCTCCTGCCCTGTAGACCCGTCAACCACCAGACATGGGATAAATGCCATAATTATAATTGATAGTTTGTAACGGTTGCTAGTACATGGCCTGTTACAGTTGATATTTTGTAGCAGTTGATAGTTGATAGTCTGTAACAGTTAATAATTTGTAACATTTGATAGTTTGTTGATAGTGATAGTTTGTAACAATTGATAGTTGATTGTCTGTAGCAGCTAATAATTTGTAACATGTGACAGTTTGTAAAAGTTGATAATTCGTAGTGTGTAACATGTGATAGTTTGTAAGAGTTGATAGTTCATAGATTGTAACATTTGATAGTTTGAAACATTAGACACTTTGTAATTGTTGATAGTTTGTAACATTTGATAGTTTGTAATTTTGATAGTTTCTAACATTTTATATTTTGTAACATGTTAGAGTTTGTAATAATTGTTAGTTTATAACATTTGAGGGGTTGTAACATTTGACAGTTCATAGTCTGTAACAATTGATAGTTGGTAACATTTGATAGTTTGTAACATTTGACAGTTGATAGTTTGTAACATCAGATAGTTTGTAACAGTTGATAGTTTGTGATATATATGTATTTGATATTTGTATTGATAGTTTGTGACATTTGATAGATTGTAACATTTGATAGTTTGTAACAGTTGATAGTTTGTAACATTTGATATATTGTAACATTTGATAGGTTGTAACAGTTGATATTTTGTAAAGAACGTATATGGTCTTTTTTTTAACTCTAATTTGCACCTCGTTCACATATTGTTGATTGCTTAAACAGTCGAGGAATATTTTTGTTTGTGAATTTCCATTGGAAAATTTTAGATTTGAAAAGTTTCCAGTGACTCTGTTTTAGCATTGCTGATTGTTCCAGTGGCCATTATCACAACTAGAGTTCACTTTTAAGTCTCCAACAAGCTCATACTTATTTACGATGTTGGTTTAAAAATGTGTTCGTTTTTTATTTATAAATACATTGTGTTCTGAATGATTATTCTGAATTATTTTGATATTTGGATATGTACATTATTTGTGCATACTTAACAGTTTTGATTCTAAAATTGAATAAAATAAAATTATGGGACAATTTGAAATCAAATCTTGTTGTATAAGTCAATAGGTATAAATAGTTACGAGAATATTTAAACCATCAGTCATATACGGAGATACTAAACTATAAACAAACGTGTCTAACAGTGACTTCCTTATCGTGAAGTATAAGAATATCACCAAGCGAGGAAAAGCAACTAATATTCTAAAGTATCTCCATTATAAAAACAATAATGAATCGAAAAACAAGAAATGACTGACACACGTGCGCTTTATTTCTGACATTTGGTTCTCATTTAATAAAAGGAAATATGACACAATTTGTGCTTTCGTGAACAGATTTACACCGAAAACAACAAGAGTTTTGTCGACAGAAAGAGGGGCGAAAGTTTCATAGGGATGCACTGTAGACTTGTGCTGATAATGTGAATCTAAAATAAAATAACCAAACACGTTCAGTGGGTATATTTAATTGTAATTTGTAAACTATATGGGTCACTGCAAGCATTAAAAAAAACACAGTAAAATGTATACAGGAAACGACTTTGCAGATATAGACAATACTTTAGGCGAACGAAAGATAGATATATAGATTGTAATTTATGTGATGATGATATCAACGTTTATCACAGATTGTGCACTAGGATGGTTTGGAGTGAAGTGCATGTACAAGTGTCATTGTACAGACGATACGTTTTGTCAGAGCGACGGGGAATGTTCTGATGGGAGGTGTCGAAGGTACTACTTCGGCCCATCCTGTCTGTACCGTTAGTATTTTCGCAGTTTAATATATATATATATGTATTGCTATATGTTTTACTGACACAAGTAATTGATTAGTTATGCTCACGAGAAGTCTAAAATCTTGCTGGCTTCTAACAACTATTACGAGTCTAAACTCACGTCGTCGTGTTGTCCTTTTGTTGGTTTCTGAAGTATTTAAAGCAGATCAAGCCAGCAAGTATCGAGTTGTCTCATAAAGGCTTTAGGTAGTTGATAGACGATACAATTTTGAGCGACGTTTCGACTCAATAGGTCTTCAGCAGGAACAAACAGATATATAAGTGAATTCAACTAATACTATATAGCTAACAAGTAACGAAACAACCAAAACAAAATAATCGAAACTGGTTTAAGAAACGAAAAATGTCTTGCCTGTGTGGTCCGTGGTCAGAAGGAAAAATAAGAATTCGCGGTTGTACGCTGTTAAATACCCTGCTAGTCGGAGGGTTAAAATCGCGTAAAGGGTTCTAAAAATATGTGAGTGGAGGGAACTATATTTAGGTTGCCTCGACTACAACACCAACGGCAATTTATATAAGCAAATCCAAACCCAACATACGTGCATACGTATATACAAATATATATATATATATATATATATATATATATATATATATATACCCAAGTAGTATGTAAATGTTCCCTACGTACCTATTTTTGATTTTATAGGGAATATATAAGAAAAATAGGGTGGTGGAGAGTGGTGGAGACTGGTGGAGACTGGTGGAGACTGGTGTAATGGTGAACCGCTATATAGGGAATATATAATAAAAATAGACTAGTGAAGGGAATCGCCTCTCTCTCTCTCTTTCGACAGCAGCAGCGGCACCCGTGACCCTGCCGTTGACCTTTGACCTTGCAGCTATGGTCAACATGGTCATCCTGTATACAAATGATAGAGATAATCATCATCGGCAGCCAACAACGGCAGCCTATACTTTGCCGCTATGACATCATCAAGGTCATCTGATGTCATCATCAAGGGGGAGACAATAGAGAGTTGTCTCTCTTGTTTTTAGTAACAATATATACAGATGAGTTATCTAACCCTGTGTTTTACTACGGAAAGTTACATTTGATGGGTCGGGGTAGACAATAATGTGGGTGCATAAGACCCTCGCACCGGCTCGATATATCTACTGGACTTTACCCAATCAGAATGCGTATATTTGTAAATTTGAAAAAAGCTAGGAACGGTGACAGCAGTCAGAATGTCACTGTCTATCAGTCATAAAGAACCCGCCTAAATTCGGAGACGCTGTATCATCGATTTAGAATCAGTCAGGCGGTGTGCAGGAAACATAGTTAGGAATCATCGCGCGGTTGGAAACTGATGGAGACTGGTATAATGCACCAATATATAGGGAATATGTAAGAAAAATAGACTAGTAGAGACTGGTGAAGGGAATCGACCCCTCTCTGTCTCTCTAATTCATAAACAAATCTCTCTCTCTCTCTCTCTCTCTCTCTCTCTAGACAACAAGGAAGGTTAAACATAAAAAAATAGTATCGCAATATATGTATATGACACATTTTTTTCTTCAAAAAATGAGAGATGATAGTACAACACGGAGTAGTGTCAATATAAGTTATTACAATAATGCATATACATACAAAATATTAGATAGACAGTGGCGATGTGGTCAGCTGGGTTTGATGGAGAGGTGTGTGTGTGTGTGGTGTTGGTATAACAGGTGGACAGGTGGGTGTGCGTGTGTGTGCGTGTGTGTGTGGTTCGTAGTGCAGGTGGACGGGTGTGTTGCTATGGATAGATGAGTGTGGATGGACAGGATAAATGCTTGGTGGATGAATGTATATGAGTTTGTGTGCATGTATGTGTGTGAGTGTGTGTGTGGATGCTCTCTCTCTCTCTCTCTCTCTCTCTCTCTCTCTAACTTTCAATATATCGATCTATAGTTGAGTTTTATCTCCAATGTCTTATACTCCTGTTAGGAATAAGTCTTATGGTTTTCTCGCTCTCATTTTCGGTTCTAGTGCGTGCTAACTCTTATATTATGACAAATACACTCCTTGTCTTCTGAGTCTTCTTCCTTTCTCTTCCTTCTCTGGATCTCTCTCGGCCGCAGAATGAACAAGTTGTATTCGTGGTACCTGACCTCATCTCCATTCTCCGGCGCCTTCTGTCCTCTTAATTTATTGACATCACTGTCTTATAGGTGGTGTGCCAATTTTTTAATTTATATTCTCCCTACGCTACGATCTGCAACCAAATTTTCCCAGTTTCCTTCCCTCTTAGATAAATCACCCAACGAAGCAGTGCAACCATCCTTATATCTCACTACTATCGAAATAACTTTCAAAATCATAAGTTAACCGAAGAGGGTATATGAAATTATTGGGAACATCGATACCGTGAGAGGCCACCGTTTCCCAAATCGTGGGGAGTGGTGTGTAGAAACAAAGCCTTGTAAACATTTTTTCTTGTCCTCCCTTGCACATTTTCTGGTGTTTGCTCATAAGATTGGAAAACTTCTATAACTTCCCCATTTTCGACAACTAGAAGAGTGAGAGGCCGCGTCAATGTCAGAAATATACATGCATTGGTCTTTAAAATACAACAACCGTAAAATGTCCTTATAACTATTACTACCACTGAGTTGTAGCGTGAGAACGTCTTGTTGGCACATTCGAGATGCCAATGTTTATACTAGAACAATTTTCTAATGCTGGGATCTGGTGTCAACTAACACCTGTGAAATCTTCTATTGCCCCTAATCCCTGATAATCTAACAACTGTTTCAGGAGAGACTGCGCGCCTTAACATATTTCATATCGGTGGAAGTAAGTTTTCTCACTGCTTTGCCTCTAGAAACATGTCAATGATAATCACAACTCAAAGATCGAACGACGAATTTAACGTAGAGTGAACAGTTGGACGTCAGTTGTGATATATATTTGAGGCTGCGACACATTTTGCTGCATCATGAGTCTATGTCGGAAACCGATTCGATCTCGTGTCTTATTAGACTTCCTAAGTAGTTCATTTTAATCAGAGGTGAGCATATGGAAAAAAAAAAACTACATAATCAGTTGCGTCATGACACACGGGTGGTAGCAAGCAGTCATAGTATGTCGGTAGTTTAGTAACATATTAGTGTCATATGCTGGAGGCTGTTTTAATGAACAGCTTCTCTTGTGGTTGAGCCAATATTTGATAGACAGATCCGACTGTAGAATGAACAAGATGTATTCGTGGTTTCTGGCCTCATCTCCATTCTCCTGCGCCTTTTGGCTTCTGAATTTAATAGCAGCACTGCCTCGAATGTTGGTGTGCCGTCTTTTTCATGTTCTCCGTGTGCTACGATCTGCAGCCATATTGCCGCTGTTTCGGTCACCCTTAGATATTCACCCAGATAAGCACTGCAAACATCCTTATATCTCATCACTGGTCTGGTCCCTCGTCTCTTTCCATCTCTACGTTCTCCTTACGAAATTTGTGTGGGAATGCAATTGTTTGCATTCTTCTCGCATGACCAAGTCACAGTAGTCTCCAACTTCTAAGAGTTACCAGGATGGATGGGAATTTTGCTCTTCATGAAACGTTAGAGGTGGTTACATTGTCCCGTCATATGATGTTCATAAGCGGCGAAGACGGCGCATATAACAACTGTGTAATCTGATATCCTTCACGCACATAGGTAGTCCAAGTATCTGATCCATATAAACGTGTACCATGTACACAGCTGTGATCAATTA
Organism: Megaustenia siamemsis; assembly: GCA_032433765.1. Taxonomy (NCBI): domain Eukaryota; kingdom Metazoa; phylum Mollusca; class Gastropoda; order Stylommatophora; family Ariophantidae; genus Megaustenia; species Megaustenia siamemsis. The sequence continues at coordinate 74,580,776 of JAVIAB010000156.1, read as the reverse complement.
CATCCTCATGGTCAAAATGTTAGTGTTGTGTTAACCCATGCTCTATGTTTAAGTTTACCATATCTCGAAGCTGCTTTTTAGAGTCGCATTTAACTCTTCATCAAGTGAGATGGCGGTTGTGAACATGAAAAGTTATGCCATCGATGATAAGTTTATGTTAAAAAATAACGTTAATTTTCTAAATGTTTGAATACGTAAAACACTACCCGACTGCTGACAACGTGTATATTTGTTATGATTTCTTGAATAGTACTGACAATGAGAAAACTGTATAACTAGTAACACGTCATGCTAGTTATTATCTTGTGGTTTCTTGGTAAGTGATTTTGCATATGTGAAATAAGCAGACATCGCTTATGTTATGTGACTAATATGTGACCACTTCGCGTTTTTTTTTCAATTATAACTTGGTTAAAAACAATCACACATAAACATTATAACCAATCTGTGCTAGAGCTTAAAATCTGCGATAATGAACGATGTGCCAGCTACTTGTTGTCGAAAAATAATCCATGAAAATTCCCCTCCCAAATCATTCAAGAATGTTCGCGATGGTAACACTTAGACACTGACTGTCATCATTCCTTGTGCACAGCGAGTAGTAGCTTTCAGCGTTGTGAGAACATGATTTTCTTTCAGAACATTGCATTGTTGGAAATCTTGAAATTTGACTTGAGAAAGCTTGCAGTATTCACAAACTCCATATACCAAAATACAACGCTTCAACCTCAATGTACTGCGTAATAAAGGTTTCCTGGAACTAAATTCAGAGTCCACGGATCTTCGTGACCAACTATTGTAGACTTTTGAAACCCTGGTAGACCCTAGCACATTCAAATTCGTTCCCTGATACCCACATAGCCCCAAGGAACTCATCGTTTCGGGTGTTGAGCGGAAAGTTGCTTCGCCGTTATGAAGATGTGACTCGCTCTCCGAAGAAAGTTTTTCGGAAGTTTAAAGAAGTCTACTGAAATATGTCTTTATCAAAGCTCGATGTGCGGTGTTCAAATCTAGAGAGAAACTTAAAGAGTGTCATGATACCAACGGGTAGCTATAATCACATAAACAGAAACGCGAAACAGAAAGACCATGCAAAAATGTGCTAGCGCTAGAGATTTGCGATAATGGACGAGGTATCTCTAATTGTTGTCGAAAAGTAATTTCTGAAACGTTTCCCTAGATCATTCAAGAATGTTTACTCGTACTCACTTAGACACAAAACATGAACATCATGTGTTTTAGCAAGTAGTCGCTTTCGGCGTTGTGGGGATGTGATTTGCTTACCGAAGATCTCCGTGTAAGGCGTGCTCTGTGATATTTCATAGATGGCTTATATTTTAGCATACCAAAGTAATTGAGGTGCAGAATTTTCTAAAAATGTTGTGTCTAAATGTAACTAACATCTCACTTTGAATGTAGGTGCTCTCCTCATTCTGTAACCCTCTTTTATTTGTCTCTCAGGTGACGGGAACATATTTCAGTTCCACCTACTTAAATTTTTATCAATAAAATGTTAGTTCTATTGCATATAAACACACGGTAAAAAGATCATTTGTAAGGAAAACGTCTTTTGTAAACTAAAATGTACTACAAGAGATATAGATTTTTAAAAAATATAATCAGGGTCCATAATAAAGCCAACATGTCTATCTGGACTTTTTACATACATTATACATTTGTCGTGATAGAAACCAATCGATTCGCTTCGTACGTCAGTTTTCTTGTACAGATTTCGCAGAAACAAGACCATCAGGTCCATCCAGTGACCTGTGAGCTAAATGTTCTCAAAATTGCCGCCGGTTAGCACACAACAACAACAAAGGATTGTTCTTATATTTAAACAAACTTTCGGTATCACGAATCGTTTCTTATATTTTCATTAGCCGAAATTCATCAAAGAATGTCCCCCACCCCCTACCCCCACCCGCAGGCCCTCTAATGCTTTGCCTATCCCGGAAGTAGTTGCCTGTCATATTTGTAGTATAGGTGACTTCAAATCTCTAAGTGCAATTTCCGTGATGGACAGTTTAAGTATGGTTGAACTTGGACTCTTTTCAATATTGGATATCCAGAGAAGCCCAGAATCAAGCGTGACACCACCATGACAGGTCAAGTCGAAACACTAGGATGTGCTGTCGGTGACACATGTGACAATGATGGTGGTGATTTGTTTTCGAAACATTGTGAAGTCTGTGTGAGCATGTTATCGACATGACAGATACTGTTGTCTTTATTGTTGTTGACAACAAAGTTTGTGCTGATAAGCATGTGAAAGACCACGACGTCGACCTGAAAGAGCTAGTACACTGCATCATAATGTCAGTGAACCATTTAAAAAAAAAAGATGTGTTCTTGTAGTCGATACTTTTTCTTGTTGTGAGAGATCAAAATGTCGAAGATCCGACACACTAGACTGTAATGTCGGTGACACATGTAAACACTTTGTGATGTATTTATTGGTATCGAGATAATGTCATTTGCAATATCGATATGCAACGACCTCTGAAACTTCTGTAATGTGGAGATAGTTTGTACTCTTGGTCGGGACAGAATAACCAGATCACCGTCACTGAGACCGGTGTCGTTTTTTTGTGAGATATGTCATCTGAAATTATTATTTTTTTCTATCGTATGTGTGGAGTGAGTTGGTTTTAATTTTCCAGATAAACCTTATATTCGCCATCTTCTCCAGCAGTTGTCCTACACAATGGAAGAGGTCGATAGACCTGTATATCTTGGGAGCCTTTTTGTCATTTTCTGGGTATAGTTATGGCATGTAGAGATCTCATTCTAGATAGATGATACATGTGCTGAATGTCATAATTGGTTAACGATCCTGAAAACAGACATGACGACGGAATCCTAGGGTTATGTGGATATCAGTGATAAGACCATGATTATCATATACAATACCAACTGGCGTAGGTAATCATCAACCCCGGTCACATTTGTATGTCTACAATGAAACTTATCACTTCAGTTGTTGAGTGTTTTCCATACCAAAACACAAAGCTATCTAGCATCTTCTCTCTTTATCGCACGGGATCTCACCTTCCATAAACTTTGCCAGTTGTACCCAAGTATTCAAACTTTATTTTTTTCATAATGTGCCCTAAAAATGTAGATTGTTTCTTTTGACTGTTAATTAAGAGCTCTTTTTCTGTGTGTGGACTCCTTACGCAAACAAGACATGAGAATCTGATGGGAAACCAATATAGCCACGGGTCTAATGGTGACATCTGTCGAATAATTTGACATGAACCCGCTACCTTTCAACATCTACACTTTTAAAAGTAACAGGTGAGTCGACTGAGGGTATAGATAGCGTACTGTCCTTCACTGACGTTTTTTGTTCTACCGCGAAGGTAGATATAGGGGACATGATATACGTGAACACCAGACTGAATTTGCTCGATTGTTTAGACGAAGCAATGAGAAGGGAGCACTGATGTACCAGACGAAGACAACTGCAAATTGGATTTCTCTGAAAAAAAAAAACATATTGTCAAGACATCTACAACAGTTGTATAAGTGGGTTCAGAAACTATCGCGAGGACACATACAATACGATGCTTCGGAACACAATTTGATTGAAGTCTTGCTTTCAACCAACACATAGATCAAGTTTTAAGACTTACAACACTTGCAAAAGTTGGTTACGAAACTATTCTGAGGACCCACAAACACGGCGAGACGTAAAGAACAAACCATAATACGACCACCATCCAACGCATCCGTTCCAACCAAGCTAGGAGCACGTTCATTTTCCCGGCACAAGCGAATGTCCAGAGACGAATCGTAAACATATCTTTGCAACACCCTTACTCCAGCGCCACTGCCTAAGTGTGAGATTGCACATAGATGACCCAAAAAGACCACTGACACAAACTGACCACTGACACCGACAGGAACCTTATGTGTCACCTATTCTCAGTGGGTCAGCTTAGTGGTCAATTTGTGTCAGTGGTCATTCGCTTGTGCCGGGAAAATGAACGTGCTCCTAGCTTGGTTGGAACGGATGCGTTGGATGGTGGTCGTATTATGGTTTGTTCTTTACGTCTCGCCGTGTTTGTGGGTCCTCAGAATAGTTTCGTAACCAACTTTTGCAAGTGTTGTAAGTCTTAAAACTTGATCTATGTGTTGGTTGAAAGCAAGACTTCAATCAAATTGTGTTCCGAAGCATCGTATTGTATGTGTCCTCGCGATAGTTTCTGAACCCACTTATACAACTGTTGTAGATGTCTTGACAATATGTTTTTTTTTTTTCAGAGAAATCCAATTTGCAGTTGTCTTCGTCTGGTACATCAGTGCTCCCTTCTCATTGCTTCGTCTAAACAATCGAGCAAATTCAGTCTGGTGTTCACGTATATCATGTCCCCTATATCTACCTTCGCGGTAGAACAAAAAGCGTCAGTGAAGGACAGTACGCTATCTATACCCTCAGTCGACTCACCTGTTACTTTTAAAAGTGTAGATGTTGAAAGGTAGCGGGTTCATGTCAAATTATTCGACAGATGTCACCATTAGACCCGTGGCTATATTGGTTTCCCATCAGATTCTCATGTCTTGTTTGCGTAAGGAGTCCACACACAGAAAAAGAGCTCTTAATTAACAGTCAAAAGAAACAATCTACATTTTTAGGGCACATTATGAAAAAAATAAAGTTTGAATACTTGGGTACAACTGGCAAAGTTTATGGAAGGTGAGATCCCGTGCGATAAAGAGAGAAGATGCTAGATAGCTTTGTGTTTTGGTATGGAAAACACTCAACAACTGAAGTGATAAGTTTCATTGTAGACATACAAATGTGACCGGGGTTGATGATTACCTACGCCAGTTGGTATTGTATATGATAATCATGGTCTTATCACTGATATCCACATAACCCTAGGATTCCGTCGTCATGTCTGTTTTCAGGATCGTTAACCAATTATGACATTCAGCACATGTATCATCTATCTAGAATGAGATCTCTACATGCCATAACTATACCCAGAAAATGACAAAAAGGCTCCCAAGATATACAGGTCTATCGACCTCTTCCATTGTGTAGGACAACTGCTGGAGAAGATGGCGAATATAAGGTTTATCTGGAAAATTAAAACCAACTCACTCCACACATACGATAGAAAAAAATAATAATTTCAGATGACATATCTCACAAAAAAACGACACCGGTCTCAGTGACGGTGATCTGGTTATTCTGTCCCGACCAAGAGTACAAACTATCTCCACATTACAGAAGTTTCAGAGGTCGTTGCATATCGATATTGCAAATGACATTATCTCGATACCAATAAATACATCACAAAGTGTTTACATGTGTCACCGACATTACAGTCTAGTGTGTCGGATCTTCGACATTTTGATCTCTCACAACAAGAAAAAGTATCGACTACAAGAACACATCTTTTTTTTTTAAATGGTTCACTGACATTATGATGCAGTGTACTAGCTCTTTCAGGTCGACGTCGTGGTCTTTCACATGCTTATCAGCACAAACTTTGTTGTCAACAACAATAAAGACAACAGTATCTGTCATGTCGATAACATGCTCACACAGACTTCACAATGTTTCGAAAACAAATCACCACCATCATTGTCACATGTGTCACCGACAGCACATCCTAGTGTTTCGACTTGACCTGTCATGGTGGTGTCACGCTTGATTCTGGGCTTCTCTGGATATCCAATATTGAAAAGAGTCCAAGTTCAACCATACTTAAACTGTCCATCACGGAAATTGCACTTAGAGATTTGAAGTCACCTATACTACAAATATGACAGGCAACTACTTCCGGGATAGGCAAAGCATTAGAGGGCCTGCGGGTGGGGGTAGGGGGTGGGGGACATTCTTTGATGAATTTCGGCTAATGAAAATATAAGAAACGATTCGTGATACCGAAAGTTTGTTTAAATATAAGAACAATCCTTTGTTGTTGTTGTGTGCTAACCGGCGGCAATTTTGAGAACATTTAGCTCACAGGTCACTGGATGGACCTGATGGTCTTGTTTCTGCGAAATGTGTACAAGAAAACTGACGTACGAAGCGAATCGATTGGTTTCTATCACGACAAATGTATAATGTATGTAAAAAGTCCAGATAGACATGTTGGCTTTATTATGGACCCTGATTATATTTTTTAAAAATCTATATCTCTTGTAGTACATTTTAGTTTACAAAAGACGTTTTCCTTACAAATGAACTTTTTACCGTGTGTTTATATGCAATAGAACTAACATTTTATTGATAAAAATTTAAGTAGGTGGAACTGAAATATGTTCCCGTCACCTGAGAGACAAATAAAAGAGGGTTACAGAATGAGGAGAGCACCTACATTCAAAGTGAGATGTTAGTTACATTTAGACACAACATTTTTAGAAAATTCTGCACCTCAATTACTTTGGTATGCTAAAATATAAAGCCATCTATGAAATATCACAGAGCACGCCTTACACGGAGATCTTCGGTAAGCAAATCACATCCCCACAACGCCGAAAGCGACTACTTGCTAAAACACATGATGTTCATGTTTTGTGTCTAAGTGAGTACGAGTAAACATTCTTGAATGATCTAGGGAAACGTTTCAGAAATTACTTTTCGACAACAATTAGAGATACCTCGTCCATTATCGCAAATCTCTAGCGCTAGCACATTTTTGCATGGTCTTTCTGTTTCGCGTTTCTGTTTATGTGATTATAGCTACCCGTTGGTATCATGACACTCTTTAAGTTTCTCTCTAGATTTGAACACCGCACATCGAGCTTTGATAAAGACATATTTCAGTAGACTTCTTTAAACTTCCCAAAAACTTTCTTCGGAGAGCGAGTCACATCTTCATAACGGCGAAGCAACTTTCCGCTCAACACCCGAAACGATGAGTTCCTTGGGGCTATGTGGGTATCAGGGAACGAATTTGAATGTGCTAGGGTCTACCAGGGTTTCAAAAGTCTACAATAGTTGGTCACGAAGATCCGTGGACTCTGAATTTAGTTCCAGGAAACCTTTATTACGCAGTACATTGAGGTTGAAGCGTTGTATTTTGGTATATGGAGTTTGTGAATACTGCAAGCTTTCTCAAGTCAAATTTCAAGATTTCCAACAATGCAATGTTCTGAAAGAAAATCATGTTCTCACAACGCTGAAAGCTACTACTCGCTGTGCACAAGGAATGATGACAGTCAGTGTCTAAGTGTTACCATCGCGAACATTCTTGAATGATTTGGGAGGGGAATTTTCATGGATTATTTTTCGACAACAAGTAGCTGGCACATCGTTCATTATCGCAGATTTTAAGCTCTAGCACAGATTGGTTATAATGTTTATGTGTGATTGTTTTTAACCAAGTTATAATTGAAAAAAAAACGCGAAGTGGTCACATATTAGTCACATAACATAAGCGATGTCTGCTTATTTCACATATGCAAAATCACTTACCAAGAAACCACAAGATAATAACTAGCATGACGTGTTACTAGTTATACAGTTTTCTCATTGTCAGTACTATTCAAGAAATCATAACAAATATACACGTTGTCAGCAGTCGGGTAGTGTTTTACGTATTCAAACATTTAGAAAATTAACGTTATTTTTTAACATAAACTTATCATCGATGGCATAACTTTTCATGTTCACAACCGCCATCTCACTTGATGAAGAGTTAAATGCGACTCTAAAAAGCAGCTTCGAGATATGGTAAACTTAAACATAGAGCATGGGTTAACACAACACTAACATTTTGACCATGAGGATGTAATTGATCACAGCTGTGTACATGGTACACGTTTATATGGATCAGATACTTGGACTACCTATGTGCGTGAAGGATATCAGATTACACAGTTGTTATATGCGCCGTCTTCGCCGCTTATGAACATCATATGACGGGACAATGTAACCACCTCTAACGTTTCATGAAGAGCAAAATTCCCATCCATCCTGGTAACTCTTAGAAGTTGGAGACTACTGTGACTTGGTCATGCGAGAAGAATGCAAACAATTGCATTCCCACACAAATTTCGTAAGGAGAACGTAGAGATGGAAAGAGACGAGGGACCAGACCAGTGATGAGATATAAGGATGTTTGCAGTGCTTATCTGGGTGAATATCTAAGGGTGACCGAAACAGCGGCAATATGGCTGCAGATCGTAGCACACGGAGAACATGAAAAAGACGGCACACCAACATTCGAGGCAGTGCTGCTATTAAATTCAGAAGCCAAAAGGCGCAGGAGAATGGAGATGAGGCCAGAAACCACGAATACATCTTGTTCATTCTACAGTCGGATCTGTCTATCAAATATTGGCTCAACCACAAGAGAAGCTGTTCATTAAAACAGCCTCCAGCATATGACACTAATATGTTACTAAACTACCGACATACTATGACTGCTTGCTACCACCCGTGTGTCATGACGCAACTGATTATGTAGTTTTTTTTTTCCATATGCTCACCTCTGATTAAAATGAACTACTTAGGAAGTCTAATAAGACACGAGATCGAATCGGTTTCCGACATAGACTCCTGATGCAGCAAAATGTGTCGCAGCCTCAAATATATATCACAACTGACGTCCAACTGTTCACTCTACGTTAAATTCTTCGTTCGATCTTTGAGTTGTGATTATCATTGACATGTTTCTAGAGGCAAAGCAGTGAGAAAACTTACTTCCACCGATATGAAATATGTTAAGGCGCGCAGTCTCTCCTGAAACAGTTGTTAGATTATCAGGGATTAGGGGCAATAGAAGATTTCACAGGTGTTAGTTGACACCAGATCCCAGCATTAGAAAATTGTTCTAGTATAAACATTGGCATCTCGAATGTGCCAACAAGACGTTCTCACGCTACAACTCAGTGGTAGTAATAGTTATAAGGACATTTTACGGTTGTTGTATTTTAAAGACCAATGCATGTATATTTCTGACATTGACGCGGCCTCTCACTCTTCTAGTTGTCGAAAATGGGGAAGTTATAGAAGTTTTCCAATCTTATGAGCAAACACCAGAAAATGTGCAAGGGAGGACAAGAAAAAATGTTTACAAGGCTTTGTTTCTACACACCACTCCCCACGATTTGGGAAACGGTGGCCTCTCACGGTATCGATGTTCCCAATAATTTCATATACCCTCTTCGGTTAACTTATGATTTTGAAAGTTATTTCGATAGTAGTGAGATATAAGGATGGTTGCACTGCTTCGTTGGGTGATTTATCTAAGAGGGAAGGAAACTGGGAAAATTTGGTTGCAGATCGTAGCGTAGGGAGAATATAAATTAAAAAATTGGCACACCACCTATAAGACAGTGATGTCAATAAATTAAGAGGACAGAAGGCGCCGGAGAATGGAGATGAGGTCAGGTACCACGAATACAACTTGTTCATTCTGCGGCCGAGATAGATCCAGAGAAGGAAGAGAAAGGAAGAAGACTCAGAAGACAAGGAGTGTATTTGTCATAATATAAGAGTTAGCACGCACTAGAACCGAAAATGAGAGCGAGAAAACCATAAGACTTATTCCTAACAGGAGTATAAGACATTGGAGATAAAACTCAACTATAGATCGATATATTGAAAGTTAGAGAGAGAGAGAGAGAGAGAGAGAGAGAGCATCCACACACACACTCACACACATACATGCACACAAACTCATATACATTCATCCACCAAGCATTTATCCTGTCCATCCACACTCATCTATCCATAGCAACACACCCGTCCACCTGCACTACGAACCACACACACACGCACACACACGCACACCCACCTGTCCACCTGTTATACCAACACCACACACACACACACACCTCTCCATCAAACCCAGCTGACCACATCGCCACTGTCTATCTAATATTTTGTATGTATATGCATTATTGTAATAACTTATATTGACACTACTCCGTGTTGTACTATCATCTCTCATTTTTTGAAGAAAAAATGTGTCATATACATATATTGCGATACTATTTTTTTATGTTTAACCTTCCTTGTTGTCTAGAGAGAGAGAGAGAGAGAGAGAGAGAGAGATTTGTTTATGAATTAGAGAGACAGAGAGGGGTCGATTCCCTTCACCAGTCTCTACTAGTCTATTTTTCTTACATATTCCCTATATATTGGTGCATTATACCAGTCTCCATCAGTTTCCAACCGCGCGATGATTCCTAACTATGTTTCCTGCACACCGCCTGACTGATTCTAAATCGATGATACAGCGTCTCCGAATTTAGGCGGGTTCTTTATGACTGATAGACAGTGACATTCTGACTGCTGTCACCGTTCCTAGCTTTTTTCAAATTTACAAATATACGCATTCTGATTGGGTAAAGTCCAGTAGATATATCGAGCCGGTGCGAGGGTCTTATGCACCCACATTATTGTCTACCCCGACCCATCAAATGTAACTTTCCGTAGTAAAACACAGGGTTAGATAACTCATCTGTATATATTGTTACTAAAAACAAGAGAGACAACTCTCTATTGTCTCCCCCTTGATGATGACATCAGATGACCTTGATGATGTCATAGCGGCAAAGTATAGGCTGCCGTTGTTGGCTGCCGATGATGATTATCTCTATCATTTGTATACAGGATGACCATGTTGACCATAGCTGCAAGGTCAAAGGTCAACGGCAGGGTCACGGGTGCCGCTGCTGCTGTCGAAAGAGAGAGAGAGAGGCGATTCCCTTCACTAGTCTATTTTTATTATATATTCCCTATATAGCGGTTCACCATTACACCAGTCTCCACCAGTCTCCACCAGTCTCCACCACTCTCCACCACCCTATTTTTCTTATATATTCCCTATAAAATCAAAAATAGGTACGTAGGGAACATTTACATACTACTTACCCACGCCCATACATATGGACACATACATGCATATGCACACCCATATAGGGACACCCATATATATATATGTAGAAATGTGCGCAAAAGGCCCACATAACCAGAAGAGTACACACCGAGGTCAGTGTGCATATACAAAGATTCAAAGTAAGAATAGAACATGAGAATAACAGGTCCTCAAAAGGAGGAAAGAGTGAGATGTCTGAGAGTGGGGTACACTAAGAAACACGTGAAAGGTAAGCAGCAAAGGAGGTGTAGGAGACCACCGAAGTATCGCAGTAGGGTCTAGTGGAGGAGAGCTGTCAATATCATAGTGGACATACTAATGTGCAAAACATGGGCTGTAGCGTAGACTATGCAATAAGGAAGGTGCAACTAAAAGGAAACTATGTTTAAGTGTGAGATACATTCGTGTCTCTTTGGGTCAGCGAACCCACTGGACTATAAGGCGATTCTCAAAAAGCAAAATCTACTACGGTCGCCAGTGCGGCAAAGGACAATACCAGTGAAACGGATGTTTTACTCGTACACTAAATTACTAATTTACAGACGTCAAATCGCTACTTTAAAGCCATCAAATTTCTCGTTTGCAGACGCAAAAAGAATAATTTACAGACGCCAAAATGCTAGTTTGCAGACATCAAATTGTTAGTTTACTAACGTCAGATCGCTAGTTTACAGACGTGAAATAAGTACTTTACAAACGGGGTTAAGGCAAAGAAATGCAAATGAATGCATAAAAATGCGAAGCTGCAGTAAAGCTAAATGTGAGGGAGATTTGAAAAAAAAAATATGGTATGGTAAAAGCCTTACGTGATTAGTAGACAACATAGATTAGAACGGCGCTTTTTGCTCAATAGGCCTTCAGCAGGAACATACAAACAACACGCACACACAGATATGTAAGTAAATAAAACTAATCCCACATAGCTAACTAGTAACGAAATATCCCAAACAAAATAATCGAAACTGGTTAAAGGAAAGAAAAATGACTTCCCTGTAACGTGGACCGTGGTCAGAATGGGAAAGAAATAGTCACAAGGGTGTAGCTGTAAGTATACCCTCTTATCAGGTGAAGGGTTCTAAAAATACGCGAGTGAGGGGAACGTTGTCTAGGTTACCTCGACTGCAAAGACACTGAAAATGTCTAAAAGTATCTAAGGGCCCATACATACATGTATGTATATATATATATGTATATATATATATATATATATATATATATATATATATATATATATATATATATATACACACACACACAGATGCGTGTATACATATATACACGTAGAAACAGACATGCACATACTTATACATATCAACATACACATATACGTATGTATATATATATATATATACATATATATGCATATATACATGCAAACACATACATATATACCAATACCCATACATATGAACACATACATGCATGTGCACACCCATACGGGGACAATCATATATGTGTAGAAATGTGCGCATAACGCCCACATAACCAGAAGAGTACACGCCGGGATCAGTGTGTAAACACAAAGGAGAAAGAATAGAACAGTAGAATAACAGGTACTAAAATGCGGAAAGAGTGAGATGTGGGGTACAATAAGAAAAACGTATGAGGGGTAAGTAGCACAGAAAAAAGGGGGTATAGGAGAATAACGAATTGTCTCAGTGGGGACTAATGGAGGAGAACTATGAATAGCATGGCATAGTAGATAGACTAAAGTGCCCAAACATGGGCAGTAGAGAAGGCTGTGCAAAAGGGAAGGAGTAACCGAAAGGAAACTATGTGTACAAGTGTGATACATTCATGCCTCGCGGGGTCAGCGAATCAAACTGGACTATGAGGGGATTCTCCAAAGCAAATCGGCTGCGGTCGCCAGAGTGACAAAGGACAATACCAGTGATACGGATGTCGTCATTGCCCTTGTGGTCTGGGAAGTTAAAATGGGAAGACACTGGAGTGTCAGTATTCTGTTGAACATCTCGTAAGTGTTCACACAATTTATCCGCTAATCATCTCCCAGACACGCCAATGTAAGTCATGTGGCATCGTTGGCATATGATGGCATAAATGATGTTACGGGACACACATGTGAAGCCATGCTTGATCTCGAACAGTTCATTATGGAATAAGACAGAGTCAGTAGGGAGCACATAGGCACAGGTGATGCAGTTCCGACCACAAGGGGCCGTACCGAAGTGTTGATGGTCGGAGCGAGGGAGATGGCTCCTAACCAGAATATGTCCCTATTTCCTGTCGCGCTTGAAGGCGATCATCGGGGGATCACTAAAAAGTATACGGGTAGTGGGATCAAAGAGGAGAATGGAACGGTTGCGGTTGAGTATCTTCACAGCAGCTACGTTGTGAGGATGATAGGTGAGGGTGAGTATAGTTCTCTCATAGGGGGAGGGGGGAGCGGTCGGAAGGAGTGAGTGCCTCGGGACGAGAGATATGGAGGACCCGCCTGAAAGCAGACTGGAGGATCGAAACTGGATGAAGCCGGCGGCTGAAGAAACCTAACATATGGTGTGCCTGTTGGAGGAAATCTTGGTCATCCTGGCAATTGCGACGGAGACGCAATAACTGTGTGAACGGAATTGAATCACGACAAGAAGGTGAATGTGATGAAGTATAGAGAAGATAACAATGGGCGTCTGTGGGTTTATAGAAAACCGAGGTGTGGAGGACAGAAGTATCCAAAGAAACAATACGATCTAGGAAGGTGACAGAGGAAGTAGATATACAAGATGTGATCTTGATAGCTTTGTGATAGCTACCAATGTAGTCGATAAACCTGGAGTTTAAACACTTTAGATTTTTGCATACTTCCCGACCTCCATCTCCCACATAGTGAGAGGTCTGTTCTTTCTAAAGGTTTAAAATGTATCCCCTTTCATACTTACCGATCTACCTGAGGATGACCTCTCCAGGTTAAATTTTTGGTTATTTGGTTATGGAAGGCCCGGTATAACTGCAAACGAATTAAAAACCATAATTGCTGAACCGCCCATGCCAGCGTTATTATCCGAATCTCATCTTCCAAACAAAGAAAGGTAACTGTAGTCCCCATCATAGCAGTCTCAGCACACGCCAAAAGACATAAGGCGAAATCGCGCAGTAAGTGAACACAGCCAACTGTTCCCTGTCATACGATATCATCATTCATCGAAAGCAATTGGAATATCGAAACATGATCAAAACGGATGAGACACACAGCTCACGGTGTGCACAGAGCATTTAACTCAGTAGCTCCTGCAACAAACCGGACTTGAAATATAAGGGAACTGCAACAAGGAACACTTTTCATGCATAGCCTTCAATTGTTCCCGCCGCCTATCCACCATATCCCGTGATCCAGGTTATATATTATTTAGAACCAGTCTTAACACGTGGATATGAATAATGAACAATATAATAATAGACACGAAAATAAGTGGAAGCTGTAGTTAATGTGGTTTTGCAGAAGAATTTTGAGAATACCATTGACAGGTAAGAAGAGAGAAAACGTTCTGAAAGAGGCCAACGCGATAAGAGAACTAATATGCAATATTACGAAGAAATAATAATCATTTAAAGGTAAAGTAAAGTACGAGACTTGAACCGGTGTCTTAACACGCGAGTTTCCACCCATATGTGCTCGGCCGCCTATCCAGAAATGTTCGGAAATTTCTGTATAGTGTCGCCTCAAGCATCGAAACTCAGATGTGAGACAACATTCCTCACCTTCCCAGGTTAATACCATGCTACAAATTTCTGCCAACAGCTGGATCGACCGTGAGGGGTATTAATTTACAATTTACAATTCACACTGCTCCCAGCGGGAATTGAAAACGGGTTGTCTGAACGTCGGTAGTCCAGTCGTGTGGTTTCCCCAACTCGGCTACCGAGGCCCCCAAATAATAATCATTTATTGTCGATATAATGAGAAGGGGACATTTGGTATACATTGTAACAACTGTGGAAAGTGAGGAACGAAGAGATAGAGGAAAGCGAAGAGAAAAGATAATAGACAGCTTAAGAGAATGTCTTGCCAGCAGGTCAACAACAGAAATGATAAATAACTGTCGAGATCGATAGCTGTGGAGAGACATGATCACTTATACCAGAAGGCATGGTACTTGATGATTAGTAAAACCATAAACCTGGTGTTTGTTAGTGTGTTACATATTAACGCGATATACCAGGTATTAGTTAGTAATTGTATTTCTTATTAAAGCGGTATACCAGGTGTTTGTTAGTAAGTGAATTACATATTAAAGCGATATACCAGGTGTTAGTTAGTAACTGTATTACATATTAAAGCTGTATACGAGGTGTTTGGTAGTAATTGTATTTCTTATTAAAGCGATATATCAGGTGTTTGTTAGTAAGTGAATTACATATTAAAGCGATATACCAGGTGTTAGTTAGTAACTGTATTACAAATTAAAGCGGTATACGAGGTGTATGTTAGTAATTGTATTACATATTAAAGCGATATATCAGGTGTTTGTTAATAAGTGTGTTATATATCAAAGTGATATACCAGGTGTTTGTTAGTAATTGTATTACATATTAAAGCCATATATCAGGTGTTTGTTAGTAAGTGTGTTATATATCAAAGCTATATACCAGGTGTTTGTTAGTAAGTGTGTTACATACTAAAGCGATATACCAGGTGTTTGTTAGTAAGTGTGTTACATATTAAAGCCATTTACCAGGTGTTTGTTAGTAAGTGTGTTACATATTAAAGCCATATACAAGGTGTTTGTTAGTAATTGCATTACATATTAAAGCCATATACTTTGAGTTCGTTGGTAACTCATTACACTATCTACAAAACGTGCCGATAATCATAGAAACGTGATGAAAACACCATATTCCCTATACGGTTACTGACATGTCGGACTTATTCCCTCTCTGTTTATATTTTGCTTGATGATATGTTGCAAATAGTTTTAATCATAACCGTTTTTCATTACTATTTCTTAATGTGTTCTACAGTAGTCATGATTTTTAAAATCTATTCTGTTAAAACTGAATATTTAGACTTTTGTATGATCCTATCATTATTTTACTTGTATTGCCGTTATTAAAAGCATAACTATTTCAGTCGATGTAATTACCACGTTCGTTGATAGCAAGGTGCAAGCTGACTATATAATTGACAACAATCATACGACGTGTAATCCTGACAAATCTGCTACTTCCCTCGTCGTTAAAGTTGACGGCAAATCACAATTTCTCTGGTTTAGGATGTACGTCAACGATCCAAGTAAGTTCGCACAGTGTTTATCATTTCGTAAAACCACAGAACACAATACACAGAACAATGTTTACCATTTCGTAAACCCACATAACAGAATAGACTGAACAATGTTTTCCATTTCGTAAACCCACAGCACACAATAGACAAAAGTGTTTACCATTTTGTAAACCGAGTGATACAGAAGACGGGTCAGTGCGTACTGCTATATAAACCATATGTTGACAAAAGTAATGTTATTGTTTACCATTTCGTAAGCCCACAGAACAGAATAGACTGAACAATGTTTACCATTTCGTAAACCCACAGACACGAATAGACCGAACAATGTTTACCATTTCGTAAATCCACCGCACACAATAGATAAAAGTGTTTCATCATCATCATCATGTACCCTGTCGGTTGGCGTAGGCGATCATATCCCTCCACAATCTTCTATCTACAGTGCATCGTATCAGTTCTGTTGTTGAATGTTTTCCATGCCATGACACCAAGCTATCCAGTATTTTCTCTCTTTGTCGTCCGCGATCTCTCTTTCCTTTTATTTTGCCAGTTGTAACCAAGTATTCCAATTTTCCTCTTCCCATGATGTACCCGAAAAATGTTGATTGCTTCTTTCTGATGTTTTTTAAGAGCTCCCTTTTTGTGTTGGCCTCTTTGAGAACTTCCTCATTGGTCTTTTTTTTTACCATTTTGTAAACCGAGTGATACAGAAGACGGGTCAGTGCGTACTGCAATATAAACCATATGTTGACAAAAGTAATGTTAGTGTTTACCACATTTTTAATCACTGTTTATAATAACGACGACTCAGTATGCGACATTGAAAAGTGCAAGTTGATATCAACTATTGCCTTTTATCAAATTAAATGCACACGTTTATTTGATCAATTGCAAATGACCTTGTATTATGACCTTAGTAATTGTGTGCATCCACTTTGTCAGCAACTGTCACACTTTATATCACTTGATTTCGATATTTTCTGCATTTTTGTTCGTATGATTTGTTTGTGTATGTAAGTGCATAGAATATGTGAATGAACAGATATCACCTATTGGATGTACCTTTAAACGGGTTGAGCAAGAAGACGGAGTTCTCTTTTTTGACGGATCAGAGTAGAGTGTGATTGGGTAGATCCTGACAATAGAGAACTCGCACATTTATTGACACCGGTCTCGAGACAGAGAGATTGTGAGTTCAAATCACGGCTGCACTAGTTGGGATTTTTATTTCCTCCATGTGGCAATTACCCCTGGTCTCAGCAGGGAGGCCCGGCATGAAACGTCAATGACTCATCGACGAAAAAAATACCTCCAAGATGGAGTTATCTGCCTGTTCGGCGAGGGTCCTCTGTGCACACGGCTGCATGAACGCACAAAATTCAGTTCCTTTTCTCTAGGAACTTCGCCAGAGGTGAAAGCTTTCCACGCAAAAAACACCAACAAATATTTTGCTTTTGCGATTAGGAAGGTGTGTAACAAGAAGATACTGACATAGGAATACTGCAGGTAACAATAACGATACAATAAGTGCACATTAGAGAATACAGATAATCAAAATTACACATTTCTGTGATACAAAATAAATAATGAACAAAATACGAAATTTAGCACCAAAAACACATTTGAGACGATTGTTGGGGGAAAATAATACATCTGCACACATAGATTGCTTTACTCATTTTGAAAGAGAACGACAAAACAACACATATCCACGTAGGAATGTATACGTAGTGTAAGGTTAGGAATGCAACGTTGGAAAAAGGAATAAAAAAACACGAACATTTACCACGTGGATTTAGTGTCCACGTTCAAATATGTTCAACTCCTTCATGTTCGAATTTCAGGGAAATAATAAAATTAATTCCCCGCTACCCTGGCACAACGTCACATAAACATATCACTTTCACAGTTTCATTTTTGCCTACTATTTATCTCATAATATGTTAGCAGTAAATTGAGAACAAATCCCTCGACAGAACATAGCCTTGTCTGACATTTTGTTGTATATATATATTACATTTTCTGTTTGGTTGTCAATTCTAATGTATGCTGGTTGCTCCTCTGCTCTTCTTTCCATTCATTCAGCTTGTTACGGTATCATCAATGCCTTATTTTCGCTTGGCATGTTCAATAAATGAAAATGATGTTTTCTTGGAAATTTTGATGATATTCCTGGATTCTTCAGCTCGTTTTAAACATTCTTCATGTGTACTGCCTTGCTATCCTTGGAATTCTTAACATTCTTCAGACAAACTACATTTCAGCTGACTCTAATGTTCTTTTGTGTTGTCTTGCTTATTGCCCATTACTCGTTTCCATATAGTAGATCAGGTTTGATGAAGCACTTTAGCACCCTTTCACGAACATTGATTGACAATGATTTGTTACATAGGATGTCATTCATTCAATGGATTTATGTCTTTGCATGTCTTATTCTGCTTCTAAATTTTTGCAGTGCATCTGCCATCTAATGTTATTATTGATTCTAGGTATTTGACTTTATTCACATTAGTGTGTGCTATTACCAATACAGCAAAAGAAATAACAAGAAATAAGAAAAATAAATATTTAGCAATAAATAAAGCTGTCAAGTGAACCAAATGATTTCTTTAGCTGCTATAAACATAGTGTTATTAAAATATATTATCCAGAAAAAAAGGATTAAAAACAAGTTAACTTTGTCCAATGCTTTAAACTAGTAGTTTTTTTTTTATTTGGGATACATTCTTCATAATATCCATGCATAATAGATTGTATCTATTTAGAACAATATAACTGTTTCATGAAATATAACATCTTGTAATCAATAATAAATATTTTACTTCTTTCGAATTTGTCTTTAGCATACGCCAGGTCCAAGTGTCATGCCTTGCTTTCTTCTGGGGTAACATTGTAGTAAGATAATGAACGGCAAAACAACATGCACGACAGTCTAAAAGATCTCCAGTCTACATTTTATATGTTTATTATAACCACCTTATTCGCCTAGCGTCACGCTAAGTTATTATTATAGTTTAGATAGGTTTAGGAGGCTCTTGCTAGCAGTAACCTTTCTACAAGCGACGAGTCTCTAACATTCCACCAAGAAAATCACCAATAGTAGGGCATCAGGAGATCATGATATCTCAGTAGAAATGCTAAAAGTGGCAGATGAGAACACCTTCAATCATCTCTTAACTCTGTTCAATGAAGTCAGGAGCAATGAATCCCCACCACAACAACAATGGGAAAATAGCGTGATTGTGAAGCTCCTTAAAAAGGAGATCTATCAGATTGTAACAACTGGCGAGGATTCACGTTAATATTTATACCTGGTCAACTCTAAAATAGCATGATACTAGAATGAATGAAGAAGTCTGTAGCTAAAGAATTAAGAGAAGAACAAATGAAGATTTAGACAACATCAATCATGTATTGATCACATTTTTACTCTCAGAATCATTTCGCCCATTATTAACTTTGTAGATTTCCAAAAGTCATTTGATGGTTTACACAGACCTACAATAAGGACAATCCTTGGCATCTATGAATTTCCTCTAAAATATGTGAATATTATAAAAGCCTTTGTCTCAGATTAAATTTGCTCTGTGATAGCAGAAACTGTAACTGTTACTGGTTGTCAACAGTTGTCAAGGATGCGTCATGTCACTACTTTTATTCGGAATTGAAATTGATTGCGATATGCGAAAATCAATAGAAGAAAGACAAAAATTAGGCATTAAGTGGAATGATATAATAGTAAAGGGTTAAGGCATAAAAATGCGAAGCTGCAGTAAAGCTGAATATGAGGAAAAATAAAAAAATAAAAAAAGGTATGTAAGAAGCTTTACGTGACAAGAGGACGACACAGACTAAACAACGTTTCGGCTCAATAGGCCTTCATCAGGAACAAACAATAAAAACACACACACACAAATTAATAACGAAACAACCAAAACAAAAACAATCGAAATGTGTTAAAGAAAACAACAACAAAAAGTAAAACTATCCTGTCAAATCCAAAATAAAATCGTAACCAAGTGCGGCTGTCGTGAACGTCGAAAATCGTGTGAAAAAGTGCGTAAATGTAAACAGAACCAGAGGAGTAAACACAAGGGTCAGTGTGCAAACACAAAGGAGAAAGAATCGAATAGTAGTCTGACAGGTGTAAAAAGACGCTAAGAGTGAGATGTCTGAGAGTGGGGTACAGTAAAAATAAATGAGGGGTAAGAAGCACAGAAAAAAAAAAAAATTTTTATAGAGGAGAAAACCGAAGTGTCTCATAAGGGACTAGAGGAGAAGAACTATAAAAAGTATGGCATAGTAAGTAGACCAAAGAACCCAAATATGTGTAGTAGAGAAGGCTATGCAAAAGGGAAGGAGCAAGCAAAAAGAAACTATGCGTATGAGTGTGATACATTCATACCTCTCGGGGTCAGCGAACCATACTGGACTATAAGGCGATTTTCCAAAGTATAGCGGCTGCGGTCGCCAGAGTGACAAAGGACAATACCAGTGACACGGATGTCGTCTTTGCCCTTGTGATCAGGGGAGTTGAAGTGGGAATGATATAATACATTGCTAAAAGATCTCGACTTAGTAGACGACTTGACACTTTTGACCTCTAAACATTCTGATGCTCAAAAAACATACAACGACTGCACAATATTGCTGGTCAGATAAGGTCTCCTGATCGACACGAACATAACGAAAGTCCTGGATATTACCAACAAAGCTTCTGATATAACAATTACCAATGGAATTTTACAAATTAAAAATTGTGACTACCTAGACAGCAAATGTCTAGACAATAAAATCAGAAATCATGACAGGCACCGAACTAGCATCAAATTATTTCAACAAACTGACGAACATCTGTGGATCCAAATATATCAGTAAACGAACGCAAACTTAGACTGTTCAACTCCTATGTGATACCAGTGCTAACATAAGCTGGAAAGAATACATTTCAAACGAGAAGATAAGAGACAATCGGGAACGTGTTGAGCTTTACAAGAAAAAGACGTTGGAAATTGATCGGCCACGTGCGAAGAATGAATGAAGAAAGACTTCCCCATTAGGCACTCATGGGGCAACCATCTGGTAAAGAAAACAAGATAGACCAAGAGAATCGCTAACAAGAACAATTACCAGGGAAGGCTCAACCAATGGACTAAGAAACAATCACAAACTACAAGATCCAGCAGCACATCGTCAATTGTAAAGAAAAATGAATGAATGAATTAAACACTTCAAACCATTAAGAAACCTGACCAAAGAGATCTGTAATAAAAAAAATGGAAGGACACAGCTGTCTTAGAAATGATATCAAACAATGTAATTATTGAAATAATCTAAATATTTATAGATCAAATAAAAGAAGATTTAAGTAAGAGTACCTATGGTGCACAAAAAATGTTAAAATAATATAATAATTATCAAGAAAGAAGAGGAATTATAGAAACATTTCTTAAAACCGGAAATTAATTTTTTTTTCGGATTTCACTTTCCAAATCTATCCATGATCATAGTCGCGTTGTCTTTATATTTAAATACTTTCAGAATTAATCATTTTGGACACACACACACATATTTCCTTACCAATAAGAACAATAAAAGATCAGAAATAAAACGTACATGTTTTAATGTTTATACTGTTACGTGTCACACGGCCTGAACAACTGTCGATATCTCGTCTTATAAAAACACTAGGAATGAAGAGAATGACTTGGCAGATGGTAAACAACATAAATGATAAATAAATGTCGTGATCGATGGTTGTAGAGAGGCATGATCACCAACGCCAGAACACTTGGTACTTGATGATGATGATGAATGAATTTTTAAAAGCCGATTTTTTACATTTAGTCCAAAACTAAACCGTAATTGAATAATTTAAAAAAAACATGTGCTATAATTCGTTACAAAGATTGCAATCGACTCTAAAATTGTTTGCAATAAATAGCTTGATGTGTAATTGTCTTGTGAAAGGAGGCGATATCGAGGGATCGTCTTGGAAACTAAAAGAAAATGATATCTCACGAGAATATTTTATTTTTACTACAAAATAATCCAATTCCATCGCCAAATGTCAACTTATTTAAAAATAAACATTTTGCTAAAGATTTTAACTTGTTTCAAATTTTAAAAAAAGTGTCTAAATAAGCAAACGTGTTGTCAACCCTTACAATAGCAAACGAGTTCTGGAAAACAACAAGAGGCAGATATAAGTTGCACGCATTGGAAAATGAATGTATAAGTAAAATACTTGGTATAGCGTGGGACGAATTCATAGAAACAGAAAAAAATAGAGAAATCGTCAATAAACCACTAATATCATCAGTAATCAAGAAAAAACGTCTAACTTATATTGCACGCGTGATGGAAAAAAACAATAGCCGAATAACAAAGCAAGCCCCCATGTGAGGAATAACAGAAAAGAGGAAAAGAGGTCGACCCAGATAAACACTGAGAAAAACATTGATCAGTGAGGCAAAGGCAGCAGGAATCGGCTCCCTCAATGAGATCGAGATGCTTCGACAGAACAGAGACAAAAGTCGAGATCTGATCAAACAATATGTGCAAGGTTTGAGACTGCTAGAAAGAACATTTAGAAAAAGAGAACGAGCATATGGATCTATGCGTTATGGGCCGGCCACGGCTCGGAGGGTCAATAGACAGACAGACAGACAGACAGATAGACAGACAGATAGACAGACAGACAGACAGACAGACAGACAGACAGACAGATAAACAGACAGATAAACAGACAGACAGACAGCCAGACAGACAGATAAACAGACAGACAGACAGATAAAAAGACAGACAGACAAACAGACAGATAAACAGACAGACAGTCAGACAGATAAACAGACAGACAGACAGACAGATAAACAGACAGACAGATAGACAGAAAGATAAACAATCAGACAGATAAACAAACAGACAGACAGACAAACAGACAGACAGACAGACAGACAGACAGATAGACAGATAGATAGATAGATAGATAGATAGATAGATAGATAGATAGATAGATAGATAGATAGATAGATAGATAGATAGATAGATAGATAGATAGATAGATAGATAGATAGATAGATAGATAGATAGATAGATAGATAGATAGATAGATAGATAGAAATACAGCATATATATATAGACCTTTTGAGCCGAAGAAACATAGGGCAAAAATTATAGACTTTATTTTCGATGATCTTTGTTAGCGGACATCAGACCTTGCATGCGACCCGCATTCTGTTTGGCCATACCACTCTGCTCTGTGTGAATTGTTTAATCTAGGCAAAGGAGGCAATGCCTGGTACTGTTACTTTTACGTCTCGGTGTCTTTTTTAGTGTTTTTCTAGGTCTGCCTCGCGTGTTGTTGCTCTTTGTTTTCTACAGTTAGGGGTCCAAATAAAGTGCAATGTTACCCAAGGAGTAGTTTTTCGACTGGATGCTGGTCTTGTTAAACAAATCCAGCGGTACAGTCCACTCGCCATTGGTATTTAACATTTGTATGAATGAATAGACTCACATGTAATTAAGACTGTTACTGTATAATACTCCTAACATACCGGCAGTACTTCTCAAAGCTACAACCATCTACCTCATATCGCCTCCATTCCCAACACTAAACACAAAGACCATTGATTGCATTTAAATTACCGAACCAGAAAATATTCTAGATTATGATGTGATGTAGACGATTAACAGGCACACAAAGACACACATTTAATATTTTTTCTTTGTTATAACGATTACATGCGAACCACGATTCCAAGATAGCATCGTACAAAATAAAAGAACATATTTTCAACAAAGAATGTCCATAAACTTCCATGTGACCGTTATTTGATATTTTAAATATTTATATTTGTTAGTGACTTTGCCACATCTTTAAATCCAACGTGTTGAATTACTTTTCAGTGCATCTCTGTTCTATGTCAGAAAAAATTGTATTCTTTATTATTGTAATTGTCGCACATCAGATTACCATTAATCCACACATATTTGGTTTGCTCTAGAAAACATGCTCAACTTTACTGTGTCAATAAATAACAACATGGAATGTGTCAACGGGCGGAAGTTCAAAGGCAACATGTACGTGGATGTCATGTGTGACAGTAACGTTGTTCCTGCGACGCTAGACATCCAGGGACCTGTTGCAGCTAATATCTGTAGTTTATACATCAGTGCTGGTAAGATTTATTATCATTATCACTGCTATTGTCACTCATTATCTCACAATAAAACATGAAATAACATACGTTGTCTATAGGTTTCTTATTGATCACGAGTAATGTAGTATTTTAACTACGTAGGGAGGTCAAAAAGTAATGCTCACCAATTTTTTTCTCGAAAACTATTCGGGAAAAATGTGTGAAATTTTCACAGATTGTAGCTGAACATCCCCTTTACACTACCTATTTTTCTACATAAACTCCGTCCAAGCGTATTGCCTTACGCTAACGCGAAACTATGTCATGAATGCCTCGTTTGTACCAAGTTTTGTCCTGCTCGCGTAGCCATTTTTTAACTGCACGGATCACACCCTCATCATTGTCAAAGTTTGTCCCACGCAGGAATTTTTTGAGTGGTCCAAACAGATGGAAATCTGAGGGAGCCAGATCAGGGCTGTAAGGAGGATGGGGCAGAACAGTCCAACCAAATTTATTGATTGCTTCCCGTGTTACCAGACTTGTGTGAGGGCGTGCATTGTCATGTTGAAGCAACAAATCTGCAGATGGCTTATTAGGCCGAACTCTGTGGAACCGATTTTTTAGTTTTGTCAGTGTATTGATGTAAGCTGTCGAGTTGATTGTCTCACCTCTTGTCATTACATCAACAAGAATCACACCATAAATGTCCCAGAAGACAGTGATCATCACCTTTCCGGCTGATGGAGATGTTTTGAATTTTTTTCTTTTTGGTGACTGCGGATGATGCCATTCCATTGACTGCATTTTTGTTTCAGGCTCATAATAATGTGCCACGTTTCGTCACCGGTAACAATTTTTGACAAAAACATTTCTCATTCAACGCCGAAACGCTCCAACAATTCAGAACAGAATGTTTTCCTTTGAACTCTGTGATCATTTGTTAGGCACCGAGGAACCCATCGAGCGCAAATCTTTGAATATCCGAGAGTTTTAAAAATTGCGATTGCACTTCCCTTGCTGACTGTAAGCTGCAATGCCAATTGCTAACTAGTGATACGCCTATCCTTACGAATAATGGAATCAGCCCGGTTTAACATGTCTGTGCTGGTAGCCGAGGCAACACGTCCAGAACGCGGTAAATCATGCAGCTCCACTCGTACACTTTCTGCAGCTTTAATTCTCTGAACCCAGCGACTAACTGTGCTCCTATCGACTGCAGAACATTTGTACACTGCACACAGTCGTTTATGAATGTTTGCCACAGTTTCTTTTTCCGCAACCAGAAATTCTATGACAATTCGCTGTTTGTAACGGACATTGTTGACAAGCTCCATTTTAACGGTTCATAGATTGCGTAATATTTATCAGAATGCTGTGCAATTTGGTACACATAATTGGAACATGTCATATTCCAAGTGTGCAAAATTTCATATTCCTATCTTTATTATTAGCCGAGAAAAAAATTGGTGTGCATTACTTTTTGACCTCCCGTATTAAAATCAATAGACAATTTAATCCTACGTCTTATATATACATTATATTGTAGATGCTTGTAGCACATAGAATTCTTCATGTGTGGATTTGATTGTTTGTTGATTAAAATAAATTATTATTAATAGCTAGCTGGAAAATGTGGGTGCCTTGCAGTAGTCAGGGAAGGTCAAGAATCAGATGAAAGAGAGCAGTGGGTTACGTTCCCTCAAAAGATGTGCCTCTGAAAAGTGAGGGCTCTACATTCCACTCTCATGTTCGTATACTTCACCTTCTTATTTCCTTCCTCTTTTGCCTTTCAACGTCGAGATGAGATACATTTTGCGAATGTTCTCTTCTGTTTGACTCTGTAACTGTTATGTCCTTTAGTGTTTCTAATATTCCACCAGTCCTTCTTTTTCGTGGTCGCCCTTTTGGGTTAGATGTCCTCGCAATGTTTATTGAAGGCTCGCTGTATTGTCTTTTACTCTTTCTGCCTCACCAAATGCCTTTGGCCAAATCATTTTATCTTTTGTTTCTTTTTATATTCTATTGCGGGGATTATATCTAGCTATATTTCTTAGTTCTTCATTTCCCATCTTATCTCTCAGGCTGTTTCCTGCCATTCGTCTAACACACTTCATCTCAGTAGAGGTGATATTTCTTATTGTTCTTGCATCTATGGTCACCCCCCCTCTCCCTCTCTCTCTGCGATCATGACTCAATCAGAGGATTCCAGACTCTCACATGAAGTCAACTGTAAGGTTAAGTGTGTTGATCGCCCCCACAGACAGAACATCACAATTATGGTCTGCCAAATCCACTCTGATTGAACACCCGTTAAAACGTTGCATTGTGTTCTGCGCCAGTGGTCCAGTGCATCCGATTTCAGTCAGCATGTTATTCAAGTTTGCTTTCCTTAGCCTTTGATTGTCCCCAATCTTCCTGCAAGGCAGCAGATGATCTTTTCTGTAGGAGGATTCTGCCCTTAGATGGTCGGCCCTCCCAGGTTTACGAGCACCATCTGACCGAGTCACTAGAGGTGACTAACACAGACATGCACACATAAAGATATGAGATGTGACTAACACAGACATGCACACAGCGGTACGAGGCATAACTAACACTGACACACATCAAGATATATGACACATGACTAACATAAACATGCACATAAAGATATGAGATATGACTGACATAGACATGCACACACAAAGATATGAGATGTGACTAATATAAACATGCACACAAGGATATGATATGTGACATACACAGACATGAACAAACAAAGATATGAGATATGACTAATATAAACATGCACACAAAGATATGAGATATCACTAACCCAAACATGCACACACAAAGATATGACACATGACTAACACAGACACGCGCTAAAATATTAGATATGACTAAACACATACACACATAAAGATATGAGACATGATTAAAACGGACACACCAATATATGAGATATGACTAACATGACACACACCAAGATATGAGCCATGGCCAGCATACACCCACACACAAGCTAAGATATGAGCCATGGCTAGCACAGAAACACATCAAGATATGAGCCATGGCTTCAAGGAAAAACACCAAGAAATGAACCATGTCTAGCACAGAAACACATTAAGGTATTCATATGCTTGGGTTTGTTGTAGTCGGCAGATTCTTCATAATGTGGGAATCATCGACATACGAGATGCAGGCCCCGATTAACTGTTAACAGGTTTCGTTGAAACAGTTGTCCGGAGATTTGAGAGTGCAGTCTGACCCGTAGAAATAGCGTTCCCTTGCGTGTACAGTTCCCGGTTGACTGTTCACAGGTGTCGTTGAAACAGTTGTCCGGCCATTGAGATTGCAGTCTGATCCGTAGTACGTTTCCTTGCACGTAAAGTCTGTACTTTCCGGGTTACATATTATGTCACAGCCATCAGAACACGTCTGTTTGCATTGTAGCCCAAAATTACCATCGGGACAAGTGTTAGGTGTAGCCAGGATGTTTACATTGTAGGCATTTTCCGGATTTTTCCTCACATAAAGGACAGACACTAATCAAGACCCGTAGCAGTTGTGTCAATACATCCCATGTGAATAGTTGCCGTGACACGCACCAATGATGACGTTGCAGCCTTTGCAAAACCCACTACACACTGCACAAAACGACCAAAAATGCCCGTCCAGACAATAGGTGTCTGTAAATGTTTGCACATCACACACCGTCAGCGCACTGTCGGCCTGCGAAATGGGCGGTGAGAACTCAATCTTAATGAGTGCCATTGTCGCTTGTTTGGTGACTACACTAGTGTTCACATAAATATTTGGGTATGATATATTATTATACTGGAACACTACCGAGAAAGCCTTTGGAGTAGCATTCTTACCCGAATCATAGTGATAGCTCGATGATAAATTCGAATGGTGTGAGTCTTTTGGGGCGTGGTAAAGTTCAGATACCAGTAAACAGAATTTGTTCCACTTCTCAATTGTGTGTGTGTGTGCAATTATTGTCATAGAGATTGGTCTTTGTTTTACCATTAACTGCGGCCTCTGGTCCACATCCGTCTCCTGTATAACAAGCATTAAATGTGTCGATCTGGTTTGTGTTCTGTTTGAGAGCCACATTCCGACCCCCGCCAATGTAGAGGGAGTAGATTTTTGCAACTATCGCCCCTTCAATCCGTAACCGCATTAGTAATGCACCATTGGGATGACGTTGAGATTGTATTGTAAAGTGTCCGTTATGTCCCTAGATTTATTTCCTTTTTGGACAATACTAGTTATAGAACTCCAATGATTTGACAAATTTTCTTTGTATCTTTAGTTTATATATGCCGTTTGTGAATTGCCATTTGTCACTAGCCTTCCTGGGTATTTAAATTGATCTATTTGTTTTAGTTGTCTTCTCTCTATAGTTATATTGAAGTTCTGTTTCTCTTTTGCGATATTCGTGACTTCTATTTGTTAATGCTGATTTCATGTTGTATTTTGTGTTGTGGAATTCATGTATGTGCTCCTCTATCTTTACATGTATTAGTGGCTGATCATCTGAAAAAATTAGCTCGTTGATCTCCTATATCTTTGAAATGTTGGCTAACGTGCATATATAGTTCCTGTATGCAGTAAACAATAGAGATAGTACGCACCCCTGTCGTACTCTTGATCTAACTTCGAAGTGAACTGTGTAGCCTTCTGCAATTCTTACTGTGCAGCTACTGTTGATGTAGAAACTTGTACTTGTTGTTTAGATGTTGGCTTACTCCGTATGTTGTTAGCATTTCCCATAATTGCTCTCTGTTTACTAGGTTGAATACATTTCCCTGGTCAATGAAAGTTATGTACAAATGTTGATTGTGTTCTGTCGTCTCTTCTGCTGGCTGTTTTAAGGTGAATAAGGTTTCAGTACATTCTCTATTTTTTAGGAACCCCATTTGAGAAATATTTAACTGTATGAAGTTATAACTGTTATCGATCTCAGCCTTTTTTCAACAATTTAGGCGTAAAACTTTCCTAGATGGCTGAGAAGCGATATACCTCTATATTGATTCCAGTCTCTCTTGCTTTTTTATTTTCCATATTGATACGATTATTGCCTGTTGTTAGTTTTCTGGGGCTTTTTGTTGGTGCCATGTTGCATTGAATACTCTGTGTAGCCATGTAACTCCTGTTTCTTCTGCTGCTGCTTTTAATGTTACTGGTATGTTATTTATCCCTAGTGCTTTATTTAGTGGGGCATGTTTCATTACTTCCTCAATTCCCTCTTTCATCAAGGTGGTTTCAGTGTTTGTGCATTCTTACGTCGGATTTTGTATGATATTTATATTTGGTGCCGTGTTTAATAGGTTTTCAAAATATTCTTTCAATCTATGTTACATATGCTGATTATTTGATATTGGCTGTCCGTCATTGCCATTTATGAGCTACAGTAGGATCGTGGTTTTCTTTTCTCCCTCTTGTTGATTTTACTGGATTGTTCAAGTTACTTGTTACTGTCATGAAGTTCCTGTTCATATTTTGTCTGAATTCTGATCATGTGTTTTCCATAGCTTCTTTAATCAACATTTTAACTGAATCTGATGTGGTTCCTTATTTGAGGAAACTGATTTGCCTTGTAATTTAATTCACTTACGATAACTTGTCTGTCAGGTCAGATAATATTACCTACTACTGCATGCAGTAAACAGTACAACCCAACCTTGGACTGCCCTGCTGCCTTGTAAGTGAGCTCGGGAGATTGAAAGGCTAAGGGAGGGTACCCCGAAGTAAAACAACCCCACTTGTATATGATACTTTTTTAGTCAAAGGCTAGCGGAGCAAACCGTAAACAAACCGACAGAAAGCAACATAAAACCACCGTCGTGACTACTTTATACAATCATGAATTGCCACAACAAGAGAAATCACAACAACGTTAATGGGGTTTCCAATGTAAAACCCTCGTTCGGTAGTGGACATCATGTGCTACAGGTGATACCCGATCGTCATCAAGCTACTGTAAACAAAATAAAGATTTAAAAAAAGGTCAATGATAGGTACTTGGAATGTGAGAACACTCGTGAGGAAGGGTAAAATGGAAAACATTATACAAGAAATGAAAAGAATGGGTTTACATTTACTGGGACTTTGTGAAATGAGATACACAGGATGAGGGGAGACGTATTCTGATAAACACAAAATAATCTATTCTGGAGGTACTGAACACCAAAGAGGAGTAGGTATCATCTTGGATGCAGAAAGAGCAAGTACAGTGAAAGGCTTTTACCCAATATCTGACAGAGTCCTTTTAGTGAAATTGAATGGCAAGCCAATAGACATAAATCTTATACAAGTGTATGCACCAACAGCAGACAGTCTAGAGGAAGCAATTAATATATTTTACGACGAGTTAATTGAGGCACTTCATGAATGCAAATCACATGAAAACACCATAGCTCTAGGGGATTTTAACGCAAAAGTAGAAAAGGAAAGAGTTGAGGAAGTAGTTGGTCATTATGGCTTAGGTGAGAGGAATAAAGAGGTGAGAAACTTATTGACTGGGCAAGAACACACAACATGATGATAGGAAACACCTGGTTTAAGCAACACCCAAGACGTCTGTGGGAGCCGCGATAGCTCAGTGGTTGATGAACTGGACTACCACGGACAAGGGGTAGGGTTCGATCCCAACCGACGGCTTCCGGGTTCACCCAGCCTTAAATGGGTACCTGATTTTTTTATTCTGGTAAAGTAAAGCAGCACGGGCGTAATACTGACCACATTACCCCAAAAATCATGTGCCGAAAGCTGTAAAATATAGGGTCACTAACACCTTATTTCCCTATACGCCACTTGGCGTGACGGGGATACTTAAAGAAGAAGACGTCTGTGGACATGGAAAAGCCCAGGAGACAACGCACGTAATAAAATTGATTACATAATGATAAGCAATAGATTTAGAAACAGTCTGGTGTGTGTGAAAACTAGACCAGTGGCAGAATGCAATAGTGATCATGTACCAGTTGTGGGAAAGCTTAGAGTAAAATTAAAAACTACAAAATAAGCCTCAGTTAACATCAAGTTAAATTTACATTTACTCAAATTAGACAAGAAGCTGCAAGACAAATATAAAACAATTCAGAACCGGTACACTGCAATATAGAAGATGCAAAGCATTAATGAACAGTGGGAAATGCTAAAAGAATCAATGTAACAAACATCAAAAGAGTTAATACCACCAGTGAGGACAAATTCAAGAAAGAAATGGATGACAGATGACATTTTGCAGCTAATGGCTACAAGAAGAAGAAATTAAGAATATAAAGATGAATATAAGAGATGCGACTAAATAAAGAAATTGTAATACAATACAATGAAGCAAAAGAAGCACGGCTAAAAGAGAGATGCAAAGAGATTGAAATGCAATCTTAGTAAATTTTAGTAGAAAGATCCATAGAGGTGAAAACAGATCTATACCTATGTTTCATAGATTATAGCACAAAGACAGAAGTAATTGTAACAACAACAAAAAATGACATCACCTCAGTGCAAAATAAGGACAAGTGGAACAATATTAAAACAGGTAAATGATTTTAAATATTTGGGAACTTTGTTAACCTCAAATGGAAGATGTACAACAGAGGTGTGATGCAGAATGGCTCAGGAAAAAGCAGCTTTCCATAAAATGAGGAAGATACTATGCAATCCATTTTTGACAATAAA
Organism: Megaustenia siamemsis; assembly: GCA_032433765.1. NCBI lineage: Eukaryota > Metazoa > Mollusca > Gastropoda > Stylommatophora > Ariophantidae > Megaustenia > Megaustenia siamemsis. The sequence continues at coordinate 74,548,872 of JAVIAB010000156.1, read as the reverse complement.
ATAGTAGTAAAGTGCCCCAGTCACGCCAAATGGCGTATAGGGAATATGTTGTTAGTGACCATAAATTTTAAAGACCTTCAGCACATGATTATTGGGGTAATGTGGTCGGTATTACGTCCGTACCGCTTTACTTTCCCAGAAAAAAATCCGGTACCCATTTAAGGCTGGGTGAACCCGGAAGCTGTCGGTTGGGATCGAACCCTACCTCTTCTCTCTACAGACACAATAATCACAGGAGCCTTTAGAAATGTGGTTTTACAGAAGAATGTTGAGAATAGCTAAGAAGAGCAATGAAAATTTTCTGAAAGAGGTCAAATCAAAAAGAGAGCTAATTTCCAATATTAGGAAGCAACAATCATCATTTTTGGCCTTGTAATGAGAAGAGAACAATTGGAATATATTGTAACAACTGGAAAAATTGAGGGACGAAGAGATAGAGGGAAGCAAAAAGAGAAAATACCTGACAGCTTTAGAGAATGGCTTGGCAGAAGGTCAACAACAGAATTGATAAATAACTGTCGAGATCGAAAGTAACGGAGAGACATGATCACCTACGCCAGGAGGCTCGTTACTTGTCGATGATCTATCTATCTTTCGTTCGCCTGAAGTATTGTCTATATCAGCAATGCCGTTTCCTGTATAAATTTTACTGTCTTTTGTAATTCTTGCAGTGGCCCATATAGTTTTGTCTGTAGTGTTGTATCTATGGGCCAATGGATTTTCCTCAGTCTACTATATTCAGTGCAGTCTTGAAGTATGTGTTCAGCAGTCTGGGGTGCCTGTCCACATGTACAAGTAGTTGAGGTCCCGATCTTGAATTTTGTATACATGTGACTATGGAGTCGATTGTGTCCTGTTCTGAAGCGTATAATGATAACTTGTTCATATCTATTCATATTATGAAAGGCATCCTGATTTGGGGCTTGCGGTCCTCTGATTGATTTGATTATCTGTTTCTTATGATGGTATGTAACCGGTGTATCTAGTTGTGTGCCTGTTGAACCTTCCATTGCCAACTGATCTGCTTTCTCATTTCCTTGCATTCCACAGTGAGATGGGATCCACTGCAGGGCAACCCTGTGGTGCTTGCAGAGTTCAGTCAATAAGGTCTACAGATGTGGTAATTTTCAAGATTGTAGTGCCTGGAGTACTGATCTTGCATCTGTCAAAAACACTACAGGCTGCGGGCTAAGATTAATGTTCAGCAGTTTTTCTATTGCCAACTTTATTGCTTGTCTTTCTGCATCATAATTGTGACAATATTTCCCTGTTGCTATTTTATTCATATCCCTAGTGTTATTTGGGTACTCTATATATGCACCTGCTCCCCCATTTTTTACTGCATTCTGTGCTGATCCATCTGTATACACACGAATCCATAGGTCTTGTGGGTATTCTTCATCCAGGAAACTGAGAGTTATTGTTTTTCGCTGTAGACTATTCTGTTCCTCTTTATCAACTATTCCTTTCAATTCTGTCCGTATTTGAACTGATAATCCTGATTCCTCTGTCCAGGGAGTCTGTTCTGGTATGGGCAGTAGGGGGTTAACAGCTCTTGGCATGTCTGGTGTTTGTCTACTAATACGCTTGGCTTGGTGGATAAAACTGCTTCTCTTAAGTCGTCCCAATGCAAGATTTTGGAATCGGTCCTTCATTGGATGTCTCGGCATGCAAGCAAATTTTTCTGCCTGTATCAGCACCTTTGTGTCCCTCCGTTCTCTCAGTGCTGGTATCCTCCACAATTTCTCCATCTCCAATATTGGTGTTGATTTCATTGCTCCTGTGATGACCCTAAGTGCCTGGTTTTGTACTTTATCCAGTTCTTGCAGTGTGGTGTTTGATGCTGAGCACCATGCAGATGATCCATATTCTAAATGTGGGCGTATACTCTGTTGGTAAACTTTACTGAGTATTTTCTCACTCGCACCCCACGTAGTTCCACACAGCTTTCTTAGAATAGCAAATTTTCTCCTTGCTTTTTGGGTTGCCTTATTTATCTGCTGTTTCCAAGATAGTTTGTTATCAAATGTAACTCCGAGATACGTAGCTTGTATGTCTTCTTTCACAGGCTCATTGTTTATGTAGATGGCTCCTGCTTTTTGTTTTGGGGAAAGAGTGAAAAGTGTAGTACTGCATTTGTCTGTATTGATGCTGATACACCATCTATTTGTCCATGAATTCAGTGCATTCATAGCGCTTTGTAAAATTTGGAGGCCACTGTTGCATACTCCTCTGTGCACCACATTACCAAGTCATCTGCATACATTGCCGCTTTGATACCATGTGGTAGTTCAGTAACTAGGTCATTGATGTAGATCAGAAAAAAGTGTTGGAGATAGTACCCCTCCCTGTGGAACGCCCTGGCGCAATAAGACCTTCTTACTCTTAAGACCATCCAGTTGCACTCTGGCTCTCCTGTTATGCAGGTATGCTTTGACCCATTTGTACATCCTGCCATTTACTCCATAATTTCTCAGTTTCTTCAAAAGCCCTGCCTTCCATACCTTATCAAATGCTTTCTTTAGGTCTATCCATGCTGCTAGTACCAGTTTCTTTTCTTGAAACGCATCCTCAATTTCCTGGGAAAGATAGGTTGCCTGATCTTCGGTAGAGTAACACTGTCCAAAGCCTGCTTGTTGTGGGACAAAGAGATTTTCACTTTCCAGGTACCACTACAGCCTGAGATTGATTATACGTTCCATTGTTTTGCACAAACTGCTTGTAAGGCTGATTGGTCTATAGCTGGATGTCATTGAACCATCTTTTCCTGGCTTTAGTAATGGTATCATAATTGCTTCTCTCCATGCCTGTGGCACTTTACCTGTGATCCAGCAAATGTTGTAGATCTGCAGTAGTTTTGCTTTAGCTGCTGTTCCCAAATTCTTAATCATTTCATTAGACACTCCATCACTACCTGGTGACTTTTTCATTTTTAATTTGGATATTGCCAGCTCTAGCTCACTTTGTGTAATGGGTATTTCCATGACTTCAGGTGCGGTCTCTTCTTGTCTTGCATTTTGTTGTTTTAGACGGGTCTCTTGACGTTTCTCTAGGCTAATTTCAATATTGTTGTCATTTGCAAAGGAGTCTGCAAAGTGATTTGCTGCATGTTTACCTGTTAGAATGTTTCCATCCTTCTTCAGTGTAATTTTTGTGTTACTTTCTGTACCCTCATCATTCAGCTGTTTTACAAGCTTCCACACTTTTCTTGTGTCTCGTTCTAGATTCAAGGACTCTGTTTTCTCTTTCCAGCTTCTCCGTCTGGCTTGTAGTTTAGCCCATTGAAATTTGACTTTAGCATGTTGATAGTTATTGTGGTGTTCCTGGCAGGGGTTATTTTCTGCTTGCTTTCGAGATATTTCCATGTCATTGTGCAGTTGCTCTAGTTCACTACTCCAGTATGGTTTGTAGTGTTTCCGTGCCCCTCTAGGTATTGTTTCACTGGCAGCTTGTATTATTAGTCTACTATATTCATCAACTATTTTGTTGATGTCTCTGTCTGTATTTAGATCTTTAGTCAGTACACTGGTGTAATGTTGATACATTTTCCAGTCTGCCTTTTTGTAATTCCATCTGGAGAGAGTGCTGCTCTCCCTGACGGCCTCATATTGCACCACTAAAAAGACAGGTCGGTTGTCGCTGCCTCCAAGTTGTTTCCCAACAATACGTGTGATATTCCAATCCAGGTCTGGTGAATGGAAAGCAAAGTCTGGTGTAGATGTGGTACACCATGATCTGGAGTAGAATGTTGGTGGATCTGTTGCCTGGTTTAATAGTATAAGCCCATTGTCATCCTGCCAATTTTCAAGTTCTTCACCTCTCTTGTCCATATCTTCATAGCCCCAGCTCTGTGAATGGCTGTTAAAGTTTCCACATACAATTATTCTTTCTTTTAATGTAATTGTGTCTAGTGCTAGTGGGCGATCACTCGGACAGTAGTAGTTAAGTAGGTGAAAGTCTGTATTTGCTGTCCTGAGGTGCAGTATTTTATATTCTGCCCCATCCATATACACTTCAATCTGACATGTATTAATGTTGTTCCTTACAAGTGTCAGTATTCCGCCCTTTTGTCTGTTTTTTCTGTCAGATCGGTAGCACTGGTATCCCCTAATCTTCAAGGCTATGTCGTTGTTTAGATGGGTTTCCTGCAAACAGCATATGCTTACTTGTTCTTCATGCAGGATATTTTCTAATTCTATCTTTTTACTGTACCCATCTCTTTTGCTGTTGATGCCTTCAGCATTCCAGTGCATTATTTTGAGTGGTCTTATTTTGGGTTGGCCAGTAACTCTATTCTCTCGCCCCCTGACTCCACAGAGCGATTGAGAAGGACATCCAGTAATAGAGGTTGGGCCCTTTCGAGGCTGAGGGCCCGGCGCTGCACTTGCCTGAGTGTCCATCACAGGGCGAGTGCCATATCGATTTGCAGTTATAGACATGCTTCCCATTGGCGGGAGTGCGTGGCATCCTGATTTTTGTAGTCCGCCTTTTGGCTGGTACCCTCCGACTTCAGCACTCAAAATTGCTAGAGCAAATTGTGGTCTTGCACGGGTGTAGGAAGGCCTGGCCAGTCTTGGTTTTCAGACCCTGGTGACTGTTAAGCCCCATCCCCACGACAAGGAGCTGGCCTTGTCGATGATGATGATGATGATACGATAACTTGTTCATTATTGTTTTTCTCTCTCGAACCATACTGCCTTTCGATTGCTTCTGGTGGTCACTCAGTTTATTACCAGCTCTTGTATGTATGAGTCAATATAGATATTGAAGAGTGTTGAGAATTATAGGAGAGAAATATATTATTATTGAGACTGAATTGCTGTCAATACAAGAATGCCTTTAATAGTTGTATCACTAAATATTTATCTTTATTTCGGGCATATTGTATGTCTTATTCTTCTACCTTCCAGCTCCCTGTGGAGCATAGGTCTTCAACAAACACTTTCCAGGTCGTTCTGTTTCTTGCCATTCTTTTAAGATCATTCCATGTCTTCCCCATCATCTTCATCTCTGCTTCTGCCTGTCTTCCCCAATAATTTCTTGGTCTTCCTCTTTGTCTTTTCCCCTGGGGATTCCAAAAAAGGGCATGTCGTGTAATACTTTCAGTTGGCTACAATGTATGCACGTCTGTTCAAATTTCGCTACAATATCTTCATTCTTCTTCTTCTATTCTTCTATCCTTCCTCTGTTGCCGTTGGCGTCGAGAGGAGAAACAATCTGCGATTCTTTGCTCTTCTGTTGGCCTCTTCTGATGTTATTCCTCCTAGTGACTCTAGTATTCCCTTTATCTATCTCTTTCTCGGTCTTCCTCTTAATCTGACGTTTTTGTAGCGTTTGTTTATTGCTCTTTGATTCATTGATAGTTCTTTCTGTCTTGTTATGTGGCCGAACCAATCGATCTGTTGTTTCTTTATGTATTCGATGCCTGGTTCAATTTCGAGTTTCTTCCTCAGGTCAGTGTTTCTTACTCTGTCCCTTAAGCTGTTTCCTGTCATTCTTCTGACACATTTAATTTCGGTGGTCGTTATCTTTCTTATTGTACTAGAGTCCAGCGTCCAATTCTGGCACTGATAGCACAGAGTTGGTAGAAAAATTGATTTGTATATTGCCCTTTTTTGCTTCCGTAGTTATTGCTTTGTTTTTCAATAGTGTTGATACTTGGCCTATAACTTGGCATGCTTTGTTACACCTTCATTATAATAATAATATCTTCATTGTCTTTAAAATTAGTGAAGAAACGTTGAGTTTGATAGTTGATGAAACTGTCCCCATTTGTTCATTAGTTGAAATAATATAAAGGGTTAACCCTGCAATTTTTCATATTTTATATTTACGTTCCTCTTACATATTCTTACAAATAACATTGTCATCTTCTAATTTACAACAATTGTCGTATGTGTCTTCATCTGTTGTCTAATGGTTACTCTTATATCCTTGTTATCAACGTCATCATCGTCTATATACGCACAACACTAGCCGCATTTACCACAGAGGTTCTATTAGAAACATCATTAACCATCAGAACCTCGAACTGTTATTTCTCCTGACGTAAAACATGACAATAGAGAGGACTTTATGAAAGAAGATAAATTGTTACTAACGACCATAATTAAGCAGGATTTATTTTCACGGACCAGAACCTAGTTTGAAACAAAACTTTGAAGTAAAACACTTTCTTTCACTATTTTTAGCCGGATTTTTAAAATCACCGTGGAGGCTGTCATCGGCGCGATGTGTTCATATATACTATACTTACATACAACATCGTCAAGTACCGGATTTTCTGGCGTATGTGATCAATTCTCTCCACAACTTTCCATCTCGACAGTTATTTATCATTTCTGTTGCTGACCTTCTGCCAAGCGATTCTCTTAAGGTGTCTGGTATCTTTTCTCTTTGCTTCGCTCTATCTCTTCGTCCCTCAATTTTCCCAGTTGTTACAATATATTCCAGTAATAATACATACAACATCTATCTACTGACCTTTCGAGCCGTAACCGGCCCATAGGGCGTAGACCAAGATACAATTTCTCCTATCTGAATTTTTGTTTTAGCAGTTTTCTTTTAAATATATTTTATCAAATCTCGAAATCTGTCTCTGTTCTGTGCAAGCAGCTATATCTTATTGAGGGAGCCGATTCCTGCTGCTAGTTCCTCTCTAAACAATGTTCGTCTCAGTATCTCCCTGGGTCTTCCTTTTTTTCTCTTACCTGTTGTTTCCCATATGAGGGCTTGCTTTGCTATTCGGTTATTTTCTCTTCTCATCACATGTCCAACATATGACCATCGTCTTTTCTTTATTACTGAAGATATTAGTTGTTGATTGGCGATTTCTCTAATTTCCTCGTTTGTTTTGAATTCGTTCCACGCTATACCAAGCATTTTCCTTAGCCATTTATTTTCGAATACTTTCAGCTTTGTTTCTATATCTCTTGTTGTTTTCCAGCTTTCACACACATACGTAAGAGTTGATAGTACATTTGATTTGAATAGCCTAAGTTTTGTGTTTGTGCTGATGAGTATTGATTTCCAAAACTTTTCAAGGCTTCTGAAAGACATTGCTGCTTTAGCCATTCTGATTCTAATTTCTTTACTTGTATCACTTCTCGATCAATGTGACATCCAAGACAGATAAAGTGATCGATCTCTTCTACTGGTTTGTTTTCCATGTATATTTTGTCACCTGTTGGAATTAAACTTTTCATGACTTTAGTCTTTTCATGATTGATCTCAAGCCCAATTTTGCTGGCTATTGATGAACATACAACATACATTTCCTAAAACACGTATATTTTTCACACATTCATATCATTACACTGGTTACTGTTGATTGTTGGATTTTAATTTTAATCAATATTGCTGATATTGATGTCAAGGGTTATTTGCTAAATCACAGGTAGAAATGTAGCTCTGAGCCAAGAAAATGTTAGTCAGTCTTCTGTCTACAACAACAGCATGAGGTTTGGTGCAAGTGCAGCTGTTGATGGAATAAAGGAGCCGAGTACAACCAGTGACTGCGTACATACAAATGAGGAATGGAATCCCCACTGGAGCATCAGACTGGACCACCCATACTTAATCTTCTACTTGTACATACTTTCAAAATACCGTGAGTGAATAAAATCAAATATGTCTACTTTTCTAAATGGCCAAGAACACGTGATTTTTAATTATTTGTTAAGTAATTGTTACATTGTATTAAAACATGATTTCTTTGTGAATAAATAAATGTACATGTGTTTTAGTGTGAAGTAATGATAGTTTATTTGTATAGAACAGTTATGTTGTCTACTACACAGACCATTTCGAAGTTAGATGAGGTGTAAATCGGGGCTGTGTACTATCGTCTTCTACAGCATAGGTCTTCAACAAATACTTTCCAAGTCGTTCTGTTTTTTGCCATTCTTTTAAGATCATTCCGTGTCTTCCCCATCATCTTCATCTCTGCTTCTATCTGTCTTCTCCAAGAATTCCTTGGTCTCCCTCTTTGTCTTTTCCCCTGGGGATTCCAAAAAAGGGCCTGTTGTGTAATACTCTCAGTTGGTTTCCGCAGTGTGTGTCCTATCCAGCGCCATCGTCTTCGCTGTATCTCTTTATCCACTGGTGTTTGACTGGTACATTTCCATAATTTTATGTTAGTGATTTTGTCCTGCCATTTCCATCCTTTTATTCTGCGTAAGCATCCATTAATGAAAGTCTGTATCTTCGTGATTGTCAATTTTGTTGTTCTCTATGTTTCACAGCCATACAATAGGACCGCCTTAACATTTGAATTGAAAATTTTTATTTTTGTATTTAATCTAATTTCTTTGGATTTCCATATGTTTCCCAGTGCAATGAAAGCTCCTCTTGCTTTTTATATTCTTATTTTGGTATCATTTTCTGTTCCTCCCTCTTTATCCATATTACTGCCCAGATATATGTAAGATTGTACATCTAACAGAGGTATTTCTCCTAATTTTATTTGGTTATTGCCAACTGTATTTATTCTCATAATATTGGTCTTATCTCTATTAATCTTCAGGCCTAGCTGTTGTGATCTCTCATCAAGTATCCTCATTTTATCCAGCATATGTTGATGGCTGTGTAATAGGAGAGCTATGTCATCAGCAAAGTCTAAATCATCAAGTTGTTTGGTCAGTGACCACTGGATTTCATTTCTGTTGTTTTGAGTTATTTTCATAATCGAATCTACGGCCATCAGAAAGAGAAATGGAGACAGAAGGCATCCCTGCCTTACTCCTGTTCTTATTTCAAATGCTTCTGTAAGGTGTCCTTCATGCACCACACTACATTTCGTTCCTTTATACACTGTTTTTATCAGGTTTTTAACTTTATGGGGATTCCGTAATGACTCAGCAACTTCCAAATCATTCTTCTGTCTAAACTATCAAATGCCTTTTCGTAATCTATGAATCCAATATAAAGTGGGGATTTTAGTTCTAAACTTTGTTCAACTATTATACGTAGAGTAGTTATTTGATCAGCACATGATCTGTTCTTCCTAAAACCTGCTTGTTCATCTCTCAAGTGTTTCTCTATTGCCTCCTTTATTCTCTCCAGAATGATTCTGCTTAGTATTTTTCCTGGCACTGATAGTAGCATAATTCCCCTATAATTTGTGCACTCCTGTAAACTTCCTTTCTTTGGTAGTTTGATCATATAACCTTCTTTCCAGTCTTTAGGTATTTCTTCCCTCTCCCAAATTTTGTCTAATAGATTATGTAGCATCTTGGTAGAGGTGTTAATATCTGGCTTCCGAAGGAATTTCATCTGGTTCTGTGGCTTTACCATTTTTTAATATTTTGATGGCTTTCATTATTTCTTATATGCTTGGTTTTTCACAGTTAACGTGTAACTCTTCTTCTGCTGGTATTATATCTGGAGGATTATTTGAGCCACGTCTATTCAAAAGTTCTTCAAAGTGCTCTTTCCATCTCTCCATTTGTTCCCTTATATTACTAAGCAGATTTCCTTTCTTATCTTTAATAAAGGCATTGATCTGTTTGTATTTTCCACTTAATTTCTTTGTGCTGTTGTATAGTTCTTTCATATTCCCTTTAATTGCTGCTTCTTCTGCCTCTTTAGCTAGTTCATCTATATTTCCCATCAGAGACAGAGGAGATCAACACGTTTCTATTTGCAGACGATCAGGCACTAATACATGTATATGGAAAAATCAAATCATTAGACAGCTATCACCACTATTATTCAACAAGAAAATAACTCTAGAGGCAAAACGGGTATTCTATAATACAATCTTCATCATAACGGTAGGCTACCAATGCTAGTCCTGGACCCTAGATGCAAGAACAATAAGAAAATTGACCTTACTGAGATGAAATGTGTTAGACGAATGATAGGAAACAACCTGAGAGATAAGATTAGAAATTAAGAGATGAGAAAAAAGCCTAAAATAGTCTCAGCCAAAGAATATACCCATGTATAACGAAACAAAACCATGTATAAAGAAACAAAAGATAAAATGGTGTGGCCACGTGATAAGGCAGAAAGATCAAAACACAACACAAAGGGCATTCAATAAACGTTGCAAGAACACCAGACCGAGTGTCGACCACGGAAAAGATGGATTGACGGAATATTAGAAACACTATGAAACATAACAGTAGCAAAGGTGAAAAGAAAAACAAAAGACCACAAATTATATCTCCCCGCGACACTGAAAGGCAAATTAGGAAGGAATGAAGAAGAAGAAGAAGTTATGTTGACATAACCCGATTCCAGTCCTAATTTGACATTTACATACATCATTATGTACACTTTCCATGTTTACGTTTTACACTCAACAAAGATGTTTTGTGAAGAATATTTTTAGATTTGGCTATGTTAATCACCGGTGACATGTGGAGATTGTGTTAATACATCTAATAGTAATATGTGGACATTATCAATAGACCCTTATACTCTATTATTAGTAAGGAAACATCCTTGCAAGCTTGTGGTTTCCTTACTTAGTTGTATGAACTGAGCTTTGTATTTATACCAATTTGGTGTTAGCGGAGGTCTGTCTTTACACCAAGCTGGTACGAGCACAATTGTATCTCTTCATCTTGTCGTTATGAGTAACAATAGGACTCTGCAGATATTTTAAAAAAATAGAATTATGTCTCTACAGTTAGCTGTTCTGCATGGAGATATAAGTCAGCATATAGTGTTGAGTTGTTTTGTGATCCAATATCTAGTTTTAATGAGTAGCGTTATGCTCCCACACATAGTTGTTATGCCCTTACAGTTGTTTTAAGTAAGTGTATAGCGCATTGGACTTAAACCATAAGTTCTGATAGGAAACATACAGGTCCTGTGTAAAAATAGCTTGATAAAAACAATTAGTGCTTTGTTGTAGATGATCCAGTTTTATTTGTTTTGTTTTAAAATTCTTTTTCTCTTTTAATTCAGGCAATCTTAGTTGTTAGCTAAAAGCAACCTTAATTTTGTAAATCTCTTTTGCCAATGTCCATCATGCCACTTGTCATTGCTTTATTGCTTTTATTATTGCGCTATTATGTACTATCATCATGAAGACATCACCTCAGTGCAAAATAAAGACAAGCAGAACAATATTAAAACAGGTAAATGAAATTAAATATTTGGAAACTTTGTTAACCACAGACGGATGATGTACAACAGAGGTGAGATGCAGTATAGCTCAGGCAAAAGAAGCTTACCAAAAAAATGAGGAAGACATTATGCAATCCATTTTTGAAAATAGAAACAAGCAAAATGAGTTCTTAAATATTATGTAGAGCCAGTCTTAATATATGGATGTATCATGAACAATAGGACAACATACAAGACAATAACTAGAGGCTGTAGAAAACTTGTTTAACTGAAGAATGTTGAGAATACTATGGCCAGCTAAGAAGAGTAATAAAAATGATTTGAAAGAGGACGAAGCAAAAGGAGAACTAATGTCTCATATCAGGAAGAAACAATCATCATTTGTTGTCTACGTAATGAAAAGAGAACAGCTGGGATATATTGTAACAACTGGGAAAATTGAGGGACGAAGAGATAGAGGGAAGCAAAGAGAAAAGATACTAGACAGCTTAAGAGAAGATCAACAACAGACATGAAAAAAAAACTGTCGAGATCGAAAGATGTGGAGAGACATGATCACCAACGCCAGCAGGCCCTTTAACTGATGATGATGATCATGATCTATAAAATTAGTTATGTTCTAAGGCTCCAAAAAATGTGATGTTTCGATCGATATATTTTTCGTTCGCACGAAATATCGTTTATATCTGCACTGTCGTTTCCTGTGTACATTTTACTACTTTTTTTATTCTTGAAGTGACCGTTTTAGTTGTGTCTGTGGTGTTGTATCTATTGACCAATGGATTTTCCTCAGCCTACTATATTCAGTAGAGTCTTGAAGTATGTATTCAGTAGTCTGGGGAGCTCGTCCACATATATCATGTGGCTGAGGTGCAATCTTGAACTTTGCATACTGTGGGATGATTATGCCTTGTTCTGAGGCCTATACTGCTAACTTGTTCCCATATATTCATATTATGTAAGACATCTTGATTTGGGACTTGTTGTCTTTTGGTTGATTTGATGATCTGTTTCTTCCGATGATATGTAACTGTTGTATCTGCTGCCTATTCCACATTCCTTTCTCGTTAACTGGTATTCCAAAGTGAGATGAGATCCACCGCATGGCGACATTGTAGTGCTTGAAGAGATAAGTCAACATGGTCTGAAGGCGTGGTAATTTTATGCATTTTAGTGTCTGGAGTGCTGATGTTGCATCGGTTAAAAACAATACAGGCTGTGAACTAATGTTATTGTTCGGCAGTTTTTCTATTGCCAACTTTATTACTTTGATGTTTGCTTCGTAATTATAACAGTATTTCCCTGCTGTTATTTTATTCATATATATTTGAGTTCTCTTTGTATGATCCTGCTGTCCCATTCTATATTACATTCTGTGGTGATCCATTTGAATGTAAAGGAATCTATAGATCTATCTTATGGGTATTCTTCATCCAAGAAACTGAGAGTGATTGTTTGACTCTGTAGACTATACTGTTCCTCCTTGGCGTGTTTTTGATTCACTTCTGTCCGTATTTGTGACAAGAATCCGAATTTCTCTGTCCAGGGGGTCTGTTCTGGTATGGGCATTAGGGGGCTGACAACTCTTGCTATTTCTGGTGTTTGTCTACAAATTCGTTTGGTTGGTAAATCAAACTGCTTCTCTTAATCCGATGTTTGATTCACGTTTTAATTTCTCTAAAATTGATGTTGGTCTGAAGTGTCAATGCTTTTTAAATTTCACTTCAGCCAATGCCTTAATTCTGAGATTGAAAGTGGAAGGTTTCAACGAAGCAAATAGGACCACGATATTTTTTGAAGACACATCAAAGTTGGGAAGATATCATTATGATATTTGGTACAGTCAAAGAGGACTGACCAGCCATTTTCTGACGTTAATACTGGATTCCAGTAAAAAGCAAGAATTAGAATTCTGCGAGTTTGAAGCATTTGGTGGTAAGTTCTAATGTCTGTGGCCACTAGCATAGTTATAGTTGAGAAGACATGATATTTTCATAATTATCTTTGATTACCAGAAATATTTCTAGAAATATTAACATAAAAAATGTATTACAGTTTGGTGTAGTCGACAGTAGTGGAAGAAGTACACTTGGACGCCTTTTTTTACTTGAACAAAGAGGTAGGAGGAAAGATTTTACTTTGTGAGTACAAGAGTTATATAGAGACTGCGCCAATCTGCGCCAAGCCAGAGTGATGCAATGATATATATGTATAGGACTTAGAAGAAACATTGTGGCTCATGAAGGGACTAGCTGGGGGATAATTGGTTAATGAGTGATGGACATCAGTGTTTCCCGCCAAAGTGACAACCAATAGGAGCAATGTTGTCCGGCTATAGACCACGCCCACTCCGGAAGCGAAACTACCATATTAGAGACTAGCGATACGTTAGTTGTGTCATAGATATAGTGAGCATATATACATATAATAGTAATAAATTAATAGTTATTATATCTACGTGGACTTAAAGGGTCCGTATTTAAGATAGATACGGACCATAATCAGTGATATTTAATCAGGTATCTCTCGGTGACGACATGAACGGGCAGTCATATTCTCCCACCGTGGCACATAATGAGCCAATCGATGAAGATCGCTCGTGAGACAATCGATTTTTTATTTTGCCGCGCAAGCGGAACTGCAACAGGTTGTTATGTAAACTAATGAGCGGTCTGTCTCGATAAGTGGCTAACAGACAATAAGACATAGGTAAATAACAATACTAAGGGGCTCTATACGCATATCGCGTGAGTGTGTGAATTACGGCCCCAGTGTGAAAGTGTTATCAAATAAGGTTCGTAAGTTATAAAATAACAATATAAATCTACACCACAACAGTCGTAGGTATGGATCCAACCTTGAATCATCCGTTTACGGCGCTAGTCGCGGGGCCGACGGGATGCGGAAAAAGTGTGTTTTTTAGGAGATTTATCAATCACGTGTCAAAAATGGTCAGACCCGCGCCTGAGGAAATAATCTACTGTTACGGCGAGTTGCAATCGATGTATGAAACGATGAAGGGTGTTCAATTTAACGAAGGGCTACCCGACATGGAGCAATAGCGAGGAGATAGGACACGTCTGGCGGTCATAGACGATCTGATGAACGAAACTGACGATAGGGTCACGAAACTATTTACCAAGGGAAGTCATCATAGAAATATAAGCGTCGTGTATATAGTACAGAATCTCTTTAGCAAAAACAAGGAACAGCGGACGATAAGTCTTAACAGTCATTACATAGTTCTATTTAAAAATCCGAGAGACGGATCTCAGATTACGAATCTGGCCAAACAAATGTACCCGGGTCGCGTGTCGTACGTACAAGAAAGTTTTAAAGACGCGACATCGGCTTCACACGGGTATTTATTATTTGACCTTTGGCAAGAGACGCCAGATCATCTAAGCCTGCGCGCAAATATTTTTCCTAAAGAACATCAGGCAGTCTACATCCCAAAGTAAGGAACATGGGCGAGTCGGTCAAAAGACACAGCGAGATGTTGCGTTTTCTGTGCTCGGATAAACCACCAGCTGTAAAGGCCGTGATGAAAACAGCGTCTCCTGATCTCATAAGAACTATGTGCGAATGCTGCCACAACGTGTTAAAAGGTAACGTTCGGCTCACGCAAGCTCAGAAGAGACGATTGCAGCGCCATAAACACGACCTGAGGATTCTCGCTCGAAAAAAGACGACCATGAAAAAGAGAAAACAGATTCTGCAAAAGGGTTCGCTTTATCGGCGCTCTGATTAAACCAGTCCAGGATATCCTGAGCTCTATTCTGGGCGTGTGAACGATGGCCAAGAAAATTATTTTGGTCGATCCTCGACTTCTAGAGTCTGTAAATCACCAGCAAGCTTCGTATACACCACCCGAGTCGCTAAAAGACAGCCTAGGAGATCTGGATACGCAAATGCAACGAGTCCTGGAAAGAGAGGATATGTCATCAAGCGACAAAGCCAGACTGTATCAGCAGACATTGCAACGGCATCTGAAACGTCTCGATCAGTACAGGCACAAACCTCTCGGGGTTGTGGACATTAAATAGGCACCACCATCCCCCGACTCGAATACAACACCATCACCACCAACAGCGGTACTTAAAGATGAAGTCGACGAAAACATTCCTCAGTCAGCGCCAAGCGCGCCTAGGCCGAAAACGAAAGTCGTCGTTAATAGAGATGTTGTGAGCACGTACAAAATCAGGAAAAGAAGAAAAAGTAAGATTCCGACACCAAACTGGGAGACATTGCCAAAGGAGTAGATAAGATGTTAAGAAACCGTTACTACGATCCGAAACGACGGGTGCCTACGGGGGTGTGGATGGATTACAACGTAGTACAAAACTAAGCTCTGCAAAGATTATAGAATGGCTGAGTCGACAAGATGCTTATACTCTACACAAAACCGTTGTTAGAAAATTTAAGAGACGACCCATCATCGTGAGTTGTATGAATCATCAGTTCCAGGCTGATCTGATCGATCTGAGACAATTAACAAGATACAACGATGGGTACTCGTATCTCGTTACATGTAACGACGTGTTTTCGAAGTATGCTTGGTCGGTTCCGATACGGTCGAAAACCGCAAAAAATATAGTGGAGGCAATGAACGAAATTTTTGCCGAGCGCAAACCGATAAATCTTCCTACAGACAAAGGACCCGAATTCGTCAACAAAACTTTCCTAAAATGTCTCAACGAAAATGGAGTTCATTTCTTCACTACGGAGAACGAGGATATAAAGGCAGCCGTTGTAGAACGATTTAACCGCACGTTAAAAGAGAAAATGTGGAATTTTTTTACGAAAACGAACAGATTGAGATATGTGGATGCGTTATCCGCCCTAGTCAGAAACTACAATAATTCGTATCACAGGAGTATTAAAATGGCGCCGGTCCGCGTAAACTCGGCCAATCAAGAACAAGTCTGGAACACGTTGTATAATAAACTGTCAGAGAGAGACAATAGGTATTCAATGGCGATCAATAACCGTTATAAAGAAGGTGATCGAGTTAGGATAGCTCAAGCCAGAGCTAATTTCAAAAAGGGGTATACACCATCGTGGACGGAAGAACTGTTTACAATCAGTCGCGTAAACAAAAACACAAACCCGGTAACCTACGTTGTGAAAGATGATTCTGGAGAAGAGTTGAAAGGGTCGTTTTATACAGAAGAGCTTCAGAAAGTCGGCGATAAACGGGTGTATCGAATAGAAACCATCTTAGAAGAGAGGACAGTTGGTGGAAAAAAAGAGTACTTAGTCAAGTGGTACGGTTACAACGCATCATTCAACAGTTGGATTTTGAACGATCAAGTATCCAGATACAGAAAATGACGAAATGGAGGCGAAGGAACACATGCAAACTTTTCTGAGTACGATAGTTGAAAGAGAGGAAAAGAAGAACGACGAAGGGACCAGTCACGATAGCAGAACGTCACTGTGGCCTGTTTTCGCTAAACTGCTCCAGCGAATGGAAATCGTTTTTCTCTGCCAAATGATCATTATATATGCCGTCATCGGCGTGGCTTTATTTAATCTGACGGGTGGAAACGGTGAGGGTCACGTCGGAAAAATTTGGATCGCGCTCCTGAGTAGTTGTCTGCGATACATGCTACCTAATCCCAAACTCGAGACACAACGCTAGAGAAGATGAGTTTTTACATCACAGCCCCCAGCAACGCGTCGACGCAAATTTATCCTGAAAATAGTATTGGAAACTTTTTCGTCAAACTCCCTCAAACTATCGAACTGAATGCAAACTACGAAGTCGGTTTGGTCGAGATACAATTTCCAAACACTTATTTCAACGTCTTACCCGGCGATATCTGGATCCGTTACAAAACCTCTAGTAAAACACAGCAGTAACAACGGAAATGGCGCCGGGGTTATACAAGACAGCAGATAACTTTATCGATGCTTTAAATAAGCTGATATTGAAAAAAAACACCCGGCGTCAATATGATATTTTTAAATAAAAGAAATGAAAATAAGGCCACATTTAAAGTCGTTGAACAAGGAGCCTCGGTTACATTAAGCGAGGAATTGAAAAGTATCTTAAGCTTCCCATCGAATCACACGACAGACGCTAACGTGGCCCCGCACGGCGAGAAATTAATAAATTTGGAAGCGCAAACTAGAAACGTGTACGTCTATTGCGATCTAGTGTCACCCAGAGTGGTCGGGGATGTCCTGGTACTATTACTGAGAACAGTTCCTATTTTAGAGAAAACCACCACATCCATATTTTGCATCTACGACAAACCGCACTACGTCCCCTGAGCAGGTTCTCCTTCGACAGGTTAGAAATTCTTTCAACTAACGACAGGGGAGTTGCGATCCCATTTACAGCCGAAACGTCGGTACTGACGTTACATTTCAGAGCGCGGAGACACTTCGATCTGAAATAATGGTGAGACACACGCCGCTTCATCGAAATGCTAAGTTATACGAAGAGTGTTGCTTTAATCAAGCCGGCCACGGTTTCCCAATATTTGTCGGGGGTAGGACTCAGCGAGGGCGCAGTATCGGTAGTTTTTTTTCGGAGGCATCGGAAGAGCAATTTTACCGTGGCTAAAAACCGGCGGTAAGGCATTACTCAGAGAAGGTGTGGGTACGGGACTACAAGTTGCGCAAGACGCCTTGGCTAGAAGAAACATTGGAGATGCGTTTAAAGAAAGAGCCAAGGAATCCGGTCAGCGTTTAATTCAGGGAGCCATCGATCATCTGGCCGGTGGCGACATAGGCCAACAAACCGGAAGCGGTAGAAGAAGGAAAAGACGGGCAGCTCCACCTGGGATGCCGGCAAGAAGAATAAAAACGACGAAACGACGCGCTCACTAATATTCCGCGTGCAAGAAGTCTAAGAGGAGAAAATATTCGGTTAATCAATATGGCGTTAGTACATCCCAAGTCTTGCGAGTGTTTACATTCTGGACTAGATTTGTTTAGCGTTCCACCGACTCAGAGATCTCTTGATTCTGGTCAATTTATCGAAGTTGGACCCTTGGCATCTCTAGCATCTGGGGTCCCTAGCGAATTTTCCATCAGCGGAAATTCGGATGAATACATCGATTTTTCAAACACGTATCTGCATATGTGAGCAAAAATTACGCTGTCCAACGGTGACAATTTACAAGCTGATGCCGTAGAAGCCCCTGTGAACTATTATCTGCACAGTATAATCTCACAAGTCGACGTATCTCTCAACGATACTTTGATTTCAGCTTCTGAACACACCTACATTTTGAGCATACATAGAAGCCACTCTCAACCATAGCAAGGAATCTAAGAAAGGTTATCTCACGAGCGTACTCTTCTACACCGATACTCCCAAACACGCGGATGACAACCAAGGAGACTCCAATCTGGGTCTGAAAGCGAGGCGAAATCTGGTCCGAGGAGGCCATGAGCTGGATATGATTGGTCGACTTCACTCTGATATTTTTGCCCAGGAGCGTTACATGCTAATCAGGGTTCATGTGAAAATTAAGTTGACCCCTCAAAGGACGTATTTAACATAGCTCACGACAAAACTGTCGGTTATAAAAGCCTCAGTTAATCCGGCCATTTCGCTGGCTCACGAAAAGGCTCTCTTACGAGGCAATGCGCGATACCCCATGAAGAGAGTTTTGATTAAAACATTTGCCATTCCTAAAGGCATGTTATCTCATTCCCAAGACAACCTTTTCCTGACCCAAACACCAACCCGACTAGACCTCGGCTTACTGGACTCGGCAGCCTTTAACAGAAGTTACGACACTAACCCCTTCAATTTAAAAAAAAAAACTTTGGTCTTACCTACTTGAACGTCACCTTCGCCGGTCACAGTATTTGGGGTAAACCACTATCTACCGAATTTGACCGCGGTCAGTACGCTAGCGCCTACTTCAAGTCCATGCTGGCATTGGGTCTTGTGGGAACAGACGCTGGTAACGGAATAGATTATAACGACTTCAAGAACGCCTACACTATTTTTGCATTCGATCTCAGCACTAGTCTTTTAAATGCCGAACAATTTTAGCTGGCAAAATCAGGGCCCGTCGCCATTGAGCTCAAATTTGCAATGATCACTCCTAACCCTATACAGGTCCTAGTTTACGCATAACTGGATTCCGTGCTGGAGATCTCTAAAACGAGACAGATTCTTACAGATTACACAGCATAAACACGACGACAATGAACACGAATGATATTCTCGACGTATTTATGTCTGACATTTCTGTGAGACGGTGTTCCGTTGTTAGCGTAGTGGCTCGCGATCGATTACCTCGCTATATCGATCCCACTAAAATCGCTGCCTTCGTGATCAATACCGATCCGAGTTGGAGACCGGGCTCTCACTGGGTAGCCCTCTACTACAACGCTAATGGGCAGTTTGAGTATTTCGACAGTTTCGGGTTTTTTCCCAGACATACCGAGATCATCGATTTTATCGAGAGGAATTCGAACAGACCTCTCATCTACAACTCGCACCAGTTACAAGACCTTGGTAGTAATGAGTGTGGGCTGTACTCTGTGTATTTTCTACTGATTAAAACTCGAAGAGGATCTATGCAAAGGGTCTTTATGCCGTTTACCTCATCCACCAGATAACACATAAACGATCGAATCGTGTATCGCCTACTCGCATCAAAACTTTTGGCGCAAAATTTAAAATTTCTAGTATAATGACGTCAGTGACTAAATATGTCGCAGACAAGTCTGGACACGTGTTTTACTTTTTAAAAACCGGACTAAACCGGATCTGCCCTATATTATAAAAGTCGCGGGTGAGAAAGCTCCAGTCACACATCGTTCAGTGCTGAGATACAGAAGATGCTGACAAACACTACGGCTGCACCAGTTGTCGATGTACCCACTAGCTGGGTCTACGTTACAGCAGATCGTGAAATGGTCAAACCATTGGCTGCAGGGCTGAAAGTTGCGCCTGTGTCTTCACAGAGAGGGTCGACTATGATCCATATTCGAAATTTTTCGGGCTAGCGAATTTAAAATATCCCACCAAGTTTGGGATTACGTTGAATCGTTCAGAATTTGAACAGCTCGTGTCTATGCAGGACGAGTTATTGGCCGAGTATGCTCGTCTCGAAGCCATTGCAACAAAACCAGAGACTCATACAGTGAACGAACCCGAGATCAGCCTAGATCACACACTTCCAGTATCTACGTCGCCGAGTAACGGGCCTTATTCGATAAATACTGGCTTTTACATGGCTCCTTTCTACGATACTGACAACGTCGAAAGTATTCAGCCAATACCAGCACTATCTCCTGGTCATCTTAGAAGAAACGAACAGATTGTGGCTATGGAGGACGAGTTATTGGTCGAGTGTGATCGTCTCGAGGCTAATACAACACTACACCCTCTTCCCTCGAACAAGCCGTCGACCACGGCAGATCATAGACTTCCAGTATCTACATCAGCATGCAACGATCCCTATTCGATATATAATGGTTCTTACAGGGCTCCTAGTACGATACTGACAACACAGAAAAGATTCAGCCAATAACAACGCTTGCCCTGGGCATCTTAGAAGAAGAAAGAGGCAAAGGCTGAACATTTAGATGTTGTGTTTTTATGTCGTGTCTAGATGTACTGCATACGCAGTATCGGTGTTGTGTCGTATCAATAAAATATATATAAATTACAAAACATCCCTCGTGTTATTTGTCATTTATGTGTACGTATATAATGGGTTGTATAGGTGTGAAAGTCATAGATGTTGGTACTCGTTTTTTTCTGTTTTACACACAAGTTTACAACCAAGGACACTGATAGTATCCATATTATTCTTACGAGACAGTACCACATCACATGTGTATATAATAGAAAAAAAACAGCATACTTTTTAAAAAAAATATATTTTTAATACAATATAATCGACAATCTACCTAAACTTTACCTTTACTCTTAACAAACTCCTCCCGATGAACGCTACAAGTCTCTGAGGGGAACAAATGATCGTACTCATTATAAAAAGTGTCGAGTAAACGTGGTCTAACGGCGTCAGCTAAACTAGATTTGCTTAACGCCAAATACAGACTGTAAGTGCCCATTTCACACAGTTGAAAGTATGATCTCTCTGCGATCCGGTCTAAGAAATCGAAATAAAATTTCAACATCATTAGCTTAACGTATTGATACAGAAAGTAGCCGATTTGTAACGGAATGTCCCACCTCGTCGTCTTTTTTAACATTTCCACCTTGAATATATTTCCTACTCCTAAATCTGTCATATGTTTAAATAGTGGATCGTTAACGAGCTTGGAAGCGGCATCACCCTCGCAGTACGCTACATTTGCGTGTTTCGCTTTATCTGTGAGAGTTTTCCAGTATGCCGAATTCCCTAACAACTTCATGGTCTCACTAGTAATGGACTGCGTCTCATCTACATCCCCTTTTCTCCTGGCGTCGGATACAGTGTCCCCAAATTGCTTGAAACAACTAACAGGGTGGTATTCGATCACCTGGTAGATGTTAGTTACCTCTAGCCCGTGATCTAAATACCATTTTAATAAGGGGGTGGCCAAAATAATTTTCTTCCCGATATAACTACCTATCAGGGTACGTCTAGGGGCCGTCAATAATTTATTTTCACGGCGTATTCCTTCATAAGCTCTCCTATATCGTCACTACGTTTATAAATATGGGTGTCATTTCGCTAAAATAGTCCTTGATAGAGTCGGGGACATGAATATCACATTCTACCAGACCAAACAGCGCTTCGTCTTTAACAGATTTCAAAATCTGCGCGAGGGTTAGGGGTAATTTTTCCCTGGCATACGATGGTTTTGATCTGGGTAGGGCTTGTTTAAGAAATGGAATAATGGTGCTATCGGTTTTCTTTAGCTCTTGCCACTGACATATCCACATCTCAACCACTTCATCTCCAATGTCGTTGGTTAAATATTTGCGAATTTCACGGGTCTTGACGTATAACTCGGACAAAGATTTTTTTGTTTTTGGGGTTACTAGTGAGGCCTTGAGTAAGCACGCATTCTTTATGACCATGCCACAAACACCCATGATATTGATAGACTTTATTATTAGCGGATAGGTTACTCTTTTGACAGAAGCCATCCACTCTAATCCTACGAGCTCCCAAAGGTACCTCACCCCCGTTGTATTGAGTTCGCAACTCAATGTTATGCTTGTGAGCTACCCACGTCAACCACTCTCTACTCTGCTAATCGTAATAATTAACTTTACGTTGTCTAAACCCGTCCTCAACTTTTCGTATAATTGGAAAGTCAGTGGGCATTTTCTGCATCAACGCCCAGAGATACAGAGCGTTTGCGTCGTAACCTTTAAGACTTTCAACTACATTTTCAGAATTACCTCTGATTCGAGTCTCACCCTTCTCGTGGTGGCGATGAAAGATTATGCTCGGGCCACCTACTATATTATTTCTAAGTGTTTTATGAAGCTCTGCCTTGCGGTTACCGTATAAAGAAAAGACTACGTTTCTAGGTATGGTGTTGAAGAGGTATCTTAACGTCACACCGGGGACTGAAATAGCGTCCTTAAACATATCTACACCTAAACCGACGTAAAAATCGATTTGTTTCTCTAATGCGAGTAGGAAGGGTCCGACATCCTTATTATTATACCAAACAAGAAAATCTCTGAGAGTGGACATGTTATTGTCCACCCATATCTTGTTACAATACTCGTACTCTTTGTTCGAAATATTACAGTTTTTAAGCGTAGAAAAGAAGGCCTCGTGATGGAGAAGAGAGGTTTCGTCTACCTTTTTTAGGTTCGTAATATACTCGTAACAAAACACGCCTTTAGTCTCTTTAATCTTGTACGCCGTCAGGTATTTACTATAAGAGAACCCCGGGGCGAGATAATTTATAATATCTAAGAACTTTAGTCGTCTGGTGTAGATGCACATAAAATTATTATTATGCGCTTAACGATAAACCTGAAGGGTGAGGTCACCACTTTTTAAGTTTTGTTTTGTTCGGCTTGTCTTCTTCTTCAGCCTCTTCATCATCTTCTTCTTCTTCATCTTCCTCTTCATCGTCATCATTTTAAAATTCCTCTTCCTCATCTACTTCATCATTATCATCTTCTTCTTCGTTCGCTTTTTCTACTTTGTTCTCCGCAGCTACAAAGTGCCTTATTAAATATGGTTTGATAACTTTTAAATCATACTTTCCAGAGTTGAATTCTATAACGGGGAGCTCTCTCAAGTATGACTTGAGTTTCCCTATGAGGTCACTACAGTCACCCCTGTCTTTTAAACTGTCACAAACGTGATTAAAACTGGTGCGTAAGATTCTATACGCACGTTTCGCTAATGTCTCTAGATAATCTATCATTTTACTCACTAATTTTTGGGAATAACCGTCGCTTACAAAACATACTGCTTCCTAATAACCGGGAATATTACTAGCTACGGCACACGACATTGGAATATGTCTGGCTACATATTCGGTCACACTACTATTGCTTCCATTTGTCGATGGTACATTACTAAAGTAACATTCGTAATCGTATGTTGCTCTGTAGGGATACACGTAATTATTAGGAACATCTATACCCCGATTAGCTATCGTTTCGTGTATACCCTCCTGGTTCATAAATATCCCTCCCACATACTTGTCTTTTCGCTTATCCCGGTGCATGTCTACTCCTGTCAAATCAAAGATCTATTAACCCGCCACAATTTTCCACATTTAGGGCAAGAAAAGCCCGAGCCGCCTTATCTATGTCCGCTATATACATAAAATTTTCCTCGTAATATAAAACTCGTAAAGTGTCGCTATAATTCGTACTACCTCTTAACATTGGTGACAGGGCTTGGTCATTGTCAAAAGCGAAGACGTCCACGTTAATACCGAAACACTTTTCTAGTAAGGGAATCTGCGCTAGCGTTACACCGGGGAACTCGCCGTCTATATCTAACCCCTGCTGATTTTGCCATTGTTTCATGAGATCGCGGGTGGGTGTGTGTAAATTACTGAGATTAGCACCCCTAAATAACGCTACGCATCTAAAGAAGCAGAGATTATCAATATAGGGTGATCCCCTTGTGTTATTTTGTAATGTATAAATGAATTTATGTATTTTTATTATTAATGTATTTCTAATTCGAGATCCGTCCGCGCTTTCTTGCTGTGTTGTTTCTCTGCCGGTTGTACATTAATCTTCTTCCTCTTAGTTGTTGCTGCAGCCGCTGAGGTGGAGGAGATTGAGGGTGCCTTGTTCTGAGGCCTATACTGCTAACTTGTTCCCATATATTCATATTATGTAAGACATCTTGATGTGGGACTTGTTGTCTTCTGGTTGATTTGATGATCTGTTTCTTCCGATGATATGTAACTGTTGTATCTGCTGCCTATTCCTCATTCCTTTCTCGTTAACTGGTATTCCAAAGTGAGATGAGATCCACCGCATGGCGACATTGTAGTGCTTGAAGAGATAAGTCAACATGGTCTGAAGGCGTGGTAATTTTATGCATTTTAGTGTCTGGAGTGCTGATGTTGCATCGGTTAAAAACAATACAGGCTGTGAACTAATGTTATTGTTCGGCAGTTTTTCTATTGCCAACTTTATTACTTTGATGTTTGCTTCGTAATTATAACAGTATTTCCCTGCTGTTATTTTATTCATATATATTTGAGTTCTCTTTGTATGATCCTGCTGTGCCATTCTATATTACATTCTGTGGTGATCCATTTGAATGTAAAGGAATCTATAGATCTATCTTATGGGTATTCTTCATCCAAGAAACTGAGAGTGATTGTTTGACTCTGTAGACTATACTGTTCCTCCTTGGCGTGTTTTTGATTCACTTCTGTCCGTATTTGTGACAAGAATCCGAATTTCTCTGTCCAGGGGGTCTGTTCTGGTATGGGCATTAGGGGGCTGACAACTCTTGCTAAATATGGGTGTCATTTCGCTAAAATAGTCCTTGATAGAGTCGGGGACATGAATATCACATTCTACCAGACCAAACAGCGCTTCGTCTTTAACAGATTTCAAAATCTGCGCGAGGGTTAGGGGTAATTTTTCCCTGGCATACGATGGTTTTGATCTGGGTAGGGCTTGTTTAAGAAATGGAATAATGGTGCTATCGGTTTTCTTTAGCTCTTGCCACTGACATATCCACATCTCAACCACTTCATCTCCAATGTCGTTGGTTAAATATTTGCGAATTTCACGGGTCTTGACGTATAACTCGGACAAAGATTTTTTTGTTTTTGGGGTTACTAGTGAGGCACACTACTATTGCTTCCATTTGTCGATGGTACATTACTAAAGTAACATTCGTAATCGTATGTTGCTCTGTAGGGATACACGTAATTATTAGGAACATCTATACCCCGATTAGCTATCGTTTCGTGTATACCCTCCTGGTTCATAAATATCCCTCCCACATACTTGTCTTTTCGCTTATCCCCGGTGCATGTCTACTCCTGTCAAATCAAAGATCTATTAACCCGCCACAATTTTCCACATTTAGGGCAAGAAAAGCCCGAGCCGCCTTATCTATGTCCGCTATATACATAAAATTTTCCTCGTAATATAAAACTCGTAAAGTGTCGCTATAATTCGTACTACCTCTTAACATTGGTGACAGGGCTTGGTCATTGTCAAAAGCGAAGACGTCCACGTTAATACCGAAACACTTTTCTAGTAAGGAATCTGCGCTAGCGTTACACCGGGGAACTCGCCGTCTATATCTAACCCTGCTGATTTTGCCATTGTTTCATGAGATCGCGGGTGGGTGTGTGTAAATTACTGAGATTAGCACCCCTAAATAACGCTACGCATCTAAAGAAGCAGAGATTATCAATATAGGGTGATCCCCTTGTGTTATTTTGTAATGTATAAATGAATTTATGTATTTTTATATTAATGTATTTCTAATTCGAGATCCGTCCGCGCTTTCTTGCTGTGTTGTTTCTCTGCCGGTTGTACATTAATCTTCTTCCTCTTAGTTGTTGCTGCAGCCGCTGAGGTGGAGGAGATTGAGGGTGCCTTGTTCTGAGGCCTATACTGCTAACTTGTTCCATATATTCATATTATGTAAGACATCTTGATGTGGGACTTGTTGTCTTCTGGTTGATTTGATGATCTGTTTCTTCCGATGATATGTAACTGTTGTATCTGCTGCCTATTCCTCATTCCTTTCTCGTTAACTGGTATTCCAAAGTGAGATGAGATCCACCGCATGGCGACATTGTAGTGCTTGAAGAGATAAGTCAACATGGTCTGAAGGCGTGGTAATTTTATGCATTTTAGTGTCTGGAGTGCTGATGTGCATCGGTTAAAAACAATACAGGCTGTGAACTAATGTTATTGTTCGGCAGTTTTTCTATTGCCAACTTTATTACTTGATGTTTGCTTCGTAATTATAACAGTATTTCCCTGCTGTTATTTTATTCATATATATTTGAGTTCTCTTTGTATGATCCTGCTGTGCCATTCTATATTACATTCTGTGGTGATCCATTTGAATGTAAAGGAATCTATAGATCTATCTTATGGGTATTCTTCATCCAAGAAACTGAGAGTGATTGTTTGACTCTGTAGACTATACTGTTCCTCCTTGGCGTGTTTTTGATTCACTTCTGTCCGTATTTGTGACAAGAATCCGAATTTCTCTGTCCAGGGGGTCTGTTCTGGTATGGGCATTAGGGGGCTGACAACTCTTGCTAAATATGGGTGTCATTTCGCTAAAATAGTCCTTGATAGAGTCGGGGACATGAATATCACATTCTACCAGACCAAACAGCGCTTCGTCTTTAACAGATTTCAAAATCTGCGCGAGGGTTAGGGGTAATTTTTCCCTGGCATACGATGGTTTTGATCTGGGTAGGGCTTGTTTAAGAAATGGAATAATGGTGCTATCGGTTTTCTTTAGCTCTTGCCACTGACATATCCACATCTCAACCACTTCATCTCCAATGTCGTTGGTTAAATATTTGCGAATTTCACGGGTCTTGACGTATAACTCGGACAAAGATTTTTTTGTTTTTGGGGTTACTAGTGAGGCCTTGAGTAAGCACGCATTCTTTATGACCATGCCACAAACACCCATGATATTGATAGACTTTATTATTAGCGGATAGGTTACTCTTTTGACAGAAGCCATCCACTCTAATCCTACGAGCTCCCAAAGGTACCTCACCCCCGTTGTATTGAGTTCGCAACTCAATGTTATGCTTGTGAGCTACCCACGTCAACCACTCTCTACTCTGCTAATCGTAATAATTAACTTTACGTTGTCTAAACCCGTCCTCAACTTTTCGTATAATTGGAAAGTCAGTGGGCATTTTCTGCATCAACGCCCAGAGATACAGAGCGTTTGCGTCGTAACCTTTAAGACTTTCAACTACATTTTCAGAATTACCTCTGATTCGAGTCTCACCCTTCTCGTGGTGGCGATGAAAGATTATGCTCGGGCCACCTACTATATTATTTCTAAGTGTTTTATGAAGCTCTGCCTTGCGGTTACCGTATAAAGAAAAGACTACGTTTCTAGGTATGGTGTTGAAGAGGTATCTTAACGTCACACCGGGGACTGAAATAGCGTCCTTAAACATATCTACACCTAAACCGACGTAAAAATCGATTTGTTTCTCTAATGCGAGTAGGAAGGGTCCGACATCCTTATTATTATACCAAACAAGAAAATCTCTGAGAGTGGACATGTTATTGTCCACCCATATCTTGTTACAATACTCGTACTCTTTGTTCGAAATATTACAGTTTTTAAGCGTAGAAAAGAAGGCCTCGTGATGGAGAAGAGAGGTTTCGTCTACCTTTTTTAGGTTCGTAATATACTCGTAACAAAACACGCCTTTAGTCTCTTTAATCTTGTACGCCGTCAGGTATTTACTATAAGAGAACCCCGGGGCGAGATAATTTATAATATCTAAGAACTTTAGTCGTCTGGTGTAGATGCACATAAAATTATTATTATGCGCTTAACGATAAACCTGAAGGGTGAGGTCACCACTTTTTAAGTTTGTTTTGTTCGGCTTGTCTTCTTCTTCAGCCTCTTCATCATCTTCTTCTTCTTCATCTTCCTCTTCATCGTCATCATTTTAAAATTCCTCTTCCTCATCTACTTCATCATTATCATCTTCTTCTTCGTTCGCTTTTTCTACTTTGTTCTCCGCAGCTACAAAGTGCCTTATTAAATATGGTTTGATAACTTTTAAATCATACTTTCCAGAGTTGAATTCTATAACGGGGAGCTCTCTCAAGTATGACTTGAGTTTCCCTATGAGGTCACTACAGTCACCCCTGTCTTTTAAACTGTCACAAACGTGATTAAAATGGTGCGTAAGATTCTATACGCACGTTTCGCTAATGTCTCTAGATAATCTATCATTTTACTCACTAATTTTTGGGAATAACCGTCGCTTACAAAACATACTGCTTCCTAATAACCGGGAATATTACTAGCTACGGCACACGACATTGGAATATGTCTGGCTACATATTCGGTCACACTACTATTGCTTCCATTTGTCGATGGTACATTACTAAAGTAACATTCGTAATCGTATGTTGCTCTGTAGGGATACACGTAATTATTAGGAACATCTATACCCCGATTAGCTATCGTTTCGTGTATACCCTCCTGGTTCATAAATATCCCTCCCACATACTTGTCTTTTCGCTTATCCCGGTGCATGTCTACTCCTGTCAAATCAAAGATCTATTAACCCGCCACAATTTTCCACATTTAGGGCAAGAAAAGCCCGAGCCGCCTTATCTATGTCCGCTATATACATAAAATTTTCCTCGTAATATAAAACTCGTAAAGTGTCGCTATAATTCGTACTACCTCTTAACATTGGTGACAGGGCTTGGTCATTGTCAAAAGCGAAGACGTCCACGTTAATACCGAAACACTTTTCTAGTAAGGGAATCTGCGCTAGCGTTACACCGGGGAACTCGCCGTCTATATCTAACCCCTGCTGATTTTGCCATTGTTTCATGAGATCGCGAGTGGGTGTGTGTAAATTACTGAGATTAGCACCCCTAAATAACGCTACGCATCTAAAGAAGCAGAGATTATCAATATAGGGTGATCCCCTTGTGTTATTTTGTAATGTATAAATGAATTTATGTATTTTTATTATTAATGTATTTCTAATTCGAGATCCGTCCGCGCTTTCTTCCTGTGTTGTTTCTTTGCCGGTTGTACATTAATCTTCTTCCTCTTAGTTGTTGCTGCAGCCGCTGAGGTGGAGGAGATTGAGGGTGTTGTTCTTCATCCCCGGTGTCTGTTGTAGAGAATACGGTCGGGGCCCTTGTTGTAGCCGGTGTTGGTGCCGCTGATATAGTTGCACAGATTGCGTGTTTTTTTCGCCACATGTTTTGTAAGATTTGTGGCTCTTGTAAATACGCTGCAGATATAGGACACGGGTATCTTTGTTGGCCGTGAGCACTATCTGCATGTCTGGCTAACCCATGTAGCCGTGTAAAGCTTTTACCACACGTTTACACACGTGTCGTGGTCTGCTTACAAGTTCGTTACGGGAGGTCATCTGTCAACGAGATAAAACCTACGTTTAGTGTACATGCAACAAATACATTGAAATAGTATACATATATAACGTGCGCTCGCACACATGTACACATACACACACGCACGCACGCACACATACTATATGTTACTAGTCAGGTATTCTTTACTGCCCCCTTCATTAGCACACCTAACCTCACCAGCTCTCATACCTTACAACATCCCCACACTGGCCAACACTCATCCACCACTCTTTACCTTATTATCATTAAAGCTATAGCCAGTTATGACTCATTCCTCCGCTTTCTCGTATTTATTACAAATGTCTCTCAGCGTCTACCACTGTTATATCAGTCCGTTTCAACTCTTTCTTTTCATTCTTTCTTTCTTTCTTTTCTTTCTTTTGTTTCTTTCTTTATTTCTTTTATTTCTTTCTTTCTTTCTATCTACATATCTTTCTTTTCATTCTTTCTTTCTTTCTATCTTTCTAGCTATCTATCTTTTTTCTTTCTCTCTTTTCTTTCTATCTCTCTCTCTCTCTCTCTCTCTCTCTCTCTCTCTCTAGCTCTCCCTTATCAGTAGTTTAATCTTTCCACTCAAAACACATAACGAACATCTACGTGCTTCTTATTAAGTAAAACATGCAACCATTACTATCCATTAACAGTTACTTTTAAATATTAAATGTTTTGTCAGTGAGTAGTTATCTTATAAAGCCCATCTTCCTGATCCTATTATAACTCCCTCTAAAGCGTCAACCATTGCTATATCAGCATGCTTCGATTCTTTCTTTCTTTCTTTCTTTCATTCTTTCTTTCTTTTCTTTATTTATTTGTTCTTTCTTTTCATTCTTTCTTTGTGTTCTTTCTTTTCATTCTTTCTTTATTTCTTTCCCTCTTTCTTTTTCTCTCTATCTCTCTCTCTCTCTCTCTTTCCCTCGCTCTCCCTTATCAGTAGTTTAATCTTTCCACTCAAAACACACAAAGAACATCTACATGATTCTCATTAACTAAAACATGCATCCATTAACAGTTGCTTTTAGATATTATATTTTTATCAGTATGCGGATATCTTATAAAGCTTCCTGATCCTATTATAACTCCCTCTAAGCGTCAACCATAGCTATATCAGCATGCTTCGATTCTTTCTTTCTTTTCTTTCTTTCTTTCTTTCTTTTTTTTCTTTATTTTCATTCTTTCTTTATTTCTCTGTTTTTTCTTTTCATTCTTTCTTTATTTCTTTTTTTTCGTTGTTCTTTCTTTTCTTTCTCTCTCTCTTTCTCTCTCTATCCATCGCTCTCCCTTATCAATGATTTAATCTTTCCACACAAAACACATAACCAACATCTACGTACTTATCATTACTTAACTAAAACACGCATCCATTAACAGTTACTTTCAAGTATTATATTTTGTCAGTGAGCGGGTATCTAGGTGTTTACTAAAGCTTTTATAGACAATTTTGGGTCTCTATCCCTATCATGTTCATATCACTATCATAACCATACTGTCCATTTTTACAATATGTGTTTGTACTAACGCGACGAGACTGGGGCTATAAGAGTCACGAAAACTTAACACGTCGTTCAGTTTGTGAAGCTCACGCGTAATGTATAGCCGAACATGTCCAGAAATGTTTCACATTATTGATTTCACATACGACGCGCGCTTCTGACTTTTTCTTACATGGATTCGAAAATCACTAGTTCTTCTTGTAAAATGTGTATCGCTACACTCACGAACGATTTTGTGGTCTTAGGTGTTGACATTATCCACACATATGATAATACGAATAAGAAGCTTTCTTTTAAGTCAATGGCTAAACTAATCTATACAGTATCAGAGAGCTATGACTCGTTATTCGTTGGTATAACCCTGGGAGGCGGCGATAAGGATATTACGCCTCGAATGCAACAATTGTAGTTTATATGGTTTCAGATGGAATTTTAAACATTGGGCGTCTCGTGGTTATTTATACGCTAGCTAATCGGCTAATTAATAATCATGTCAAAGACTTTTACGATTCTGATAGTGATATATCTTCTCTGGAAAAGAAGTTCCTTTTCTTTGCCGGGACGTTTATTGGTGGATTATTCGGAGATTGGCTTGTAAAAACGGAGGTAGGAAAAAATTTATAGACTTTTCTAACGACAAGGATACGATACTGTCGACTCTATTTCGTAACAGTTTTACTCTGTGACCGTTACGACACTTACCGCACACGTTCCTATATGTTACGTGATTCATTTCTACTAATAAAACTATGATAATAAACACACATTGTTATGTATTTTAAGCAATATTTCAACTTACCTGTATTCTTATAATGTTGGTGTCTTAAGGTAGGTCTGCTTCTCGTTGCTTCTCCGACAGTGTTTTAGTATAATACCTGCGGTTATCTGCTGTTAGATTTACAGTTCTAGTAGGGTAATATCGGTGAGGCTTTGCTGCTAGATTTACAGATCTGGAACGGTATCTAGTAGTGTTAACACTCTGGCTAACTTTGACTGACTGACCGCCGGTAGTTGAATGAATACATTAAATCGTGTACGCGCCTTTTTTACATAACAACCTGTTGCAGCTTCGCGCGCGAGGGAAAATAAAAAATCGATTGTCTTACGAACGATGTTCATCGATTGGCTCATTATGTGCCACGGTGGGAGAATATGACTGTCCGCTCATGTCGTCACCGAGAGATACCTGATTAAATATCACTGATTATGGTCAGTATCTATCTTAAATACGGTCCCTTTACGTCCACGTAGATATAATAACTATTAATTTATTACTGTTATATGTATATATGCTCACTATATCTATGACATAACTAACATATCGCTAGTCCCAAATATGGTAGTTTCGCTTCCGGAGTGGGCGTGGCCTATAGCCGGACAACATTGCTCCTATTGGTTGTCACTTTGGCGGGAAACACTGACGTTCATCACTCATTAACCAATTATCCCCCAACTACCCCCTTCATGAGCCACAATACTTCTTCTAAGTCCTATACATATATATCATTGCATCACTCTGGCTTGGCGCAGATTGGCGCAGATTGACGCAGTTTGGCGCAGTCTCTATATAACTCTTGTACTCACAAAGTAAAATCTTTCCTCCTACCTCTTTGTTCAAGTAAAAAAAGGCGATCCATGTGTACTTCTTCCACTACTGTCGACAGACAATGTTCATTGTACAACAAACAAATTATAGTGATCAGATGCCCTTCTCAGGGGGTTCCTTGGAATCTTAGCATACCTACTCGCTACAGGCTAGCAAAAACACGGAAGATGGTATTTAGCTCAGATGCACGAACTCCGTAGTTCCAACCTCCTTTATCGCCTCTTACAACGAGCGTAGCACGTTTCTGGTTCTATTGTTTTCCCCCGTGGCGGTGGTCAGAGAAACAAAGTTGGTAGGCATTAGACCTGTTAGATAAGATCGAACATCTCACGTGGTCAGTGAAACAAAGTTGGTAGGCACCAGACTTATTAGATAAGATCGAATATCTCACGTGGTCAGTGAAACAAAGTTGGTAGGCATCAGACTTATTAGATAAGATCGAATATCTCACGTGGTCAGTGAAACAAAGTTGGTAGGCATCAGACTTATTAGATAAGATCAAATATCTCACGTGGTCAGTGATGGTAAGTTGGTAGGCATTAGAATTGTTAGATAATATCGAACATCTCACGTGGTCAGTGATGCTAAGTTGCTAGGCATTATACTTGTAAGATAAGATTGAATATCTCACGTGGTCAGTGATGCTAAGTTGGTAGGCATTAGACTTGTTAGATAAGATCGAATATCTCACGTGGTCAGTGAAACAAAGTTGGTAGGCATCAGACTTGTTAGATAAGATCAAATAACTCACGTGGTCAGTGATGCTAAGTTGGTAGGCATTAGACTTGTTAGATAAGATCAAATATCTCACGTGGTTAGTGATGCTAAGTTGGTAGGCATCAGACATTAGATAAGATCAAATATCTCACGTGGTCAGTGATGCTAAGTTGGTAGGCATTAGACTTGTTAGATAAGATCGAACATCTCACGTGGTCAGTGATGCTAAGTTGGTAGGCATTAGACTTGTTAGATAAGATCGAATATCTCATGTGGTCAGTGATGCTAAGTTGGTAGGCATTAGACTTGTTAGATAAGATCGAATATCTCACGTGGTCAGTGATGCTAAGTTGGTAGGCATTAGACTTGTTAGATAAGATCGAATATCTCACGTGGTCAGTGATGCTAAGTTGGTAGACATTAGACTTGTTAGATAAGATCGAATATCTCACGTGGTCAGTGATGCTAAGTTGGTACACATTAGACCTGTTAGATAAGATCGAACATCTCACGTGGCCAGTGAAACAAAGTTGGTAGGCACCAGACTTATTAGATAAGATCGAAAATCTCACGTGGTCAGTGAAACAAAGTTGGTAGGCATCAGACTTATTAGATAAGATCGAATATCTCACGTGGTCAGTGAAACAAAGTTGGTAGGCATCAGACTTATTAGATAAGATCAAATATCTCACGTGGTCAGTGATGGTAAGTTGGTAGGCATTAGAATTGTTAGATAATATCGAACATCTCACGTGGTCAGTGATGCTAAGTTGGTAGGCATTATACTTGTAAGATAAGATCGAATATCTCACGTGGTCAGTGATGCTAAGTTGGTAGGCATTAGACTTGTTAGATAAGATCGAATATCTCACGTGGTCAGTGAAACAAAGTTGGTAGGCATCAGACTTGTTAGATAAGATCAAATAACTCACGTGGTCAGTGATGCTAAGTTGGTAGGCATTAGACTTGTTAGATAAGATCAAATATCTCATGTGGTCAGTGATGCTAAGTTGGTAGGCATTAGACTTGTTAGATAAGATCGAATATCTCACGTGGTCAGTGATGCTAAGTTGGTAGACATTAGACTTGTTAGATAAGATCGAATATCCCACGTGGTCAGTGATGCTAAGTTGGTAGGCATTAGACTTTTTAGATAAGATCGAACATCTCATGTGGTCAGGGCCTCGGTAGCCACATCGACGACATTACAGTAGCCTTATATGAGAGCCAAGCCTTTGTGAGAGCAAGCCTATGTGATAGCCAAGCTTATGTGAGAGCAAAGGCTATGAGAAACAAGACTATATGAGAGCCAAGCCTATGTGAGAGCCAAGCCAATGTGAGAGCCAAGCCTGTGAGACACAAAACTATATGTGAGCCAGGCCTATGTGAGAGCCAAGCCTATGCGAGAGCAAAGCCTATGAGAAACAAGACTATGTGAGAGCCAGGCCTATGTGAGAGCCAAGCCTATGAGAAACAAAACTATGTGAGAACCAAACCTATGTGAGAACCAAGCCAATGTGAGGGCCAATCCTAAGTGAGAACCAAGCCTATGTGAGAGCCAAGCCTATGTCAGAGCCAAGCCTATGTGAGAGTCAAGACTATGCAATTGCAAAACATGGTATCGAACTTCAGTACAATGCATGATGGCAAGATTTACGTGTCTGTTAAAATGTGACGCTAGTGCAATAATTGCGATAATGAGTGGCATTATCACAATAATTTATAATGATCATTGAGTTTTAAACTGTAACCGTGAACGATGATACACACATATTTAGATCATAATTAAGCGAGGACATTAAAAAAAAAAAAGTAAAGTGCCCCTGTCAAGCCATGTGGCGATTAGGGAATATTGTGTTAGTGGCCACCATTTTACAGACCTTCGTCACATGATTTTTGTGTGTAATGTGATCGGTATTACGCTATTGTTATGTGTCGCTTTATTTTCCGAGAAAATAATCCGGTACCCATTAAAGGCTGGGTGAACCCAGACCCCCGTCGGTTGGGATCGAACCCTACCTCTTGTCCTTTTTACTAGTCCAGTTCACTAACCACTGAGCTATTCTGGCTCCCTAAGCGAGGACATAGGACAAAATAAAAACCAGACAAATTAACATAGTGTCAACTAAAGGAGCAAGTAAGATATAAAACCGTCGTGACAGGCCAAATATACAACCCAGCAAACAATTTTGAAATATCTTAGTGTAGAACTCACTACAATGGAGCCAACTGCAAATGGCCTTAGCTCTTTCTAGGGAATGTTGAAATGAAAGAATGTGAATGTTGACCCAAGAGCTCAAGGGGTTAGAATTAGAGTACACGGTTCTCAAGCAAGAAAGTAGAAAGTTTAACACGAAATACTAATTAAACCTGAAGCTGTCACTTCCAAGGAGAGGAAGACACGACTATCAGGTTACCTGAATACCAAAAAGACAAGGATTTTTTTTTTCAACTCTGAAAGTAACATATGCTAACCTGACTGACCGAAATCTTGAGAAAGTACAGGTCTTTGTTTGGAAGTCCTGTCACACTTTTGGTGACATTGAGAAACCGGAATTCAGGTGAATGTCTGGTCAAAATGTAGGAGTATTTAAGAAAGTTAGAGAACAGAAAGGGTACCATAATGACAACGAGAGGCAGATAGACACATGATAACTAGACAGATTAGAGAGAGAGGTACAGATAGAGGTAGGGAGAGCTAGTTAGTTCAAAGATAAAACTCAGTTAGACCTCGGAAATACAAAACGTTATTGAGACCAGAGTTAGAACTTAGTTAGACCTAGGAAATACACAGTGTTAGTGAGACCAGAGTTAGAACTCAGTTAGACCTAGGAAATACACAGCGTTAGTGAGACCAGAGTTAGAACTCAGTTAGACCTAGGAAATACACAGCGTTAGTGAGACCAGAGTTAGAACTCAGTTAGACCTAGGAAATACACAGCGTTAGTGAGACCAGAGTTAAAACTCAGTTAGACCTAGGAAATACACAGTGTTAGTAAGACCAGAGTTAGAACTCAGTTAGACCTAGGAAATACAAAACGTTATTGAGACCAGAGTTAGAACTCAGTTAGACCTAGGAAATACACAGTGTTAGTGAGACCAGAGTTAGAACTCAGTTAGACCTAGGAAATACACAGCGTTAGTGAGACCAGAGTTAGAACTCAGTTAGACCTAGGAAATACACAGCGTTAGTGAGATCAGAGTTAGAACTCAGTTAGACCTAGGAAACACACAGCGTTAGTGAGACCAGAGTTAAAACTCAGTTAGACCTAGGAAATACACAACGTTAGTGAGACCAGAGTTAGAACTTAATTAGACCTAGGAAATACACAGTGTTAGTGAGACTAGAGTTAGAGCTCAGTTAGACCTAGGAAATACACAGCGTTAGTGAGACCAGAGTTAGAGCTCAGTTAGACCTAGGAAATACACAGCATTAGTGAGACCAGAGTTAGAACTTAATTAGACCTAGGAAATACACAACGTTAGTGAGACCAGAGGTAGAACTCAGTTAGACCTAGGAAATACACAGCGTTAGTAAGACCAGAGTTAGAACTCAGTTAGATCTAGGAAATACACAACGTTAGTGAGACCAGAGTTATAACTCAGTTAGACCTAGGAAATACACAACGTTAGTGAGACCAGAGTTATAACTCAGTTAGACCTAGGAAATACACAGCGTTAGTAAGACCAGAGTTAGAACTCAGTCATCGACGAAAGTTAGAAAGGGAAGAGTGAATTATTAACCACAAGAACAGTCCTGATTGGATCATCTAGGGATAAAATCTAATTCAGTTGTGAAGAGTTGTCAGTTATTTCCAAAGTTGGGTTCCAACGAACCAATAGTAAGTAGAATCATAGAAATGTAACGTAAGATAGTTGTAAGGGAGATAGAATATTAATTGACTCAAGCAATAAGTGCTATAGTTTGTTTCATAACTCGTGCCCAACTTTTAAAATCGATAGCTTTTTAACCGCTTGTTGTAAGTTGTTCAAGATTTGCATGTAAAGTTATAATGATTAGAACCCAACAGGGAAATAATTTCATTAAAAAAAAAAAAACATTTGGTTATTATTGTTGCTTATTTGATTTATATAAATTTATAACGACCCATTGATGTAGTCAAAACTTAATGTTTACAGTATTTTAAAAAATAGCGAGTAAAAATCCATACACGGTAAAATTGACGTGTTTGCACGCTTTCGCCGTGGTTTTGTGACACAATTAGACACTTGAGAAATTGTGTGTTCCATTTCCGTTCTTTCAGAGGTGTAGACGTGGAACAATAACATGTATCATGAGTCTTAAAATGAAATTCTGCAGTTTACAAAACATCGCAATAAAAATGTATGACTATTTTTGCAAAGAGGTTAAACGAGGAAGATTATTTCATTTTTTAGAAAACCATGAGAATAGGACAAGACACATTTTGGATTTATCTAAACGGTCATTTAATCGCTGGATTCAAGCACGTGATCGTCAATGTTCCAAATATACAAAATCACAAGGAAGAGCAAAAATGTTGGATAATTTCGACAGTGAACTTATTAGAAGTGAAATTCGCAAAATGTTGGGTATGAATGAAACTGTTACAATAGCAGCAAAGGACAGTGCTTGATAATTGCTCATGCAGGTAGTCGACAACATGGACTAATACAGAATGCAGAGCTCATTTTTCTTTCAAAATCCATAGACAATCGAGATTATCACTCTGAGATGAATGGTCACATATTTAGACATTGGATTGAAAATTATGTTCTCCCATCACTAGATCGACCATCTTGCCTAATAATGGACAATGCAGCGTACCACAACATTGTTGCACTTGAAGATAAAGTCCCGACGTCATCCAGTACAAAAGATGCTATTAAGATATGGCTCACAAAAGAGCACATACAATTTAATAACATGTACTTAAAACCTGAAATACTATCTCTAGTAAAGCAAAAACAAAGGACACAGATTTTTCAAATATATAAGATTATCCAAGAGCACAGTCATATAAGTTTGAGGCTGCCACCTTACCATGCTCATTTATATCCAATAGAACTAATCTGGGCAAAATTAAAAGGACAAGTGGCAGATGAAAATACAACATTCAAAATATGCGATGTAAAGACTCTTGCTAATCTCGCTTTATTAAATATAGACAAAGATTATTGGGCTAAA